>CM014273.1:3941971-4072929 GCA_004135705.1 Alloteropsis semialata | reverse complement strand
GTAATTATGTTTCTGAAAGTAAACTGATAGTAAGATAGAACTGCACCTCTACACCGCCAATGCAGAAGATTACCACCAGTAGCTCCACAAACCAGTATGACATCAGTTTGTAAAGCATTATTAAGAAGCATGATGCAACCACCACAAACATTATCGCTGATGCCACATTGATATCTACCATGCCACTAGAACCTCCAGCCTCAACATTCAGCGGGCCTTCATGGCCATCCTTAACAATAAGTGCATTTGTCAGTACATTTTTTTTTAAGTCAGTGCTATATTGGATCAAGTGTCATGGCATAGAGATCAGAACCTTCAGGAGCTTCTCTTGTTCAATTACCGCTTCTCTAGCACTCCACGCAGACCAGTATGAAGCACCAAGAACTGTACCGACAGCCATAAGCCATAGAAACACCTCTGCAGTGTCCACTACAGGACGGTCTGGAGAGTACAGCTGCACAGAAACTAAGGAACAGACCAAAATACATCACTCCTCAGAAAGCTATTTCAGATAGAATAAAGACCAAAATACAAGTCCACACAAAGCTGAAAGAAAGTCTGGATAACAATAGCTAACACCCTTATGTTCCATATGAAAATTGAAATGCTGGTGACCACTGTGTGAATTAACAGTTACCTGCGTTACCATTTGTAAGGAGTGTGTGTAAAGCAGAACCTGCATCTTTTGGAAGGAGAACTGCAGGTATATGTATGTCAAGATCTGTTTCATTCTTTTCACAGACCATCTTGTACAGTTCTGCAGGGTCAATGCATGATAGAATAAGTGAAATAAAACATTCTAGGTGTTGTTAGAGGAACACGCATGGCTATGTTCATATGTAAAACTTTACAGAAAGCAATGCTACAAGTCATAAACAAGTCATAAACAGGGAAACAACACACCATGGACATGGTTTATGATTATTATGGCAGAAGCACCAGCAGCTTCAGCAAACTTTGCTTTCTTTGTGAATTTGCACTTGCCCCTTTGAACTAAAAGAACATCTCCAGAAACCTAGAACGAAAAATGAAGCATTTAATGGCTGGGGTACAGAAGTTAGGGTTGAAAAACTGGAATAATAACTGTAACTTGAAGTTGCAGAAGGTAAACCTTGTCTTTAGGAGGAGAGCAGCACTCGATAGGGTCTGCCAGTGTGAGTCTAGTTCGGTTTGCGTGCTTCTCCTTGGAGACGATTTTGGGACCAAAGCGAGCACCAACACCAACGAACTCGCCAGCCTCTTTGCCGTTGACCCAGCTTTGCACTTTTACCTAAGAGGATATGATTGGGCTGGGAGAGTGAGTAATAGCAGGAAGAAAGGTCATTGCTAGATAGATGAAAAGGAAAGGACAGAGAGACTCGTCGAGCAAGCCACAACACATGTTCTAGTGTATAAAGCACGTCAATCTGATCTTGTAATGTAGGACGGCACCATCTAAGTTAAGTTAGGTGTGTACAACATTGGGAGAAGGTATTGGCGATGGATGCTGCATCGGGCAATCACAGGAGTGAGTGCCTCAGGTAGAAGTAGGATTACGCTAGCCTCTTGTGATGAATTCAACGACCTAAATACAGGAAGGAGCATTCTTTACATTGGAGAAGGCTGGGCCTGGCCTGGCTAAAAAATCTCTTGTTAGTAGGTGAAAAAAGGCAGGCAGTGATTTCTATTCTCTAACACTAACTAAGCAAGGCTCGCCATCTAAGAGCTATAAGGTCTAGATTTCTCAACGCTATGTTTTCTTATGACAGGTAGCTCCAACAATGAATTAAGAGAACCTCCAAATGGAAACCTAAACTGAAGTAGGCAGCTGCTTAGCTTCTTACCAAAATGAAATCGTTAGAGCATCCGGGGATCTTGGGTGCCTCGTCGTCGTGGTGGACGATATCACCGCCGGCTGCGGTCCCCGCCAGCGCCGACACCGTCAGCAGCGCCAGCAGCGCCGCGGCGGCGGCCATCTCTCACCTGAGACCTGAGCGAGCCCTCCCCAGACCTCACGCCGGAATCGTCTCGACCTAGGTAGAGACTCAATGGAGGTGGAGGAGGGGAATTGCTCGGCTCGGGTGCTTTCGATTGGATGCTGGGTTGTTGTTGACTCGGCTGAGTGCGCTGACTCGCTTGGGTTTCTTGGTTTGGATCGGGTCGGGTTGCTGCGGGTGCGGTCCACTCTACCCACTCCACAGCTGGTACCGTACAGTCGGGCCTTGTTTATTAGTGGGTGGAGGGAAGTTTGCGAGCTTTACTGTAGCAATTTTAAATCAAAGATTAGTAGGACTAAACATGATCTAATTATAAAACTAATTACACGGATGGATGGGAAATCACGAAATGAATCTATTAAGCCTAATTAATTCATTATTAGAGATTGTTTACTATAGCACGACGTTGTCTAATCATGATCTAATTAGGCTCGTTAGATTCACGGGTCGGGTTGCTGCGGTCCACTCTACCCACTCCACAGCTGGTACCGTACACTCACTTCATCACCCTCATCTTTTGTAAGGGCTTGAGTTTCGAGTTCAAATACTGTCTCCTCACGAGAAAATCTAACTTTTTTCTACACATATTGTCGAAGTATTATAACGATCAAAATTTGGCAGTCTGGAAACCAATTTGGTCGGTTTGCTAGAACAGGCTTGATCCCTTCACTGTTGTAAACAATATATTACTTAACTATTTCATATCATCTAGATGTATGTATAAAACGTCCAATTTAAAATCCAGATGAGAAAGATATGGCCATGGTACATGATAGTTATCATTCTCGCGCAAGCAATTTCGGAGTTAGGAGAGTTTTTAGACCTGGGAAAAGATCGCTGAAGGGAAAGAAGAGGTAAATTAGGTATTCTAAAAACTAAAGGCTCCAAACACATAAAAAAATATATTCCAATTTCTATCTAGATGTACACTAGGTTTTTCTATGTGATGCTATCTCTACCGTAAAAGAGTTTTGCACCATAGATTCCAATTCTATCAACTACACAAAGCAATTCTAGGAAAGGTAAGTGCGGAACATAAATGGCACAATGTAAATCCGGAAGTGTAAATCGTAGAGAACGCAAACTGTCGGTACGACGATTTTTCCAAGGTATCGGAAAGTTAGCTAACTCCCTCCTAGTCCCCGTTGGAGCCCCTTCTTAGAAATGCCCCCTTCCTTAGGGCAATGCTTCAGTGGCGGGCAAGCTCCGTGGAAGCTAATGGGACTATCTACAACACAAGTGGGTCTCCGCTTGGCCTCTTGTCAGTGACCTCCATCGTCTTCACTATGGTAAAGTTTCGGCAAACCGCCAAGGACCTCTCCTAACACCTCTCAAATGACCGGGTGGATGAGTTTTTATAGCCCCAATACGAAGAACTAGCCGTTGGGCACTTTCTGCGTAGCACCAACTATTGTGGTGCCCTCTAGGTGCACCACCGCATCTTCCTTGTCCTCCACGGTACAAACAGCCGTCGAGCGTCTGACAGCGAGTTCACTGCGACCACCGACTATTGCGGTCCCTTGTCCAAAGTGACCACCACAATAGTCCATACTACTGCTACTGCTGCCTGCCCAAGTCTTGCACCTGCTATAGTCGACCGACTATTGCGGTGCTTCACCAACACTTACACCGCAAGTGCCGGTGGCATTCTCATCTTCCCGCTGAGTCTCTATTTTGCGGTCCTCTTCTTTCTTTACTGTTTGCTTCATTTATTCACAGGTTCTTCTTCAGTTGTAGCTTCGATTTCATGACTTATATTACATGATTTGGATATTGTGGTTTGAATTTCATCCTTTGGACTAAAATAACTTCAAATGTACATTTGACAAACTTTATTAGTCTCAATGGTTATGTTGTCATACAATCACCAAAATTACAAATGACCTATCACTAGGTCCATTTCCCGAATGAAAAAAATAATCGGGCCCTCTTATCTGACCGGGTCTATTTTTTATAACATCGAGATGTATATACAAAATGTCCAATTTAAAATCCAGATGAGAAAGGTATGGCTACGGTAGTCGTTCTTGACATGTAAACCTCTTTGTTTTCACCGTGAGAAGATGATAGTTATCATTCTCATACAAGTGATTCTGGCAAAACCCAAGAATTCCAGCTTAATCAGTCTTTACATATATTAGTGAAGATTGTGGCACATGTTTAAGAGAAAAGTAGTAAATAGATATGCATAAAATCTAGTAAACGATAATTCTTACTTATAGAAAAAAATACATACAATATAGATGTATTTTTGGATAAAAAATAGATTAAGTATCAATATTTTTCATCCCTATAAGTCTACATCCCGATCTAAACATCGTTATCGACTTAGTAAACAACAACTAATAAAAAAATCTTGCTAATGATGATTTTATATTTGTAGAAAGATGTAAATGTAGCAATTTCAAAAAATATTTAAGAATCAGTACTTAATTCACACCACATTTTTATTCGAACTTGCTGGTTGACTAGGTCCATCAGTTATCTCTCTCCCCCTCCTAACTTGATCCATTTGTGATATCTCTATCTCCTTACTCGGTCGGCCTATAATATGATATCTGTTCACTTGATCCACTTTTTTGGGCTTAGTGGACCGTGGGAGCTTGCCCCTTTGGTCCGTGTGGACCAATGTTCACCAAGAATGGTGATTGACGGTGTTAGGGTAAGTACATTGCTACAAATCATAAAAAATACGGAAACCCTAACGTAGTTAAGTGGAACAAAAAATTATATATCTGGAACAATATGCATTTTCGTTTTGGGGTTTTAGGGTGGGAAACAGTAGCTAGAGCTCCGGCCATAGATGCCCGCTGGCTGAAGCTAGAGGCGCTTGCACAAAGAGGGAGAGAAGGGATAAGGGCGAGTGAAGCACGATAGAGAAGGGGTTATTTATAAACTTGGCCAAGAGTGTTATTTCTAGGTGGGAAAATTGCGTCTTAGCATTGCTTATGTCTAGGAGGGAATTAGTGCATATCCAACAATTCAGGTTTCTCCTTTCCCTTTTTTTCCCCGCCTATGGGGGAATCCTTTTTCACAATTGAGTGATATTGGGGTGAGACGGTGCAACAGATTCCTTTCCTCTTTCCATCTAATCCGACACATGGGTCCCACCTACCAATGTCTTAGTCATTTTTCCTTTTCCCCCTATCCCCTCTTCTCCTCTTCGCTGCATCTGAGAACAGTGCAACTCCTCCTAGCGGCCATGGCCGGGCAGCAAGTGACCGCGGACCTGTGGAGAGACAGTGCGACCACATCGGCGAGCAGGCGCGACCCAGCGACCCGCAGCCCCATGGTGGTGCCGATTGTGTGGCCTGGAGGATTTCATGAAGAACAGATCTTGTTGCTGGAGAGAAAAGAGGAGAGGTGCCAAATCCCCTTTCTAAAGGGAGAGGAGGGGGGATAAAGGGGTTTGAGAAAAAAATAAAGAGAAAGAGGACCTATTGGAGATGATTGGTTTCCTCGATCTATTGGAGATCCTCTTAGGATGGGAAAATAGGGTTTCCGGCGGGGAAAGAGTAAATAAAGAGAAAGAGGACCTATTGGAGATGATTGGTTTCCTCGATCTATTGGAGATCCTCTTAGGATGGGAAAATAGGGTTTCCGGCGGGGAAAGAGTTTGGGCGGCATCATGCTATGCGCCTGCCGATCAGGAGAGGTTTTGGGTGGTGAAAGAGTGCAACATTTGTGCTCACTGACACACGAGGAGGGTGAGGTGAGACTGGCGTGTAGAACCGCCTTTGGTGAAAAAAATAGCAATGATTTGGCCATTGAGAGCCATAAAACAACGTTGGGAAAAATCTGTCTCCCCCTTCGTTTGTCTTTTGGTTTATAGGGTGGGCTCGATCTGCCCACGCGTTCCAGTGGAATATGCTTGGTCAGCAAAATCAACTCTTGAAAAAATTCAGCTCGAGGTCAAGCATAGGGCTGGATAACGAGCCAGCTCGGCTCGGCTCGGCTCGGCTCGTTCCAGCTCGTTAAGATAACGAGCTAGCTCGGCTCGGCTCGTTATCTTAACAAGCTGGAAAGGCAGCTCGGCTCGGCTCGTTAGCTCGCTCGAGCCAGCTCGTTTAGCTCGCGAGCTGGACATGTAATACAAATATTGACAAATAAATAATCATTGGTGTTCACAATTTCATATAAATGACATAAACACAAGTACAAAATCATCCACATGCTATAGATAAGCTCTAACATGCAAGTATGCAAATGAACATAAGTACACAACCATCATATGAACAGGCTTGCAGCTCGTTGAGCTGCAATGTTGTAGCTCGTTTGGCTCGCGAGCCAACTCACGAGCAGCTCAAACTCGCTCGTTATACTAATGAGTTGAGATGGTTGTTCGAGCTAGCTCGTTAGCTAATCGAGCCGAGCCGAGTTTGTCACGAGCCGAGCGAGATAACTAGTTACGAGCTTTTGGTCCAGCCCTATTACAGCGATCTCGATCCAATCCATCATTTCTAGTTGCTCTTCCCGTGCGGCGGTCTCAGGAAGAGGGGGGAGTTGTTGTGGAATGACGACGGCATCGTCCTCCTCCTAGTACAGCGAGCCAAGGCCAAGGGAGGGATCCGCATCCGCCATGGAGGAGGACGAGGCCGGCGGCGGCGGCGGCGGCGGCGGCGCCGACTCCTTCGTGCTGCGCTCCGGCGTCCGCGCCGGCCTCAAGCGCGAATTCGCCTTCGCCATCGCCTCCCAGGCCGCCCTTTCATCCTCATCCGCGCCCCTAGGCCGCACCCGCCGCTCATCCCGCATCCTCAGCTCATCGCCTTCCACCACCTCCGCCGCCACCGCGACCCCCGACCCCAAGCCGAAGGCCAAGCGCCAGCGCCCGCCAGATCCTCCACCTCCCGCCTCTAGCGAAGACCATGCTGCTGACCAGCCCGGCCCCGTGCTCGCCTTGATGGCTGCTGAGTCCAGCCCTCCGCCGCCGCCCCCTCACGCCGACGCCTATGCGGATCCCGCATGCCACACCCCGCCGGAGTCGCCGCCCAGGCGGATCACGCGCTCCATGCTCCACCAAAAGCCTTCACCTCCTACCGCCGCCGCTCCTCCCACTGCCGCTGCACTCAAGCCCAAGCCAGAACCGCCGGAGGAAGAGGAGGACGACAGGGCCGGTCCAGCACTCAGGCGCTTCACCAGATCACTCTTGCACAAGGATAAGGACAGCAACGACGACGACCTCTCAGGTACCACCACCGCCAGCAATGCCTCTTCCTCACCATCGCCCAACACCACCACAAGCCACAACAGCAACAAGGGTAGTACAAACAAGATCCCCACCAACCTCAGGGAGCTTCTTGCCACCGGCCTGCTTGAAGGCCAGCCCGTCAAGTACATCATGAGGAAAGGCAAGGTATGCATGCTCTCCTCTCTCTGTTTACCCACCCGCTGCTAATCATTCATCTGTTCCCCTTACGCATCTTTCTTACTAAGCACTGTGGGCAGGCACAATAAGTTCAAAAAAAGTAATCTAAAATAGAATGCACACACCTTAATGATTTCATTTGATACACTTGCCAAGGCATCAGCATTGGCTTTTCGTTACCCACAAGAAAAATACACTCGTCCACATGTCACATTATGATGAATGTACAAAATGTGAGGTTTCTTATCTTTAGCTGCTATTCCTGATTTTTTTCCAAAAGGGCTACGCCCGAATTTCATTACCAGAGATAACGAAATCACAGCAGTTCGAGTTCAGTTTTGAGAAACCACTACCTTACAGTCTGCTCCAGACCACCACCCAGGGTGGCCAACTACCGAACTAACGAAAACTAAACTTCCATCATAGAAAGCCAGACCACTGCTGCTATTCCTGATGACAAGATATCATACCAAGCACTTGCATTTTCCATCTCCCTTTTCGTGGTCAGTTTCATGGTTGCTGTAATTTTGACCAGGCATATGTTTCTGATCTTATTTCAGCGGGCGGTACTCCGTGGAGTTATCAAACATGTAGGCATATTGTGCGCTTGCTCTTCATGCAAAGGCCGAAAAGTGAGTTTTCTCCTCTTCTTCAAACTTGCTATCTCGTCTTTGAGACTCCAACCAATGTACGTTGAGTTGCAGGTCGTTTCACCTTACTATTTTGAGGTGCATGCTGGGAGTACCAAAAAGCACCCATCCGACTACATTTTCCTGGAAAATGGAAATAGTCTGCATGATGTATTGAGGGCATGCACAGATGCTACCTTAGACATGTTCGAGCCTGCAATACGTAAGGCAATAGGCCCAGCACCTCAGGAGAGAACATTCAGATGCCAAACGTGCAAAAGTGGGTGGTTTCTCCTCTCATCCCTACCTAGCCCGCCTAGCTCAGTTTCGTTAATTTCTCATATATATATATATTGATTAATATCTAAATCTCTCAGGTTCATTCAGCACACTCCGCAGTGGGAAATTTGCTTTGTTTTGTGATTCATGTCTTGAGTCCAAGGGAGCTAAGAATAGTACCAGGTAATCTTTGTAGTAGAAATGGCCATTCCATTTTTTAATAACATCAAAGATATTCACTTGGGGTTCCAAACCATTGATTGCTGCCCTACTTTTATTTAGGTCATCAAAAAATGCACAAAGTCCAACGTCATCTGCCAAGGGATATAAAAGTGCATCCCCAGGAGCAAAGCCTGTGAGTGTAGGAAGGCTTACTAGAAAGTAGGTATTGTCAATTGTGATAAGCATCATGCTCCTTGGAGTACTCATATCTCATTGATCCCTCTTTTGCTATTTCATGACAAAAAAAAAGGGATAAGGGGTTGCATAAGGTGGTTTTCATGAGTGGTCTTTTACCAGAAGGCACTGATGTTGGCTACTATGTTGGTGGAAAGGTCATTTCCTTATTATTGTCTCTTATCTTACTGTTTTGAGTCATTACAAATGTTATTTTGTTTTTAACACTTTAGTGACAACTTTCCAGAGGTTACTGGATGGATATATAAAGGAACTTGGGATCTACTGTCATTGCTGCAACACAGTGGTAAGTTATAGCCCCTTCCATTAGATACATGTTGAAATTTAATGGAACATAACACAACTTAACCAATAATTTAGCCTAGTCTAATTCTTGAATTCTTTTAATTCAATGAACAGGTTAGTCCTTCACAGTTTGAAGCTCATGCTGGTCGAGCAGCTCGACGCAAACCGTAAGTATATTCTTGCAGTAATTTTTGTAGAGAATAAAGTTCAAATTCTAATCTCTTCCACAAATACTATTGTAGTTACCACAACATATATATGTCGAACGGCGTTTCCCTGCATGAGCTGTCAATTTCACTCTCGAAAGGTCAAAGGATGTCAAACAGACAAAGTGATGACTTGTGCAGCATTTGTTCAGATGGTGGCCAGCTTCTCCTTTGTGATACCTGTCCAAGAGCTTTTCACAGAGGTAATGACATTATGATAGCCAGTATGAGAGGCTGGGTCTTTGCTTACTGCTTTATTAAGCTACCTTTACTCTTTTAGGATATGTGGTTGGCGAAGGGGCTCACGGCGCAGTGGCAAATGCCACTGGCTGGAGTGCTCCTGCCCAGGGTTCACAGTGCCGCACCTGCACCTCAGGGTTCTCCCTTGGGGTATTCCTCTAAAAAAAGGGATATGTGGTTGTCTAAATACATGTTTTCTAGTGGAACGGCTGAACTTACTGTCTATAGCGATTCTATGGATGCTTAAAATCCAGGTGTCAGACCTTTGAAATTTACCTAAATTATGTTGTAACGATATGCTCCTTCTGTATAGTCTTTTTTCTTTAAATTACGATGCTACATTTTTACACTCACTTTCAACTCTTACTGTAATTTTGCAGTTCTTCGTTCTAACATCTGGTTTAATCAAGAACTGTGTTTCATATATTCCTTTTGGTGAATCCCTTTGAGCAGACTTGCATTGCCTGATTCTCATTATTGTTATGCTGTACTTCCACCCTCTTGCAGAATGTGTTGGCTTGTTTGCTACCCCAAAGGGTACTTGGTGTTGCCGATATTGTGAGAATAGACAACAGAGGGAAAGTTGTTTGCCATATAACAACAATGCAATAGCTGCTGGGAGGATTGAAGGAGCTGATCCCTTGGAAGAAATATTCACACGGTCGATACGTATCGCTACATCACCCGAGATTGGATTTGGCGGTTGTGCACTGTGCAAGTAAGTGTCCATCCATGGTCATGGTGCTTGTGTATTCACTCTTGCTTGCTTTTCTTTTACACATTCCATGAACTATATGTGCTTCCAACTGAGGAAATTTGGCAAAGCTCTTATCAACTAGTGGTGTTTGTTGTATATATTGGTTGAGCTAAGGAAGATCAATGCCTGAATGCTTAATCTCTTTACACCTTACCAATTTGCTGATTACTTTTGCATGTGTTAATGTCGTTAACCTTGCTTTAAGCTTTATCTACCCTAGTTAATTCTGTGTTAGCATTAGTTCACAATTTCTAGTTGTTGTGTTTGTTATGGGCATTGCGTATTACTAGTTTGTGGAAGTCATACATTGGTACCTTTTATAAGAAATAAAGTTATAGATTTCTTTTGTTTAATGGCAACTTGCTAAGTTCCATAGCATTTCTTCAAAACCAGAAGTGCCATGATATCTGGTTTTGTTATTTATCCATGCTTCCTTTATTTCAAATATATAATCCATGGAGATTGTCTGTTTGAATTATTTTGGCAGGCTCCATGATTTCGGCAAAAAGAAATTCAGTACCCGGACCGTGCTGCTTTGTGACCAAGTATGTTGCAGATCATATAGGGTTATAGACCATAGTTTACCTCTGCGAATGATGATACTAGTGTCCTTCCATGATTTTTGTACAGTGTGTTATCCTGCTGTTTCTGTCTTGTGTTTTTTTATAAGGAAGCAGTGGCAATTTCTAACAGTGAGTCATTCACATGTCTTTTTGATCAGTGCGGTAGAGAATATCATGTTGGTTGCCTCAAGGAACATAACATGGCTGATTTGACGGTGATTTTTCTAATCTGAGACATCAGTTTGTAGCAGAAACTTAGCACCATAGTAATGATTAGCTTCTGCAGGCATTGCCTGAGGGAGCATGGTATTGTTCTACCGACTGTGTGAGGATTAACCAGACACTGCAAGACTTACTTAACCGTGGAGGAGAACCTATTCGTACCATGGATTTAGATGTTATTAAGAAGAAGCGAGAAGATAAAGGTTTAGATGAGGATGTAGATCTTGATGTTAGATGGAGAATTTTAAAGGACAAGAGTTCAGAAGACAGCAAATTGGTGCTCTCCAAAGCAGTTGCAATTTTTCATGTGAGTTTCTGTTACTTCATACTGGATATTACTTTTTTTTATGACAATTGCTTATCGATTGTTTGTGAACACTTTCGTAGAATTTGCACTAACCTATGAGCAGGAATCCAGGATATTGCAAATATATGTTAAGTAAAGTATCCTTATGCAGGGCTGTATGGAGTGTATTTTTCAACAGAGGTGAAACATAGTGGATATCTTGTTTTTCACATATCCCAGTTCATGGATAACCTTGCAAACGTGCTGTTTTAAGCTATAAATCAACATGCAAAAATTGACATGATAAAAACATCTTCACTTTACTAACTGGCATTATTCAAATACAGGTAGAAAGTTTTTGTTTATTTACAAATCCTGGGATGCATCCTTTTATAGTTTCTTTTTTTGAAAGCGCAGGAGAGCCGCGTTTCAATGATCCTTTTATAGTTTCAGCATATACTATTTGCATTTCTGCAGGAAACATTTGATCCCATTATCCAGATAACAACTGGTCGAGACCTCATTCCAGCCATGGTTTATGGGTATGGACTAACGTCTACCTCGTTTACTTGTATCACAGCAAACCAAAATCGTGGAAATAATATATGCTTTTGTTTCCAGAAGGAGTGCACGGGATCAAGATTACACAGGAATGTATTGTGCTGTGTTAACTGTGCGGTAATTTTGTTTTTTCAGATTGTTTCTAGCAGAAAATGAAATGACATTATAAATCATCAGACTCAGTTATGCTAGTTAATTTTGTTGATGCAGCAACACTGTAGTTTCTGCTGGTCTTTTCCGCATCATGGGTAGTGAAATTGCTGAGCTGCCATTGGTAGCTACAAGTAGGGATAGCCAAGGCTTGGTAAGTTTGTAAAGTATAGGAGTATTATAATGCAAGTTTTAGGGCGCGTTCGGTTGCGTCTGGTTCTTTACCGCAGCTCGCCGTGCCACAGCACAACCATCGAGCCTAAGCTGCAGCTGCTGTTTGGATTGCTGCCTGCCTTGCGGCGCGCCGCGTCCCCGCCACAGCAGTCTAGTTCATTTTCAACGCCACACGCTGCCAACGGTCTGGTGGACAAATCAAGCGCCAGACTTTCGGCGCGGCCACAGAGACGGCGTGATGCGCAGAGGCGTGCACCAAACTCGCCCTTAATTGGAACAAATGCAATGAATATTTTGAGCGCATGGAACCTGAAATAAACCAGCTCCAAATATGATGTATATGTGCAATGCATAGTTGCTCCAATGCCCCATGTGGACAAGGGACAGCAAGCACAGTCTATTGCCCTAATACATGCCGTAGGTCTGCTATAGCCTTTGAAAGATGTTCAGTAGATATAAGGCGCAGGGTGTTTTAGTTTTTCGTAATAAGCTTTATTAGTTGGATTATTAATTGAATGTAACTGCAAAGTTGGGGCTTTCCTTGTTACAAAATTGTTTGCTGTTGTTGAGACAGGACCTGACGTATACTAGTATTGATCTTTCTTTCTTTCTTTTTCTTCTGTGAACTAAGCAGGGGTATTTCCAAGCGCTTTTCACCTGCATAGAACGGTTATTGGCATCTTTGGAGGTGAAACATTTTGTGCTACCAGCTGCAGAGGAAGCTGAGTCTATCTGGACAGAGCGGTTCGGGTTCAAAAAGATAAGCCATGATGAGGTTTGAACGTTTTCCTAGGTCCAAGTTGCGAGCATACTGAAGAATTAGGTTGAGGTTGTAATGATGTAAATTTTACTGTGTGGTGCAGCTGCGGGAATACCTCAAGGGTGGGCGAACAACTGTGTTTCAGGGGACATCAACCCTGCACAAGCTGGTCCCTCTCCCAGAATAGGAATGCTAATTCCGGGAAGAAGCAGCTGCTCTTTGTTCGCTTGCTTCTGGAATTGGTGTGGGTAGGAAAGGCACCCTGACCCATATATGTATGGAAAGCTGATGAGCATGGTCATATTGGCATTTTTGATCTATTGTATTCACTAAGGTGAAGAAGGAAGATTGTGCAAGGTACCTACCAGGGACAAGCAGCAAAGGCAAAGCCAAGTGAGTGAATTTCAGGCAGCTTATTGTGTGGTGAAGTCTGGTAGGCGCATTTGTGGGCCGCTGTTCTTGTGTTGAGTTGGTGTTTGTGCTGCCTGGAATGGAATGGCGGCTGTGGGTAGGGATTTCTACTGGTGGTGGGGCTGCTGTATGCGTTGATATCCTTTTGATTGATGGTAGGAGTTAGCAGTGTGATACTAGGCAGTTAGGAGTGAGTGTGGGGATTGAGGTGGTCTCAAATTCAACGTACTGCATGAACATGATTCCTCTTTATTGGTATACCCCTCTTGTCGCCATGGATAGTCCGTGTGGATGCAATCAATGTGGTGCTGCTGTTGTAACACAAGTACTCCCTCTGTCAAAGGATACAAGCCGTACTTTGTTTCGTGGGATAAACTATTATTTGATCGACAATTACTTCGTTAGTATATAATTTTTTTTGATACGTACTTGGTATTATCTGATTTCTATTTAGAGGTACTTCATTATGGCAAAAACTTGTTTAAAAATGACAGTAATAGAGTGATTGTTAGAGTCCAAACAAAATATGCCGAGCCTGAGCGAGTATTGTTTCTTCCCCTCTTTAACAACAGCTTCGTCTCATTGTCTTTAATCTACTGCAAATTACTTGATGTGGTGCAGGTTAGTGAATATTATCGTGACGGATACTAAAGCAGTATTTGGACCTTCCAAAATTCTCCATATGGTGCATGTCTGCATCACATCATGTCTACCAATACTACTGTAGCATCCTATTATTAGTCCAGCAACGTAACCAAAATATTCATGCTAGCTAGTGACCGCCGAAATGCAAACCAGTTGAAATTACATACATATATTCAGTTGTTGACAGGCTTAGATTTTCCCATGACAGGAATTAACTGTAATATTAGATTTTTCCAACAAAAAGTGTGCAGAGTTCCACAGGACAATATGGACGACCGGTTTACAGGAATGAACTGTGATATTATTCCTAATTTGCGCAAAACATTTCCACCATATCACACTTACACCTGTAGTGTTATGATGGACCTGAAGTGGAATTTAAGACAATTTTATTTCCACTAGTAATGCAAGGAATCACCACCCAAGTCATGTCAGTGTGGAACGAGAAATCTGGCTGCTTCCTGCAATCAATCCATGCTATTCAAGCTAAATGTCTGTCCTCATCTTAGATAAATACTGAAGATGGATATCAGCCAATTCCAGATGAACATGCTTTGAAACTTGGTCCAACATGTGCATGAGGAACCAATCCCAGGGTGACTGTTTCGAGTCTAAGTGAGGGATGTAGTTGAAAAAAAAAAAACCCTTGCCATGGGGCCCAGTAACCACTGAATAAGGCTTCTTGCACTTTGCTCGTGAAGATTAGGAATTACTGGATCTTATGAGCTTTCAGGAAAAATCGTCCGAATGAATTTCAGGAAGCGCTCAGAGTAGAAATTGGGTTCCACAACAGAAATTGATAATGAGTTATATTGGATAGACTTGTAAGTATGCTCAATCTTCTTCCGTGCGTTATAGTCCTGCAAGATATCAATTATTCCCAGGTAGAGCACCACATCATACACCTGACCAAACGACTCGCCGTCATCTTCTTGAGTGGTCTGTTCTGCCCTCGCGGGCATGTTAACCCCTAGCTGAATCTGGAGCCTGATAAATAGAATGTTTTCTTATCAGCCTTACACCATTATAGCATATAATATACAGCAATCCATGGGAACAGGCACATAATGATAGTAGAACTCACCTTGCGGTGCCTGGAAGCAAGAGATCTACTTCTTCAAAACTTGCACTTGATGATCGAAGACGGGCTCCCCTTATATGAGGACCAATGACGACATCATTTGGATCACTAGCACGCTGAACCAAAACCAATCCTTCAGAACAGTTCATAGCGTCCTCCTCCAGAGCACCTACATTGCCTCACAAGTCACAATGTTAATAATAAGTAAAAGGAACATTACTGGAAGGTAAAAGCTATTGGCCTATTGCAAAGTAAGAAAACATATTTTAATTGGAGTGAGCATTATATTAATTACATTACAAAGCAAAGTTATGCAGATTGGACTGTTTACATAGATAACATGGGTTGCAATGTTGACGGACATGATATTAGAAGAATTCGAAACTCTAAAGAAAATGGTGGCAAAAGGTTTCTGAATGCCGAGCACACTAACAAGTTCAGGGAGAAGCCTAGTGATAAAAGGCTCTTCCTATGTGACCACATTTCTGTAGCTAGATGGAGATGCTATTGCATATGTCCAGATGTACCGAAGATTCGAAGGATACCAAAGATTTGAAGGTTATTGTGCTGCATGGAATCAACACTAGTGCTTTTCCAGCTTAACTCCCGAGTAGTTTCAGTTTGTGCTTTACATAATCAAGTTGTTTTGGAAGACTAGAGGAAGAGTGGAGACAGATAGTGTAAGTGTATAGCACAACCGAATGTAGGATTTATCTAGTAATAAATAAACCATAATAGTGGTCAGAATATTTAGTGTTGTGTAAGCGGAATGGCAGATACGTGATACACGTACCTGGATTCAGGTTATTAAGGGTATAAAAGTCAAGGGTAATATTGTAATGTTCTAATCTAGGGTTCCTCTTTATGTACTCTATACAGGGGCGGAGCCAGAAATGCATCAAAGGGGGTGCTTACTGCTTATGTTATATCTAAGTAGGTGCTAAAATACTCGAAATTTGCTGCCTAATAGTACTCAAACTTAATGCAAATATGGTAATTACTTGAGATACAGGGGTGAGGGGGGGTGCTGCAGCCCGGACAGCACCGGCCCTGTCTCCGCCCCTGACTCTATATATATTTCCCATTGGGCCTCAATACAATGGTCTATTCCGTCTCTATTATTCGTAACATGGTATCAAAGCTCTAGGTTCGTCCAGCCGCCACCCTCTTCGTTACGCTAGACCCTGGGAGGATCGATCTGCTCCTGGGGGCAGCCTTCCTCCATCGACATTTGTTTCCTCCGTCGTGTCTCAGTCATGCACAGCAAGCCATCGCCGATCCTTTTCTTCAGTAGCAAATCTTCCCAATGCAGATCTAGGCATCGCCAGTCACCGCCGTCCATACGCGCCGCCAGTCCAGCCGCCGTCGCGCTCTTCTCCACCCTGCCTCGTCTTCGCCCATCCAGTTGCAGGAGGGGGTGCAGCTGCTCCAGCAGCCCTTGCCCACCTCCTGGCCACCTGTTGCTGATCTTGTTGGTGTGCGATTCCGCCCGTTGCGGATCTCATCGACGTTCGCGCCCCTGCCTGTCGCGGTTTGTCTTCGCGTCATCACGGTCCGGGCCCGCTCTTCAGCGCATTGTGGAGCTGCCCGTCGCATCCACATCGGCTCATAGCGGACCGTCGTCGTCTTGTGCCCGTCCTCGCATCGATCTCCACGCGTCGTGGTGGAGGCCGTGTCCACCCGTCGCTTCCTGCGTCCGTCAGTCCGCCTCTACGTCATCCGCGGGTTCTGCGGTCATCCGCCCGTGGCAGGGCCTCCGTCCTGTCATAGGGTCGTCTGCCTGTCTGGCAGTGGAGGAGCATTGTCCTCACGTGGTTGCCTTCTGCATCTGCTGCCCTTCTGCATCTGCTGCTCTGACTGGTGCAGTTCATTTTGGGGGAGAACAGAGTATGCCCGATCTCACCCTTTTGCTTCCATCCCATCTGCAATTCTGCATCCAATATGGAGTCCGCTGCTGCTGCTATGACCTATTTGTTTGCTGCTGCTAGTGTGTTGAGGCCTATTTCTTCCATCAATGTCCATCCAAGTCCAGATACACTTCTGTATTTCGTCGAAGCTGTGTGTGTCCACAAATTCATATTGTCAGTCAGCAATTTTCTTCTTCTTTGTTTTATGTTTAGTTGAATCCCGTCGATGTAGCTAATCATCATCATTGTTGGCGATAATGCCCTCTCGGTCCCTTTCGGAGCCGTCTTGCTCCACATCATGATCAATGGTTGTCTATCTGCCGTCATCACCTTGCTGTCTCACCACTTGCCTTCTTGCAGTGGTGATTTTTTTTCCCTTTTGGCTGGTCTGACCACATACCACTATTATTGTTGAGTTCAAACTGTCTCCAAAACAAGGTTCTTATTTGAAGAGTTGATGTGCTGGTTTGTGAAAACTTGAATTATTTGCTGAAGGATGGTTGAGAAGGCAATACCCTCTTGTGGAGGAGATCATTTTCTACATCGACATGTTCAAGAATTGCATGCTTCGACGACATCTTTGATTTTGGACTTACGGATGTAATATATTTTTTTCCCCAGAGTCATAGTGCTTGGTGTCAACTCTCCAAATGCAACGTCATTGCATTCTCCACTACCGGAAATCGGGCCTTTGCCGAGTGCCGACCTCTTTGCCGAGTGCAATTATACGGGCACTCGGCAAAGATTTCTTTGCCGAGTGCATTTAAAAAAACACTCGGCAAAGAAAAAACACTCGGCAAAGAGGCCCTTTGCCGAGTGTCAAAAAAAGACACTCGGCAAAGAAGTCCTTTGCCGAGTGTCAAAAAAAGACACTCGGCAAAGAGGTCCTTTGCCGAGTGTATTTGTTTGACACTCGGCAAAGATGAGATACAAATCACATTTTGCACTAGTAAATCAATTCAAATTGAAAAGCTTTGAACTACAAAGTTGTATAACTTCTCAAGATGTAAAACTTTTAGTTTGGTCATTTCTTCATTCGACAAATTCATATGAATGTTGTTCACAAAATCTATATCTCTCGTAGAGTTTCCTGAAACTAGAAGAGACATTTATAAGATTTGTGAACAATATTACTCTCACTACGTCGGATGAACAAATGACATATATGAAAGTTGTAGATCTTCAGAAGTTATACAATATTGTAGTTGAACTATTTTTAATTTGAATTTGTTTTCATAAGAAAAAGTATGTTTGTAGTTCTCAAAATTTGAAATTTGAGTTTTTTTAAATGACCTCGGATGAAGAAACAGTCAAAATAAAAGTTGTAGAGCACAATAAGTTATGAAACTTTGTAGTTGACAATTTTTTTATTTGAAGTGATCTTGTCAACGAAAAGTAAGTTTGAATGTTCTCAAATTTGAAATTCAAATTTCATAAACGACCTCGGATGGAGAAACTACCAAAATAAAACTTGTAGGTTTCAAAAAGTTATGAAACTTTGTAGTTGACAACTTTTTAATTTGAAATCGTTTAGGGCCTCAAACAAGTAGTTTACACTCGATTTAGTATAATATGGTAGGAATCAGAACATCATCTAGTCACTAGAGACAGTGTAGTGCAGTGGTAGAGAAGGTCATGCGCGAGGGAGAGGTTGTGGGTTCGAATCCCACCGACCGCGTAGCGCGCGAATTTTCCGCGAAAAACACCGCGCCTTGCGGCTTGATGGCTGGTGCCTTCCCACATTTGAATAAATTTTTTTGCTATTTATTTTCGATTTTTTTGTCCTCAGATTCATCCGGTCTTTGCCGAGTGTTTTTTTGGCACTCGGCAAAGGCTTTGTGCCCTTTGCCGAGTGCCCGACGCCTGACCCACGGCAAAGGCCTCTTTGCCGGCCGAGCTTTGCCGTGTGTCCTTTGCCGTGGGCGGTCCACGGCAAAGCCTTTGCCGTGTGCCCCTGGCACACGGCAAAGGAGGGGATTCCGGTAGTGCTCATTGCATTTGAGAGGGGGTGTTAAGGGTATAATAGTCAAGGGTAATATTGTAATGTTCTAATCTAGGGTTCCTCCTTATGTACTCTATATATATTCCCCTTTGGGCCTCAATACAATGGTCTATTCCATCTCTAACAAACTAATTCACCAATTTTTGGTATTACACTTCTAGACCTATCATCCTCTACTCCGCATCCAACAAGAATACAAACCATAGGTAATGTACGAGCAAGTGGTTGATTCTACATCAAATAATGGTTCAACAAGTGCTTTTTGACATGTTTCTGTAACACTCTACCATGGCAAGAAAAAAGGTTGTATTTATGGGCCAAAGGCACCTAAATGCACCTACACAGCTAACTAAATAGCTGAGCACACAGATAAGATCTGTTGTAACACTAGATTAAGCATCTTATTGGGAAAAATATTGAGTTACCTTCTTCTGAAAGAACAGCGAGCCTATCTGGTATGATCGTTTGATGAAAGGATGCCTGTGTTCGCAGGTTTTGAGGAGCTCGATAGTGGATGCCAAGAAGCAAGCTATAATCCATTATTGCATGATTCCTTAGAAATTTGCTATCAGTCTCAATTTGCCTACAGATAAAAAGATGGTTACACTAAAGTAACATGCAATCCAATGAATACTGCAGAAATAGCAAACATCTCAAAGGTAAAATGCAAAGAATTAGTAACCTATTAAAAAATACTAAGACAGAAATCAATTATGACTGCTCCAAAGCAATTAGAGATTTGGTTTATTTTCCTTTCAACTAGTAGGATTTTTTTTTTCTGATGATAATAAAAAGTCGTGTAGCTTCACAATATAATATGTAATAGAGGAGAAACTTTACATCAAATGACATTTTGCATCAAACAGTGTCAAAAGTTATTACAAAAGCTTTTGGTAGCCGTAACTGATAAAAAAAATGACAGGACTGGACATCTGTAGGTACAACTTATAAGCATGACATTGTTCAGCCAGCATCTCTGGAATATAACTTTGCAAAATATTATACAGTGACGGTGAAATTTCTAGCAACAAAGGATGTACCTCCTGGTAGAGTAATAACTAATTTGAGGTACATTTTTTCATGAACTGTGACACAAAAAAAATCATGTAACATGTACAACATCATAATTTGATGAAAGAAATCATAAGATAGCCCGTTATGACGCAATTTATAAAGAGATTAGAAGTTGCTTACTTAAGCAAAGTCTCCCGCCAAGAAGGCTCGACATAAAATGAATAGTGCAGATCCAAGTCTTTCAGTGTTGTATTCTCATCAATTTTAACTTTGTCTGTTGAACGGCCTAAGGATGAACCTTTTAAGTCAAACCTCCGGTGAATTCTAAGTTCGGTGCAAAACATGTTTCCCATAACTACAAATCGGAACTGCAAACAAAAATAACATCATGCATTACTTTAGGATAAATGGCTACAATTAAAATCAGATATGTAAAAGACTCCAGCTGTCTAAAAAAATTTTAAAATATGAACCTTTAGACAACGGTCACAGATACAACCTTGAACATAATTTCCTATCAGGAATGTTATATTATATTATAAGAATATTTTTCATTAAAATCTCATAGACTTTGCATCATGTTTTTTTTATTTTACAGAAAGTTGTGTACACAAATCATAAAACTCCATCTCTTATGTATCAGGTGACATAGGAAGGAGGCATAAACAATAAAATCAAGTTGTTAATAATGTGTTAACCTTTTGACCACTTGATGGCTTAACCCTGTGGAGTCCAAAAAATTTAGTTATAAGTGTGTTCTCGTAGGTACGGACATGGTAATAATACTCTGGAAGCATTCGCAGAAGAACCTGCAAGAAATTTTTGACAATTTAGAACTGGTTTGATAAGTTTCAACAAGTGAACCACAAAAGATTTTAAAATATAAGTCCATATGACAACAAGTTCAGCAACAAAAAGGCCTGGATCCAGATAAGCTAAAAGCTCTGGATCATTAGAATTGGTAAAAGATGGAACTTTGGTACCTATGTCTGGTCCCATTTCTGTTTACCAAAACCTACTATCTATATATTTTACCAACCCACACGTCATAATGTTTTTCCTTCTCAAACACGCAGGAGTTCTGTATATCTTTGTATTAAAGATTAGTATAGCCACACCTCAATGAATGAGGTCTGAGCAAGTTGCAAGAAATCCAGAACACAATCACCAAAATAAAAAATAACCTAATCATAATGTACTACAATATATTTTCAAAAGACTGTTTTTTTTTGGCAGTCAATACTTTCAAAAGACTGTTAATAGGATATAGTTGTACATTTTGGGATAAGAAAATTCGGAGGGAGGCATTGCTTTCTAAAATCATGAAATAGTATGAAACCTGCACTTCAGACTTCCGCAGAGTCTTGATCATAAATCGATCATCCTGCGATAGGAAGAAGATGCTTCCACTTTTTCCAGGAGAAGATAGCTCCCTAAGTGCATCGCTTCCACAAATGGAAACCATATAATCCGCTGCATCAATCTTGAACATCTCCCTCAAATTTCTACATGCACACTCACAAGTAGATCTAATTAAGTTCTGAAATGCAAAAGGAGTACAGGTAGAGTCACTTATCAGGTGCTAAACAAGAAAATTTCAGAATTTAATAGTGGTTTTGGTGCAGTAGAAAAATAAGATTACAGGATAAGATTTAAAAGAGCATCAAACTATTGGATGCTCTTGGATTTGCATGACATCCTATGTCCAGTTTCCTTTATTAAGGCTCTTGGATTTGCATGACATCCTATGTCCAGTTTCCTTTATTAAGGTTGTGAACCTAGCAACTTCGTGAAAAGAACATGAAGGCTCTACAAATTACAGCAGAAGAACTTATAGTGAGCATAAATAGTGAATGACTATCGAGACACCACGCAACAAACCTGAAAACCATTGGGCAGTAGTCTTTCCATCTAAAATCATCAGCATGATGTGAAGGGGTAAGCCGTGATCCATTTTTAGGGAAGTTCATCCAGAAACTTGCTCTGGGACCATAATCAGAAGCTCGCACTTCACGCCTCTGAATCGGTGTAATCTTTCCAACTGTATACCTGAGTACAATCACATTAAAACCTTCAGTGATCATCAATATCATTCAGTTAGATATTGCTCATAAATTAACAAATTAGAGCTTACTGCCACATTTTCTATGAGAAAAACTCTAGAATGTTAATAATAGAGATTTTTTCCAGGCTTTGGAGCTTCCATTAGTGTTTCAATTGCCCTTACTATAATCAACTATATGCTTAAGGTTAACCATTGTTCCTACTCCCTATTATCAATTCTATCTAAAAAACCCTAATATGAAGAGCTTTACACTTCCAGAACTATGAAGATTCTACTGCTCTTCCACTGTCATGCAGACACAAAAAGGATAATTGACCCTATTTGTATTATGTAGCACTTGCTCTGTTAAAGGTTGCAATCAAAATGTCTGAAGTCATAACTACTGATCAGCTATCAAGTTGGTATTCTATATGAAAGCCTCCCACTCCACCAGACCATCCGTTCAAGTTGGTATTCTATATGAAAGCCTCCCACTCCAGCAGACCATCCATTCTCTTTTGATAGTCCTATTTCAAAAATTGAAATGTTCTCTTTTGATTGTCCTATTTGAGTTGTGGTCTCATATCTGAAATAAATTGCTTTTTCGGCTTCTGCGCAGAGTTTTTACTCTAGAAAAAAAGATTGGTGCATGTATAGAATGACATCGATACCAGGAGTTCTCGCGGAAAACGAGAAGGGTGCTATAACATAATAAATTGTATGATGAGCAAACTCCTTTCTCCTTGGTCACTTTGCTAAGATGAAATAGGATTATCAAAAGAGAATGGAGGGAGTAAAATATATGGGTTTAAGGACCATCTGATGGAAAGATCTAGTTCTCCAGCAGTAAGTAATTACCTAACCTGTCAATTATGCTCTAAAACTACTTTATGATGACAGATAATAACTTGTGCAGGGTAGATGCATCCTTTAACATCTGTTCATGCCGCAAAGATGGAGATTCACAACTATTTTGGTAAATGGACGTAGATACAGCCACTACATGCACAGTAGAAAACTTATGCTATGACATGCCAGATCCCTGCATATGGGTTAATCGTATTCAAACATCCAACAAAATACAACGAAGAAGAAGTGAAAAAGAAAATAAAGGCATTCAGATTTCAGTTCATGGTGCCTTGTTTCATGCATTACCTGATTCCGAGCTGCAGACTGAGCATTAGATCATAGCTCTTATGTCCTTTAATTATTGTCTGCCCAGGCTTCTTGATATCCTTCACCATTTTTTTCTGGCGGCGCGATACTCCTTTAAATGAATCTGGGAAGCTTCTATTCACCACAGCTTCACTGATAAGAACACCTTGCATGTATTCCCTCTCCAGTATAGGAAGGTTGGAATCAGCCTTGTTTTCACAGCTTTGAATTGCAGGATTGTCATTTGTTTCACGACCAATGAATTTTTCAATAGCCGCTCCAAGACTCCACCGTCTTTCCAGTGATACATTTTTCGAGCGAGTTTTCTCAAAAGTCAAGCTTCTAATCGAAGAAACACCTGCAGGGTCCTGATTTCCGCTAGCCATCACATCTGCCATGTCAAATGAGGAGGATTGAAGGATACATGCACCGTGAATCTGATTTGCAACACCAGGCAGCACACCTCTCTTTCTTAAAGCATCTATGTGCAGCTCATCGGTAACAGGAATTTCACGACATTTTGGATAGAATGTGCCTTTTCCATCCTTCACCCCCCTTGTCCAGGTTCCTACATAGTAGCCATAGTCCTTCCATGTATAGACTCCATGCCCATGCATGACACCATCTAACCAGTTGCCTTCAAATGAATCTCCATTCTTCCATGTGAAAATTCCTTTGCCTGAAATGACCCCATTTTTCATGTTGCCAATGTAAATGTTCCCATTTGCCCAGGTATACTTGCCGTGCCCTTGTATTTCTCCGTGCATCCAAGAACCTTGAAAAATGTCCCCATTGGGATATGTTTGTAAACCAAAGCCATGCTTAAGACTCAACTTCCAGCCTCCCTTGTAAGTGGAGTTGTTTATCCCAGTACCAGTATATGTTCCTTGACCATAAATGTAGCCACCAGAGTAGTCACCCTCGTAGGTGGCCCCTGTCGGCCATAGCGTCTTTCCTTGCCCATGCCTTAGGCCTCTCCTCCACTCGCCCTCATAA
Organism: Alloteropsis semialata; assembly: GCA_004135705.1. Lineage (NCBI taxonomy): Eukaryota > Viridiplantae > Streptophyta > Magnoliopsida > Poales > Poaceae > Alloteropsis > Alloteropsis semialata. Next base: position 4,048,804 of record CM014273.1, on the reverse strand, counting down.
ACGCAACCATCAGACCACATGTAACGACCTGAGCCATGTGGTGTGTTGCCCAATAATGTGCCACGATAAATATCCCCATTTGGTTGCAGCAGAGACTTGAGCACTATCGGGCACAAAAGAACGATATGTGCGAAGCTATTGAAGATTTTGATGATATGAGTAAATTAGGACAAGGCTTTACGTCGGCTGATCCTTTAGAGGAGATTGATATTGGTGATGGCACTGTACCTAGGCCGACGTTTGTAAACAAAAATTTGAAAGCTGATTATAAAGCTGAATTAATCGAGCTGTTGAAAGAGTATGTTGATTGTTTTGCATGGAATTATCAAGAGATGCCTGGTTTAAGCCGCGAGTTAGTTGAACATCGGCTACCTATTAAGCCTGGTTTTAGACCGTTTAAACAAACTGCTAGGCATTTCAATCCTAATATGTATGACCGAATTAAAGAAGAAATTAATCGGTTGTTGGATGCAAACTTTATTAGGCCTTGTTGTTATGCTGAATGGTTATCTAACATTGTGCCTGTTGAGAAGAAGGATTCTGGTAACTCAGAGTTTGCATTGATTTTAGAAATCTTAATAGAGCTACTCCTAAAGATGAATATCCTATGCCTATAGCCGACATGCTTATTAATGATGCTTTTGGACATAAAGTTATTAGTTTTCTTGATGGTAATGCTGGTTACAATCAAATATTCATGGCCGAAGAGGATGTCTCCAAAACGGCTTTTATATGTCCAGGTTTTGTTGGTTTGTTTGAGTGGGTAGTCATGACCTTTGGTTTAAAAAATGCTGGTGCTACTTACCAAAGGGCGATGAATTTAATATTCATGACTTGCTTGGTTTAATCATAGAGGTTTATATCGATGATATTGTTGTTAAATCGGCTGGTTTAAATTCTCATTTGGCTGATTTAAGACTTGCTTTTGAAAGAATGCGTCGATATGGATTAAAGATGAACCCACTTAAATGTGCATTTGGTGTGTCGGCTGGAAAGTTTTTAGGCTTTATTATTCATGAGAATGGCATAGAGATAGATCCTAAGAAGATTGATATTATTAAGAAGATTAAAGCTCCTACATGCAAGAAGGATTTGCAGAAATTCTTGGGCAAGGTGAATTATTTGAGGAGATTTATTTGTAATTTGTCTGGGAAGGTCAATGCTTTTACTCCTATTTTTCGGTTGAAAGATGAAGCCAAATTTACTTGGGGGGCAAAACAGCAAGAAGCTTTTGAGAAGATCAAATATTACTTATCTTCGCCGCCGGTCATGAAGGCTCCTAAGAGAGGAATTCCATTTAAATTATATGTGGCTGCTGAAGATCAAGTAATTGGAGCTGTTTTGACTCAAGAAACCGAAGGGAAGGAACACATTATTACCTATGCAAGTCGTCGATTATTGGATGCCGAAACGAGATATATATTTATTGAAAAGCTTTGCTTATCTTGTATTATGCTTGTACCAAGATGAGGCATTATTTGTTATCCAATACTTGCATAGTGGCTTGTCAAACCGATATTATTAAATACATGTTGCATAGACCAATTTTAAGTGGTAGAATTTGTAAATGGGCTTATGCTCTTATTGAATATGATTTGGCTTGTGAATTTTTGAAATCAATGAAAGGCCAAATTATTGCTGATTTTATTGTTGAGCATAGTATTAATGATAATGATCTAGATATCGGTTATATTACTTTTACCCCATGGAAGTTGCATTTTGATGGATCGGTTTGTAAAATGCGGTTTTGGTATTGGTGTTGTTTTTATATCACCAAGTGGTGCTGAATTTGAAGCTCTTAACCGATTAGAAAATGATTGTACTAATAATCAAGCCGAATATGAAGCTTTATTATTCGGACTAGAAATTTTGCATGACATGGGAGTAAAACATGTGGAAGCATTTGGTGATTCTCTGCTGGTTGTACAGCAAGTTAATAAGGTGTACCAATGCTTCGATGGGCTTTTAAATTCATATCTTGATAAATGCTTAGACATGATTGCTCAATTTGATGAATTCTCTATATATCATGTTTCAAGAGATGAGAATCCAAGGGCAAATGCTCTGGCTCAGCAAGCATCTGGCTATGATGTTCAGAAAAGAAATTTTTATGAAAGAAAGCCGACGCTTTGCATAGCCGAGACATCTGCCCTGGAAGAACCGGTTTCACCGGATCCAGAAACCGGTTCCACCGGAAATTCCGGTAAAACCGCTTTTAGAACCGGAGAAACCGGTTCATCCGCTGACAGCAGTACTTCTGTCCATGAGCAACCAAAAATTAATAAGGACGAAGTTGTTGATTGGAGAACACCTATTGTTGAGTATTTGAAGAATCCTAATCATAAAGTTGACAGAAAAGTCCGACGATGGGCATTTGAATTTATTTTGGTTGATGGTGAATTATATCGTCGGACGGCTGAAGATTTATTGTTGAAGTGTTTGGATTCTGGTCAAGCTAAGATTGCAATGGGTAAAGTTCATGAAGGTATTTGTGGTACACATCAATCGGCTCCTAAGATGAAGTGGCTTTTGAGGAGAGCTTGTTTTTATTGGCCTAATATGATAGCTGATTGTTTTCGGTACTACAAAGGATGTGAAGAGTGTCAAAGGTTTGGAAATATTCAGATGGTTCCAGCAGCTTTATTGCATCCTATTATCAAACCTTGGCCTTTTCGAGGATGGGGATTGGATTTTGTTGGGCAGATTCATCCTCCTTTATCAAAGGGACATCGCTTCGTGTTGGTGGCTACTGATTATTTTACTAAGTGGACCGAAGCGGTACCTTTGAAGAACATGACACATCGGGAGGTAATTGAGTTTATTACTGAACATATTATCCATAGATTTGGCATCCCACAAACTTTGACTACTGATCAAGGCACTTCATTTATATCAAAGGAAGTTCGTGAGTTTGTTGATATGTATGGTATTAAATTGCTCAATTCATCTCCATACTACGCTCAGGCTAATGGTCAAGCCGAGTCTAGTAATAAGATCTTGATCAAGTTAATTAAAAAGAAAATAGAGGAGAATCCTAGAAGGTGGCATGAGGTTTTATCTGAAGCTTTGTGGGCTCATCGTATATCTAGACATGGTGCTACTTTTCAAGAAGCTGTTTTACCTGTTGAAGTAAATTTGAATGCTTATCGGTTAGCTAAGCAAAATGATCTTGATGCTGTTGATTATCATGATTTGATGATGGACAATATTGATGAAGTGACCGATAAGCGATTGGGGGCCTTGAAGGAAATTGAAAAAGATAAGATGCGGGTTGCTAAGGCCTACAACAAGAAGGTAAAACAAAAGTCTTTTCAGGTTGGTGATCTCGTTTGGAACACAATTCTGCCTATAGGATCGAAGAGTAACAAGTTTGGTAAATGGTCTCCAAGTTGGGAAGGTCCATACAAGGTGACTAGAGTGATCTTCGGTAATTCTTATATGGTGGAGACTTTGCAAGGTCAGCAGCTGCCAAGAGCTCTTAATGGAAGGTACTTAAAGCAATATTATCCAAGTGTTTGGCAATGAGCTTGATTTATATGGCCGATAGTTTTAAATATCGCCCTTAGGATAAAAGGCCGATGAATTCTGTTTAACATCGTCCTCAGGAGTATTTTCTTGTGCTAAGATGTTTTCTGGTACGCAAGCTTTACCAAAAAACAGGGGGGCATATGTTGGCGATCAAAATTGGCACAAGGACAGCAAGGCAGGAAGAACCGGTGGAACCAGATTTTCAAACCGGTGGAACCGGTTTGGTCCACTATTGCCCGTCTGACAGGCAGACCGGTGGAACCGGTTTGGAAACCGGTGGAACCGGTTTTCCCCGAGTCCTAGTAGGATTGGACTCTTTTTATAGATCCGAGTTGTAATAGGACTTTCCTTGCGGGGTACGACCTTCCCACCCTATAAATATGAAGGGTCACGGCCGATTGAGGGTTATCCAATCGATCAAATCAATGTACCTTTACTTTTTTGTCATTCTCTAAACCCTACCTTTTCCAACCCTAATTTTGTTCGTTCTTCGTCTCTACGGCGTTTTACGGCGCTCTGAGTGGCCTGCCGATCTCAGAGAAACCCTAGGCGCGCCTGCCCTGACGGGGTCCCTCCCGGGCCGGCGATCTTAGGTCTACGCAGCAGATCCCGAGGAACCGGTTTCACCGGATCCTCAAACCGGTTTCACCGGTTTCGCCTGGGCCTGCTGCAGTTGATCGATCCGTTGCGGATCTCGCGCGTTCTAGCGCAATCTTGGTGTGTTGACCACATCAGGCGTCAACAGGGTCCATGAGAACTGTTTTAGTTTGAGCCCAAGTCCAACTAGACCTTGCGCCTGCGTGCGTATATCTGGCCACGAGATGGCTGTGTACGGGGGGATTGGATTTTTGTGAGTTTGTTTCGTCGACGTTTCCTCCGCCAAAGAGAGAGGCGACTCCTCTCCGGTCTACCTTGCCGATCCTCTTCGGATTGTGTGGAGTGCGTGCTCGAGCTGCCGCAGCTTGATCGTGCCTCGGATCTCTGTCGGGATTCCATTCTTTTGTTCGTGGTTCGTCGCAGCCGCGGTGGAAGAAATCTATCTAGGGTTTGGTTTTTCAATCTCTGTAAGCTGACCCTTCTATCTACGCTGCTACTGTTTGAGACCCAATATAATCAGAAAACTATTTGGCATTCATCTATCAAATTGGATTTATTTGCATCTATTAACTCCGTGAGTTCAATTTGTCAACTCACTGCCCAGCTGTGATTTGTTTGCTGAATATTTAATTCTGATTTCACGTGACATCAGCAAGTTGATAATATTCCGATTGAGAGGCTGGTAATACAATTCAGATTTAATTGCTCGGTATTAATTTTTTTTGGGTTGTTTCCGAGTTGCCTTGCTGCTGGTCGAGACAACCTGGAAAGAGATTTTATTGCTGCAGATTATTCATTAACTGAGAATTAGTCATTTTGTGAAACTAAAAGGAATTAGAATTTACTTGTACCGTGAAAGATTGGGACAAATTCATGTCCTTATCAAAAGGGATCACAGGGACCTACACCAAAGCCAGGGTGCAGGGCCGGCCGCACCAGCCAGGGCCGGCCGCACCTGGTGAATTCCCACGGTCAAGACCCCAACCTACAAACATGCAAGGAAACACACCTGGGGATAATCCTGAGCGACGAATCATGGTCGGTTCCATCGGAGGGCTTAGAAGGAGTGTCACTTGGATCCATGGACCCACCATTCAGTCAAAGCTCTGAACAACCGACGTGGAAAAGCATCCAAGGCTGCCACAACCGACGTGACCAAGTCCCACAGTGTCTGGGCACTGGACCCAGGGCCGGCCGGTCCTACTAGGTGCGGCCGCACCTATGACCGAGTGACCCGGGCGCTACCGACCTGGGAACCGACTCACAACTGACGCTGGAGCGCTGATCTGGGCCGTTCACGATCATAGGTGGTGGATCACAGGGCCGGGCGCACCTCTAGGTGCGGGCGCACCACCGACCTTCGCACACCGACTCCCTCTCGCCTACAAATACCCCCTCCTGCAGTTACCGACCTTGGAGAGCTATATAAAGCCCCCGGTACCTCATTGAAGAACACACAAGGTGAAAGAAAGCAAGTGGCGGTACCCTCTAGAAATATAGAGGCATTTCGTCCCGGGAGAGAGTGTGAAGCCAAGGGAAGCCAAGGGAGCCAAAGTGAGTCAAGAGATCAAGTTCCACTTCTAGTAGAGTTAGGCTAGTCTAGCTTGGGAGTTAGAGTCGAGTCGAGCTTCGCTCGGGGTTCCGGAGGAGTCTTTGGAAGTTCTGGTATAAGCTCTAGTACCTTTTCCTTTACTTTCTTAAGACTTGAGTATTCAATATAAGTTCGAGTTCTATTACTTTCCGAGTCACTTTATATTCAGCATTAACTTTGCTCTAATTGTTATATTATAAGTTTAGACTAAAGTGGCTAGACCCCACTCTAGGTGGTTTGTCTTAGTATCGATCTTAGCGAGTTCTTCGTTCACTCCTCGTGGTTCACGCCACTCGGAGTGGGTGCCTTGCCTTTGAGCTCGGGTAAGGTAGTAGTCGAGAGTGTAGATGAGGTGTCTAGACTCGGGGCTACCTAAGTTTGCACCTGGGCCCACGGAATAGCTGAGGTAGCCGGCAGGTGGTGACAGCCCTGTCCGGCCGACGTAAACCTCCACGTCCGGTCCGGCATCGTAGGAAGTGAGTGCTTCTCCGTCCAGTCTCTGGCTGGGGGCGAGGGGTTGCTGCACCCGTAGTTAAGAGAGTTGCTAAGAGAATCCTTCTAGCCTGGTCACTAGAGTCTAGAGTAGAAGTCGACTCGGTAGTATAGATCCTTTCAGGTTCCTTATCTCGGTCTCGTTGTCCTCCCAACTAGCTAGCCAGCTCTAGTATCCCTTTATCCCTTCGGTTCCACCGCTTATCACTCCTATCTTTATTTACCCCCGTGACTAGCAGTATGTTGAGTGGTGATCAGAGTTGAGCAGAAACCTTTATCGATAGTCTAGAGCCACCAGTGCTTCCCTGCGGAAATATAAATACGATACCTAGGAATACTCCCAGGTGAAGTGCTACAGCGGTTATTCTGTGCGCTTGCAGAATCCTTTCTTTCGGCCATTAGATAACCCATGAGAACCTTAGCATCGTTGCTGGGATTTCCGAACCTCAGTAACGACGTTAACAAGTACCAACAAGCATTTCTGGCACCGTTGCCGGGGAAGCAACTGGCTATCTAGACCTCGATAATCTTTTATCTTAACCCTGTCATACTTGACAGACCGCTACTTTTAGCGGGCTTACCCCTGTATTGCTTTTTTTTCCCCGTGGAGTCGAGCAGTGCATGAGTAGGTCCGGCGGAAAGTTCGAGTTGCCGTCAAATTATATCGATAACCCAGAAGCTCTAGTGAGGAGAGTTCGACCTCGTGTCGTGATCCCCCAGAAGTTTCTCTCGAACACGGATCCGCATATGAGTGACAGCAGCGCACCATCAACCTCAGAAATGGACGGGAAGACAATCCGCGAGTTCTCAGCACCTTCCCACTCCAACATCCCCGTTGGACCGGAAACTACGGTGAATGATACTTTCGAGTTGAAGCCCGCACTTATCAACATGGTGCAAGCAAGCCCGTTCTGCGGCAAGTTAAATGAAGACGCCAACGCTCATCTTCAGCATTTCCTAGAGATATGCAGCACATTTACCATAGGAGGTGCGTCTACCAATGCTATACGCCTTCGATTATTCCCATTTTCATTGTTAGGGAAGGCAAAGCAATGGTTCTACGCCGAGCGTGCGAACATAACCACGTGGGAGAAGTGCTCCGACGCATTCCTCACCAAGTTCTTTCCGGTTGGGAAAACCAACGCCCTCCGGAACAAGATTTCAAGCTTCCAGCAGCAGAATGATGAGACTATACCCGAAGCATGGGAACGCCTTCAGGATTATATCACAACGAGTTCCCACCACGGCATGCAAGATTGGTTCATAATCTAGAACTTCTATCACGGGCTCAGAAGGACCGCTCGTGATCATTTGGATGCTGCTGCCGGAGGTGCTTTCTTCTCTTTAGAGGTTGGGGCAGCCCGATCTCTGATTGAGAAATTGGTAGCAAATCAAGGGTACGGTGAAGAACGATCAGCCCCACGTACCCGAGGAGTTCACCAGATTGATGGCATAGATATGCTGGCCGCCAAGATGGACCTCTTGATGAAGCGGATAGAAGGCCCTCCACAAGAGATGGCGAAGGCCATGGTTGCTCGCATGACGTGCGAAGTCCGCGGAAACTCGGGTCATTCAGGAAATGATTGCCCCGAAACACATGAAGATGCCAACTTCATCAGCAATGGTAACTCCAATAATGCATACAGGCCGAACAACTTCAACAGTCAAGGGTGGAATTCTAAGCCGAACTTCCCCTTCGATCGACAACAAGGAGGTAACAATTTCCACAACAATTTCAGCAATTTTAATAATCAACCCTCCATCAAAGATCTTGTTCTAGGCCAAGTTAAGATTAATGATAACATCAACAAGAAGATGCGAGCTACTGATAAGCTCCTTGAGAATCTAGATGCTAAAATGGAATCTTTCTCTTCTGCAATTAAAAGTCAACTGAGCTTTAATAAAATGATTGAAACTCAAGTAGCTCAGTTAGCTGCCACTGTTCCCTCTTTCGAGACGGGAAAGATTCCCGGTCAACCCGAGAACCCTCCTCGAGAGAGGGTGAATGCGGTAACCACTCGAGGAGGCAAGTCCACTAGGGACCTGCCTCATCCAAATGATGCAGGAAAGACAGGGGCAGCTAAGCCACAAGAGGCATACGAAGAAGAAGAAGAAGAAGAAAAAGAGGAGGAAGAGGTGGAAGACCCTCCTCCACATCGTAAGGCAGAAGAGACACCCATGAGGAAGTCGGCTCCTCATGAATTTTACGACACAACTATATTACCTTTTCCTGGCAGGAACCGCAAGCCCACCGTTGACGAACAATTCGGAAGATTCGTTGAGGTAATTAAGCGATTATATGTCAATATCCCTTTACTTGAAGTCATGCAGGTTCCAACTTATGTGAAGTATCTGAAGGATATACTCAACAACAAAAGACCACTGCCTTCTACTGAGGTAATCAAACTAACCGAAGAGTGCAGTGCTGCCATATTGAATCATCTTTGTTGACGGTCCATACAACAAAAATTTGACCATCAATATCTCGGAAATCGGAGGAGTATATAACAAGTTTCATGCACATTTTAGATACTAATAAAGTTCAACGAGTTGTGCTGTGAATTTCATATGCAGGTACACATTTTGGGTGAAACCACGGACCACCAGGGCACAACTGCCTGGTGTGGCCGGCCTAGCTAGGTGCGGCCAGCCCTGGCCAGGTGCGGCCGGCCCTGGTCAGGTGCGCCCGTACCTACTAGGTGCGGCCGGCCCTGTCCTGTGCCACGTCAGTGATCCGCGGCACCCCCAGAACCTTGAACAAGTCCCACACGTACCAGGAGCGTCGATCTCAAGTCGGTTTGATCAGAAGGTTAGGAATGAGAACACTTGGATCAATGGACCCACACTCAACCGTCACAACCGTCGGGAACCGCCATCAGGGAGTGATCAGGAGCGTCACTCAGCGACGTCGGTGCATCACAGGGCCACGGGGTAGGGCCGGCCGGCTCTACCAGGTGCGGCCGCACCTAACACCGAGAGACCAGGGCATTACCGACCTGGGAACCGATTATCAACCGACGCAGGAGCGCTGATCAGGATCGTCCGAAGCCAGAGGCGGTGTATCCTAGGGCCGGCCGGCCCTAGAGGTGCGTCCGCACCTATGACCCGGCTCCCAGGGGCTCCACCGACCCTCCAAGCCTATAAAAGCCATCCACACTCGCTGGATTCAGAGACACACAGCAGGAGCATCACTACTTTCCATCTTTTCTATCCTAGAGTAGGATTAGTGTAGTTTGGGAGTTAGAGTTGAGTCGAGCAAGTCTCGGGGTTCCGGAGGAGTCTTCTTCAGAGTTCCGGTATTGCTCTTGTATCCTTTCTTTGCAAGACTCAAGTTATAATCAAGTTATCTTTCTATCTTATATTCGAGTCAATTACATTCAGCTTCTACTTTGCTCTAGTAGCTTTATATCTGGTTTAGACTAAAGTGAGTTTAGCCTTGGTTAGTTTAGACTACTAGAACCCTATAGTGTTGTGGTCGTTCTTCGCTTGATCTCTTATTGAGTACTTCGGTGCTTGGTCGGAGAGAGAGATCTTTCCTTGTGATATCCTGGGGAAGATTCTTTGGTTCGTTGTGAGCGCGGTGCTCGGAACTTACCTTAGTCTTAGATTGTTCCCTCGTTCAACGGAATAGTTGTGGTACCCTAGGGAGCTGACACCTCCGGACGGGCTTTGCAATCCACCACGTTAGTTCGGGCTGATAGGATTGAGCGAGTCGTAGTTCTCCCTTCTCATCCCTTTCTGAGGACTCGGCGGCGCATGCCCCTGCAACACTAGAAGGACTAGTTGATCTTCTCTTACCTTGACTCTACCTTACCTTAGCTCTTCTCTCGGAGTTGACAAGAATAGATAGATTGTATCAGGTTCCTTTCTCGTCTCATTGTCCTCCCAACTCACTAGGTCCCTCTAGCCTTTATCAGGATCTCCTTGCGTGTCAAAACCTTACCCCGAATATCTTTATCGTTACCCCCGTCATAGCTCTTTGCCGGGTCTCGATACTCTTTGCTATTTCGTTATACGATTGTCTATGCCGTCAGTGCTTCCCTTGGGAAAATATAAATACGATACCCTGGAATACTCTTGGGTGAAAGCTACAACGGTATCCGTGCGCTTGCAGATTTATCTGTGATCGTATATATACCGGCACGCTTCCTGGCGCCGTTACCGGGGAATATAAACTAGTAGCGACGCTAGCGAGTGCCAACGGGCTTTCTGGTACCGATATATTTGGTGTAAGAAACGCCAACAAGTTTTCTAGTGCCGTTGCCGGGGAAGCAATAGGCACTAGACATCGTGTAATAAGCGGTAGAGTTATCTTGGTTCGGTGAACTGCTTTTGAGCGGGTTTACCCTTGCTCTGCTCTCGTGTGTGTAGAGCAGTGCATGACCGGTTTCGACCTTCCGTCCAACTTTCACGACGATCCTGAGTCACTTGTGAGGAGCCCAATCGATCCTCGAGTCGTTCCCCCTCAGAAGTTTCTCTCGAACATTGAGACGAGCCCAGTCGATCCCGTGGCAAGCACCTCAGCTTCATCAGCACCCATGGCCGAGAAGACCATTCGCGAATTCTCTGCTCCCTCCTTCACCAACGTACCTACCGGACCGACCGTGGAGATTGGAGATGCAAACTTCGAGCTCAAGCCAGCGCTGATCAACATGGTGCAAGCAAGTCCGTTCTGCAGCAAGGTTAATGAGGATGCTAACGCACATCTCCAGCACTTCCTGGAGGTGTGCAGCACATTCACTATCCGCGGAGCGATGGTTGATGCAATCCGTCTTTGCCTATTCCCGTTCTCATTGCTCGGGAGGGCGAAGCAATGGTTTTATGCTAAACGAAGAGTCATCAACACGTGGGAAAAGTGCTCCAACGCATTTCTCGCCAAGTTCTTTCCGGTGGGCAAAACCAACGCCCTCCGCGCAAGAATCTCAGGCTTCCAGCAAAACACTGATGAGAGCATTCCGAAAGCTTGGGAGAGGTTTCAGGAGTACATCGCTGCGTGCCCACATCATGGCATGCAGGGATGGTTCTTGATTCAAACCTTCTATCACGGGCTCAAGCGGTCCGCCTGTGAACACCTAGATGCAGCTGCCGGAGGAGCCTTCTTTTCGTTACAAGTACCGGCTGCTCGAGCATTGATCGAGAAGATGGTGGCAAACCAAGGATGGGATGGAGAGCGTCTCCATTCCCGAACCCGCGGCGTACACCAAGTGGAAGAGATTGATATGCTCGCCGCCAAGATGGACCTTCTCATGAAGAAGATGGAGGCACCAAGCAACATGGAGACTGCCAAGATCATGGATGCTCGCATGACGTGCGAGGTCTGTGGTAACACGGGCCATTCGGGAAATGATTGTCCCGAAACAAGGGAAGAAGCTAGTTTCATCAACAACAACAGCAACAACAACGGGTTCCGCAACAACAACTACAACAATCAAGGGTGGAACTCGAGGCCCAACTTCCCGTTCAACAATCAAAATGGAGGTAACTTTTCTAGCAATTTTAATAACCAGCCTTCCATTAAAGATCTTGTCTTTGGCCAAATTAAAATCAATGAAACTTTAAACAAGAAGTTGGCTGCTAATGATAAGGTTCTAGAAACTCTCACCTCAAACATGGAATCCTTCACCACTGCTATGAAGAACCAGCTTAGCTTTAATAAAATGATAGAAACTCAATTAGCTCAGCTTGCTGCCGCTCTTCCTGTCTCGGAACCTGGGGCAAACCCCAGGAAAACCGAGAATGTAAGTCTGGTCTCCGCTAGATGGCCAAAACCATCTAGAGTAACCCGTACCACTAACATTTCAGGGAGACCCAAGTTCCAAAAGGACTCATGGGATGAGCCTGCCATAGAGAGGGAAGATCCCGGATTCCTAGCAATCAACTGTTGGCTGTGGGACCATTACGTCAGTCAGGCCCTATGCAATCTTGGTGCAAGCGTGAACATCATGCCTAAGGCAATGTTCAACGCAATTGATCTTCCACATTTGTGTATGGTGCCCACCAAGATCCGCATCCAGCTGGCCGACTCATCGATCCGTTACCCCGAGGGCAAACTACACAATATCCTAGTGAAGATCCAAAATGACTACGTCTTCGCCGACTTCATCGTCCTCAACACCCTTGGTGACACAGAAGTGCCGCTCATCCTTGGGCGACCCTTTTTGCGAGCCACCAATGCTCAAATCGATGTGGGAAGGTGTTTTGGTTCCAATCCAAGGAAGAGTTCTGCTACAAAGTCACCCCCAACCATCATCAAGGCGCCAAGCATAGAAGAGAAGGACGTCGCCAAGCAAGGAAACCAAGGGCAGCCTACCATGCTAAGGGGGATAAGAAATCAGCAACCATGGACACCCCTAAAGCATCGGTAACTTCATCACCACCGAAGAAGACGAAGAAGGTGTGGCGCGTGAAGAAGTTATCGTCCGAGTCATCCACTCCGGGATCGGACGAAACCAAGACCGATTGAACAATGGAGGAGTCCAGCTCATGGACTTTAAAACACGAGCTCTCGCCGTGAGGTAAACCGGTATGTATCCCATATTTCCCTTCCAAAATTTTATTCTCTGCATCAAGCATGTTTAAATTTCAAATTTGATTTCACCACTGCATTAGTAAATAAACAAGAGGCTAGAAAAACAGTTTGGGAGATTTTTGGTGGTGCGGCCGGCCTTACCTAGGTGCGAGCGCACCTTCCCTCTAGGAAATTTTTCTATAGAATGTTTACAGGAGAGGACATGAGCACTTGGAGAAAAAAAGAACAGGTTCGGCCGAACCTTGAGGTGTGGCCGCACCTAGCATTTTGCCAAGATCAAATCATTTCAAGCAACCAAGTGCTCCACTGATGACCAAGATGAAGGACGTGCCAAACCGGTAGCGAAAACTAGCTTGGGGGAGATCCTCACCCCCAAGGAAGGTATGTCCATCCAAACCAATCTCAGCATCTTGTTTACTACCTTGAATAAAAGAAAAGAACAAAAATATTCCCTTAGGTGCATTTGAAACCTTGTCTATATCTCCTCATTTTGGAAATGATGAATAGTTGCTCTGTTAAAACCTGGCAAGAACCTAGTATACAACTTTGTACTCTATGAGCATTTGAGTTTGTTGGTATGAAGTGAAGCATGAGCCTGAATTAAATCCTTGTGGGAGCAAATGATTATGACCAAACCTAGGTTGTTGTGTGGTATGATATGGTGCGACAATGTCGATCTTGCTCTATCTCATAATACGGTGAAAATCTTGGATGCTTTCTTTTGAGAAAATAAACTTGGCATGTTCCTCAGTGGTCAAAATACCTACCAAAGCCATATGTTGTTACCAAAGTACAAACCTTTCACATATGCTTGCTTGTGACCCATTGAGTTTTGCCAAATTGTTGTGACCCTTGGTAGAACCTTTTCATGCTCCTATGATCGAGATCACGTACACACCACATATACACGCTGACTCTCACACCGAGAGTTACGCAAAACATGCCTTCCATCCACCCAAAAATAAATACTCCAAAGTTCCAAAGGTTCTCTTCATGCATTCTTGCAAAAAGGGAGAGAGGGGTCATCAAAAAAAAATAGAGAGAGAAAAAAGAAAGTTGTGCTCCAATCAAAGAGCATAGAAAAAAAAGAGAAGAAAGAGATGACCCCTCCAAAATAAAGCAAGAGGAGAATCACAAGGAAGGAGTACATAGAAAACCAAAGAAATTTTTCCACACACTTGCACATCTCGATCAAGTTGCATGACTAGTTTCTTCTTGGATCCGGTCTTTGGCTTAACAACATCATGTGGCTCAAGTAAGCCTCACTCTTATCCTACCCAAAGCTCCACATATACAAGCCATAGAGTAGGAAGTTGAGGCTCATCCAAAAGCCTTTGGAGAGGAAGCAAATACCACTTGAGCGATCGAGGGTACCATTCGAGGAACATTGTCTTTGCTTTGCGAAAATTTCAAAACTCTGAGATAGGATCCTGAAAAGAGAAAAGAGTGAGTGAAGCAAAGTCAATCCGTTCTACTCTACAACCTCCGAAGGCAAGGTGAAAGGCTACAAGCCCCACAGGTAAACAAGGCTAAGTTTCATACATACCAATATTTTCAAACAGCAAGTAGAGTATAGAATTGTACACAGGTACTTGCAGGGTGGTAGCATTGACGCAACTCCTGATCCACCGAGATCGAGTCTAGGCTTTGCTCGAGGACGAGCAAACGTCTAGCTTGGGGGAGTTTGTTGACGGTCCATACAACAAAAATTCGACCGTCAATATCTCAGAAATCGGAGGAGTATATAACAAGTTTCATGCACGTTTTAGATACTAATAAAGTTCCACGAGCTGTGCTGTGAATTTCATATGCAGGTACACATTTTGGGTGAAACCACGGACCACCAGGGCACACCTGTCTGGTGCGGCCGGCCTAGCTAGGTGCGGCCGGCCCTGGCCAGGTGCGACCGGCCCTGGTCAGGTGCGCCCGCACCTACTAGGTGCAGCCGGCCCTGTCCCGTGCCACATCAGTGATCCGCGGCACCCCTAGAACCTTGAACAAGTCCCACATGTACCAGGAGCGTCGATCTCAAGTTGGTTTGATCAGAAGGTTAGGAATGAGAACACTTGGATCAATGGACCCACACTCAACCGTCACAACCGTCGGGAACCGCCATCAGGGAGTGATTAGGAGCGTCACTCAGCGACGTCGGTGCATCACAGGGCCATGGGGTAGGGCCGGCCGGCTCTACCAGGTGCGGCCACACCTAAGACCGAGAGACCAGGGCGTTACCGACCTGGGAACCGACTATCAACCGACGCAGGAGCGCTGATCAGGATCGTTCGAAGCCAGAGGTGGTGTATATCCTAGGGCCGGCCGGCCCTAGAGGTGCGGCCGCACCTATGACCCGGCTCCCAGGTGCTCCACCGACCCTTCAAGCCTATAAAAGCCACCCACACTCGCTGGATTCAGAGACACACAGCAGGAGCATCACTACTTTCCATCTTTTCTATCCTAGAGTAGGATTAGTGTAGTTTGGGAGTTAGAGTCGAGTCGAGCATGTCTCGGGGTTCCGGAGGAATCTTCTTCAGAGTTCCAGTATTGCTCTTGTATCCTTTCTTTGTAAGACTCAAGTTATAATCAAGTTATCTTTCTATCTTACATTCGAGTCAATTACATTCAGCTTCTACTTTGCTCTAGTAGCTTTATATCTGGTTTAGACTAAAGTGAGTTTAGCCTTGGTTAGTTTAGACTACTAGAACCCTATAGTGTTGTGGTCGTTCTTCGCTTGATCTCTTATTGAGTACTTCGGTGCTTGGTCGGAGAGAGAGATCTTTCCTTGTGATATCCTGGGGAAGATTCTTTGGTTTGTTGTGAGCGCGGTGCTCGGAACTTACCTTAGTCTTAGATTGTTCCCTCGTTCAACGGAATAGTTGTGGTACCCTAGGGAGGTGACAGCTCTGGACGGGCTTTGCAATCCACCACGTTAGTTTGGGCTGATAGGATTGAGCGAGTCGTAGTTCTCCCTTCTCATCCCTTTCTGAGGACTCGGCGGCGCATGCCCCTGCAACACTAGAAGGACTAGTTGATCTTCTCTTACCTTGACTCTACCTTACCTTAGCTCTTCTCTCGGAGTTGACAAGAATAGATAGATTGTATCAGGTTCCTTTCTCGTCTCGTTGTCCTCCCAACTCACTAGGTCCCTCTAGCCTTTATCAGGATCTCCTTGCGTGTCAAAACCTTACCCCGAATATCTTTATCGTTACCCCCGTCATAGCTCTTTGCCGGGTCTCGATACTCTCTGCTATCTCATTATATGATTGTCTACGCCGTCAGTGCTTCCCTTGGGAAAATATAAATATGATACCCTAGAATACTCTTGGGTGAAAGCTACAACAGTATCCGTGCGCTTGCAGATTTATCTGTGATCGTATATATATTGGCACGCTTCCTGGCGCCGTTACCGGGGAATATAAACCTAGTAGCGACGCTAGCGAGTGTCAACAAGCTTTCTGACACCGATATATTTAGTGTAAGAAATTCCAACAATCTTCCAGAAAAGAAGAAGGATCCCGGATGTCCAACCATAACATGCATGATCGGGACCCAACACTTCGACCATGCACTCTGCGACTTGGGGGCGAGTGTCAGCGTCATGCCCAAGGTTGTGTTCGATAACCTCAACTTTACATCATTATCTCCTACTGCTATGTGCTTGCAGCTAGCGGACCAGTCCGTCTGCTACCCCGCGGGGATTGCCGAAGATATCCCGATGAAAATCTTGAACTTCTTCGTCCCCGTGGATTTTGTGGTACTAGACATGGAAGTCGACAGAAAGACCCCTCTCATACTTGGGAGGCCCTTTTTAAGCACTGCGAATGCCAATATTGACGTAGGAGCAGGAGAAATCAATTTGAACATCAACGGGAAGGAAGAAAAGTTTGCCTTCAAGCCAAGAAATGAGCAATGCTCACTGGTAAAGGTCTTATATGGTAGAAACACTAACCATGTGCAGAAGCAGAGAGTGTCATCATCTGGGCAAGATACACTCATTACTACAATGAAAAATCATTGGAAGAATGGAAGAAAGACAACACCCACGCCCACACCGAAGAAAGTTACCAGGGCCTGGCATGTGAAGAAGGAAGTATCATCGTCCGAATCATCTCCGGACGGGTACAAGACGGCTTGAAAGCCTGGAGGAGTCCAGCTCAAGGACTCATAAAACATGAGCTCTCACCGCGAGGTAAACCGGAATTTATCCTCATATTTACTTTCCAAACGATTTTCGTTCATGAATTTGCATATTTCCCTTTCAAATTAATCATGCATAATAAAATAAAAGAAGAGAGCTTGATCGAATGACCCCCTCTGGGTCGACCGACTTTCGTAGCATATAAGTTGTGAGTGCAGGAAAATAAGATAACTATGCAGCCAAACAAGTTTGGGGGAAAGATCCCGCCAGGTACGCACCACAACAATTGTAACACCCTAAAATCTAGGCCTTAATAAAAATTAGGGATTTAATATATTTAATTATAAATTGTTCATGTCATATAGAAATTAATTAGAATTATGATGGAAAAATAAAAGCAAAAGTAAGCGTAGGAAAACATGTTTTTGCACCCATGCCGATGCATATTTTTGTTTGTTAGCTATTTAATTGATGGATGTTAAATTTGTATTTAAGATCCTCATTTAAAAAGCTTTGGAATGAGTGGTTGTTTTCTTTTTCGGGTTAAGTCCGTTTTTGCCCCCTGAGCTTTTGGCCCGGATCGCTTTTGCCCCCTTAACTCCCTGACCCGGCCCGCCTCACCTCCTCCCGCTTGCAACGCCGCGGCCCACCTTGGCCCAGCTCGGCCCAGCGCAGCGCCGCGTCCGCCTCCCGCTCCCGGAAAACGCCCAGCGCCCGGGGCGCCTTCAGCCGCGCCGCTGACAGGTGGGACCCACCTGTCAGGGCCGTCGTCCCCCTCCGCTCGGACTCCGGCCGAGTCCGACGCCGCCCCGCTCAACCGCCGCCGCGATTCGCGCGCGCGCCCGGCCCTATCCGCCCCGGATTCCGCGCACGCCTATCCCCTCGACCCTCCGCCCTATAAAGCTACCCCGAGCCCCCTCCCTTACCTTGTTTCCCGCACCCGAGAGCTTGCGCCGCCGCCGTGCCGTCCGCTTCGGTAAGCCGCCGCCGCCGCTCGTTTTGACGCCAAGGAGGAGCTGCGCTCACCCCTAACCCCCTTCCCCGTGCTCACAGGAGCTCTTGGAAGCACCCCGACGCCTGGAACCCCGGCATCGAGCCCCGGAGCCCCGCCGCCACCGAGGACCGAGCCCGCCGCCGCTCTTCAACGCCGGCGACCCATCTCCGCCGCCCAATCGCCGCGCCCGAGACCCTAGGTGAGTCCGCCGTGACGCCCTCGTTCTTCCAAGCCAAGCCGCACGCAAAACCGAGCCCTCTAGCTCTAGTCCGACGCAGCGCCGCCGCTCGCCGCCGTTCCCCAACTCGCCGCCGGCCCTTACCGCCGCCCGCTTCGATCTTGGCCCTCGGATCTGATCTGAACGGCTGAGACCACCCCGTACCCCTTCACCCCCTTAACCGGTCCACCGTGGACCCGTGAACCAGGTCCACGGCGCGGTCCACGGCCACGTCAGCGCCCCGTCAGCGCCACGTGTCTGACACGTGGACGCCACGTCAGCGCCATGCAAGCCAGGCAGCCACGCAGCACACCTTTTGCACTTAAGCCCCTCGGTTTTACCAAAATCAACCTGCAGTCCTGTGTAGTTCAAAAGTAATTAGATATAGGTCCTTTTTCTTACGGTTTGAACCCTGAGTTTTTGAATAATCGAACCCGCCGTCCTAGGTTGTTTTATTTACGTGTTAGACCTTCTGTTTTTATACATAATTACATTTAGGCCCCTATTTTCTCGCAGATAGGTCCCTGGTAGTTTAGTTTCTTTGCCAGCAAGCCCCTAGACCTTGTTTTAGCCCTAGATTATGCGTTTTAACTCCGATTTCAGTGATTCTTGCGCTCATGTGTTCGTAGTAATGCGTAGAATAGTTTTATTTGCTTTTTAGCCACTGTTTGAATTATTTGGTGTACTGTTCTAATTTATTTCACTTGATATGCATGTACTGGCTTGCTTGGTTTGCATGTTGGTGATTGTTGATCGTGTCCAGCCGGTGAGCCTTTCGAGCCGACTTTTGAGCAACACTTTGAAGAGCAAGAGCAGCAGCTGCAGTACCAAGAGGAAGGCAAGTATAACACGAGAAATCCTTGATTGCATGAGTTAAATTGTTTTTAGGATATCCCTAGTACTTTTGAGACTTATTTTCTTGCTCAACCGGGTTATGCATTGACGGGTAAATTGAGGTAGGCTTTGCAACTTGCGCTTACTGTCTTCGGACAGTGATACTTGATATTTATACAAAGATGAATGTTAAAACTTGCTTTTTAGCAACATGGTTAGGAAGCTGGGGCATGTGCTGTGTGCTTTGTCCTCGGTAACCCTTGTTCTGGAATATGTGCTGTGTGCTTTATTCTAGGCAATTCACGATCTGGAACATGTGCTGTGTGCTTTGTTCTAGGCAACCTTTAATTTGGACATGTGCTGTGTGCTTTGTTCCATCCAACCTAAATCGAAACATGTGCTGTGTGCTTTGTTCATTAATCAACCTTTAAACTGGGACAATTGCTGTGTGCTTTGTTCTGGGCATCACTTGTTATGGTCTATCTTAAAGTGGCAACCTGGGAAAACAGTGCAACCACGGGAATCAAATGGCTCTGGTCTTAACTAAGTAAATTGTATGATCCTAGCTTGTCTAAGTGGCTATCTGGCTTGACTTGGAGGAGAGGGCCAGAAGCGGTGGCCTTGGTCTGTCTCGGAAATGGGTCGATATTTACTTTTGGTGGGAGCAGAGAAGGTTCACACTGTCACTAGCGGCTAGGGTCTCTTTTGAAAGGTTTCGTAGCGTCCCTATGCAGTCACACCAAAGGTAGTGTGATGAATGTGCCTAGCTAGCACTGCATGGTTGGGTTATAAAGTTCTTTTGAGCTTTTACGCGACCAGTGGGGAAAGTGTACAACCTCTGCAGAGTGTAAAACTGATATATCAGCCGTACTCACGGTTACGAGTGGCCTGGATCCTTTTTGACAGTGATCTTTACCCTGGTGATGTTTAAAATGCAAGGAACTGGATTGATGGTGAATTAAGAAATCTCTTTACTTATACTTAATTTGGGTTACAACTGGGAGTTACCTATTACACTATAGTAACTTGGTTAATGCTAAAATTGAACAATTAAAAGTGCTTACCGCAGTTAAACCGTGTCTAGCCTTTTAAGCCTTCATACCTCGTGTTATATTTGTTAAGTAAAGTTGGTTTACTTACACTTGTGTTATTCAACAAAATCCCGGATGGGTAATCAGATGAACCTGAAGGTGTTGTGGAGTTCCCTGAAGATTTCCCAGACTTCTAGGCAGCTGTCAACCAGTCGGTGTCCTTGTGGAGTAGATGGAGCCACGAGAGTTTATCTTTTCGTATGCGTAAACTTTGATTAAAGACTTGAGTCTTATTTGTAATAATTCTGGATGCTATTCTTTTGTAATCGAGCACTTGATTTACTTTGATATTCTGTTATTCTAAAGCTATATGTGTGTGTTGGACTTCCTGGGTACACATATAGTAGCATTCGGGTTTATTCGTAAATTCGGGTGTGACAGATTGGTATCAAAGCAGTGCTGATTGTAGGACACGCAGCCTAGTTAGAATGGTCGTTTAGAGTCTTCTTTTATCTTTATCCTTATTCCATTTAAGTTTTAATCTTGATTATTTCACTTATCCTTATTATTATTCCTTATTTCTAATTTACTTTAATCTCTTGTTTCACTTTGAGTTATTTTATACAAATCGTTATTCTTATTAATCTATCTTATTCTATTACAAAATTTTAATTCATTCCTTGTTCTCTTTCTTCTATAGATGGCTCGCACTAAGGTCACTGCGCGCAAGTGTGTTGGAGAGTTCTTGCCTTCTAGAGTTGCTGAGCATGCCTTGCAGTTCTTCAACCCTGATCCAGTTGGAGAGATAGAGCTGCCGCCTGTTCAGAAGCCACCAGTGGAGGATGCTGAAGAAGAACCCGTGGAGGTCGAGATCTATGATGAGGAAGGAGACCAGTTCGTGCCTGTTGTTCCACCACCGGCGCCCCCTGCTCCAGCCAAGCAAGAAGGTGCCGCTGCCGGAGGAGACCCAGAGGACCCCGAAGGCGATGGCGATGATTCAGATGGAGAGGACTCCGACGATGATGACTCTGATGACTCTGATGATGTTGAAGAAGACCACCCACCTCCAGCTACAGGATGGAAGGTGGTGGAGACTACACGTGATGGAGGAGACTGCTACTTCTACCGTCGTCTGCTTCGTCTACTTCAGCGCCACTATGGACATGGCCGTGTCAGTGTGGACTACCGCAGTGAGTGGTGGACTCATCACCGCTACACTGACTTCTGGAAGACCACGGCTTGTGTTCGAGTGTCTGCTCGACTGCTAGGCGCCGCCAGGACTGAGTCAGAGCACCCCGCACTGGCTCCCAGGGAGACACAGGAGGCTGGCATCACTGATGCTGCTCGCCGGGCACTCTACGCCTATCGTGGACTCTACTTCAGCCTTGTCCGTGATGGAGCGGAGCGCTACATTCCACGTGTGCCCCGTGGGAGGAGGACTAGCAGGATCGCCAACCCAGCTGGAGAGCAGAGCGCCAGACTCGTGGAGACCGTGGGCTTTGCTGCAACTATCAACACGGAGTTTGTCTCACTGCTGGATGAGCATTCCAGGATGTGGGAAGAGCTTCAAGCAGCAAGGCTTAGGATCGCAGAGTTGGAGCACCCCGGCGCTGAACCACCTATGGAGGAGCCAGAGTACCTTGCAGAAGCACCGCCCTGCAAGAGGACTCGCTACGGGACTTCTGCTAGCCGCACCACCATAGATGAGCATTAGATGGTCTTGAGTTGTAATAAAAACGCTAGTCTTGCGAGTTGAGTCGTTTGAGTCGTGTGAGTCGTCTGAGTCTTAGTGTTTGAACCGTGTTAATGAGTGCTTGATTTATTATTATTGTGAACTTGTGTAATTTGGATCTTTGTAATGAGTGCGGTGCATGTGAACCTATTGTTCACATACATCTAGAATATTAGTTAGCTCGTTATTGAATAAATAGTCGGGTTTCTATAATCTTTTTGTCTCTTTACTTTGCTCCCATATCCTTTATCTGTTCTCTGTCTGCTAAATTCTCTCAAATCTGTTTCTATCTTTTGCCTATGATCAGTCAGAATGGATTCATGTTATGGAATTGAAAAGTAACAGTGACATGTGTCTGTGACAGATGGCCAACCGGAGGAATGCTCGTGGAGGTCGTGCCAACCCAAACCCACCGCCGCCGCCACCACCAGTGCCGCTTGAACAGCTGCTGGCCAATCAGAATCAGATGTTGCAACAGATGGCTAACGCATTCGCAGCTGTACAGCAGAATCTGCAGAACCAGCCGCCACCTCAACATCAGCTGCAAGTCAGACATCAGCGCGGGGAATTCATGAAGGGACGCCCGCCTGTCTTCACCCACGCCAGTGAACCACTGCAAGCTGAGGACTGGCTCAAGGCAGTGAATCGTCAGCTGGATATAGATCAGTGCACCGACAGGGAGAAGGTGCTCTACGGGTCTGGACAGTTACAAGGAGCTGCCCAAGAGTGGTGGGACTCGTACCTATACTCTCACCAGGACCCTGACCACATCACGTGGGCAGAGTTCAGTGAGCGTTTCCGTGCTCACCACATTCCGAAGGGTCTCATGACCCGAAAGCAAGAGGAGTTCCTGACTTTGAGGCAGGGAGCGATGACTGTCACTGCCTATCGTGACAAGTTCATTGAGCTATCTCGCTACGCTCCTGACAACGTGGCGGATGACAAGAAGAAGCAGAGGCAGTTCCTTCGGGGACTGAATGATGGCCTTCAGTACCAGCTGCTCACTCACACCTTCGACAACTTTCATGAGTTGGTCGATAATGCCCTGATGCTGGAGCACAAGCGTCGGGAGATGGAGGACAAGAAGAGGAAGTTCCTCAATCAGACGGGTGGAAACAGCTCGCCCCCCCGCTTCAACCCGCAGTCCGGTGGTAAACTCCGCATTCAAGGCCCACTGAACACTGGGAATCAACAGCAGCGCCAACAATACCAGCAGCGCCCGCCTTACCAGCAGCAGCAACAACAGCGCCCGCAACAACCCTACCAACAGAGGTACCAGCAACAGCAACCGCAGAATCAGGTGCCACGCTTCACTCAGAGCAACGTTGTGCCTGTAGCTCCTGTGGCAGGCAGAGCTTGCTACAACTGTGGTGATCCTGGACACTACGCCAATAGCTGCCCTAAGAAAGGCCAAAATGCTAATGGGCAAAACAATGCCCCAAGGAACAACGGTCAGAACCCCCAGCAGCACCGCAACAATGGAGGACAGCAGAACGCTGTACGTGGCAAGGTGAACCACGTGAGCGAGGAGGCAGCCCAAGGAGCGACTGATGTGGTGTTCGGTACGTTTCTAGTCAACTCACACCCCGCATCTGTTCTATTCGATTCTGGTGCTACCCATGCTTTCATATCTGCCCAGTTTGTGAAAAAGTATAGAATGACTATGCAACCCATGCCACATACGTTGATAGTTAATTCACCTGGAGGGGAATTAAGGGCAACATTAGCATGTCCAGATGTAAGTGTACAAATAAGGGGTAGAGTTCCGTGCCACACCTGTAGTCCTGAATTCCATGGGAATTGATCTCATCTTGGGAATGACTTGGCTGCACGAACATAATGCCGTAATCAAGTGTGCTCAGAGGGCAGTGGAACTGACAACCAAGGCGGGAGAAAAGATTGAGTTTCAAGCAGATCCGTCTACATTGGGAACTTGTCAGATCAACCAGATGAAGGGAGCAGCCATGGAAGATATCAGAGTTGTGGGAGAATTTCCGGATGTCTTTCCAGAGGAGTTACCAGGTATGCCACCAGAACGCGACACTGAGTTTCTTATTGAGCTTAAGCCTGGAACCACACCTATAGCAAAAAGACCATATAGGATGGGGGTAAATGAACTAGAGGAACTAAAGAAACAACTAAGGGAATTGTTAGATAAGGGTTACATTCGTCCTAGTTCTTCACCTTGGGGAGCACCGGTGCTGTTTGTAGAAAAGAAGGATGACACTCAGAGGAAGTGTGTAGACTACAGAGCTCTAAATGAGGTTACTATCAAGAACAAGTACCCCTTACCTAGAATTGATGACTTGTTTGATCAGTTGAGGGGAGCTTGTGTGTTCTCTAAGATTGACCTTCGATCAGGATATCATCAACTGAGGATTCGCCCGTCAGACATACCAAAGACCGCCTTCACTACTCGGTATGGCTTGTGTGAGTTTACCGTAATGTCTTTTGGGCTAACCAATGCACCTGCATACTTCATGTACTTGATGAATAAGGTGTTCATGGATTATCTGGACAAATTCATGGTAGTATTCATTGACGACATCTTGGTCTTCTCAAAGAATGAAGAGGAGCATGAAGAACACCTGAGATTGGTACTACAGAGATTGAGGGAGCAACAGTTGTATGCCAAGTTCAGCAAGTGTGATTTTTGGCTGAAGGAAGTGTCATTTCTTGGACATGTTATCTCTAATGGAGGAGTGGCAGTTGATCCTACGAAGGTGAAAGATGTTCTTAGCTGGAACCCACCAAAGGATGTTAGTGAGATTCGGAGTTTCTTGGGAATGGCAGGCTAGTATCGGAGATTTATTGAGGGATTCTCTAAGATTGCCAAACCCTTGACCGCATTACTGGAGAAGAATGCAAAGTTCGTGTGGTCCGAGCAGTGTCAGAAAGGCTTTGAAGAACTTAAGAAAGGTTGACTACTGCGCCAGTATTGATTCTGCCAGATTTGAATAAGAGTTTCTCGATCTACTGTGATGCCTCTAGACAGGGATTAGGATGTGTGTTGATGCAAGAAGGCAGAGTGGTTTCGTATGCTTCTCGACAACTCCATAAACATGAGGTCAACTACCCGACTCATGATCTGGAGTTGGCAGCTGTAGTACATTCCTTGAAGATTTGGAGACACTATCTGATTGGCCACAAATGTGATATATACACAGATCACAAAAGTCTGAAGTACGTGTTCACTCAGGCCGACCTGAACTTGAGATAGAGAAGGTGGCTAGAGTTGATCAAGGACTATGATCTAGAGATTCATTATCATCCAGGGAAGGCAAATCTTGTCGCTGACGCCCTGAGCAGAAGAAGCTATGCCAATATGACAGAAGTGGCTCAGATGCCAGATGAGTTAGCCAAGGAGTTTGAACGTTTGAATCTGGGAATGGTAGCTAACTTGGTAGAACTTGAAGTTGAGCCTACGCTGGAACAAGAAATCCGCAAGGCACAATTAGAGGATAAGAAGCTGCAGGAAATCGCAGAACAGATCCCGCTTGGTCACGCACCGGGTTTTAGAGTCGACGATCAAGGAACATTGTGGTATGGTAAAAGAATATGTGTTCCAGAGGTGAAGCACATCAGAGAAGCTATACTAAGGGAAGCTCATGATTCAGCGTATTCGATTCATCCAGGCGGTACTAAGATGTATCTAGATATTAAAGAAAGATACTGGTGGTATGGACTGAAAAGAGGAGTTGCTGAGTATGTGGCTTTGTGTGATACATGCCAGAGAGTCAAGGCGGAACATCAGAGACCTGCCGGTTTACTGCAGCCACTCCGGATACCGGAATGGAAGTGGGAAGAAGTTGGTATGGACTTCATCACCGGTCTGCCGCGCACGCAGAGAGGTTATGACTCTGTGTGGGTGATCGTCGATCGTCTAACCAAGGTGGCACATTTTCTCCCAGTCAAGACCACCTATACAGGTGCCAAGCTAGCAGAGCTGTATATGGAAAGAATCGTGTGTCTACATGGAGTACCCAAGAGAATTGTGTCTGATAGAGGGACGCAGTTCACTTCACATTTTTGGCAGAAGCTTCATGAGGCTATGGATACCGAGTTGAAGTTTAGCTCAGCATATCACCCGCAAACCGATGGACAAACAGAGAGAACTAATCAGATACTTGAGGATATGTTGAGAGCCTGCGCTCTACAGTATGGAACTAGTTGGGATAAGAGTTTACCTTATGCAGAGTTCTCTTACAATAACAGTTACCAGCAGAGTATCAAGATGGCACCGTTTGAGGCATTATATGGCAGAAAGTGCAGAACGCCGTTATTCTGGAATCAGACAGGAGAAAGTCAAGTGTTTGGACCGGTTCTCAGAGTAGCAGAACAGCAAGTGCAGACCATCAGGCAGAACTTGAAGGCAGCCCAGTCTAGACAGAAAAGTTATGCAGATGTGTGTAGAAGGGAGCTTAGTTTTGAGATTGGAGACCACGTATATCTTAAGGTGTCACCCATGAAGGGAGTTCGCAGGTTCAACATGAAGGGTAAACTAGCCCCTAGATACATAGGACCCTTCAAGGTGCTAGAAAGAAGAGGTGAAGTAGCGTATCAGTTGGAGTTGCCAGAGAAACTTTCAGGAGTTCATGATGTGTTCCATGTGTCACAATTAAAGAAGTGTTTGAGGGTACCAGAGGAGCAGTTGCCAATGGAGGAATTGAATGTGCAGGAAGATCTTACTTATACCGAGTACCCGATCAGAATACTGGAGGAAGCAGAAAGAGTTACTCGAAACAAGGTGACGAGAATGTGCAAGGTACAGTGGAGTCAACACTCAGAGGATGAGGCAACCTGGGAAAGAGAAGAGGATTTGAGGGCAGAATTTCCCAATCTATTCCAATCTGCATCCGAATCTCGAGGACGAGATTCATCTTAAGGGGGGTAGGTCTGTAACACCCTAAATCTAGGCCTTAATAAAAATTAGGGATTTAATATATTTAATTATAAATTGTTCATGTCATATAGAAATTAATTAGAATTATGATAGAAAAATAAAAGCAAAAGTAAGCGTAGGAAAACATGTTTGTGCACCCATGCCGATGCATATTTTTGTTTGTTAGCTATTTAATTGATGGATGTTAAATTTGTATTTAAGATCCTCATTTAAAAAGCTTTGGAATGAGTGGTTGTTTTCTTTTTCGCTTTAAGTCCGTTTTTGCCCCCTGAGCTTTTGGCCCGGATCGCTTTTGCCCCCTTAACTCCCTGACCCGGCCCGCCTCACCTCCTCCCGCTTGCAACGCCGCGGCCCACCTTGGCCCAGCTCGGCCCAGCGCAGCGCCGCGTCCGCCTCCCGCTCCCGGAAAACGCCCAGCGCCCGGGGCGCCTTCAGCCGCGCCGCTGACAGGTGGGACCCACCTGTCAGGGCCGTCGTCCCCCTCCGCTCGGACTCCGGCCGAGTCCGACGCCGCCCCGCTCAACCGCCGCCGCGATTCGCGCGCGCGCCCGGCCCTATCCGCCCCGGATTCCGCGCACGCCTATCCCCTCGACCCTCCGCCCTATAAAGCTACCCCGAGCCCCCTCCCTTACCTTGTTTCCCGCACCCGAGAGCTTGCGCCGCCGCCGTGCCGTCCGCTTCGGTAAGCCGCCGCCGCCGCTCGTTTTGACGCCAAGGAGGAGCTGCGCTCACCCCTAACCCCCTTCCCCGTGCTCACAGGAGCTCTTGGAAGCACCCCGACGCCTGGAACCCCGGCATCGAGCCCCGGAGCCCCGCCGCCACCGAGGACCGAGCCCGCCGCCGCTCTTCAACGCCGGCGACCCATCTCCGCCGCCCAATCGCCGCGCCCGAGACCCTAGGTGAGTCCGCCGTGACGCCCTCGTTCTTCCAAGCCAAGCCGCACGCAAAACCGAGCCCTCTAGCTCTAGTCCGACGCAGCGCCGCCGCTCGCCGCCGCTCGCCGCCGTTCCCCAACTCGCCGCCGGCCCTTACCGCCGCCCGCTTCGATCTTGGCCCTCGGATCTGATCTGAACGGCTGAGACCACCCCGTACCCCTTCACCCCCTTAACCGGTCCACCGTGGACACGTGAACCAGGTCCACGGCGCGGTCCACGGCCACGTCAGCGCCCCGTCAGCGCCACGTGTCTGACACGTGGACGCCACGTCAGCGCCATGCAAGCCAGGCAGCCACGCAGCGCACCTTTTGCACTTAAGCCCCTCGGTTTTACCAAAATCAACCCGCAGTCCTGTGTAGTTCAAAAGTAATTAGATATAGGTCCTTTTTCTTACGGTTTGAACCCTGAGTTTTTGAATAATCGAACCCGCCGTCCTAGGTTGTTTTATTTACGCGTTAGACCTTCTGTTTTTATACGTAATTACGTTTAGGCCCCTGTTTTCTTGTAGATAGGTCCCAGCAAGCCCCTAGACCTTGTTTTAGCCCTAGATTATGCGTTTTAACTCCGATTTCAGTGATTCTTGCGCTCATGTGTTCGTAGCAATGCGTAGAATAGTTTTATTTGCTTTTTAGCCACTGTTTGAATTATTTGGTGTACTATTCTAATTTATTTCACTTGATATGCATGTACTGGCTTGCTTGGTTTGCGTGTTGGTGATTGTTGATCGTGTCCAGCCGGTGAGCCTTTCAAGCCGACTTTTGAGCAACACTTTGAAGAGCAAGAGCAGCAGCTGCAGTACCAAGAGGAAGGCAAGTATAACACGAGAAATCCTTGATACCTATACACCATTAATGTTCACTTACATTCATGCATGAGTTAATTTGTTTTAGGATATCCCTAGTACTTCTGAGACTTACTTTCTTGTTCAACCGGGTTATGCATTGATGGGTAAATTGAGCTAGGCTTTGCAACTTGCGCTTACTGTCTTCGGACAGTGATACTTGATATTTATACAAAGATGAATGTTAAAACTTGCTTTTTAGCAACATGGTTAGGAAGCTGGGGCATGTGCTGTGTGCTTTGTCCTTGGTAACCCTTGTTCTGGAATATGTGCTGTGTGCTTTATTCTAGGCAATTCACGATCTGGAACATGTGCTGTGTGCTTTGTTCTAGGCAACCTTTAATTTGGACATGTGCTGTGTGCTTTGTTCCATCCAACCTAAATCGAAACATGTGCTGTGTGCTTTGTTCATTAATCAACCTTTAAACTGGGACAATTGCTGTGTGCTTTGTTCTGGGCATCACTTGTTATGGTCTATCTTAAAGTGGCAACCTGGGAAAACAGTGCAACCACGGGAATCAAATGGGCTCTGGTCTTAACTAAGTAAATTGTATGATCCTAGCTTGTCTAAGTGGCTATCTGGCTTGACTTGGAGGAGAGGGCCAGAAGCGGTGGCCTTGGTCTGTCTCGGAAATGGGTCGATATTTACTTTTGGTGGGAGCAGAGAAGGTTCACACTGTCACTAGCGGCTAGGGTCTCTTTTGAAAGGTTTCGTAGCGTCCCTATGCAGTCACACCAAAGGTAGTGTGATGAATGTGCCTAGCTAGCACTGCATGGTTGGGTTATAAAGTTCTTTTGAGCTTTTACGCGACCAGTGGGGAAAGTGTACAACCTCTGCAGAGTGTAAAACTGATATATCAGCCGTACTCACGGTTACGAGTGGCCTGGATCCTTTTTTGACAGTGATCTTTACCCTGGTGATGTTTAAAATGCAAGGAACTGGATTGATGGTGAATTAAGAAATCTCTTTACTTATACTTAATTTGGGTTACAACTGGGAGTTACCTATTACACTGTAGTAACTTGGTTAATGCTAAAATTGAACAATTAAAAGTGCTTACCGTAGTTAAACCGTGTCTAGCCTTTTAGGCCTTCATACCTTGCGTTATATTTGTTAAGTAAAGTTGGTTTACTTACACTTGTGTTATTCAACAAAATCCCGGATGGGTAATCAGATGAACCTGAAGGTGTTGTGGAGTTCCCTGAAGATTTCCTAGAGTTCTAGGCAGCTGTCAACCAGTCGATGTCCTTGTGGAGTAGATGGAGCCACGAGAGTTTATCTTTTCGTATGCGTAAACTTTGATTAAAGACTTGAGTCTTATTTGTAATAATTCTGGATGCTATTATTTTGTAATCGAGCACTTGATTTACTTTGATATTCTGTTATTCTAAAGCTATATGTGTGTGTTGGACTTCCTGGGTACACATATAGTAGCATTCGGGTTTATTCGTAAATCCGGGTGTGACGACAATTCTCTTTTAAGTCAGCATTTCCAATTGTTCCATATAGAACCATGTCAATCATGCCTATCATTTGGAAATGATGAATAGTTGCTCTATTGTTATCTTGCAAGAATCTTGCTCATAACCTCGTGCTCCTCTAGAACTTGAGTATCTCTGGCAAAATATCCATAGGATCTTGATTCATGGGAAATAAATTTTGATCCAAGTCTAAGTTGTTGTGAAGTATAATATGGCAAGTTTTGGTAGAAGTCCCCTATGCTCTGGTTCGGTGAAGTCTCGGATGTTTTTGTTTTCGAAAATAAAAATCTCTTGTTCCTTAGTGGTTATGAATGACTCATCACAGTCATACTAGATTATTCAAAAGCCCCTACATAGCCACTAGTTTAGGAATGAGCTTTGCCAAACTTTGAGTCCTTAAGGGAAGTGCTCTCTTGATCCTTGATCCTTTCACCACGTGCTCATCTTTCATGGTAATAACTAGCACCCATTCCGGGCCTAGTGTCCACCTTACCATTGTATATCATCCACAAAA
The DNA here is from genome assembly GCA_004135705.1 of Alloteropsis semialata. Classification (NCBI taxonomy): domain Eukaryota; kingdom Viridiplantae; phylum Streptophyta; class Magnoliopsida; order Poales; family Poaceae; genus Alloteropsis; species Alloteropsis semialata. Next base: position 4,018,449 of record CM014273.1, on the reverse strand, counting down.
TCCGCACCTCCATGTGTGAATAAAGTACTCCATCCAGTCAAATTTTCCTCTGACTCTCCCTCGCAAAAAGAAAACGGGCAAGAAGAGAGCCCGATGAAAAAAAAGAAGAAAGAGAAAAGAGGGAAAGAAGAGAGAAACTTCTATGGAGTCCACAAAAATCCATCATGAGTGAGTCCGCCATCCATGAGCACCTCTCCTTTGATCTTGGGTTCGTTTGAGCACAATTTCCCTTTGAGAATCAATCTTTGGCTTAGCAACATTTCTTGAACTTTGTGTGCAACAACTTTCCCTACCCAAGCTCCACAAAAGCTTTAGTAGTTGATAGGTTGAAAGGCTAGAACCTTTGGTGAGGATTCATACACCACTTGAGCGACTGAGAGAACCATCTAAGGAACAGTGTTTCTTTTGAAAAACTTATCAAACTCCGTCCGAGATGGTAATCGGAACAGGCACAGGAAGACCAAAAGCCGAGACAAGTCATTCTGCTTCCCAACCACCCAAGACAAGGTGAGAATTAGAACCCCGTTTTCAAGTTGGCCAATCCACATATGCCAGTTTTGCTCAAGTATCTAGTTAGAGTATTGGTTTATGCGCGCAGACTTGCAAGGTAAGAGTATGCAAGCAGCTCCTGATCCACGGGTTCTCAACTTGACTTTGCTCGAGGATGAGCAAAGACTTAAGTTTGGGGGAGCTTGTTGACGGTCTTTTCAACGGAAATACTAAGGTTCACCACAGTCAACGATTGTCAGAAACGCTGACCGAAAGCCACCATAGAGCATAATTTCTTATGAATAACAAAGTTCCATGAGTTTTGGTGATTATTTCTTTGCAGGGACTCAATGCAAGGCAAATGAGCCTGACCTGGACACAGGGCCAGGTCGGCCGACCCTCCTAGGGTCGGTCGACCCTACCATCCTAGTCCAGGGTGGCTTAGGCTCGAGGAAACACACTCTGGAGTGATCACATTCATCGGTTGAACGTCGGTTTGATCAGAAGGCTGAGATGGATGTCACTTGGATCCATGGGCCCACAAGATGAGTAATCTCGCATCAAGTCTTCTACCCAGAGGCCAAATCCATCCATCCAAGAGTCAAGGCGGTGCATCAGACGCTCCTAGGCGAAGGGGACCAGGTCGGCCGACCCCCCTGGTTCGGCTGACCCTATCCAACTGCAGTAACCGCCACAAAACTGCCTTGGACACGGTCACAACCGCCATCAGGAGCCAGCCTCAGTCGTCGATCGGGCATAGGCGGTGGATCCTAGGGTCGGCCGACCCTAGGGGTTCGGCCAACCTAGGCCCACCAGCCAAACCGCCTCTCCTCCACTCCTACAAGTACCCCCCTGCCTATGACCACTATATATAGAGGCATTTCGTCCCGGGAGAGAGTGTGAAGCCAAGGGAAGCCAAGGGAGCCAAAGTGAGTCAAGAGATCAAGTTCCACTTCTAGTAGAGTTAGGCTAGCCTAGCTTGGGAGTGAGAGTTGAGTCGAGCTTCGCTCGGGGTTCTGGAGGAGTCTTCGGAAGTTCTGGTATAAGCTCTAGTACCTTTTCCTTTACTTTCTTAAGACTTGAGTATTCAATATAAGTTCGAGTTATATTACTTTCTGAGTCACTTTATATTCAGCATTGACTTTGCTCTAATTGTTATATCATAAGTTTAGACTAAAGTGGCTAGACCCCACTCTAGGTGGTTTGTCTTATTATCGATCTTAGCGAGTTCTTCGTTCACTCCTCGTGGTTCACGCCACTCGGAGTGGGTGCCTTGCCTTTGAGCTCAGGTAAGGTAGTAGTTGAGAGTGTAGACGAGGTGTCTAGACTCAGGGCTACCTAAATTTGCACCTGGGCCCATGGAATAGCTGAGGTAGCCGGCAGGTGGTGACAGCCCTGTCCGGCCGACGTAATCCTCCACGTCCGGTCCGGCATCGTAGGAAGTGAGTGCTTCTCCGTCCAGTCTCTGGCTGGGGGTGAGGGGTTGCTGTGCCCGTAGTTAAGAGAGTTGCTAAGAGAATCCTTCTAGCCTGGTCACTAGAGTCTAGAGTAGAAGTCGACTCGGTAGTATAGATCCTTTCAGGTTCCTTATCTCGGACTCGTTGTCCTCCCAACTAGCTAGCTGTTGACGGTCTTTACCACAAGACTGAGCCCATCAACACTTGCACCAAATGGAACTAGAACCACCATAAAAAGAGTAAAACTTGGCTACTAATGAAGTTCCACGAGTTTTGGTGAATTTGTGCCTGCAGGATCAAGAAACAAAGGAATTCGACCGCACCAGAGCACAGGGGCCAGGTCGGCCGAACCTCTTAGGGTCGGCCGACCCTACCCCGAGCCCCGGGCCACTTCAGGCTCGTGCACACAGGCACATGACACGTCCAGGAGTGCACCCAAGTGTTGGACGAGAATTGATTCGGTGAAAAGGATGAGGTGGATGCCACTTGGATCCAAGGGCCCACCATATGGACAATTCTCACCAAAGCATGTACCCAGAAGCAAATCCAAGACGTCCAGAGGATCAAGGCGGTGGAACGGGCGGTCGGGAGGCATTAGGCCCAGGTCGGCCGACCTAAGGGGGTCGGCCGACCCACCCCCCTTGGCTCCCACGGTCGCTTCCACAACCGCCATCTGAGACTGCACACAGGCCGTGGATCACCTAGGACGGTGGATCCTAGGGTCGGCCGACCCAGGCCCACCTGCTCCACCAACTCTGGCTCACTCCTACAAGTACCCCCTGCCTTGGAACCACTATAAAAGGAGGCATTTGCCCCGGGAGAAGACACACAAGAGAAGAGAGCTCAAGAAGTGAAGCGCTGTCCATATTAGTATGCTTAGAAGTTAGGGAGTGAGGCGAGGTGAGAGTGCTGGGGAGGAGCTGGAGCTGTCGGTCCCTCTTCCACCTTGTACCTCGACGGATGCGGCACGACTCCTTGTGACATCCAGATCTTGTACGGTAAATCTGATCTCCTCTAATTAATTGAGCATCAGTCTTTACTTATTTAGTTCGCTTAAGTTCCTTGTTCAGTGCATAGTGAATTCTGTGTTTGAGTGCTTTATGCTTGACGAAGGGTAAAGTAGTAGTTCCTAGTGCGGACGCGGTGTCCGGGCTAGTAATTACCCAGGTTTGTACCTAGATCCACGGAATAGCCGAGGTAGCCGCAGGTGGTGACAGCCCTGTCCGGTCGACGTAATCCTCCACGTTCGGTCTAACATACAGGAAGTGAGAGATTCACCGTCCCCCTTCTCATCCCAGTCCGGGGTGGTGGGTATTCTGCGCCCGTAGCGAACGATAGTAAGTAGGTGCATTTGCTCGAGACATTAGAGTGCCCAGAGCCATTGCTCAAGTATCCTCTCTACCCGATTGCTTCCATACCATTATTCTCTTTGTCAATCACGACCACCATCCATTCGGACGAACTAGTTAGGAGAGGATCACTTCACGTTCCCCGTGGAAATCGATACTCTGGAATACTCCCGGGTGAAAGCTACATCGGTATCTGTACGCTTGCGAATTTTTCTGTTAGGCTATAAAAGTACCAACAAGCTTTCTGGCGCCGTTGCCGGGGAACGGTAGCTATTCTTTTTCCGAACCCAGTTCGTCCGTGTATCATCCACATACCATCATGACATCCACACCAACCATGTATCAACTTTCGGCTCCGGAAGGCAGACATGCCGAGCCCCCATCATCATCACATCCAATAGAAACAACCAGTTTCAAGATTCATCCTCTCTTTTTAGAGATGTTTGAGCGGAAACCTTTTTCGGGAGACAAAGGGGAAAACCCGCATTCCCACCTAGCTACTTTTGAGCAGCTATGCTCGTGCATGAGTATAGAGGGGATGAATCACCAAACGCTGAAATGGAAACTTTTTCCGTTCTCTTTGACGGGAAGAGCAAAGCATTGGTACTCCCGTTATGCTAATAGCGTAGAAGGAGACTGGGAGGCTTTGAGAGACAAATTCTGCCTCACCTACTTCTCGCTAGCAGAGATCGGTGACCTCCGCCGAGAAGTCATGTGCTTTAAACAACAAGAAGGCGAGTCATTAGGAGTTGCATGGGATCGTTTTTCGACCATGCTAATCTCTGGACCCGATCTAAAAATTCCAGAATTCATCTTGTTGCAACAATTCAAAACAGGTCTCAGACCCAAATCAGCCGATTTCTTTGATTCCTCTTCGGGTGGATCTTTTGACCATCTCACAACAAAAGAAGCTAGGATAGTTTTAGAGAAAATCCTCGATAACTCTCCTATCCATGAGCCTACAATAGTCGAACCTATAGAAGAAGACCAAACTTCCCCCGAAGCTGAGGAGATCCGCTGCTCACAAGCTCAACCAGATGAAGTTCCTGTAGCAACCATATCTGATGAATATCTTCAGCCAGTTCAAATGTACGATCCCAAACCAACAGACCCTTCGTGTGAATTCTCGTACGACTTCCATGATGACTTATTCTTAGAATACAGGAATAGCTCAAACTTTCCTATAGAAAGAAAGCCTGAGAGACCAAGAATTCCCACACACGAAGAAGTCGAGAGAAGGGAAAGCGAGGAACTCGTGAAGAATTTGTCAGCAGTGTTAAGTCGAGAATGGCTGGATGAAGCCGAAATTTCCCTCGAGGTCACCAAATTACCCACCGTCACGAGGAAACTCGATTGTTGTATCATGGATACTAATATGACGGTAGGATACGACCCCAGTTTGGGAATAAACATCATCGCGAAATCCTTCATCCCAGCACATTTTGCCACACCAAACCTTTCACGTTCTTGGAAACGACTCAAGATCCCAAATAAGGAAATTCTAGAATGTGAAGGGGTCTTAAGGGTAACTCCTATCAAAGTAAACGACTTACCCATTTTCTTGGACTTCCATGTATTTGATCTTCCCGATCTTTGTCCCATTAATGTCATAATCGGGAGGCGAAAAGATCCTGGGAGACTTACCGATAGGAGAAACCCTTGAGCTAATGATTGGGAGAGAACGCATATCCACGTCATTCTCTCAGTCTCTAAATGCTCACTCAGAGTCAGAGCCAGTACCTGATCCAGTAGAGGAAGTGCTATCTGTCACTCTAGCTGACATGGCCCAACCAAGTTGGGAGGACGAGGAGGTTGATTTTTCAGAATCAGAGGAAACTAGGTTACCTAGCAAACTCGACATTCTTGAGGAACCTCAACCTACCCCCGTCGAGCTGAAACCACTTCCACCAGGGTTGAAGCATGCTTTCCTCCACAGGAATAGAGAGACCACAGTCATCATAAGCAGTGATCTATCCGAATCAGAGGCGCAATCCCTTATTACTGTCCTAGAAAATCACCGAGCTGTTCTAGGATATTCTCTCCAAGATCTTAAGGGGATTAGCCCAACCCTCTGCACTCATCGCATTCCTATAGACCCAGAATCCACACCATCTAGAGAGCCCCAGAGGCGACTCAACAATGCGATGAGGGAGGTGGTAAAGAAGGAAGTTTTGAAACTCCTTCACGCTGGGATAATTTACCCAGTACCCAACAGTGATTGGGTGAGTCCAGTGCAAGTGGTGCCTAAGAAAGGGGGCATGACGGTGGTACGAAATGACAAGAATGAGCTCATACCACAACGTATCCCCACCGGGTGGCGTATGTGCATAGACTACCGTAAGCTCAACAAGGCCACCAAAAAGGACCATTTCCCTTTGCCTTTCATCGACGAGATGCTTGAGCGATTGGCAAAGCATTCCTTTTTCTGCTTCCTTGATGGTTACTCCGGGTACCATCAAATCCCCATACACTCGGATGACCAAAGTAAGACCATGCACCTGCGTCGTTCCAGTGGTGCATGGTGTCCATATTCTCCGACATGAGTGAAGAAATCATGGAGGTTTTCATGGACGATTTCTCAGTCTACGGAAAAACCTTCGAGGATTGCCTAAGGAACCTGGACAAAGTTTTACGAAGATGCGAAGAAAAGCCCTTAGTGCTTAATTGGGAGAAGTGCCACTTCATGGTACGAGAAGGGATAGTTCTAGGGCATCTTATCTCCGAGAGAGGTATAGAGGTAGACAGAGCAAAAATCGAGGTGATAGAGCAACTACCACCGCCCGTAAATGTGAAGGGGATTCGTAGCTTTCTTGGCCATGCTGGGTTTTATCGACGATTCATCAAGAACTTTCCCCAGATAGCCAGACCCCTATCAAACCTCTTAGCCAAAGAAACTCCTTTCGTTTTTGATGAAGAGCGCTATGCAGCCTCCCACCTCTTGAAGAAAGCTCTCATCACAGCTCCCATTATTCAACCCCCTAATTGGGAACTCCCTTTCGAGATAATGTGTGATGCTAGCGATTACGCAGTAGGGGCCGTTTTAGGCCAAACCAAAAATAGAGTGTACTATGCTATATGCTATGCTAGTAAAACCTTGACCGGAGCTCAATTAAACTACGCAACAACGGAGAAAGAGCTCCTGGCATACCTACTCTGCTTTGAAATACCTACTCACTAAGAAAGACGCAAAGCCATGTTTAATCCGCTGGATACTCCTACTTCAAGAGTTCGATATAGAAATAAGAGATAAGAAAGGAGTGGAGAATTCAGTGGCCGATCACTTGTCAAGGTTACACACACAACAAGAGTCACTACCCATTAATGACTATCTTCGAGATGACACACTTTTGAAAGTGAGCATGTCAGACCCATGGTATGCCAACATTGTCAACTATATAGTTTCGGGATATGTTCCCCCTGGAGAAGACAGAAGGAAGCTCGCATATGATAGCCGGATTCATCTCTGGGATGACCCATACCAATTCCGAGTCTGTGCTGACGGAATGCTGCGTAGATGTGTGCCTGTATGGGAGGCATATAAAATTTTGGAAAGATGCCACTCCTCACCATAAGGAGGGCACTATGGCGCATTCCGGACACATGCCAAGGTCTGGCAAAGTGGATTTTTCTGGCCAACTATGCATGAAGACGCCAAAGATTTCGTGAGACACTGTGCGAGGTGTCAAAAGCATGGAAACATTAATGCAAGGGATGCCATGCCACTCACCAACAATCTACAAATCGAAATCTTCGATGTTTGGGGTATTGATTACATGGGACCTTTCCCCAACTCGGGAGGTTGTGAACACATTCTGGTAGCAGTAGATTATGTGTCAAAGTGGGTGGAAGCTCTACCTTGCACAGCCACGGATTCCAAGAATGCTAGGAAGATGTTTCATGAGGTTATCTTCCCACGTTTCGGTACCCCTAGAATAGTGATAAGCGACGGAGGATCACACTTCATAGACACAATATTCCGGAGTTATCTAGCCAGTCTTGGGGTCAATCACAGGGTAGCCACACCGTATCACCCTCAGACTAGTGGGCAAGCAGAGACATCAAACAAGCAAATCAAGAACATCCTTCAGAAAACAGTAAATGAGATGGGAAGAGCATGGAAGGATAAATTACCAGAAGCACTATGGGCCTATCGAACGGCATACAAAACTCCGATAGGGATGACACCGTATCAACTTGTATATGGAAAAACGTGTCATCTACCTGTGGAGTTAGAGTTCAAGGCTCATTGGGCAATTAAAAGATGGAATATGGATCTTCCAGTGGCAGGAATAAAAAGAAGAATCCAACTAGCCGAGCTGGATGAGTTGAGGGAGAAGGCATATCACAGCTTGAAAATATATAAAGCAAGGACAAAACGTTGGCATGATAAGCGCATAAGGATCAAAGAATTCAAGCCAGGAGATAAGGTATTACTCTTTAACTCCCACATTAAACTTTTCAGAAAAGGGAAGCTAAGAAGCAAATGGGATGGCCGTTTTAGTGTTATAAACACATCCACACATGGGGCCATCACCATTCAAGATGATAGTGGAAATATCTATAAAGTAAACGGCCAGAGGTTAAAGATTTTCCTCGAACCGGAGTTACCTAAACTCAAAGACATAGATGTCTTAGAGTGTATTGAATTATAGTTATTTTCCACTTTCAAAAGAGAATAAGCACTCTGAGTGCATATTTTGACTTTTCCCCTTTCCGAAAATTCCTATCCTTGGACTGTCGAGACCCAGCCGAAACCCTGAGTGCACAGGTGCAATAGGGTAGGGTCGGCCGACCCCCCCCAGTTCGGCTGACCCCACCTTTTTGCACGTGGGGGTGCTAAACCCTAGGATATATCCTCCCCCACTCTTATCCATCGAGCCATCGCGTGCGGATGAGTTCAGAGACCTCAGGATCCATCCTATAAAGAAAACTCCTGTTTCCGCCGCCACTTGCGAAACCCTCACGAGCACCCATCTCCCTGAGAGAAACCATGGCCGACAAGACACCCAATCCTCCACCCAAGATCACGATCAAGAACTCCCCCGGAGGAGCACCCTCAAAATCTGTCCTCAATCAGGCAAATGAAGCGCTGCAGCGCAGCATCCAGAGCAACCAGAGGGTGGAGGCGAGCATTGAGGAGGCTCCGGCCGAGGGGAGTAGGTTCGGCCGAACCAGGGAGGGTCGGCCGACCCACCCCTCTGGCTCAAACGGCGGCCGCCCCGGTGCACGATCCCTGTCTCCGCGCCGGAACATCGCCAAGAACAAGGCTCGGGCAGATTCGCCCGCTAGGCCCAGCACCGGGCAACTGAGGCTCAGGAATGCGGTGTTCCCGATCTCCGCAAAGAAGCTTTTTGGAGAGGAGGAACTCCCGACTCCGACCCCTAAGGCTGAAGGCTTTTTCATGGCTGACGCTTTTAGGGCGGAGGCCTCCTCCAAGATGAAGACGCCGGAGTGCACCCCCGGCACAGGACCCATCTACTACGAGATCGTTGGGGTGAAGCGCCCCGGAGGAGGCTACGAGAAGCAGCTCACGCCTCAGCCGAAGAAGGAGGACATAGAGGTCGAGGAGTCGGTGTACTCCACCCCGAGCAATCGGGTGGCACGCCGTAGGTCTCCGCCTCCGATCCAGGGCCCTCCTGGCCAGATGGAGTTCTCCGATGACTCGGAGGAGGAGGACACCATAGAGAGTCTCCGTGAGCGCTTGGACGACATGACGGCCAAGTACAACAGCTTGGCCAAGACAATAGCGGAGGCAGAGCTGTGGAGAATGGAGGTCGACGACAAGGTCGACACAATGCGAAAGGCATTTAGCGCCAAGATTAAGCGTGTCTTCGAGGAGATAGGACGCCCAGACCTCTGTCATGCCACCAAGTTTTAGATGCCCTTTAGGCAAAATAATCAGTTGCGCCTTTAGTTATTTTGGTTTCCTTTTCATTTAATTAGGATTTGTTTAGATGGCGCTTTGAAAACTATCATTTGTGTTTCCTCTATTTGAATAATTAGTTTGTGTGAGATTGAATCTCCGCTGGTGGTTTGAGCCAGCGGAGGCATGCTTAATTTTACATGTGTTCAAGTTTATGAATAAGATGCAGGTGACCGAGGTGCAGAGCCCAGGTCGGCCGACCCAAGAGGTTCGGCCGACCCTGGTCATGGGCCCTGTTACACGCAGTTTTGAGTCACGATGAGTTGTAACAGGAGAGGAACCTGACACGAGGCAGGACGAGGACCAGGATAGGGTCGGTCGACCCTACCTGATTCAGCCGACCCTACCCAGGGGGCCCCGCTCGTGCCACGCGAACGTATAAGCTGGTTTGCACCATCTCCTATCTCGTTCCCCTCTCTGATCTTTTAAAAACCTGCGTGTTTCTTTCATGAGCATGATTGGAAATCCCGGCATAAAAGAGCTAGTGCTTGCAAGTTACTCTAATACATCCTAAATCCATGCTAAGTACTTGAGTAGTATGGCAAAAATATATAGGAACTTGTTTACGGGAATGCATGCTTTGATCCGAAACTAAGCTGTTGTGGAGTATGATATGGTTAGTTCGATTATGCTCCCTTGCTCTTAGTACGGAGAAATCTCGGATGTTTTACTTTTGAAAACTAAAAAAAAAACCCGACGTGTTCCTTTTTGGTCATAAAATTCCTACCACAGCCATATAATGCCCTCTGTTGCATCCACATAGCCGCTAGTTTGATCATGAGCCTTGTCAAACTTTGAGTCCTTAGAGGAAGTGCTCCTTTGGTTTTTGGTCCGTTAAATGCTCATTCCTAATGGTAATATCTAGCACCCACTCCGGGCCTAGTATCCACCTTACCATCCATTTTACATATCCATGACCCTAGAATAAAGTGCTCCAAGCAATTCTCCCCGAAATCTCCTCGAAAAAAAAGAGAGAGAATAGAAAAAGGAAAATGGGCAAGAAAGAAAAAGCCCAATGAAAAAAAAGAAGAGAGGGAACAAGGGGAGAAGGATTGCTATTTGAGTCCACTTCCACCATCATCATTTAGTCATCCAACATATCATGAGCATATCTTTGGACTGGTGATCATTGAGCACAATTCCTCATAGGACTAGCTTTTGACTTGGCAACATTGCTCGAACTAAGTGTGCATCTCTCTACCTACCCAAAGCTCCACATAAGCCTGATAGATTTAGTAGGGAGAGGTTCATAATACACTTTGAGCGACTGAGAGGACCACTCAAGGAACAATGTCTTTGCTTTGAAAAATTCGAAAAAAACCATCCGAGGTAGTATCCAGAATAGGTGCAGGACGAGTGAAGCCACGACGAGCTGTTCTACTCCTCAACCACCCAAGATGAGGGGATTCCATGAGCCTGCACTCAAGGTAGCCACTCCACATATGCCATCACTATTCAAGGTATTTGCTTGAGGTCAAGGTTGTATGCGAGTACTCGCAGTTCCGAACCCTGTCTTGCTCGAGGACAAGCAAGGATCTAGGTTTGGGGGAGCTTGTTGACGGTCTTTACCACAAGACTGAGCCCGTCAACACTTGCACCAAATGGAACTAGAACCACCATAAAATGAGTAAAACCTGGCTACTAATGAAGTTCCACGAGTTTTGGTGAATTTGTGCCTGCAGGATCAAGAAACAAAGGAATTCGACCGCACCAGAGCACAGGGGCCAGGTCGGCCGAACCTCTTAGGGTCGGCCGACCCTACCCCGAGCCCCGGGCCACTTCAGGCTCGTGCACACAGGCACATGACACGTCCAGGAGTGCACCCAAGTGTTGGACGAGAATTGATTCGGTGAAAAGGATGAGGTGGATGCCACTTGGATCCAAGGGCCCACCATATGGACAATTCTCACCAAAGCATGTACCCAGAAGCAAATCCAAGATGTCCAGAGGATCAAGGTGGTGGAACGGGCGGCCGGGAGGCAGTAGGGCCAGGTCGGCCGACCTAAGGGGGTCGGCCGACCCACCCCCCTTGGCTCCCACGGATCCTTGCTTCCACAACCACCATCTGAGACTGCACATAGGCCGTGGATCACCTAGGACGGTGGATCCTAGGGTCGGCCGACCCTGGTCGGTTCGGCCGACCCAGGCCCACCTGCTCCACCGACTCTGGCTCACTCCTACAAGTACCCCCCTGCCTTGGAACCACTATAAAAGGAGGCATTTGCCCCGGGAGAAGACACACAAGAGAAGAGAGCTCAAGAAGTGAAGCGCTGTCCACATTAGTATGCTTAGAAGTTAGGGAGTGAGGCGAGGTGAGAGTGCTGGGGAGGAGCCAGAGCTGTCGGCCCCTCTTCCACCTTGTACCTCGACGGATGCGGCTCGACTCCGAGTGACATCCGGATCTTATGCGGTAACTCTGATCTCCTCTGATTAATTGAGCATTGGTCTTTACTTATTTAGTTCGCTTAAGTTCCTTGTTCAGTGCATAGTGAATTCTGTGTTTGAGTGCTTTATTCTTGACGAAGGGTAAAGTAGTAGTTCCTAGTGCGCACGCGGTGTCCGGGCTAGTAATTACCCGGGTTTGTATCTAGATCCATGGAATAGCCGAGGTAGCCGCAGGTGGTGACAGCCCTGTCCGGTCGACGTAATCCTCCACGTTCGGTCTAACATACAGGAAGTGAGAGATTCACTGTCCCCCTTCTCATCCCAGTCCGGGGCGGTGGGTATTCTGCGCCCGTAGCAAACGGTAGTAAGTAGGTGCCTTTGCTCGAGACATTAGAGTGCCCAGAGCCATTGCTCAAGTATCCTCTCTACCCGATTGCTTCCATACCATTATTCTCTTTGTCAATCACGACCACCATCCATTCGGACGAACTAGTTAGGAGAGGATCACTTCACGTTCCCCGTGGAAATCGGTACTCTGGAATACTCCCGGGTGAAAGCTACATCGGTATCCGTACGCTTGCGGATTTATCTGTTAGGCTATAAAAGTACCAACACTAGCCAGCTCTAGTATCCCTTTATCCCTTCAGTTCCACCGCTTATCACTCCTATCTTTATTTACCCCCGTGACTAGCAGTACGTTGAGTGGTGATCAGAGTTGAGCAGAAACCTTTATCGATAGTCTAGAGCCACTAGTGCTTCCCTGCGGAAATATAAATACGATACCTAGGAATACTCCTAGGTGAAGTGCTACAGCGGTTATTCTGTGCGCTTGCAGAATCCTTTCTTTAGGCCATTAGATAACTCGTGAGAACCTTAGCATCGTTGCTGGGATTTCCGAACCTCAGTAACGACGTTAACAAGTACCAACATCCCCGCCTCTCGCCAAACTTCTCCTAGCTCCAAGAAAGGGCACCATTGCCCCTGGCTGCAACACCCCGAAAGCGAGCTCTGGAAGGCCTAAGCATTTTTTTTCCAAGCAAGAAGAGAAGGCCTAGAAGCAACCGATGGTGAGCCAAGACTTCCCCCACCATGGTATTTATAGTACCAAAGGTGGCACTGTGGGGAGCGTGGGGGTGCTGGTTTTCAAAACCGCTCAGGCTTCCCCTCGAAAGCGCCATCAATGCGGCGGCCAACCACTACCACCGTAGCGCGCGACCTCCCCCGGGTGGAGCAACAGTGACCCGCCTTTTTTCGAGGCAGAACCTTGTACGGGCGACCACGCGGCAGCAAGCGCAGCAGCCTGCGAGACGGCCCCTCCAAGCCACCGGCGGGAACGCCGCACGGACCGGTCCAAAGCTCGAGCCCCTGATAGCAGTGACAGGGTCTCCGCGACCCTTCACGACCTGAGACGCCGCGCCGCGCGGCGCACGCCACCCAACTACGGGACAGCACGGGCCGCACAGTCTTGTCAACCGTAGGCCCTCGAGGGCCGCGACGACCAAGCGGAAGGGGCGCCTGCGCTCCCCTGGCTTATGTCACAAGCCGAGCTACTCATGACCCGACTGGGTCGCTCGGAGCGCCGAGGCCCATGGCAAGGCTGGCGCTAAAAGTAGTCGAAAAAACCCTGCGCACAAGTCTGCTACTTGTCCGCAGGCTCGGGGGCTACACCCGGCGGGTGCGCTCGCGCGCCCCCGCCGGTAAAAAAGCCAACACATTACGCCCTCACCTCGACAGACCCTGGACACGAGTCTCCAACTCGTCCCCAGGCTCGGGGGCTACTGACGAGGGCCAATACCAGGGGGATCAGATTACCTCCTAATTCGGCATCATACTAAGAAAGCTCCTGGCAAACATCGGCCATAATCTAGATCCGGAAGGGTCCCACCGTATGCAGATGGTACAGGGCCCCACCAGGGGCGGACCCACCTTGTCAGAGTGCGCACGAGCTCACCCGACAAGACTCCGTCCCGCTCGACCGGGCGTCACCCGACTGGTCTCGATCCCGGGCGGCCAGCCCACGATCGGCAGAGCCTCCGTCCCGCACGGCTGGTTCCCGCCCCGACCGGTTCCATCCTTAGCGAGGAAGCAACCTCCGAGGAAGACTCCACAGTCAGTCAACCGTACTGGCTCCGGCCCTCCGCTCTTGCCCACTCCGCGCCGTACCCCCTTGGTACTGGCTCTGTCAGAACGGGATGGGCAACCCTCCACTGCCACGGCATCCACAGGAGCGCGGTCTTGTCCAACAGAGCACCAACAGGTCTCCAAAGGACGCCCAACCACTCGATGGCGGTCAAGCGAAGGCACAGCAAGGGTCAATCGGCCCCCCAACCACTCGTAAAGCTACCCGGGAAGGCTCCCACGACCACTACTCGGAGCAGCGGAGTCAAGGTGTAGGACCGAAAAGGCGACCCAGAGGGGGGGTGAATGGGAGCCTCTCAAAAATCTCTCCGAAAGAGAACAGGCCTATGTCCCAAACAGAACCCCTAAGCACTCGTACACAACAGAAGCTACAACAACACAAAGCACTCACAAACTCTGGCCGGTATGCACCACTAAGCCTCTAGGAACTATGGGCGAAGCTCCTCGAGACAAGATGTAGAGCCGGCAGCGAAAGCACGAGTCCAGAGACTCACCGACTCAATCGGTGCCACTAAGGAGAGGGCACCGAAACAATCGGTGGTAACAGGAGAGCGAAGAAAACTCTCTGGAACCCACGTACAAGCACCAACGACACAATCTCACGTAGCACCGAAACTTTCCCCAGGAGCACCGATCGATTCGGTGGGGGAGAGTCAAAGCGCCGAAACAGTCGGTGGATCAAGAGTTCGCGAGCAAACCTTCTGGAACGGCTAAACGCAAACCACCGACACAATTAAAAGTGACGGTGATGAAACCCTCTGTCACACTGAAACAGTCGGTGGCTGGCGGAGAAACCGAAGGTAGCACAGCTGAAAACCCCAGCCTCACCGATACAATCGGTGCACAGCTTAGACCCCCACCGAAAGTGTCGGTGGTAACAGTGCGCCACGGGTCAAGAACTGTACGACGACCTCGTCCAACCACGGAGCGCCACGCGTCCACCGATTGATTCGGTGGCCTGGCCGCCTCCCACCGAATGTGTCGGTGACCCCGACACAGAGAGGAAAACCCCTCTTTCTCAGCACGACCTCTCCAAGAAATCTAAAGAACTTTTGACTCGTGCAACCAAAGAAGCTGAAACTTGGTGGGGAGGTGTATCACCTTGCCATAGATCTGATCCCAAAAGATCAAGTCCCCAAACCAAGAACTTCCTGCAGAATCAAAGATCAAGAGCAAGAACTCCAAGAACTTGAGGAGGAAGAAAGAACTCGAATTCTTGGCCTAATCCATGGTTTTCCCGGGAGTTTTCTCAAGGCATATAGTCACAAGTGACCAGAGAACAAACTCCAAAAGGAACCACGAACAGAAACACCTCGAATCGCAAGAAATCAAACCTCCACGAAATCCTTCAAAGAGCCAAAACTAGAGAGACCAAGAGAGCTCGGGAAAAGGAGGAATCAAACACGATTTCGCAGTACAAATCCACTATGAATCACGAGGTCAACATCTTTACAAAGAGGACTAGCCTCCACCCTTCATCCACCCACTTAGATGGGGCAATAAGAAGGGGGATCTCTCCCAACTCACACCCTCTAGACTTTTGAGCACTTGGCTAGCCCTCGAAAGGAAGAAGAATTCAGAGCAAATGAGCCAAGAGGGAAGAGATAGCTGCCAAGGGCGCCTCCCTCTCTCTTATATAGTCAAGTGACTCGGCCCTGCAAAAAGACAACGCTACCCCTAGTGCATAAATAAGATACACGCCCATATGGAGGGGCAATTTGGTCCAAGTCTTTATACTTTGATCGGACGCCCACGCCGCCTTCTCGACTTCGCTTCGCCTCGACGCAAGCTCCGCGATGGCACCACGTGTCGTCCACCTTCCCGAAGCTTCCGGCCGCCTGGATCCCACCAAGTGCCGCACGGGCCGTCCGCGAGCCGTCCACCCGCACCGAGAGTCCCACTCGGCCGACCTGAACTCCCACCGGCCGCCGCACACTTGTCCATGGGCCTCTCAAGCCCAAGTACCGGAGCTCCTCCAGTTTTGTGGCCCAAACTGGTAAACCCTCCACCCGTTGGTTTTTCCATTGGCTCTACCAACAAACCCGCCTTGCTTGCCCTTTCTGCTACAGCGTGTGAGTCGCCCAAGGCCCCGTCTTGCATCCAGTCCCTTGAACCGAGCCTACTTGTCCTTCACCTCCTCGGTGGCCATCCCAGCAACGGACCTTTCGCGCCCGGCCTTCACCTGCACAGACACTAACCTTGCCGCCCTCAACACCTGCACATACTCCGCTCAAGCAAAGCATCAGTCACACCACGTTGTCAATCACTCATCACACTGGGAAGCGACCCTCCTGGTCATTCGAACCCTTCCCAGGTTCTCAATCTCCCCCTTGATGAGTGCATTGACAACACACCACATAAACAAACAGGTAAACAAAGAAAAATAGAAAAGAAACAAGAAAGAATGAACCGGTGACCTGAAAGCCAAAACAGAAGCAAGAATCAAGATCACCAGCAAGAAGTCTCAATCCCCGAAGACACGGGCAACGGCTCGACACAACTGAGACAAAAATCACATGATCCCCCAAGAAGAGGCAAAGCGGGCTCAACACCAATCATGTGACGAAGCTCAAACAACCGGCTCCTCAAGAAGAGGCAAAGCGGGCTCAACACCACCGGTAAAGAGCAAAGAAGCACAAGAAGCACTAGCAGAATCAAATGGGAGCTCCCCCTGATCAAATGCAGACTCCCCCCGACCAAGTGCATGTGCAAGAACCATAAAAGTCCCCCTGAACAAATGCATCTGTTTTCTCCCCCTATCCAAATGCATCAAATCTCCCCCTTGTAAAAAGAGAAGACGCACAATCTCTCCCCCTTGTTGACAATGCATGAATCAAGGTATGAACAATGATATGAGATATGAACTACACAAGCTTCTCAAATAGGTCACAATCACTACACAATGCTAGAAGTGAGAAGAAGCTACAACAAGTAGATCACTAAGCATGAAAGCATTGTCATCTCAACAGGATAAAGCTATAGAAGCACATGACAAGTGTATATGTCAGATTTGGAATTTATTGCAAAATGGAGTTTCACCACTAGAGCATACACAAGATCATGGTAAGCAAGCAAGCATGTATAGACTAGATTATGGACAATTACACAAGAAAGTCTTCCACACTTAGCTAGAGGCAAAATGAACGCCCATGAAGAACCACAAGTCATGTTAAAGCCCGTTGAAACTATGTGTCCACTTCTTTGGTGAACATCATATGACAACATAGACACCCAAGCTATAGCATGTATATCAATTAAGCATAAAGGGCATGGAACACATGTATCAAAGCATTTTTTCTTAATTTTTCCTGCTATTCATCTTGCCATGGTACATGAAGTGCCTTTGCGGCACAAAGGAGCCATGCCCCCTCTCGGGTGCATCAAGGGCTGCATTCACAAGTATATGATAATGAATGGGCATTTCAAGCATAAGCATCTCATGAGCTAGACAAACATGGCATGAAGCGAACCAAAATCTAGCATACTACTCAATGGTGAAACCAAGCTTTCATGTGACAATTATGGATAGGTCAATTTAGTTCAAAAAATAGTGAGCTCATGAAGCATATAAAACAACATCCAGAAGAGCACACTGCATGTCACACTAGCATCCCAAGCTATAGACAACATCTCAAAGCTAGCAAAGCATAGTAATCATGGCATATAAGAGAAGCTCAGACTACTATATCACAATGCAACAAGCCGATGTACATCAGACTAAGCATGATATGATACATGATGCTATGCAAAACATGAAATGTATGCTACATATGAACAGAAGTAGCTCCCAAGAGACTCAACTCGAAAACGGGCAGCAAACACCCAACTCCCCTCGCAAGCGGGTGAAAGAACTTTGATCAAGGGGTTTGGTGAAGATATCAGCTAGCTGCTCATGGGTAGACACGTAGGACAGGTCAATGTCTCCCTTCTCCACATGGTCTCTCAGGAAGTGGAATCTCACCTCTATATGCTTGGTTTTGCTATGTAGAACTGGGTTTTTGGCTACGCTGATTGCACTCGTGCTGTCACACAGGAGAGGGACATGGGAGTAGTATAGGTTAAGATCTCTCAATGTAGACATGATCCAAAGCAACTGGGAGCAACAGCTAGCAGCGGCAACGTACTTGGCTTCTGTTGTGGACTGGGCTACACTGGATTGCTTGCGAGAAGACCAAGAAACAAGCGAAGAACCCAAGAACTGGCAAGTGCCCGAAGTGGACTTGCGATCCAACCGACACCCAGCAAAATCCGCATCGGAGTATCCGCGGAGAGTGAGTGTGGAGGAGGCAGAGTACCACAAGCCAAAATCAGGGGTGTAGCATAAATACCTCATGATGCGCTTAACCGCCTGACGGTGCGAAGTCCTCGGTGACGCCTGAAAACGAGCGCACAGACACACTGCGAAGTGTATGTCCGGCCTCGTCGCGGTCAAGTAGAGGAGGGAGCCGATCATGCTCCTGTACTCCTTCTGGTCCACTGCCTCGCCGTCTTGATCAGTATCCAGCGCCATCGTCGTCGCCATGGGAGTCGTAAGGGGCTTGGCCCCGCTCATCTCGAACTTCTTGAGCACATCCCTCGTGTACTTGCCTTGATGTACAAATGTGCCATCCTTGTGTTGCTTGATCTGAAGCCCGAGGAAGAAGTTCAGCTCGCCCATCATTGACATCTCGAATTCCCTGCTCATATCATCTGCAAACTTGGCCACGAGATCATGAGAAGTACCACCGAAGATTATATCGTCCACGTAAATCTGTACAACCAAAAGATCTTTGCCACGCCTAAGCAGGAAAAGGGTTTTGTCAACCGACCCCATCACAAAACCTCTACCCAGCAAAAAGGTTTTCAGTCTAGCATACCACGCTCTTGGGGCTTGTTTCAGGCCATATAGTGCTTTCTGGAGTTTGAACACTCTGTGGGGGATCCTAGCACTCTCAAAGCCCGGGGGTTGCCTCACATACACTTCTTCCTCGATAACCCCATTCAAGAACGCACTCTTCACATCCATTTGGAACAACTTGAACCCTTTAGCCACAGCAAAAGCTAGAAGGATTCTAATTGCTTCCAAACGAGCTACAGGAGCGAATGTCTCCTCATAGTCTATCCCCTCTTTCTGGCTAAACCCTTGAGCTACCAACCTAGCCTTGTTCCTCACAACCATCCCGTCCTTACCCTGTTTGTTTTTGAATACCCATTTGGTACCTATGGGATGACACCTAGGAGGAGGCTCAACCAACGCCCACACTTGGTTTCTCTCAAAGTTTTCCAGCTCTTCGTGCATGGCATTGACCCAATTGGCGTCAGACAAAGCATGTCCAATATCCCGGGGTTCGAAAGAAGCAACGAAAGCTGAATGTGCAAAGTGACAGTGATTACGAGACCTGTGACTTGTCACTCTCTCATGGAGTTCACCTATCATCAGCCGAGGTGGATGGTTTGACACAACCCGTCGAGAGGGCTCACGCCTGGAGGTAACTTCTTCTCCATGTACAGCAGCTTGCCTGCTCAGCCCTTCATCAAGTTCTTGCAGATGTACACATCGTGGACTAGAAGTAGTGGGTGTAGGGGAAGGTCCGTTGATTGTAGTGGAAGTAGAGTGTACATGTGCTTGAACCGGGGCGCCCTCATCATCTCCATCGTCTCCATCGTCGTTGTACCAGCTTTCCTCTTCCTCAAAGATGGTCTTCCCAATCTCATCATCACCTACACAATCAAAGACAGATGGCTCTCGGGGCATGGATTCATCGAATGTAACCTCACAAGTTTCCACGACCCGGTTAGTCTCAAGATTCAAAGCACGGTAAGCTCGAGAATGGCTCGCATAGCCAAGGAAGATCCCATCTGCAGAACGAGACTCGAATTTGTCCAAGTTCCCCGACTTGAGAATGAAGCACTTGCAACCAAAAGCCCGAAAATGGTTAACCTTGGGAGGTCTCCCAAACATGAGCTCATAGCAAGTCTTCTTCACAAACGCCCTCAAGAACACACGGTTCGAAATGTAGCAAGCGGCATTCACAGCCTCGGCCCAATACTTTCTAGGAGTCCTATGCTCATCAAGCATCGTCCTAGCCATCTCACAAAGGGTCCGATTTTTTCGCTCAACCACACCATTCTGCGGAGGGACATACGGGGACGAGAACTGATGCTCAAGACCAAGATCACAACAGAGAGTTTCGAACTTTCCATTTTTGAACTCTGTGCCATTGTCACTGCGTATAGCTCTCATGGCATGGGGGAATTCAGTTCTCAACCTCAAAATCAGATCCCGAGCAAAAGAGAAAGTCTCATCTTTGGAAGCCAGGAAGAACACCCAAGAGTACCTCGAGAAATCGTCCACTACCACGAGAATATACGACTTCCCACCAACTGAGCGAACTCTAGCAGGACCAACAGTGTCCATATGCAAAAGCTCAGCAGGACGCTCAGTCATCACCTTATTCAAAGGTGGATGAGAAGCAGCAATCATCTTCTCGTGACGACAAGAGGCACACACTAAATCGTTCTCATACTTGAGCCTAGGCAATCCTCGAATAAGGTCCATGTGGCTCAAACGAGAGAGCAGCTCAAAGCTCATATGACCCAATCTCCTATGCCATTTCCAAAGCTCAGAACTCGAACCAGCAACTAGACAACGAGAAGGACCGAACAAACGAGAGAAATCCACACGAAACACCTCACCCTCGGGGTAGATCATACACACAAGATCTCCTTGAGAGTCCAAGATCTTACAATCACCGCGCTTGAAGCGCACCTCAAAGCCATCGGAAAGAAGTTGAGAAACCGAAAGCAAATTGAAACTCAAAGAACGAACAGCAACTCGCTTGAGAACAAATCCATCACCAATCTCAATAGGACCTTCTGAGAGCACCCTTCCCTTACCATTATCCCCAAAAGTGATGTACTCTCTAGTACTCACCAGGGTCAAGCTGGAGAACCATCTAGAATCTCCGGTCATGTGTCGAGAACAACCGGAGTCGATGAGCCATGTGTTCTCCAGCCCCGTTACCTGCTCAGAAATGAGAGAAAGCAGGATGAGCATATGTCTCAACACTGGGGTTAGTACCAAAAGAAGCAAACCGGTGTCGTGCCATCTGCTCATAAGAAGGGTTAGCAAAATCCACTCTATCACGTCCCGTCTGAAAGGCACGGTCACCACGAGGGGGAAAGCGTGGGCCGTCAAACCTCTGGGACTCAAAACCACGATCGCGTCTCCCGGACTCGTACTGAGAACGAGAAGGAGCGCGTCTGGCATCACCTCTACCACGACCGTCAAACCTGCAGTCGCGTCTATCAAAGCCACTGTCACGTCTCCCACGCTCGTACTGTCCACGAGAAGGAGCACGCCGGGCAAACTCACGATCACGTCTCCCACCCTCGTACTGAGAACGAGTAGGAGCACGTCGATCAAAGCCATGACCACCTTGGTCACCACGCACACCACCACGAGGGGCACGATCCTCCCTCTGAGGAGGTGGAGCTCTCCTAGGCTCAGGCACACCACGAGAAGGGCGGTACATGTCCTGGTTACCCCACTCATGCTCACGCTTCCTATCTCTCCTCTTGCGAAAGCAGTACTCCTCTCTATGCCCATCTCTCTTGCAATACTCACAATGTTGCTTGGCTGGCTTAGGATTAGGAGCATCTTGCGGCTTTGCTTGTGGTTGCGGTTTAGGCTTTCCTATAGGCTCTGTGTTTGCTTTTGGCTTTGGTTTTGGTTTGGCCATATCAGGCATTGTGTCAAGTTTGCTGAGGAGGTGATTTGGCTTGGGTTTCCACTCGAGGTTTTTGGGGGCTTTCTGTGGTGGTGCAAAGATGTTCCCGATCTTTTCCCTCTCACCACTCGTCTCTCCAAACTTAGGATCATACGCCCACTCGAAATCACTGGAGTTCAAAGAACTACCCAAAGCAATCCCATCCGCACGCTTGAAAGCAGCAATCATCATGCCAAGCTGCGGCTCACGAGCAGAAATCCAACTCAACATGGTACGCACATACATGTTCTCATCCTCAAGCAAACGAATAGCATTCTTCATTTCAGTATTGATGCTAACATGATTAAAGCATTCAGAACATTCAGGCACTGCAGTCTTATCATGCAACACAGTTTTCTCTAAAGCAGCTACCTGAATCAAAGCATCATCTAAACTAGATTGCAAAGTAGGACAGGTCTTGCAAGCACCTAACAAAACAGGTCTAGCATTAACTTCCTCAAGCTCCTTCCTAACAGCATCTAGTTCATCACGCAAGCTAGCACACTTGAAACGCAAATCAACTACATCAGACATATGTGTAGCACAATCATAACACTCCTTCTCATCAGTCACAGTCACAACATCATGCAAGCGATCTACCTCAGCCTTAGCATCAGCAAGCTGTGACTTATAAGACTTCCACTCCCTATTGCAATCTCTAAGGACTCTATCCTGATTCTCTAGCACACCATTCAATCTAAGCACTTCAGCGGCTAGTTCAGCATGGGACATGTCGGTTACCTTGACCTCGGAGTCGGAGTCGGAGTCGGAGTCGGAGTCAGAGTGCGAGCGCTTCGACTTGGAGCTGTGAGCCATGACGCAGTAGTTGACGCCGGGCTTGTTCGCCATGAGGCAGATGCCGTTGATGTTCCGTCCCACGTCCTTGTTCCTGCGCCGGCTTCGCTTGTCTTCCTCTTCACTTGAGCTCGACGAAGAGTACCCGGACTCGGAGTCGATGTCGCTCGCACGCGCCTCCACTCTGGCTTGTTCTTGTGGCCGGTGTACTTTCTTCTTGCCTTCTTCTTCTCCTCCTTGTACTTGCTCTTGTAGTAATTGCCACGTTCCTTGTAGTCGTTCTTGGAGGAGTTCTGGCGGTCCTGCTTGTACTCGTCCTTGGGCTTGAACTTCTCCGGACAGTCGGCGGCGTAGTGACCGGGCTTGCCGCAGCTATAGCAGGTGTTGCGGCTCCGGTTCCTGTTCACATGATTGTCGTGAAACCGCGTGAACCGCTTGGACAGCAACGCCAAGTCGTCGTCGTCGATCTCCTCGAGCTGATCCTCTGTCAATGACATCAAGCAAGACACAAAGGAAAACGAGCTATGTGAAGGGTTAGCAACAGCATTCTTCTCACACGAGCCTGACACGAGAGCAATAGCATGATCATTGGGCTTCTCGGTCTTAGTTCTCAAGTTCATATCAATCTCGGAGGACTTAAGCTTAGAGAACAGCTCGTCAACAGTCAGAGTCGCGTAGCTGGCAGACTCCATGATAGCCTCAACCTTAGCCCCCCACACGGTCCGATCTAAAGAGTGAAGGAGCTTCAAAGCTCTATCGTGATCCGTGTAAGGCAAAGCATCAATGTTGGTTCTCATGTTGTTTACCACTACAGTGAACCGCTTGAACATCTCATCTGTCGACTCACCGGGGAGATGAGTAAAGTTCTCGTACTCTCTCCGGTAAGTCTGGAACAAGCGTCCACGGACCTGACTATCACCCATATGCGCTCTACGCAGCATGGCCCAAATCTTGTTGGCCATAATCCCGCCCATGACTCGGTCGAACTCATTTTGCCCAAGGCTACGGTAGAGCAAATCTACAGCCTTGTTGTGGGCCTCGACCTTCTCACGATCTAGCGGAGTGATCTGAATCACGGGGATCTCATATCCCTCATCCTCTATCACCTCCCAGATCAAAGTGCCCTTACCAGCTAGGTAAGCCTTCATCCGAATGGCCCAACGCGAGTAGTTGCTCCCATCGAAGTAGGGAGGGCCGCCCGAACGCTCTGAGTTCGCCATCCCTAGTTCTCGAACCGGTTAAGGTGCTGAAAACCTTACCCGAGTTCTGATACCACTTGTAGGACCGAAAAGGGGACCCAGAGGGGGGGTGAATGGGAGCCTCTCAAAAATCTCTCCGAAAGAGAACAGGCCTATGTCCCAAACAGAACCCCTAAGCACTCGTACACAACAGAAGCTACAAACAACACAAAGCACTCACAAACTCTGGCCGGTATGCACCACTAAGCCTCTAGGAACTATGGGCGAAGCTCCTCGAGACAAGATGTAGAGCCGGCAGCGAAAGCACGAGTCCAGAGACTCACCGACTCAATCGGTGCCACTAAGGAGAGGGCACCGAAACAATCGGTGGTAACAGGAGAGCGAAGAAAACTCTCTGGAACCCACGTACAAGCACCAACGACACAATCTCACGTAGCACCGATCGATTCGGTGGGGGAGAGTCAAAGCGCCGAAACAGTCGGTGGATCAAGAGTTCGCGAGCAAACCTTCTGGAACGGCTAAACGCAAACCACCGACACAATTAAAAGTGACGGTGATGAAACCCTCGGTCACACTGAAACAGTCGATGGCTGGCGGAGAAACCGAAGGTAGCACAACTGAAAACCCCAGCCTCACCGATACAATCGGTGCACAGCTTAGACCCCCACCGAAAGTGTCGGTGGTAACAGTGCGCCACGGGTCAAGAACTGTACGACGAACTCGTCCAACCACGGAGCGCCACGCGTCCACCGATTGATTCGGTGGCCTGGCCGCCTCCCACCGAATGTGTTGGTGACCCCGACACAGAGAGGAAAACCCTCTTTCTCAGCACGACCTCTCCAAGAAATCTAAAGAACTTTTGACTCGTGCAACCAAAGAAGCTGAAACTTGGTGGGGAGGTGTATCACCTTGCCATAGATCTGATCCCAAAATATCAAGTCCCCAAACCAAGAACTTCCTGCAGAATCAAAGATCTAGAGCAAGAACTCCAAGAACTTGAGGAGGAAGAAAGAACTCGAATTCTTGGCCTAATCCATGGTTTTCCCGGGAGTTTTCTCAAGGCATATAGTCACAAGTGACCAGAGAACAAACTCCAAAAGGAACCACGAACAGAAACACCTCGAATCGCAAGAAATCAAACCTCCACGAAATCCTTCAAAGAGCCAAAACTAGAGAGACCAAGAGAGCTCGGGAAAAGGAGGAATCAAACACAATGTCGCAGTACAAATCCACTATGAATCACGAGGTCAACATCTTTACAAAGAGGACTAGCCTCCACCCTTCATCCACCCAGTTAGATGGGGCAATAAGAAGGGGATCTCTCCCAACTCACACCCTCTAGACTTTTGAGCACTTGGCTAGCCCTAGAAAGGAAGAAGAATTCAGAGCAAATGAGCCAAGAGGGAAGAGATAGCTGCCAAGGGCGCCTCCCTCTCTCTTATATAGTCAAGTGACTCGGCCCTGCAAAAAGACAACGCTACCCCTAGTGCATAAATAAGATACACGCCCATATGGAGGGGCAATTTGGTCCAAGTCTTTATACTTTGATCGGACGCCCACGCCGCCTTCTCGACTTCGCTTCGCCTCGACGCAAGCTCCGCGATGGCGCCACGTGTCGTCCACCTTCCCGAAGCTTCCGGCCGCCTGGATCCCACCAAGTGCCGCACGGGCCATCCGCGGGCCATCCACCCGCACCGAGAGTCCCACTCGGCCGACCTGAACTCCCACCGGCCGCCGCACACTTGTCCATGGGCCTCTCAAGCCCAAGTACCGGAGCTCCTCCAGTTTTGTGGCCCAAACTGGTAAACCCTGCACCCGTTGGTTTTTCCATTGGCTCTACCAACAAATCTGCCTTGCTTGCCCTTTCTGCTACAGCGTGTGAGTCGCCCAAGGCCCCGTCTTGCATCCAGTCCCTCGAACCGAGCCTACCTGTCCTTCACCGCCTCGGTGGCCATCCCAGCAACGGACCTTTCGCGCCCGGCCTTCACCTGCACAGACACCAACCTTGCCGCCCTCAACACCTGCACATACTCAGCTCAAGCAAAGCATCAGTCACACCACGTTGTCAATCACTCATCACACTGGGAAGCGGCCCTCCTGGTCATTCGAACCCTTCCCAGGTTCTCACAAGGACAGACAAGACCCCATGGCGCCGCGTCACTCCTCCGACAGTCGAAGCCCTATTCCCCTCGTACGAATCGCGCTTGCAGATGACGGTCGCAACAGCTGAAGGACTGTAGACCCATTTCTAGTTCCACTTTTGCCCCTCTATCTCTTATCCCCCTTACGGTTATAAAAGGAGGATAGGGGTAGGGGCAGAAGGGAGGAGCTTTTCGGACACAGACGCTAGGACAGCACGAACGGCGCACCAGCACCCTAGGCAGAATGCGGTGCTCCGTTCACACCATAACCCGGTCACGCCCCGGGGGCGAGCTCGCCCCGGGACGCCGCCCAGGGGCTTGGGACCAGCTCCCTTCCCCGACCAGTCTGTATGCCCCTACTGCAGACACCAGGCTCAAGTACACTGATCCGCACTGGACGTAGGGTGTTACTCCCCATAGGCCAGAACCAGTATAAACCGCCCGTGCCTCTCGAGCCACCGCCTTGTCCCCCGACACGCGATCGTACGGATCGGACCGATTACTCGCCGGCGGTTTCTGAAACGCTGACAGGAGTCGTCGAAGAAACCGTGGCGGTCGGTGACGGAGCCGCGACGGTTGTTGGTGAAGTCGACTAGTCAGAGTTGGTTCCGACTAGTTGTTGGGGGCGTGATAACCACTCTCGACTAGTTTTCTAGTCGAAACTAGTCGAGGTGAGTAGCCGAAGTAGTCGACGCGAGTTGGCGTTGCCGAATATAGAGCCAGTGCGGCCGTAAGACTATGTCAAGACGGCGCATGGCGTAATCAAAGTAGAGCTGGTGCGGCCGCAAGACGATGTCGCGGCGGCGCACGGCGTAGTCGAAGTAGAGTCGGTGCGGCCGCAAGACGATGTCGCAGCGGCGCACGGCGAAGTCGAAGTAGAGCCGGTGCGGCCGTAAGACTATGTCGTGACGGCGCACGGCGTGGTTGATGTAGAGCCATGCGGCCGGAGGACGAGTACTCACGGCGCGCGGCGTAGTTGATGTAGAGCCGACGTGGTCGGAGGACGAGTACTCACGGCACGTGGCGTAGTTGATGTAGAGCCGACGTGACCGGAAGCGAGTACTCACAACGCGCGGCGTAGTTGATGTAGAGCCGACGCGGCCGAAAGACGAGTACTCATGGCACGCGGCGTAGTCGTACTCGAGTAGTGGAAGTAGTCGACGGTGAGTCGATGCAGCCCCTCGATGATGTAGTTGTACTCGTGTACATTGCTTGTGTGTGTCAAGCGAAGATCTTGATATCTCCTGGTAGCCTTGTGTGTGCACTTAGCAGGAGCACTAGTTGAATTTTTTGCCGCACGAAGACAGGTTGATGCTAGGGGTGGGCATTCAGTCTATTTGGTCTTTTCGGTTCGGTCTATTCGGTTTTTGGGAAATTCAGGTTTTGGAAAAGTGAGGACCGAAGTTTTAAAAAGAATAATAGGAACCGAACCCGAATAGACCGATTATTTCGGTTCGGTCTATTCGGTCCACCGAATTACCCGAATTTTCATAGGTGTTCTTGTCACCTCTCAAAACTCTATGGTAGAAATTCAAATTCCCAACTCATTTGAAGTCTATGGATTTAAGGACTACTCGACGGAAGCACGTACCTAACAAGTTCATGCAAAAAAATTTAAAATAGTTTAAAACACAAAGTTGTAACATTCATAGTCTAAATCAAAATACACAACTATATTGAATTTCAGGTTATTCGGTCTATTCGGCTTATAGACCATAGGAACCGAAACCGAACTCGAACTTCGAATTATAAAATTATCTGGACCGAACCCGAACCTGGAAACCCGAATAGACCAACAATTCGGGTAATTTGGGTTCGGTTCACTTCGGTTTTCGGGTTTCGGGTTCAAAGTGCCCACCCCTAGTTGATGCTCTGCTCCATCTCGGACTCGCTGGAAAATCGATTCCTGCATGACTCTGTTTCGACACGGTAGAAAACACGAGTTGCGGTCTTGCAGAGCTTCCCGTGTGCGTGTAGCAATGATCCGCCAACCAATTTGCTTTTCACGTGAAGACGTGAAACTCTCGGAGTCTTGGATGGACTCGGATGCACGTAATTAATTTGCCTCATCTTGACGTGCCATCATTCAAAACCGGGTATGGAGTAATAGGAGTACTGCGCGTAGGGCTGGATATCGAGCTGATATCGAGTTGAAGGCAGTTTTTTGAGCTTTTTTTGAAATTAGCATAATCTTATTTATCATAGTCTCCTGAATTGTTTGAGACCCAACTTCATGCCGAGCTTAATGAGCCGAGCCAAACGAGCCGAGCCGAAGTCGAAAGTCATTCTAAATGAAGTCATTTTAATTTTAAAAGAAAAACGAATCCAATTGGGGCACTTTTGTACCGAGCCACCGAGCCAGCCTAACGAGCTTTTTGTCCAGCCCTAACTGCGCGACCGCGGACTCGGATATGGAAATTGATCCCTGATGCTCGCAGTCGAACTTGATTCCACCTCGATCTTGATGTTTGAACGACAGCTGGGGGAATTGCTGCACACCGGTTCGGACTTTGGTAACACAAAATTGATTTTCGTGTCGGTTTTGGACTTGCATCAAATATCGCCGAGTCGGCGAATTGGATGGAGACGTCTTCTTGAGAAGCGTCGACCCTGCTTAGAAAACAGAGTGCTTGTTTTGTTGTGCCGCGCAGAAAATGAGAGTAGTAGCAAAAGGAACACGGCGAGTTGTTGAATCGATCGGCGAGTTCAACCACCACGCTGGATTGATTTTGCTGATAGTTCCTTTGAATTAGCCCGATGATCTTGACAATCACCCCTATCTGGCCGTCGGTGTTTTAACCCGGCAAACCTACCAAGGGGGTACCCGAGGTAGTAGATTGTGTGGTAGGGGATCGCCAGACCTAGAACTCGAAGGTATGCGTGAGGACACGCGACACAGATTTATAAGGTTCGGGCCGCCAGAGTAGCGGACCCTACGTGCTGTGTGGGGTATCAAGTATGGCGCCTTGCGCTTGGGTGTTGGTCCCCGAAGGGATTGGGGATCTGATGTCCTCCTAGGTATCCGGCCCTCCTTTATATAGTCCAGGGGACGGGTGCCTAGTCGGTTACAAGGTAGGAGTCCGGATAGGATTACACAGTATGAGTCCTAGTAGGATTACAGGTGAATTCTAGTAGGAGTCCGTCTTCATCCTTCCTTGCATGGGTACCCGGGGTGTATGCCCGACAGGCGGCGGCGGCAGCGAGGTGGCACGAGGACGGGGTTGGAGGGCGGTGGCGCGTCGTCCCCCGAGTCGCCCAGGGAGATGACGCGGGGGTCCTTTTTTTTTCTTTTTCCACTTGGTGAGGGTTCCACTTGTCGTGGGGCTCTCGTGGCCACGTGTCGGGGATTAAAGGTGGTAATGGTCACCCCTAATCTATCCCCTCGTCAAGTGAGTCCCCCCGTCCGACCCTGGCCTCAACCGCCGGCCTCCACCGCCTGGGCTGACGGCGCCCTCGCCGCCCGACCTCACCTCCCCGCCACCTCCGTCGGGCCGGCCTGCTGCCCCTGACCCTCCCTCCATGTCCAGTGGTAACAGCAGCCTCCACCCGAAAACCCCGAACCCTAACCCCGAACCCTAACCCGAACTCTAACCTCGCCGGATTTCTCGTTGGAGTTGGAGAAGAAAGTGGAGATGAAGGTAAAAAAAATCGTGTGAGGGAAGCTCCTAAATCACAAGTGTGAGATATAGCTTTCCCTGTTATCTATACTATAAAGAACGAGTTAAATTGATTAACCCTCCCACCAAAATATTTACCCACACCCACCTCACAGCCGGCCCCACACGTCATAATTTGGCCCGCATGTCGGAATTAGTTGACGACGAAAGTGGGGGGAGGCCCATTTTTCATTGAAGGAAAATATTTTTTGCGTTTTTACCGATTTTTTTTCACCATGGGCAGCTCTTACCCGCTCGCCATACCCACCCGACCCCCACGGCCACACCTCCCGTGACCCGCACCGCCTCCCTGGCTCCCCCTCGCCTTCCCAGATCCAACCAAGCCGAAGCTCCAGGCCACGCTGCCACCGCCGATGTCATCCGCGGGCCGCCGTTGCGCGCCGTCAAGCCTGCGAGGGGTAGCAGCAAGCCTTGCCACCCGGGAGGTCCGCAAGCTTGCCCCCGTCCCCGCTGCCATGACCGAGGCTGCCGACGTCGACCGATGCGGGTTCTCCTGCCCGCCGCGCGCAGCGGGGGGGCGTCGACCCCAGTCATGACTCCTCGTCCACCTCCGCGTGCCGCCGCCGCTGCGGCCATGGCCGAACCCTACCCTGATTCCTTGACCTCTGCCTCCCCGCCGCGAGCCACCGTGGAGGCGCCCATCGACCTGCAGCTCTGCAAGTCCTATGCCTCCGACATGTACACCTACTTGACTACCTCCGTGCCATAGAGGTACCCCGACCCGCTCTCCCGTTACTCGCATACCCGCCGCCTATTTGATCCGGTTACATTTCAGTTCGTGTTGTGATCTGATGTTGTATTGCCCCGGATTTGGGGGCGCTGTGAATGTAGGTGGAGACGCGGCGGCGGCGGCGGCCGAGATCCGAATACAACGAGACCGTGCAGTCCAACATCATGGCCAACATGCGGACCATCTTGCTCTCTGTTCTAATCCACTTCTTCTTACGCTTGAATCTGTTTTGTTGCCCTGGTCAGTGGGGGACATATATGTTTATCCTGATGCAGGTTATTATGGATCTGGGATAGCTTTTCTTGGTGGGTATGACTGGTCCTAGTGTTCGTCTTCTCCTGCGCTGCTGGTTTATTTTCTGTCATGTCCTATACTCACTTTTGAGGTAAGTAAATCACTATGTATTGTCTTCCCTTTTTTGCTGTAAATCAATTCCTTGTAGAATTTATTGGCATAGCATCATTTACTTTAGATCTTGCAGCAGAATTTCATTGAGCTCTATTATTGATGTGCATCGATTCGTTCGCCTCAATATTCTTCGCTTCCTACAACATTGGTGCTGTTTGTCGCTTAGTTCATTCCCCCTTCCACCAGTTTGCTGAACTGTTTTGAGCTCTAGATCAGCAAAGAAGTTTAGAAGAAAAAAGCATTGCGCAACTCAGGGACATTGGTTAGTAAAAATGCAGAAAAGTAGCATGTTGGCTGAACATATTGCTTGTGGCTATTCTTCCAATGGTGGTGGCAGAATGCGGATGGTAGAATAAGGTAAACAAGTTAATGCGATGTTTTGGATTTAATATGGTAAATGAGGTGAATTTTGTTCTTTAGTTCCCATCAAAGTTTATGTGCAAATTGTGGTCACTTTTTAGGGTAAGATTATAATTTATCAGCTTATTATTTGCAGGACCTAGATGTTCCAAACATCTTCCAGAGTATACTGATTCACAAAGAGTTCACTGCTATCTTGGGACCTATATGTATCACTTAAGATTATTCTTTTCAAATACCTTGCTACCTTTTTATGCTTTAATAATCAATAATTTTATTATTTTAATGTGAAGATGGAATGAGTTTCATAGATGTTAGGATTCAAGTTTGAAATTTTTAGGAGCAAGGTTAGGTTACTGGATTATAAATATTTTTAGTTGGCAATTCTAATGCTTTGACATTGCATTGAGAAATATCACTAAGAAATCATTGGCTAATTTCTACCTCTTATTGGTATAGTACTTGCAGTCTTTTACCCTCCTTGTAAATATTACTATGCATTTTTCTACTGAACAACCTTGCTTGATACACATGTTTATTACTTGAGCTTTTGTACTGGTTTTAGAAACCAAACCATGGTTACATAATATGGGGCATTTTACAAGTATTTATCCTGCTAATGTTGAAGCTTTGTGTGTCAGTTTGCTAATGTGGAGATCTGCAACATGTACAGGTGTAAACTTTAGTGATGATCTACATCAGGTATTCAGTTGTTGTGGTTGCTGAATTTTTAGGTAAATTCTTTAGTTCAGTCTTTGTACTATGGTTTCAATCTTTAGGTAAATTATTCTTTTTAAATACCTTGATACCTTTTTATGCTTTAATAATCAATAATTTTATTATTTTAATGTGAAGATGGAATGAGTTTCATAGATGTTAGGATTTAAGTTTGAAATTTTTAGGAGCAAGGATAGGTTACTGGATTTTAAATATTTTTAGTTGGCAATTCTAATGCTTTGACATTGCAGGAAAATATTTATGCCGTATGGTTATAAGGGTTATCAGTTCCCTAGAGTGATCAAAGATTTTATGATTCTAGGTGGTGACTTTTTTTTTTGAACTGTAGGTGGTGACTTATTGAAGGTTTGTTAAGCACATATTTTTTCTTTGGTGACCTCTCCTCATTTTATTTCTCTAGCTCTGTATAAATTGAATAGTTTCTATTGTCTAGATTGAAGATTTTTAAGCACATAATTTTCTTTAGTGACCTCCTTTCCTCATTTTATTTCTCCAGCTCTGTATAAATTGTATAGTTTCTACGGTCTACATTGTGGGTAACAATTCATATTTCCTCTGCATCAGAACTGGTTTTGGTTTGCTTTTAGGTGAAGCCAGGCCAGAACCTTTAGGGCTCGCCGAAGAGAATGAGCTTGTACTCTGGTGTCGAGGGAGAGGATGCAGAAAAGAAAAAGCAAACCGTGTAGGTGTATCAAAATGGTATGAATCCCTTCTTAACTCCCTTGCAGCTCCTTGTAGGTAGGAGAGAGGAGTAGGAGGCAACATAGCTGCACATCCTGGTAAGAATCTTATTCTCAATTTTGATTCATATCAGTAATCAATAATTTTCTTGATGTGGTTTCGATCGAGATAAATAAGCTGATGGGTTCAGTGTCCAGTTTAATGATCTTAAGAACTGTACATTTTTTAGTTTAGCTCATTTCCCTGGTGTCGTAGTTCTTGAATGATTTTTTCATGAAAGATTGATTGAATCAATTAGTGTTCTGGTCAGCTATTAGCAATGTAGGAGTATAAAAAAAATCATTCTATCTATTTTCAGGAATCGAAGAACCAACAAGGATGCATACAAATGAAAATCGAATGGCGTGTGTTTGGAGAAACCAGTCCCATAGTAATCTTGGATGACTAACAGGACTGCATACACCATTCATCTAGAGGTGAGTATATCATATGCCTAGAGCTTAAACTAAAATACAAATTAAAATGGCTAGCTTTAGTACATGTAAAGTTGTACAATATTAAATATTTTTCTCAATATTCTGTAGTTTAACGTCATTGGTGAAATATAGTAGTTGTTGTCCTGGTTTTCAGGCCAATCAATGTTTTGTTGACATTACTGCAATTGGCACTAGCCACTCTATAGCAAATAATGAGCTAATGAAGGTGAATTGCCCGGCAAACGGTTAAGTGAAAATCCACCATCAAACTCTTAACTCTTTCAGTCCGTCTCTAGAACATTCAAGCCCATGTCTTGACTTGTGAGGACACTAATTTGGGTTCTATGATTTTTCGTGTTTTTACTCTATGTTGTCACGTGCACATGTACTACTGGTTGAAGCATATATCAAACTACAGTAATGGTATCTGAATTTCTTTAGAAAAGAGGTGTCAACCATCAGCAATGTACCCATCCATCTCTTTTCTAGCTGTGGAATTTTCTTTTACTTCAGTTTGCTTCCTACAGGCTATAGCTAATATGCCCTTGATCTTGATTGACGATTCCATGCTGTCTTAGGACAGTAATGAAATTTGGCAAGTTCTATAGTAAATGGATCTTCATTAGTGTTAAAGTTAAATAGTTGAGATGAAACCTTATACTTTGTCTGGAACCAGCCTACAATATTATGATATATAAATTTCTTGATGCACCAATGTTGTTGTTTTGGACAGGTTCGGGTGAGAGGATAAGAGAAATGATGATTTTTAGTCTGCTATCAAATGACCAGTGAAATCATTTCTTGCAATTAAAGAGCAAAGATGATCAAGGTGTCTTTTTGTCTTTGTTTCTGAATTTTATCGGTGGCTACATATTGGTATTAGGATAAATGGCATGAGATGTGACAGTGGCAGCTAAATTTTGCACCGTGATCGACAAACCTTTTTAGCAAGTGGCAGTTATTGATGGGCTGGCTAAGGATGAGGAGGTACACTTTCGACACAGGTTCTGTAGGTTGATTAGTTTGTGAATAAAATCAATGATCTATTGTATGACTCAGCTAATAGGTTTTGTTAATTACATATGTGAATTGATGACATACTAAGTTAAGTTCTGTTCCTTGTTTAGTTTTGTTCCTTGTGAATAATACACTACCACGGTACATCCTAAGTTGAGTTTCTTATATGAGTAGTATATTTCTAAAGTTTTGTTCCTGTGATTACTTTGAGTATGCTATGCTTTTTCTTAATAAATTGACTTCATTTTTGTTTCATGAAGTTTTCAGAAAGCAGATGTGCTCCCCTAGAGGGTTTGTGCATTTGGCAGCAGAGCATTATTGTCACTGAGATTTTCACAGGGGCCGAAGGCTAAAAGTAAGCTCCAGCTAGAAAAGGAAAAAAAAAACTAAGAAAGTAAGCTCCATAGGTGATTCTGTATAAGTATTTTATTATTTGCATACTTTAATACATCAGTTCTAGAAGTATCTCTTCTTACGTTGCCTATGTACTTCTAACTATTAGTGTGTAATCTCTATCCCTATTCATTGATGATTGACATATTAGACAGTTTAAGTAAAAATTGAATCGTGTTTAGATTAAAACATGTTATTGATGTTTGCTCAATTACCCCAAACTTTAACTGTCATAATCTAAACTTGCAATGTATTCAATGGACATATTTTGGACCTTACCTTTGATGCCTTGAAGCACGAAAATATCTATTTGAGTGCCTTGTTTACTTTTTTTTCGGTTTTCCCTGTGAGTTGCAATCCATGTCTTAGGGGAAGGCAAAGCACCGATAGTTCTATTTTTGGTTGTTTCCTGCAGGATCTTCATCATCCCCCCTTTGAATGTGCTTAGGGTGAGATCTGTACTAGCCTTTTGCACCCTGATTTCACTGCTATTCAAGATGTTAGAGTAAGACTGAAAGGAAATTGACTTCGCTTTTTAAGACACAAAATTTGGTTGATGGGGAGCCTTTTTGAGCCTTAGTTTCTAAGAACATGGATTCTGTGAGCACTGTATGTGTTGGTTTTTCTCAATTTTAGCGGAATTTCTGTGAACAATCATGAAGATAAATTGTTGTGGTAAATTCAGTTTTAGAAAGGCGCCTCTTCAAAAATGCACTTTGTGTCTGCCTTGCTTTGCATTTCTTTTTTTGCTCCGAACACATTATGTAGTTATCATCCCATCAAGGATGTTATAAAAACTATATACTGTCAAATGTATGACACATTGTACTGATGTAAACTATCATTGGTCTCTCAATTCTTTGCATGCTTTATTAAATCTGATCATTATTAGTTGTTTTTTACTTTCTTTGATGCAGTGAAAAAATTTATTGGAAGCCCCTAATGGTCAGTATGCAAATATCTTTGATCTGCGGCATTGGTGAGCAGATCGGAATATCCATCGCAACAGCGATTCTACAGCGGTTGCATCACTGCCTTCTGTGCATGTATGGATGGCGAATCGATGAGCAGATCAAACATTGTGCGATTTTTTTGGCCCCATTTCGACATTGGATTATTTGGATACAAACTTTGTACTGGTTTGACCTCCAGTTTCATACATTGTTTTGAAATTTCAATGCTCTTTCTGGGATTTCAACGCTTGGAGCTTGGATCCATTTCTTCAAAATTTCTGGAATCGAGTTAGAGTTCAGACCTTCCTTTGTTTGATTCTTTCTGTGTTGCTATTGAACGATTGCACCTGGTTACTGCGTTCAGAGCCATACCATGTACCCAAACATCATTGTACAAGCGAAAAATCATTTCCTGGTTTTCTTGTGCACAACGAAAAGCAGGTGTAAACCATTTACAAGCAAAAATAATTTCAGAACACCCAAACAGGGCCTTGATTTGAGCCGGTATCAATATGATTAGGAAGTAAAATGGACTTTTTTCTTCATTTATTTTATATTTCCAAGTGCATGGAGGGTTCTCACCATAATCATTTTGTCTATAATGACACTTTAGAGTTGCGGCACCGATTCTGTGCGGCACACCCGCCAAGCTACAGCATGGAGCAAGCTCGTAGTGTTGTTAATATTATTTACTGAGAATATTAAAAGGAAGTAAAATAAGAATAATTGAGTACTAATTTTATGGCTAACTGCAAACTAATATTATTTGTTACAAAAGACTATTTTAGTATAAAGCTGTATCTCTAAACTATCATGGTTATTTCTTTATCACCGAGGAAGCTTAATTATGTTATATTCTTATGAGTCCTGAAAATTCTTGTTCACTATATTTTTTAAAAAATATTTGTTTATCACACAAGCTTCTATTACAAGTACATCTTTACTATAAATATAAATTATTATTTATTTTTAAATAAAATACTTGATTTTTACCCGGCGGTGCCCCTCCCGCAACGCCCGAGAAGTGTGCCCCACCGACGGACTGCAAGGAGGAGCAGGGCGGAATCAAAGCGACGGCACGCACGGGCGCGCATCACAGCACTCGAGAGTGTGCCCCGCGTGGATGAAGTTGCGGCGGTGCTGGAGGTCGCGAGCAGGGAGCGCGATCGAGGCAGATGCGATGTAACAAGGTGAGGACCATGATATTTTACCTGCTGGACACATTCAAGCGGCTCCTCCCCATCCGCACCGTGATCCGCATCCGTACCACCGAACCGGCGAGAGATGCCGCCGCCGCTGGTGAGGTCGCGAGGTCACCGGCGAGCGTGGCGGTGGACTTCACCATGGTCGGTGCGGCTGCCGCGGTGGCTAAGATGGGGGCCGCGCTGGTGGAGCGTGTCAAGCTGCTGCTGCAGAATCATGGCGAGATGTGCGGATGGGCGAGTGTTCCTGCACCGCCAAGTTCTCAGGGTTCCTCCTCTACAAGGATCTCGACTGCAAGCTCAAGGTCCATCCCATTCCTGCTTCCTCTGCTTTGCGTTGGCTTTACATTTCTGGGTGGGCATTTCCACGAGCATCTTGTGGGCGCACACTGACGTTCTGTTTCTCTGCAGAAAACCAATGGTTTCCCTTGTTTACTGAATTTTCTTCTGGTATGTAGGGCTGGATGGATTCTGAATGCAACCAACCGTATCAGAAAATGGGAACCTGTAAGTTATTTCATTTCTTGTGATCTTTTTTGGCGGCATATTGCAATGTTCCTGTACTGCAAAATGAAGGGTACCTACCTCTTCCTCGATGTGAAGTTGACAATTTTGTTTCTTATCAAATTTATTTTCCCCATGCAGCAAAGAGGTCTATTCTTTTCATTTAATTTGTCAACTTTAGAATATTAGAAATGAGAACTTTTTCCTTGGCATTGCCAGGCCATGCATGGTATGCACATCTTCTCCCCATTCTTCATCTTTCTATACATCCTGTATTTCTTATATATTATATTGGTTTAGCAGATTTTATTGATGTTAAATTGCTAGAAGCAATTAGCTGCGCCCAGAACAAGCTTGAGTACTTAATGCCATCCACATCTATTGGATGAAAATATTCCATTTTGGATTTTTAAATTGACAGACTGAAGTCAAAATTGCTACTGAGCTTAATGCCCCCATGTGTTTGGTAATTTAGTCGTCTTGTGTATGAAATTGTCAGACTCACATTTATCATCTGTTCATTTTTTCATTTGAAATTTAATCTTTTTTGTCCTTACTATTTCTCATTTTCTCATGTGAAGGATGTTCTAGGAGCTGTGATGCCTGTTCTGGAAAGGAGTGATGCATTAGCAAACTAAAGATTTGGAGCTTATAAGGTTTGCAATCATCATCTGCCATTTGGAGGTATTTATTTTGATTTCTATGGCTTTTGTGGTCAGTAAATCAGTAGAATGGTAATTCAATTTTATGACGTTTTCCCTACAATCATCTTCACAGCTACAAATGTTCATGGTCTGTGTCCAAGAAGTTAAAACCTAAGTTAATTGTGTGTATGTTCCTTTTCAGAAGACCATGACATATACTTATTTTATACTAACAGATTGGTTGACAAAATCTTTCTAAAAAATGTCAGAGCAGAGGGGGCTTCATAATTAAAAATATGCTGTGTAGGAAGCTCCACAAATAGAGAATGCTTTAAAAAACTGCAAGAACATTGTTTGTGCTAATTTTCATAGTTCACAGATCCTGCATTGTCAGCCTCATGCCATACAGCCAGTTTTTGAGAGGAAATTTGATATTCTGTCTTGTGATTTCCTGCTTGACCAACATCCCAGATATTCAATTATTGCTCTCAATGTTTGTTCTATAGTAACTGATTTTTTCTTATGTTTGACTTGATTGATCCTCATTACATATTTCAGGTTGTGTTATTATTGGTATCAATGGAACTATAATTTATTATAATATCACCAAGGAGAAAAGGATATCTAGAGCTTGGGTCTTTTTCTAGCAAGAAAATATCTAGAGCACTATGTGTGCAAGTCCTTGAGAGTGTAGTTACATACTTGCATCCATAATTTGCCACTAACATCCTGTGTAATCATGCTTCTAATTTTTTCCCCTCTCTGAGAACTTGACCCAGAAATGTTTATTGTGTAATTTACAGGTTTCCAGTGAGGCATGCAAAAAATTATTCAAAAGCAGGTATATTCTGAGCTTCCACAACATTCATGTGAAATTGCTCTCAAGGAGGAATGAAGAAGCCATCTTAGCATCCATGGAGGATAGCAATTCATGCTTTTATGCTATTATTAGTCTATATTTACATTGTCAAAATTTGGTGTTATGTGTGTTCTATGAACTTGTGTTCAATGTATGTTTAAAAAATAGGTCTGACCTTATGTTATCATTAAATAGAGATGAAATTGTACCTTATCAATTAATAGCAGGTGCGTGCCGCACGCGCCTTCATGTCTAGGTTAGAGCTTTGGGGTGGAGGTTTCCCAAGGATATGTTGGACGTAGAGGGGGATGGTAGGGGCAGGTTGGCCCGGCGATGGTGTTGGGTGCAGGAAGGGTGAGATAAGATGGTAGTGGAACCACAAACCAAGATGACATAGGACATCAGTTGGGCAGCGTAGTGATGGGAGGGGGTAGCAGTAGGGGTAGGGGCGGATTCGGCGACGATAGCTGCTGAATACTCAGGGAGGGGTGGGGCGGGGGCGAACAATAGCTTAACAATGAGTGGAGGACTGTAGGTTGTGTGTGTACGTGAGGGCGAAATGTACTATGACTGAACCGCCAAATTAAAATTTAAAACTCTAATAAAGTGTAATGAGCATCATTTGAACACATCCAGCTTATCAAACTTAAATGTTATCATGGCGGGAGGGAGGTAGGGGTGGGGTGGGAGCGAATTCGGCGGCGATAGCCGCCGAAGACGCAGGGAGGAGGGTGGGGCGGGGGCGAACAGGAGCTTAACAGCGAGCGGGGGACAGAAGGTTGGGTGTGTACATGAGGGGTGAAGTGTACTGAGACCGAACCACCAAATTAAAATTTAAAACTCTAATAAAGTCCCATGAGTATCATTTGAACACATCCAGCTTGTTAAACTTAAATGTTATCATGGTGGGAGGGAGGTAGGGGTGGGGTGGGAGCGGATTCGGCGGCTATCGACATGGGGAGGAGGGTGGGTCGGCGGTAAACAGGATCTTGCTGGCGTCGGCAGGCCGACCCGGCGGTGGTGGGTGCAGGAGCGGTGAGGCAAGGTGGTGGTGGCGAGTGATGGTGGTTGAGCAGGGCAGTGGTGGCAACATCATGTCGAGGAAGATTACCATGAGGGTGGGAAATGGTAGAAGATTCACCGACGATAGCCACTATAGATGTGGGAGGAGGTGGGTCGGCGGTAAACAGGATCTCGCTGGCGGGTCAGCTCGGGAGTAGTGGTGCATGCATGAGTGGTGAGTCAATGTGGCCAAGGTAGGAGAGGACAGCGGTTGGGTAGGG
Organism: Alloteropsis semialata; assembly: GCA_004135705.1. Taxonomy (NCBI): domain Eukaryota; kingdom Viridiplantae; phylum Streptophyta; class Magnoliopsida; order Poales; family Poaceae; genus Alloteropsis; species Alloteropsis semialata. The sequence goes on along the minus strand of CM014273.1, from coordinate 3,978,899 downwards.
TCGGGGTAGGCATGTTAGGGAAGTTCATCATGTGCCAAAAACGTTCAGGTGTTAGGGTCCATCGAAATGCTATGGAAGATCAGCGTGGTGGTTGGCGTGGAGTAGGGATGGGTAGCGGATTCGGCGGCGATAGCCGCCAGTGACGCAAGGAGGACGGGAGGGGAGGGGGTTGAACATGAGCTTAACAGTGAGTGGAGGGGGGGGGAATTTGGCGGCAATAATGGCCACCGGAGATGCTGGGAGGAGGGTGAGGCGGGGGTGATTAGGAGCTTCACAACGAGTGGAAGACTAAATGTTGGGTGCGTACGTATGGCGGAAGATGAAGCGGGGCATTTGGATGAGTGCATAATTAAGGCGGGAGATGAAGCTGGAGACGACACAGGGAGGAGGGTAATGCGGGGGTGAACATAAGCTCGACAGCGAGTGGAAGACTGAATGTTGGATGCGTACATAAGGAATAAAATGAAGCAGGACATGTGGATACTCTTATCTGGCATGATCGTGAAGGCAAAAAGTTCGGGTGTTAAGGTCCCTCGAAATGTTAGGGAAGATAAGCGTGGTGAGGGGGGGAAGGTGCGGTGGATTCGGCTGCGATAGCCGCCAAAGGGGCAGGAAGGAGGGCGGGACGGGGTTGAACAAGAGCTTGATGGCAAGTGGAAGACTGAATGTTAGGTGTGTATATGAGGACGAAGATGAAGCGGGGCATCTGGAGGATCTTATCTGGTAGGATTGCAGATCCAAAAAGTTCGGGTGTAAGAGCCCCTTGAGATAGTAGGGACGATCAGTGCAGCCGCGCGGGGAGGGAGGAGGGGAGGGACTTGTCGGTGATAACCGTCGTAAATAGAGGGAGAAGGGCGGGGGCGGGGGCGGGGGCGGGGGTTGAACATGAGCTTGAGGCGAGTGGAAGACTGAATGTTGCCTGTGCACGCGTAGAGGAACATGAAGCGAGACATGTGGATGATCTTATTTGGTAGGATCGTGCGGCAAAAAAAATTGGGTGTTAGGGTCTCTCGGAATGCTAGGGAAGATCAGTGTGGCGGAGGGAGGGGGCATATTTTGCGATGATAGCTGTCGGAGATGCAAGGAGGAGGGTAGGGCGGGGCGGGGGTTTATTGGAGGGCAATGCACGTGGAATTTACCATGATGCCTATCTTTTGGAACTATATACTATGGACCTCGAAGGGATTAAAAAACAATAGAGTGTAGCAGGAGCTTACCTTTTTGTATTTATTCTAATAAAGCTGAATTAATGATATTAGTATAGTGAGTAAATTGGATTATCGAGAGCCCAACATGTGAGGGAGAACATTGATTGCAGATGTGGAGAGCGGTGTCGACACATTATTCACGAGGAATACGATTATCCTTTTTGTTGTCTTGTCTGTGGTTGGCGTCACCGTAAGATTATTGCTGGGCATCCATGTTCTTCTAGCGATGGGATTGTTCCTGCTGACAATAAAATTGTTGTAGTATGAGATTAAGTTTTTGATATTGAATATGCTCATGTACCTTCATTTTATAAATATTTTTTTTATTTATTGTGTTTTTCCAGACACGTACGTGCCGCACTTGCATTTTCATATAATTTGTTTTTAGACACGTGCGTGCCGCACGTGCACACCACTAGTATTGAAAATGGTTGGAGAGAAGGCACCGACCCAGCGAGACGGCGGGAAAAAGCGATCCCGTTTCCCGCCTCAGTTCCCGTTAGCCCGCTCCTTCCCAAACCACAAATACGGGACCACCGCCACTACTGATCGCTCCATGACATGTGGGTTATGTCTTGAGTTCATCAGCAGAGCCCACCTGTCACGTGAATCTTCCGGAACAAGACCGCGGAGGCAGGCCGGTTCCCCCAAAATTTCCCCCTCCCTTTTTCCCCTATTAATTATTATATATTAATATAGGACCGCGCTAACGCGCGACCTCGCGCGATGGGCGCCGCGCGACCCTATCTCTTGCCGTTTCTGGCGTGCCGGGATTTCCCTTTCCCGTCCTCCTTGCAACACGTGAGGACCCGACGCTTCCGCGGTGGATGTTGGGATTGCTGGGGGGCGATTCTAGCACGGAGGAGGGCAATTCTCTCGTCATCCCCCTCCCCCCCTCCAACCTCGACGTCCCATCTCCGCCTCCAATCTCGCCTCCATCTGCGCCTCTCCCAGTTTCTCTCCGCCGGTCCACTCTCTCCTGGATCTGCGCCACCAACCTCACCCCACATTTTCTTCGCGGCCGGTAGAAAGTTGAGAGTGCTGGTACGAGGTAATCCCTTGACCCCTTCTGTGCTTAGTGCTGCAATTCGCCAATATGATACAATCGATTTGAGATTTTGTATGATGGGGAACCGTAATTCCCTTGTGGGTTGCTCCAATTTTGTTTCTGGAGTTGCAACTCTGCGTGGCTTTTCAGCTTTTAGATTTGCTTGTTAGCTAATGTCGCAACTTGTTTGACTGACATAGTATTTATATGTGCTACTGTTTCAATTTAGGTGGCGGCTCATGCTTTGTTGGTATGGTAACAGCACACTATGATTTTTTTTAGATTTGTTGTGTTAATGTGCCAAACTTGCTACGAAATGACACAGCCTCCAAAAGAGATTATTGTTGCATCTGGTTTGGAAGGACTATTTGAGCCTTAAAAACACTAAACTTGCAGGGGCGACTTGTGCAGATGTAGCATTCCAAAAATAGTGATCTTAGGCAACTTTTTTTTTAGAATTAGTGATCTTAGGCAACTTGCAGGGGGCAGCTTATGCAGGTATAATATTGGTTTTTTTAAAAAAAGTATTGAACCAGCAATCTTAAGCATCCATAGACTGAATTTGAAGCTTTGGTTCATATATTATAACCAGTGTCCGACTACACCAAAAAAAAAAAGAAAAAAATTTCTACTATGCAAAGTGCTTCTCTTCGTTCTCCCTTGACTACATCTTGGCTGACTTTGAGCTTCCCTCTCTATTGGGACAAAACAAAAAACTTGTTAGAAAACAGAGCTTTTGTTTGTTGGAGAATATCTTGGGTTAATTTAGTTTGAAGATTATCAGCTTCGTCCTTCAATTGCAGATTCGATTCCCCAGCCAAGGCGTCCACATCCTCCAAACTTTCAAGCTCTTTCTCAGCAAATTGGGAGATCATTTTCCCATGTGAAGCTGCGACCTGATCTCTATAATTTCAGGTGGTCTTTGATTGCATCAGGTGCTCTATTTTCCTTTTTGGTCATCCAAACACAACCTTTTTGACTTGATCAGTAGTTGAGCTTGGGCACATATCATGCATGGTACTAGTAGCATTATCATAACAAGTTTGACGAGATCAGATATTCCTCTAGTCTGTTTGTAGACTTCGGGGTGGGGAGCAAAGTGAAAACATATTTGGATTGCAACATTTTCTTTTGCATGGCGCAACTTCATGAGGTTAGTTGTCCCATGTGCGACCGGCAAGACCCGGTGGCTGCGTTCACTCTTCCCTGCATCTTTCATCTAAGTTGCTACTGCAACTAGCGAATAAGTTGCCCTGCTGGACTGACAAAAAATATTTTGCACTACACTAGTAGATAAGTTGTTCTTTGAAAATGGTATGTTGAATGTATAAGTTGCTACTGCAAATCGCACGTAAGTTGCATCTCCTCTAGAAAAAAAGGAAAAATCAGTTCTACTTCTCTTGACTTTTGCCAGGAGATGACTAGTTCTACGATCCATGATGTCTACTTCGACTATCCCCACAAATTCATCTTTAAAACTGGTACACTGAATGTATGTTAATGATCCCCTGTTGTTGTCTTGACCTTGTGTGTTGATGAAAAAATTTTGTTTTTTTCTGCAGTTCGAAAATGTCATTTAAGGACTTGTTTTGAGCTACAGATTTCTAGTGATCTGCCTGCGCCCCATCAGCGATTTAGGTCGTCATGTCAGTTCTGATCCTGCAGATTCTGGTGGGCTAACTGTGCTACATACCTCTATTATTTGCTAATTTACATCTATAGTTCGTAATGAGAATGATTTTTTTCCAGGTAGAAGATGTCGTTTTGGGGGGCTATTTGATCTGAATTCATAGCCTCTTGACGCTGCAGACTGCGTGGGGCAAGATGAAGTTGCTGCGGTGCTGAAACACCAGCTATTGTAGAATGACCTTGTGCTACCTGTTGAGCCGAATGCCATTGTGCCTGCTCCAGCCTCCAGGTGTCATGTTAGTGCATAATGGTGGTGATCAAACTGCGCCCATCAATTTAGGTCCTCAAGTTAGTTCACTAACGGCCCAGCAATCTAGATGCATGAATCTCTGTCACACAGCTAGAAGTGTGATGGAAAAAGGATGGTATTGTTTTGTTAGAAACTCATTGGATTATAATTATTTATCATATGAGTCCTTGGATACTATCCTCTGCAAAGCTAGCTGGATAAATCTCTATGTGCTCCAAAAACAACCTATGTGACAACAGCAACTCATGTAGAGCCCAACAGTGTGTTTCATAGCGTAACAATTGGGACACAAGTTGCTTTGTCTAATAAAGTACTCCTTGGGTTACACATAAGCAGCAACTTGTCTGCAATTCGTAGAGCTGGAGTGACAGACAGGAACAGAAGCAGCATTCCCTGCTGGAAGAACCGATAAAAGATAGTTTGTTGGAAAGGAAAATCCCAACAAGATTATCAATAACTAGTATTTTTTCTGAAAAAAGAATACCCATCACAGGAACATATAGATTAGGTGAACCTGATGAAATTTAACAAGCAGACCTGTGCATTCTCTTCAATAGATTGGACAAATGTTACACTGAATTTCCCAAAAAAAAAAACAAAGCATGCTAGCTGTACCACACCATGACACCCCGTTGTAAGCTAGAAGAAGGGGGCACTTTTACATTCAACCCATCTCAACTAGTGTTGAGTTTGAAAAAATAAATTCAACTAGTGTGTCTGATTTACATATCATTTTTTTATATTACACCAACAAAGAACTGGGCGTCACCATCTTTATCAGCACATCTTCACTTGTGCTCCTCGGCTTCTTATAGCATTGAGTCGGTGATGGATCCTGTTGAGTTAGTTGGGCTATCAATGCTGAGGTCAAAGCTTAGGGTGTTTGGGGCATCCGTGAATTGTTTGCTCTTGCTGATTTTTTTCAACATACTGGGATGAAGAAAGAAACAAAAAAACAGATGCCCCTCCTTGTTGCTGCTATGAACTGTCCAAACATATTTTCAATAAACAAAGGCGAAATAAGCAAGTTAGTAGAAGAGATAGAAAAATTTATTGTTGTGGACAAAATCGTGGACACTGCTAGGTGTAATGAGCATTGATTCAGTTGTGCATGAATATTCTTGTTTTAGCTGTAAAAAAAAAGGTGGAATTACAACTTGCCGGCTGATGTGCACAAGTAGCTGACTGTATGAAAACGCAAGTTGTTGATAATGAAAACACAAGTTGCCGTGGAAGACATTGTTTGCTTACAGGTAATTTCCTAAACTCATTGTCAGGCAGCCTATCCATGGAGGAAACTTTACTGACAAGATTTCCACTCCATGCAGTGACCCTTGTTTCCTCACCTTGGTCCACATCAGCCTGTCCCACTTCGAGTGAGTCGAGATATAAAACCTGCAGAAAAAATAAAATCAAAAATATCACTTGTGGCAATAAGTAGGAAAAAAGGAACAGCCCCAAACAATTTTCTTGTCCCATTCTTTGCTGGAAAGAGCTTGAGTTTGTCTACAATGTTGCCGGCATTAAAAATCATCTAAAATACATATCAGCGATTATGTTAAAAAGTAAGAAACTAGTCAATTAGTGTCACAAGGAGTCGTTGTGCGCCCATCACTTGTCGTCACGCGTCCTATGGTGGTTATCACGTGAATCCCCATCCGCCTCCCCTCCAACGCCATTGGGCTCGATCCGCAACCTCTTCCCCACGCTGCTATCTAGCTTGAAAGTCCAGCCGTCGCACATCCAGCGACGACCATATTGCCTTCAGAGTGAAGAGAATGCATGCATGTTTCAATCGACTTGCTGATCTATTTAATCTCTATCATTTACATTTTTTGTCTTTAATTAGTTTGCTAGAGAACTAATGTATATATCAAAAGTTGGTAGATAATTTTCTATATAAGTTGCTACTGGCCTGATCAGATAAGAAAAACAAATTCCTATATAAGTTTCTACATGCTTGATCAGACAATAAAAAAAGAAATTTCTATATAAGTTGCTAGTGGCTTGATCAAACAAGAAAAAAAAAATCCTATATAAGTTTCTACTGACTTGATCATACAAGAAAAAATAAATTCCTCCATAAGTTGATACTGACTTGATCAGACAAGCAAAAGAAATTCCTATATAAGTTGCTACTGGCTTGATCAGAAGAGAAAAAGAAATTTCTATATAAGTTGCTACTGGCTTAATCAGACAAAAAAAGAAATTCCTATATAAGTTGCTACTGGTTTGATTAAACAAGAAAAAAAATTTTCCTATATAAGTTGCTACGGGCTTGATAAGAAGAAAAAAAATTCCTATATAAGTTGCAACCGGCTTGATTAGACAAAAGAAGAAGCATATCAAAAGTTCTTACCTTATCTGGTTACTTTTTTAGTTGATCATATTCTTCCAATCGACCTTTCCCCTTTAGCTCATTTACTTTCTCATGGAATTTATACATAAGCTGCTGACTGAAGAAGAAAAAGCTGAACTGCTATGCCTTTTATTGCTAGTCCCTGTTGTGCTAGTTTATGCTTATTCAACTAAGATTACTGAAATAAAATGTTGTTACTTGTGTGCTAAGATTGCTTCATAATTTTCTGCTTAAACACAATACCTGATCGAGTGGTAGAAACGAAACAAGTCCAAGAGGGCCATTACACAGAGAAGCACAAAAACTGAGACTGCTCCCTACCTAGAACAAAACACAATAGACATGCATGTGTATTTTTTCTGCATATAGCAAAACATTATAGACCCCTTGCACACTATCTGTGAGAAGGCAGGTTCGTGGCAGATTTCTTGTAGAAAAAATTGTACATGCGTTGTATTTATCTCTGTATAAAAAATTGCTACCATCCATAAGAACAAATTGGTAGTGGAAAAAAATTACATGTAGCACAAATTGCTAGTAGGAAAAATCCAATCCGCGGAGGATGTTTCTAGTGCATAAATCCAGCAAAAAAATCGTTCATCAGGGTCATCCCCTACCTCCCCCCACATACCTCATCCCCATCCGATCCCCTCAAAGAATCAAAACCTAAATCCCCCTAAAAAAAAGCCAAACCCTAGAAGGAGCATTCAGGGGAGGGGGTCTCACCTCGATTTGTCGGTGGGGTACGTTGTATGCCTCGCATCGGCGTTCGTGCGTTCTTCAGCAAGCCGGCGCGTCGTCCCCCTGCCCTCCAGTGGTCGCGGGCGCCGTCACCTACCCTCGTCCCTCGATGCGGGTGGAAAAGCGTGCAGAGGTCGCGAAGTGCCTCTCCCCCGGGGTCGCCCTCTGTGCTCGACGGGAACTCGAGGGCACCACCGACGAGGAATCCGGAGGTGGCGTCACCTCTCCGCTCGTGGCGTCGACCTCGCCGCTCGTTTGTCTCGGTAGAATGAGAGATGGAGGCTTATCCGTTTGGGGGAGTAACAAGCGTGTTTGTTTGAGAAAAAAAAGAAAGGCCCACGCGAAGGCCTGCTGGGCCGAAGGTGTCGCGCGGTCGCGCGACGGGTCGGCAGATAGACTTTTCCTAATATACTGGTTCGTGCCCGTGCGTTGCTACGGGAAGGAAACAAATTGTGAACGCGATAAAATTTTCCAAAAAAACAGGTGTATTGAGACCACCAAATAAAAGTGGCAGGACATGCACCTAGAACCACAAACATTTATAGAATTAAAACGAATACAAAATAAAATGAATGGTTGGCTAATTTTTTTCAGTATTTCGAAAAATTCAACCTAACACAGCAGACATTACAATCTGCCTGATCTTAGAACCATGAGCCACATTGAAATACAAGCATGAGCAAAGGACTAAAACACATAATTAATGTATGTAGTTCAAACTTTAGGAAGCAAAGTTCAGTTTATGATATGGCCAATCTCACCACGACCTTCTCTTATTTTATTGAAAATGAAAACACAAATCACCATTTATCAATCAATTAAGTTAATTCCAGAGTTCTCTCTAGGACCCAGAAATATTCAGAAAGAAAGTGGCATAAAAATGTAGGTGAGTGCCCGTGCCATGCTATGGAAAAATTAATATACTGCGCCCTTGCTGGTGATGGTGTTGATCATGGCAGCTCTTTCCTGACCCACGTGGCAAAGTCAACCTCTCAGTTGTTTCGTGGTGATCCTTAGCCCTGCACAGCAACGATGACCTCATAGTCCGGCACAACTTTTCATGGAAAATGCAATGTGGTAGGATCCATGGTAAATAAAGTTCAGCAATAGCTAAGCTTTACTACTTTTTCAATACATACAAATAAAGACTTCTGTTGGATCTGACCATAAAAGGCAGCACAACTGCACGAAATATTGATATTAGCACTACACAGACTATGGATATAGATGCACAGTTCAACCAAATGCAAAAACCAAGCAGAACAAATGAATGCAGAGAAATATGCATATGTTAGCAACAGTAGTGCTGAAGTGAATATCATTGAACATGAAAGCTTAAACTGGAAAATGGGTTTTCCAGAATACGGAATTGGAAATGCTTAAGACCTGCAAATGCAGATTGTTTTAGATTTATGAAACTCAACCTGAATGTAAGAAATGTATTAAGATGTAAGAAATGTATTAAGATGCAAAGGAGCCTTCATCAGGATGGCATCTCACCAGAATTAAAATTGAATAGACAAAGCTGTGTACCAGCACACAACCATTCCTGGTGAGTAGTCCATGTTTTAACATATACATCCAGGTTATTGCTGTTGTTATGGCTAAACTGAATACAAATATATAAGGTAAATCTAGAAGAAGGAACACAAGCTGACTTTACATGATGGTAGATGTAACAAAGACATTCGAAACTGCCAAGAAAAAACTGGGACAGATAACAACAAAAGATAAAAAGCGTTGTTATCTCAGGGAGCATTATATACAATAAGCAAATTACAATAGATATAAAATGGTCCAAATTCCGCATTAGATACAAGTACCTCTCAAGATAATGGAAAATCTGGTGAAGATTGTGTAAATAAATTTGAAATTGGATATCTCAGTTAAGCCACAATATGTGAATGTATCTAATCAGCGCTCTCTTCATCTGAGAAAATATAAAATATTAGTAATGACCTCCATTCCAATCAGTCTCATATGTAAATTTCCTTTAGAAGCATTCTATCGGACACATGGTGGGCAGGTTAAAAGAAATCAATTATTCTTGGACATGCATTCTCACGAACAGATAGTTGTGGGCAGATTATTTTGTTGACCAAACAAAACAAGCAGAGGATGCGAGGAAGGATGTGTGACCTTGTAGATCATGTTGTTGCCGGTGGGGTCTGTGTCGCTGAAGGTCACAAAGAACGTGATATACTTGAGGGGCTTGGACGCGAGACTAACTTGGGCAACGCGCACGCCGACTCTACGGGCGCTAGGCCGTACTAGCAGCTTTCTCTCCTCCCTCTTTGTTTTATGGGGACTATTGCATCGAGGGATCTCTTGTACCCTGATTTTGACCAAAAAAAATTGAGTCGATCCATTTACTGGTAGCAAGGGAGAGGCTGCTGATTATATTTTTGTCAAGGAAAAACGAAATATTGAACATCTACACAGGATTTGGGATTGGAGGCATGCAGATAGGACTAACCTGGAGATCCCTTCAAGGATGGAGATAAGCGTAGTTTCGCGGACGTGGATGACGATAACGACGGAGGGGCCGGATTGTAGGGGCAATGCTCTCCCCGTTGCAGGCGGCGTCCTTGCCTCACCGGCCTAGGCCGCCGCACCGCCGGCACGCCATTGACCTCATCCTTAACTCGTTGCCACCGCGTCCACATCCTCTCCGCGGGAACAGGTAAGGCGACGAAGTTGGAGGGGTTGGGAAGGAGGCAGCAGCGTGGAGAGGGAAGTCGAGGTAACCGGTGCGTAGAGGGAGGTCGTGGCGGCGGTGTCGCAAGGATCAGGTAGGAGGCTCTGTGATTTTTGGATCGCGAGGCGGAGGCTTCGCTCACAGCGGATTTTTGGATCGGGAGGCAGGCAACGGACGACAGGATGAAGGGCACCGACGAACGACAAAGCGAGGAAGGCGCGATGGCGGAGCGACGAAAAACGTCGGGGGCAGTGCGGAGGCGAAAAAAAAACCGAGAGTTTGGCCGTGTTCGGCGGAACCAGGACAATTTTTTTTTTGTCTCAAGAAATCTTGCATACATAAAATACTAAATGAAGTTTATTTATAAAACCTAGCCACAGATGAGTGTAACTTTGCGCGACGAATCTAACGAGCTTAATTAATCCATGATTTGCTACAGTAATGCTACAGTAAACATTCTCTAATCATGCGGTCAAAGCCCTCATTAGATTCGTCTCGCGAATTTGCCAGGAGTTGTGGAGGTAGTTTTGTAAACTAACTTTATTTAATACCCCTAGTTAATGATCAAAGTAGGAATCAATTTTTTTTGATCACCTCATCCGAACATGGCCTTTGGTTCTTTTTTTTGAGTAGAGATACCCCTTTCCCCTTCATCCACCCCCTCCGCCGCTCTCCCCTCCTCGCACTGGCCCAGCCCAGATCCTAGCTAGGGTTTCCCCATCTCTCCCGCCCCTCTTCCCCTACGACGCCGTCGCCGCCGGGCCGTCCCTTTCCCCTTCCTCCATCCCCCTCCCAAACCCCTCCTCGCACCCGCACAGACCCCCATCTTCTCCCGCCCCTCTTCCCCTACGCCGCCGCCGCCGCCGCCGGGCCATGGACTCCGACTCCGGCCGCCGCCGCCGGGCCATGGACTCCGACTCCGGCCGCCGCCGCCGGGCCATGGACTCCGACTCCGGCCGCCGCCGCCGGGCCATGGACTCCGACTCCGGCCGCCGCCGCCGGGCCATGGACTCCGACTCCGGCCGCCGCCGCCGGGCCATGGACTCCGACTCCGGCCGCCGCCGCCTGGCCATGGACTCCGACTCCGGCCGCCGCCGGGCCATGGACTCCGACTCCGGCCCCCGCCGGGCCATGGACTCCGACATCGACACCGACACCGTATTGAAGCTGCGGATGAAGGCGTCCTTCCTCAAGAATGTCTCGGAGGTGCTCAGCGAACTGTTCATTACTGCCAACTTCAAGTTCTCCAGCACGGGCCTCGAGCTCCGTGCAACGGACACCAGCGCCTTCGCGCTCGTTGTGCTCCAACTCCGCTCCAAGGCCTCCGATCCCTACATCTGCGACGACGACCTCTCCGGGCGCCTGAACCTCGCCGACATGGCCAAGGCTTTCAGCTTAGCCAACAACGACGACATCGTCACCATCAAGTACGAGAATGGCAGAAAGATCATTACCATCTCGTTGGACTTGCCAGGTAAGTTCGGGACCCGCACGTCTTTTGCGCTAGCTGCTCTTTGTACTTACCCTGTGCTGATTTTGGGTTTGTGGAAATGAACAGAGGGTGCTGTGATTTCGGATTTGGATTTTGATTTCATGGGCGTCAACAGCAAGCCCGTGGACATCTCGGAAAACCCGGAATACCTGTACGATGCCATAGTCCGCATGCCCCCTGCCAAGTTTATGCATTTTTGCAACAAGCTCAGCAGCTTCTGGGACACCGGGGACAGGAAAACTGGTACATAGATTTTATCCTGGTGATTTATAAGGCTAACTGTTACTGTTGCGCATGGAGGATTCTAGTTCTGTACCTTGAACCATTTCCATCTCCTGCTGTAGCTGCTGTCTGTATCTCAGTGGACAAGGACCGAGTCAGCTTCTCAACTGATGGAGAATTCAAGTCATCAACAATTGTCTGCCTGCAGACCCAAAATGATGACAAGGTACCTACCGGTTTGACCCTCTTAGCCCCTCAAATTGGAATGTGTATCATCCTCTGAATATCTGTATGTGACTGTAAGATGAAATGCAGTGAACAATCATATCTGTGATGTGTTGTCGATTCTTAATGCCCTAATGTTGTTAGCAAGTGTGCATTCTTGGTTAGGTTACCTTTTAGCCTGGCTGGTAGATAGACACTAGATTAGCAGAACACGCATACATATACTGCCTTAGAATGTCTTTGTCTCACTAATGTTGCTCTTCTGTGTTGGGAGTATTAGTTTAGTCTGTATAACTGGATTTGTTAATTTGTCTACATATTCATAAAGCGGAACATGATTCTTCATTTGGTTGATTACATTGGTAGTATAGGTAAATAGGATTGAATTTGGCGTTTGCTTTTTAGTTATTGCTTATTTCCTTCTTAACTGTAAGATCTGGGTGGAGGTCTGCAGTGCAGACTACCATCTTTTTGTTCTATAAATTTCAATTGGTTCTATCATGTGGAGTAACATCTTTATATCTTGTGCCATTCAACTACTATTTTAAGAAAATTGTTGAATGGATCCTGTTTATGCGTATGTGCACTAGTTAATGGGTCATGTTTGTATCAATGCAGCCAAATGAAGCTACCTATATAGAGATGGAAAAAAAGATTTCCCTGACCTTTGACCTGAGGTACCTGAAGAACTTCTCCAAGGCGTCTACCCTGTCTGATCAAGTGACAATCAAGCTTTCGCCCAACCTAACTGCGGTGTTCGAGTACAAGACCGCAAAGATGGGCTACATAAGATATCGCATGATGTCAGATTCTTCAGATCCTCCCACCCCTCCTCCCCTATGCCGCTGTCCCCCGGTCATGCCCCCCGCAACCATATTGGAGCTGCGGATGGAGGAGGCGACATTCCTCAAGAATCTCCTGGAGGTGCTCAGCCTCAGCGGCCTGTTCAGTAAGGCCAACTTTGAGTTTTCCAGCACGGGCCTTGAGCTCCAAGCAACGGACACCTGCTGCTTCGCGCTTGTCGTGCTCCAACTCCGCTCCAAGGCCTTCAATTCCTACATCTGCAACAACGACGGCCTCTCCGTGGGCCTGATCCTCACCGACATGGCCAAGGCTTCCAGCTTCGCCAACAACGACGACATCATCACCATCGAGGCCCAGGACGGGGTCGAGGCTGTTGTCATCAAGTTCAAGTCGCCCGGTAAGTTCGGGACCCACACGTCTTTTACGTTAGCTGCTCTTTGCCCTGACCCTGTGCTGATTTTGGGTCTGTGGAAATGAACAGACGGTAGTGTGATTCAGAATTTTAAGTTGAACTTCGTGAGTGTCAACGACATGCCCGTCCCCATTCCGGAATACCAGGAATTTCAGTACGAGGCCATAATCCGCATGCCCTCTGCTGAGTTTATGCATATCTGCAACCAGCTCAGCAGCTTCGCCGACATGGAAACTGGTACATAGATTTTCTCCTGGTGATTTATAAGGCTAACTGTTAATGTTGCGCATGGAGGATTCTAGTTCTGTACCTTGAACCATTTTCATCTCCTGCTGTAGCTTTTGTCTCTATCTCAGTGGATAAGGACCGTGTCCAGTTCTTCACTTATGGAATACATGGGTATTTAACAATTGAATGCCAGCTGATCCAAACTGTTGACAAGGTACCTACTGGTTTGACCCTCTTAGCCCCTCAAATTGGAATGGATATCATCCTCTGAATATCTGTTGACTGTAACATGAAATGCAGTGAACAATCATATCTGTGATGTGTGGTCAATTCTTAATGCCCTAATGTTGTTAGCAAGTGTGCATTCTTGGTTAGGTTACCTTTTAGCCTGTCTGGTGGGTAGACACTAGATTAGCAGAACATGCATACATGTACTGCCTTAGAATTTCCTTGTCTCACTATACCGTGTTGAGTTGCTAATTCACTTTGTTTGCTAATGTTGTTCTTTTGTATAGGGAATATTAGTTTAGTCTGTATAACATTTCGCGCTCCACTACCAACGCTGCGCTCACCACTTGTGTGGTTGCCGCAATGTAGAGGAGAAGGGGTTCGCCCGTATTCGGCGGGACCAAGATCGGCGGCTTCGTCAAGACCGCCTTGATGTGATTTAGCGCCATTTCGGCCTCCTCCGTCCAAACGAACCGCTCGGACTTCTTCAAGAGCCGGTACAGAGGAAGGACCTTTTCGCCGAGACGCGAGATGAACCGATTCAACGCGGCCAGGCACCCAGTGATCCGTTGCACCGCTTTCAGGTCCCGAATCGGGCCCATCTTGGATTTGTTAATTTGTCTACATATTCATAAAGCGGAACATGACTCTTCATTTGGTTGATTACATTTGCTTATTTCCTTCTCAACTGTAAGATCTGGGTGGAGGTCTGCAGTGCAGATTATCATCTGTTTATCCTATAAATTTATCATATGGAGTAACATCTTTAGTATCCCCTGCCATTCAACTACTACTTAGAAATATTGTAGAATGGATCCTCTTTACGTGTATATGCAGTTATGCACTAGTTAATGGGTCATGTTTGTATCAATGCAGTCAAAAGAAGCTACCTATATAGAGGTAAAGATGAAAGAAAATGTTTCACTGACCTTTGGCCTGAGGTACATGAGCTCCTTATGCAAGGCGTATACCCTGTCTCAGCAAGTGACAATCAAGCTTTCATCCAAGCTACCTGCGGTGTTCGAGTACAATATCGCAGAGAAGGGCTACGTCAGTTATCACGTGATGCCAGCAGAAATAACTGAGATGCAGGGGATCACAGAGGAAGATAAAGATGCAGAACTGATGACTAGCGGGGATAAGCATGATCCTTTTGCCTACTTTGTCGCAATTGCTTGACTATTGTTTGCAAGCAAAAAACATGTTACGTTTCATCTGTTTTTTTTTTGGAACATGTCTCATCTGTTTAGGCCAGAGTTTCAGCTGCTTGTATCAGTATCTGTTGAGTCCTTGGATTTACAGTGAATTTAGATTAGTGGATTTGTGCTTTGTGCATTGATATATACTGTGCTGTTTGATCTGGTCACACAATTTATTTACGTTGCTACGGGTAGCAAAATATTTAATAGTACAATACACAAATTATTCAACCATACTATAGTATGAAAGAAAGTACTAACATATCAAAAGAAAATTCAGTTTCTACTAACAATGGGATCATACATATTCAGTAAATCTCAGTATTTGACATATATGTAACAGTTGTCTGTCGCCTCTTGATTATCAAATGAGGTGTGTGGTATCATATCAGATTCAGTCCTGACCTCACCGCGGTAGAATGAAACAGTTAAACCGATTTCTTGTACACTCTAGGTGTTCAGTACTTTCAAACACACCATGTGTATCTATGTGGTTACTGCTTACTGCAACCCAAATCAAGCTTGTGCCGCCATGAAACCAGGTAGACATGGGGNTGCTATCATGAATACTTTCCAACCACATCATATATGTCTATATATGTGTTTACTAAATGAAACCAGCTAGGCATGTAGGATGTTCTATTTTGAATACTTGTCCTGGGAGATCTCCTTTCACCATTCAAATTTCAGAAGTTTTTGCGTAGCAGCAACCATCGACAAGGTTATCTAGTCAATTGACCAAGTAAACCGTCATGAAAGTTCCTTGCAGAGGGAATGGTAGACAATGTATGAGGTTTCCAGATATTTAGAGAGCCCTGCAAGGCACCCCAAACATGTCTGCTGGCACTCCACACATGCACATGTCTGAGATTTCAGGCTTCGCTCGGCACTGAGGTTCACAGATGTCTGGGGTCATACCGCAGACATGTCTGGTCTCTCTAGCTAATTTTCAGACCTCGGCGATGTTGTGCTTGCTGACATGTCTGTGGTGCCCTCTTGACCTCTTCATCGACCCTTCTTTTTCTTTGCCCCTCACTCTGATCAACCCAACCCGACCAGGCCCTCTCCTTCATTTCCACCACCTCCCTTGCCGCCCCCGTCGCCTCGATATAGAGATCGGCCGGCGACGCGGGGCTGGCCCCGTGTGGATCCGGGCAAGCGCGGAGTTGGAGAAGCCGGGTGAAAATCCGGAGGAGAGGGCCGTGGCGGTAAGCCCCTACTCGGCGTTACTCCCGGGCTCCCTTTATCTCTGCGCTGCTCTCGTCGCATCTGCGCGTCCGTCGTCACCACCTCGCCGACCTACTACCGCCTCTCCTACATCGGCAGCACTGCCTCCATGTCACGCTAGGGATAGCTGCCGGCGTCACGCGCGGCGGAGGGCTCGGCGCCGCCGCCGTGAACCAGAGAGAGTGAGAAAGGGGATATGTTTGCCTCATTCGTTTCTACCGAATTCGATTCCGGCCGGAATGATAGATATAATAAGAAATTATGATAGTTGTTATAAGAGGTTCGGATTTATTCCGGGTCTGCGACTAATTTACTCATGATAGGTGCACCAAAAGATCCGGATTCATTCCACACCTCTCGACTAATGGATTAAATTCGGGTCTCTTGTTGTATCTATTATAATTTTCTTGTTATATCTATCCATTCCGACTGGAATGCAATCCGGTGGAAACGAATGAGGCCTTAGGGTTTTTGTTCTTACCTGCCTCTGCCCAACCACCCACACGGTAGGTCTAACTAGTGCTTAGAGTTTTAGTGGGCCAAGTCCGATACAAGCCCAACGGCAACATTCCAGCTTATGGGCTGAATGATGCGAGAATGTAAATAGCAGTAGAAGTACTATGAGCCCATACTAGCCGTGACACCCCTTCTTAAGTTGCAGCTTGTCCTCATCACTACGTGAAAATCTCAAATAGGTCACGCAGCATTGGTAACGGCCCCTTAATGGCCGTTTCATGGACACCCATCAGTAACGGTTGTTGTTTGGCGATCGTTACCCATAAGCGCGGCAGGCTCGACCCCGACCTCGGCACAATAACGTCCGTTACCAATGTGAACTTCTGGTAACGGTCTTGCGAAACACCCGTTACATTTATTCTTTGTAACGGACGTTAAAATGCGTCAGTTACAAAAATTATACCTATCGGTAACGGTCTCTCAAAGTCCGTTACCGATCGCTGACGTATTGGAGACGCATGTTTGATGACGACCCAATTGGAGACGCTTGTTTGGAGCCCGCGTCTCTTTTGCTTTCTCACATCAGAGACGCGCGTTGTTATTATGCGTCTTTGTCTTCGCGTTCCGACCACTTGGGTAGGGTCTGCCCCGCCGGCCTGCCATGCCGCCGCTTGCCGCCGTGAGCTAACAGCACTGCACGCGCGCGCACCCTCTCCTCAAAAAGCCGGCGCTGCAGCAGGCCGGCCGACCGCGTGCGCGACGACGAAAGGGGTCGGCGGACGTCGACTACGGCATCCTCCGCGCCGTCGTCGTCCTCCAAAGCAGTAGCCTCCTCCTCCTCGTGCTCGGCGCTGTCCTCCGTGCTGTCGCCGTCGCCGTGGCCGTGACGCCGCCTCCTTCTCGGGCGCGCTCGCCTCGTAGACAGTGGAAATTGCCCCCTCATTAACTTCGCTATCCTAATCCTCTTACTCATCGGTTTTGGTGATGAATTATGGTCATTTGATGCTCATTTGGGTTGGGTCTGCCTCGCCGGCCTGCCACGCCACCATTCGCCGCCGCCAGCTAACAGTTTGATGAAAAAACGTGTTGTTGGAGTTGGAAATATATATCGTGGATGAAGGAGTACAATCTGTTTGATGAAGTCCCTCCATTTGCTACCTTCACTCTTCCAAAGATCCTTGAAAGTGAGACCACTAGATCCCTACCTAAGAAGCAGCCATGAAGGCAAAAAAGGCAAAAAAAGGATGATGCATTATTCCTGTTTGTAACATAAATTGCAAGATAATTTGTAAGATATTGGCAAACCTCCATGTCAGATTTAGTGGTCCGGCAGTCCACCTGGGGGCTACCCACGTGGTTGATTTCAGGAGAGGCGATCGTAGACCCAAGAACTTGATGGTGATTGCGAGGGCACGAGGACACAAGGGTTTATACAGGTTCAGGCCGCGAGATGCGTAATACCCTACGTCCTATTTGTGGTGGTTTGTATTGCTTGGGAGTCGTGATGATGTTGTCGTGTGTTGTCTCTCGGAAGGCGCCCTAGCCCGCCTTATATAGGCTGACGGTCTTGGGTTTACAAGGTCGGTTGGGACTCTGGGCCCAGCCGTAATCTTCTAGGATCCTTATCCGAGTTGGTTACAAGGAAATCTATTTCCTATCTAAGTTACAAGAGATATCCTGCTAGATTTGTTCTAATCCGAGTCGGCCAAGTGTCTTGGAGTGCGCGCCAAGCTTCTTGGCGCCGCGTGGTTTGTGCTCCGACGAGTGGGTCCTCTTGTCAGGTTCGGCCGGCCTCCTGCCGGCTGGGTCCACTCGCCAGAGTTGACTTGCTATTAACTTGGAATGGTCCCACCTGGCAGGGCGGATGGGGCCTGTCCAGTGGGCCCCATGGGGTACCCTTATCCCTCAAGCCCCCGAGCAATGTGTAGCCGAGCAGGAACTTGAGGGTGTCGTGCCGAGGCCTGTGGTCAGGTCGGCTGAAGGTACGGCGTCGTCTTGGAGTATAGAGAGGCTGCACAGTGCTCAAAAAAGAAAAAACCGAGCATCTGCATAGCCCTATGTGGAGCGGAGACGAGTGCCGAGCTGATGGCCGCTTGAGTAGGCGTCCACCAGATCGAAACGACGGGTGATGGAGGGCGGCGCAAGACGCACTCCATATGGAGTAGCCCCCGAGTATTGAAGCGATTAGAATAATCGGTCCAATGGTCAAAAAAGTAGAATCTGTAACCTTCGCATTATTAGCACGATGTCAAAAGTAGTCACGGGTATACGTCCGTTGGAGATAAAGGCGTAGTGGAGCTGCTGCGAGTCAGGGATGCAAGGGCACGCCTGTCGGAGTAAAGCAAAAAGCATAGGTAGAATCCAATAAAGTAGCACTGTAGCACTTTTCGGCGCGTCGTGTTGTGCTGTATGCATGCCAGGCAGGCCAGCTATCACGGGTAAACAGTAGAGGCTTGGCGGTATACGCACGGGCTGTGCCGCGCATCTGGCTATAAATAGAGCTGAGCTCTGAAGCTTGCACTCCACCAGGCCATCAAAGATGAGAGTTGTAATAGTCCATGTGCTCTTAGTTATGGCGAGTGTGCGTCCTCCTGAGAGGGAAGCTAAAGCTTGTAGATCTTGGTGCTATGAGAATACTTGCGAGTGTGGGGTGACAACCGCTCCTGTAGATGGGCACGCCACATCTTCGGGAAGGCACAGAGTCAAGGTGCAGGGTGCCTGAGGAAATGCTAGATGTACGCCCGAGCGCTCTCGTCGTCCGGGGCTGTCACTGTTGGCTCGCTGCGCCGTCAACCCCCACAAAGGACGCCTTTGTGGAAGTCCGGATGCTATAAGAAGCCTTCCGACACGCAGGTGTGCTCTTAGGAGCACGGCTCATAGCAGACGGCACGCAGGCGGACACGATCACAGCGTGGAGCTGTGGTCAATATCTTTGCTCTTTGTAAACAACCGAGAGGTTGGTGTCTTTATGAAATAAAACCAGTGTTTCTCTGTGTTTTTGGTATTCTGTTCAGAATATTTGCGCCCAGCCCTCGAGCATAAGATGCGAGGGACTGGCGTGGCCTGTAAATGGCACGCCGAGCTGGAGAGAGGCGCCCAGCCCCCGAGCATAAGATGCGAGGGACTGGCATGGCCTGTAAGTGGCACGCCAACCTGGAGAGAGGCGCCCAGCCCCCGAGCATAAGATGCGAGGGACTGGCGTGGCCTGTAAATGGCACGCCGACCTGGAGAGAGGCGCCCAGCCCCCGAGCATAAGATGCGAGGGACTGGCGTGGCCTGTAAATGGCACGCCGACTGTTGACACCAGCGGTGGCAAACAGAAAGTCCGCAAGCGCACGGCTGTCGAAGTAGCTTTCACCCGTGAGTAAACCAGGTATCGAATCCACGGGGAACGTAAGCGAGTATCTAATCACTAAAGCTGAGCCGTATCGATCGAGCGTATATAAAGGCTGGGTAGAGAGGATAACTTAGTATTAAAGGTCTGATGATAGTTAAGAGAATTCTCCTATGCTTGCTTTAGGCACCGGGGTATCCTAGGCCTCTAGGAAATTGCCGGCCAACAGCTCTACGCCGTACCCGTACGTGGAGGATTACAAAGGACGGACAGGGCTGTCACCACCTGCCGCCTACCTCTACTAATCCATGGGGCTACGAGGCAAACGAGGGCAGATAAACACCTAAGCACCACGCCTAAGATAATATCAGCTATCCTAACCTTGATCAGAGATTAGAATACCTTATAAATAAAGCAACGAATCCACAAGCATAATAGAGAAATTAACTTATCTATAACTCAGTCTTAACTACTAGTTGAATCCCGGATACTTACTAAGAAGCTTGCATCCGTCGAGGTACAGGTGGAGGGTCGCCGACACGCCGGGACTCCTCCAGACTCTCCCTCACTCTCTCCCTATTTCTAATCTGGATATGAGGAGGGCTTCGCCTTGGATCTTCACTTCAGCTCGATGATGATTAGCCCTGCCCCGAGTCCATGTATTTATAGCTTGGAGAGGCGGTTGTGAGGAGGTTGAGACGGTTTGGAGGTGGGCCCAGGTCGGCCGACTAGGGGGGATCGGCCGACCCTCCATTCCACCGACGTCGATGATTCACGGCATAGATGAACTCCTGGAGGCGGTTTACAGTTGGTCCTGAAGGCGGTGGCAGTTTGGGCGCGCGGCCAGGTTGGCCGACCCAGGGCTGTGGCCCCTCGGCCCCACTCTGTCAGGGTCACTTCCCAGTGGGTCCTTTGGTCGGTTTCCGGTGGGTAATGGTGAAGATGTGTCAGTTTAGTTGGGGATGTGGGCCCATGAATCCATGTGATTGCCATGTGGACCAATCCCATCTCTTCATTCCCACCGTCATGATCTCAACGTTCCTGATCAGTTCTAAGTGTGCTTTTGCAGTTGAGCTCAGGTTGGACCTCATTGGGCTTGGACCCAGGTCGGCCGACCATGGTAGGTCGGGCGACCTGACTCTGGGCCCACTTTAGCCTTCCTTTCTCCACTTTACTCCTGTGAGCACATAAGCACCAAAACTCGTGGAATTCATTAGTAAATCACCCTATGTCTATTTGTTTTAGCACTTTTTGTATCTTTGTTGGCAATAATAATCTGTCATTAAGAACCGCCAACAAGCTCCCCCACACTTATCCTTTACTCGCCCTCGAGTAAAGTCTAAGCTTCATCATGGAGATCATTAACAGACATATAGGTTATTCCCAAACATTCAGGCTTAGTGGAATTGTATAAGTGGCTAATCATGTCTTCTTGAATAATTGCAGGAAGGAACAGCATTTTATATGACATGATACACTTCACTCTCAAGTACTTGAGGTTTTGAAATTTTGCAAAGAAAACCTATGCCTTGCTCCTCAAAGAGTTTCTCTCTGGATGATCATGGTGGTTAGACAACACTCATATTCTCCAAAATAGAACTTTTTGTGTGGAGCTCTCAAGATACATACCTTTTCTCACTTATGTTGTCATTCCAAGGATTGGATCCAAAACAGAGACAAGTCATGTAATCAAGTCAAGATGTGCAAGTGTGTGATATGAAGTGGTCATGTAATGATACTCCTTTATTTTGACCCTTCTTCCCTTTCTTTTTATTTTGGATATGGCCTATTGCACTCTTCTCTCTTTCTTTCTCTTTTTTTTTCTACTCAATGCTCTTTTAGCATGAGTCTTTTTCTTTATTTTCCTGTGCATTTAGCCCATATCTTCTTTCTATTTTAATTTTGGGGAAGAAGAGTCGGTTTTCAGGAGAATTTACTTTATGACCATGAGACAAAGGCATGTTTTGCTTCATCCTCAGTATAAGGATTTAGCTTTTATGGTGGAGTGTACGTGATCTTGACTTTAAAAAAATATGAAATATCTCTAATAAGGGTCACAAGACTTGGAATAACTCAAAGCTCAAAGGTACGATTTGATCATACTTGTAAGTGTTTGACTCTCAAACCCATGAGGAGCATAGCAAGGTAAAAGTTTTTTAAAACTTTTCACAAATTCCAAGTACTCAAATAGTAAAGGCATCATTCATATTAAAGCCATATCTCAAAATGCAATTACTTAGATGACATGAGTTCCTATAGATATGAGGATTTCCACAAGCCAAAAGGTACAGGGAATAAAATATATGTAAGTTAGAATGAATTTCCATGTGATGGTAGGGTGCAACAGGGTTGATTTTACTAAATATTGAATTCCAGGATCAGGTTCTGCACAAATTCAACTGAAATAGAGTTTAGGATAACCAAACCAGCGTGCAGGAAGAAGCAGAGGCCAGGTGGGACCCAGACCAGGTCGGCCGACCTAGTGGGGTCGGGCGACCTGGGGGTGATTCCCCTGGTTCTGATCTCTCTCGTGCTGTTCTGTAGCGTTCTGATAGGCTTTGTTTCACGTTGGATCACTCTGTTTTCCCGTTGCAGGTCTCCCCCACACTTGTACCTTTTATTCAAAACAAGTGGAAACACAAAACACAATCCTAATACACTAAACAATTTATTTTATTCAATAACTCAGAGGCACATTACATGATAATCAAAGAAAATAAATGAAATAAATAAATTGAAGGGAAACTAATGTGCCTATCCTAATCCAAAGCCTAGGGAATCTATGGTGCATGGTAGAGATTTTCATCCCCAGCGGCTTTGGCAAAGCGCTTAAGCTTCACGGCTGTTGATTTGCGAAGCATCTCAAAGTCGTCTTGAAGACTTATGCGCTCAAGTCGTTGTCGGGGTTCTCTACCGCCGGCAAGTAATATTTCTACGATCGCGTGTCAGGGCACCGGATGGTGACTCAAGAGACACAAAAGATTTAGACTGGTTCGGGCCTCCGGAGAGTAACACCCTACGTCCAGTGAGAGTCTGTGTTCTCAAGCCCAAGTCTGTAGTAGGGGTACAAACTAGCCGGGAGAGGGAAGCAGTCCCAGGTCCCTGTGCGGTGGAGTGGAGCGAGCGGGAGTGTTGCTGATCAGGTGATCAACTGTTCGTCGTCCCCCACCGGTGTCCCCTTGTCCCCTTTTATAGTCTCAAGGGGAGAAGGAAAGGGGGAGGTAAAAAGAGAAAATTACATATGAGTTACTGCCCCGAGGCCTTTAGTCCCGTCCTGCATCTTGAGCCGTACGCGGAGTAGGTATTGACGGGGTGGGCGCTCCGTCTGACCCGGGGCTGTACTCGCCCGGGTGGTTGAGGTAGCAGCTTCTCGGGTAAGTCTCCGGGTGGCTTTCGGGTCGCAGTTGACTGGCACTGTGCCGCCTTGGACTCCAGGTGTCCTCGTTGGGCTCCAGGTGTTGTCCTTGGGCAACAGGTGTCCTCTCCCGGGGATGCATGTGCCCCTATTCGGACGGGACGGGCGCTCCTGTGGCTGTCGTGGCGAAGGACGGACGCCAATCATGCCCTGACACGGTGGGTACCGAGTAGGTACGGCACCGAATGGGCCGAGGCGAGATGGAGACGAACAGTCTAGTCGGGCGAGGCGGGGACTCCTCGGAGGCGGAGAGTCTTCGGGCGAATCGGAGGCCACTCGGAGGCGGAGACTCCTCGGGCGAATCGGAGACTCCTCGGGCGACCTCCGAGCTATCTGGGCGTGGAGGATCTGCTTGATTTGGGTCTTTGGCTTTTAATTTTCGGAGGGTTGATTATCGTCATATCGTAGATTAAGGGCTCGATCGGGCACCCCTGATCTGGACCCTCGTCAGCAGCCCCCGAGCCTTGGGGGGGAGTTGGGGACTCGCGCCCAGGTTCAGCCGCTGTGTTGGAGTGGTGAGTCATGATTCTTCCGGTGGGGGCGCGCGAGCGCACCCGCCGGGTGTAGCCCCCGAGCCTTGGGAAGAGCTGATGCTCTTGTTAAGGCTTTGAATCCGGGTAGTTTGTCTTGGAGACTGTCGGGGGCGCGTAGGGTTCGAAACTTGTCGGGAGCATGGAGCTCGTCGGGGGCGCGGAGCTTGTTGGGCCGTGACTGGGCTGTTGGTGGGCCGGGCGTGGAGGCGCTGACCGGCTTTTCCGCCGCGCGGGGGGTGGGCGCGCCTTTTTAGGCCGTCAGGCGAAGCGACGTGCGCACGTCGCGACGCGCCGAAGGTGGGCCCGCGCATTTAACGCCGCCGCCCCGTTTCGCCCGTCTTCCCCTCTTTATAGCCTCGCGCCGCGGCCGCCAGGGGTTTTTCCTTGCCTTGGCTTTTCGCCTTCTAACGCGCGCTTCGCCTTCCTCGCCTTCTCGCATCTTCCGCCGCCGCCGCGCTCGCGCTCCTCCAAGGAAGGAGAGACCGAATCCCCCCCACGGCTGGCGTCCTCTTCGTCGAGCGACCTCGCGATGTCGACCTGGGAGCGCTCCAGGGTGACGCAGAGGCAGCTGGAGGGGCTCGTGAGTGATGGCTCGCTCCCGCCATTGACGGAGGCCGAGGAGTGGAAGAGGCCGGGCGTGGAGGACTTCCCCCGGCCGCCGGCCGGGTATGTCGTTTCTTTCGTCGCCTTCCATGAGCGTGGGTTCTCCGTCCCCGCGGGGAGATTCATCCGCGCCGTGCTCAACGAGTACGGGCTGGAGCTCCAGCACATCAACCCCAACGGGGTGCAGCAGATGGCGGCGTTCGTGGCGCTGTGCGAAGGGTACCTGGGGATGGAGGCCCACTGGGATCTCTTCAGGTACTTCTTCAAGTTCGCGTTGCACACCGCCGAGGGTGGCGCCCCTGCGACGATAGGGTGCGCCGGGTTGAAGATGAAGCAGGGGAGGTCGCGCGACTACATCCCGGGGTCCCTGATCAGCTCGAATAAGGGTTGGCACCCCGGGTGGTTCTACCTCAAGAATGACTCCAAGAACCCCCTCCCGGAGTACACCGGAAGGACATTCGAGAAGGCGCCCGATGCGTGGGCGTATGGGCCCGAGAAGAGGCTCCAGGAAAAGCTCCTCAAGAACGCCTGGGACGCCCTCGCCCGACTGCGGGAGGAGAACGTGTCCCTGACGGAGGTCATCGGTGGGTACCTCTCGAGAGGTATCGTGCCACTAAGGCGCCGTGCACTCCCGATGTGGCGCATGACCCCGGACAAGGCCCCCTTCGTGGGGACAGTAAAGGTGGATCCCCTGCCCTCGGAGGCCGAGGTGCGGCGCCGAGTGACGGCAGCGGTGGGGAGGGCAGGCCTCGAGTATCCGTCGCTGGATCTCCTGCCAATGCTTCCGCACGCCGAAACTACAGCCATCGTAAGTGCTCTTCCGCCTGTCTTGGATTCAATCCCGAGTGCTTTTTTGACCTCTAACACCGAGTTCTTTTAGGTGAAGAGCGAGGACGTCGGCTGCTCCCGGCCGCCACTCCCCGAGGACAGGGCGAAGAATCGGGCCGAGGCCGAGCGGGCCAAGGCGAAGAAAGACTGCCGGGAGAAGTGGAAGATGCGTGAGGTGGCCAAGCGGGAGAGGAACGCCAAGCGGGCCAAGAGGAGGAAAAGGGGAGAGCGGGTCTCCGAGGATGAGGACCCCGAGTCGGAGCCCGCGGAGGGGGACTCGAGGAGCAAGGACGACGAGGAGGATGAGGATGAGGACGCGCCCCCCGCAAAGCTCAGGGCGGTCGCCGTGGTGACAGCTTCGCCCTCGGTGCAGCAACCGGGGTCTAGCGGGAGAGGGAGGTCGCCTCCGCCGGACGCGGGGAGGAGCGAAAGTTCCCGGTCGAGCCGGCATCAACGGTCCTCCGGGGACAGCCAGCGCGAGAGGCGCGGCCGCACGCCTCCGTTCACCCGTCATGCGTCCGAGGAGGGGGAGAGTTCCCGACGGGACACGGCCTCCCCCCGTCGGGAGAGAAGCCGGAGCTGGGACCTGTCGGAGCGCGTCCACAAGGGCGGTTCGACGTCGGGGGCGTCGCGCTCCCCCAAAAGGTGCGCGCCGCGAGACGACAGGCGACCGCCGCCAGCCCCTCAAACAACACGGGCGCAGAGCGGAGGGCGGGACGCGCCCTGGACGCCCGTACCTGCCGCAGGGGCAGATCCTGTTGGGGGCAGGGCCTCGCCCGCGTCGCCCGCGGTGGAGGCGCAGGCCCCTTCCGCCCCGGTGAGGGCCACGACGGGGCGGCCGGATCCGTCCCCGGTCGAAGGAGGAGGCCCGACTGGCCAGGCGGCGCCCCACTTGGGCAGGAGCGCCGAGACCACGCAGGCGCCCCCCGCCCCGACGGCGCTCGCGGGGTCCAAGAGGCCCTCGTCCCCGAGGGGCCCGGTGCCTACAAGTTCCAAGCGGACCCGGACCATCTCGTCGAGGTGAGTACTGCTCTGTCTTTCTCGAGTAGTTTCTTGTTTCCATAGTTGCCTTTTTTCTCAGCCGGGCTCCTCGACCTGTGATGCGCCAGTCGGGCCGACAATCCGCTCAAGGTGGCGCCGAAGAAGAAGCTGCGCTCGGCAGCGCTGACGCCGAGGCCCGCGACGGAGCGGGCCAAGGAAGCGACACCGAAGCCCGCGGCGGAGCAGGCCGAGGGGGCGACACCGGAGCCCGCGGCGGAGCAGGCCGAGGAGGCGACACGGAGGGTGACGCCCTCCGTTGAGGAGAAGGTGCCGGAGGGAGACGGCGACAGCCCGGGTGGGGCACTCCCGACTGGCCTGCTTATCGCGCAGGCCGCTCCCTCAGAGGCGGCTGTCGCGGCGCTCCAAGCTGAGCTGGAGCAACAGCTGGTGGGGACGGCCCTTCCTACCCCTCAGGAGGCGGCGAGCCACCCTGGGGCAGGGGAGGTCGCCCTGCTTGGTGACGCGGCCCTAGCCGGGGCCGAGGAGATTGCTGCCGGGGGAGATGGCCGCTGGGTCGCTACCCCTCCGGGGACCGCGGCCGGCCCCAAGGAAGCGGAGGCGGGGACGACCGGCGCCCTTCAAGACGCCGCCATCCTGGCGGCGGCAGCTGCTGTAGCCCCCGAGTCCTCCTCCGGGGTGGTTCCCCCAGAGGTCATCGTGCTCGAGGACTCGCCGGAGGATGGCTCGCGGAGGGTCGACGGCGATCGCAGTGGGGGGCCGATCGTGGAGTCCCCGAGGCCTTCGAGCCCCCCGAGCGAGGGCCTGGACTCTCTCCGGGAGACTCCGGGGATGATGACGATGGATCGTCGCTTTCAGACCATCGTATCCATCGAGGACAACCCAAACCTGCCGTGCGAGGGTCGGTTGATGTGGTACGATCGTCAGAACCCGGGGAGTCCCGTCTTCGAGCTCGACGACAAGTCGGAGCTGGAGCAGTGCCATCTTCTCGCGGAGGGCCTCAATAACATGAAGGAGATCTTTAACGAGATGATCATTAAGCCTTCCCGGGTAAGTTCTCGGGTTTCCTTCTTCTAGTCTTGGCGCCGTTTTGGGGTGTGTCTTACCGCTCCTCTTTCTGCTTTCATTCATAAAATCATGGAGCGCAGCTCCGAGAAGTCCCTGTTCCTCCGCCGGGAGGCCGGGCTATGGCACGCCGTTCAGCAACTGAAGGCGGAGAAGGAGCAGCTCGAGGCCCAGCTGACCGAGGCCCGGGAGGCCAGGGCGGAGGTGCTCGCCGATGCCGAGGAGGAGAAGGCCGCCCTTGAGGCGAAGGTGGAAGAGGCCGAGAGGATAGTGTCGGAGGCGCTGACGGCCGCCGACGCCTCCAATCGAGAAAAGGAGACTGCTGTGCGGGAGGTGGAGGGGCTGAAGGCGAAAGTGGTGGACCTCCAGACAGACGTCCAGCACCGCGACCTTGACCTCAAGACGGCCAACAACCAGTTGGTCGAGCTGGCCGGGAAGCTGAAGGCCGCGGAGGAAGAGGGGGCCCGCCTTGGAGAGGTCACCCAGAAGCGAGAGGAAGAGATCCTCGGTAAGTTACTCTTCCTCGTTTCTTGTCGGGCGGTTGCTTTCTGTTTTTCTCGAGTGGCCGCGAGTTTGCTTAGGCCTGCTTGCCGATGTAGCCCTGCGAAACCAGAAGGTTGACCTGGAGGCAAAGCTCGAGTCGGAGAAGCGCGAGGTGGCCAAGGCCTTTGCCGCCAATCAGGAGCTGGTGCAGCTTGGCAACGACCTGAAGGCGGAGTTGGCCAGTAAGTATCGTGTTTCTGCTCGTCCTTCCTTTTGCTCCCCTTCCTGTGAGATTACTCTAACGAAGAACTATCCGCAGGAGCTATCGAGGACCTTCAGAGGTCTAGGGAGGGGGCCGAGCAGAGCCAAAGGGCCCTCGAGAAGAAGTCCGAGGTCCATCAGGCTCTGGTCCAGGCCGTCGAGCACCTGTTCGAGGAGCTCAACATCGGCGGCGGCCCGTCCCTGGTGGACCGCCTTGCCCTTGTTGCAGGGAGGACTCGGGCGCAGGCCTCGGATCTTGCTCGGAGCGTGGCACGGAAAATCATTGCCATGTTCTTGTCACATTACCCGACCATGGATCGGGAGTCCCTACAAGGTGGGTGGGCCCCCGACTACGAGGAGGACGAGTACGATGAGATTGAAGCCGAATCTTCCTCGTTTGCCGAGAAGGTGCTTACCGCCGCCCTGAAGGATCTCGGGCTGGAATAGGATAGAAGTAGAGGACTTAGTCATTTTGTTATGCAATGAACTTAACTCCCCTTTGAAGGGTAATTGTTGTTGCTTGAAAAACACATGTTTCCATCTGTTGCTTGCCATTTTTATTTTCTTCCGAATGCTTTTGGGGTCATGGATCGAGATGGTCAGGCGCGGGAGCCTGCCCGTCGGGCTCTGTTCCGTAGCCGCCGGGGCGTAGGAACTCGGGAGTTTAGGCACTCGGACTCGCAGCCCCCAAGCAGTTTCGGAAGGTTTGAGCAATGACAAACAGCAGACCGATGTGTTGAAAGCAACAACTAATCGGGGCGATTCCTTTATTGCTCTCGGGGAAAAGGACGTCGGTCCGAGGACTTGGATTTTGCTCGCAAGTCAGCGCCATAGCCGCAGGGGCGTAAGCACTCAAAACTTGGACAAGCGCGATCGAAAAGCCACTCGAGCTGACGTTTCTTTCTCGTAAGCGCAAAAGTATACCGCTTGACCGCGCGCGGGAGCGATCACTTGTCGAATTTTTTGCGAAAAAAGGAGGGGCACCGGGCCCCGGGGGGAGCCCCCCGAGCGGTGGGCGATCCTGCACAAAGAAGGGGTCGCCTGCCGCTAAGTCTTGGGAACTCGCAAGGTGCATTTTGAAAAGCGACCATACGTGCGTATAAAGTACTCGGAACAGCGTGGTACTTTGTTTATTATCGCAAACGAAAAGTACAGGTACTTTTAAGGGTAAAAGCGACGTAGCTGCCGGGGCGTGCAAGCCCGCAGGGAGTGTGAGGCTCTTCGGGAGAGGCGGAGACTCGTCGGGCGAGGTGGAGGCTTCTCGGGCTCTCCCTCGGCCTCATTTTGTCATGGCGTGGCCTCTCACAGGCCTCCTTCTGTGACCTGGGACCCCACGCGATGCAGGGTGCTGGTGGAGGAGCCTGTTTCTCCTTACATCGTTACCCCTCATGCACCTTTTTCGCAAAAGGTGGAGGGGCCGGACCGCGCCGTATTTTTGCCTTGCTGGCCGAAAATGCGGTGTCCGTATGAGCTGATAATGGGTCAATTTGAGTGAAGCCTCGGCATCCCGCTCGACGGGTTCCGATCGGATCAGCTGGTGATCAACTTCAAATTCTTGGTGGCGAGATCATCTAGTAACCGAGTCCGTTCGTCCGGACCTGGCGGCTCTTTGCCTTTCCATCGGAGGAAAAACCATGATCTTACTTTCCATCAAGACTCGAATGCAGTTCGGGATGCCTGTGACGCTCGTGCGCCCTGGTACTGGCCGCTGGGACCCATCCCTTGCTGCCCCTCGCTCGGGGTGCCCGGGGGCGGCTGTCGAACCCTTCGGCGGGCCAGCCTTCGAACCCCTGGTGGTTAACAGGCCGCAGTAGGTAATTATCGTGTCGGTTGTCAAAATCATTCGACCCTACGCGGGGAAAGGGTCACTCACCTCTTATCTTAGAGGGCTCGGAGAGTATGTCTCGGGAAACGACTACAAGCTCATAAAGTGCTCGGAACGAAAGAGCACTTTTACTATCGTAAGCGAATGACAAAGTACAAATACTTTTTAGGGGTAAAAACGACGTAGCTGTTCTATGTTCCAAGCGTTGGAGAGAACTCGTCCGTCGGCGTCCTTGAGCTTGAAAGTCCCCGGGCGGAGGACTTGGTCGACGACGTAGGGGCCTTCCCATGGTGGCGACAGCTTGTGGCGGCCGCGGTTGCTTTGGACTCGTCGGAGGACGAGGTCGCCGACTTGGAACGCCCGGCTTCGGATGTTGCGGTCGTGGTACCGCCGTAGGGCCTGCTGGTACTTGGCCGAGTGGAGTAGGGCGATGCTGCGCGCTTCATCCGGCTGGTCGATGGCGTCTTCCAGGGAGGCTTGGTTCCCTTCGTCGTCGTAAGCTCGAACCCTCGGGCTGCCGTAGTCGAGGTCTGTCGGGAGGACCGCCTCGGACCCGTGCACCAAGAAGAAGGGCGTGCAGCCGGTAGCGCGACTTGGAGTGGTCCGCAAGCTCCAGAGGACAGACGGGAGCTCGGCAACCCACCTTGCTCGGAACTTCTCGAGACGCTTGAAGATTCGTGGCTTCAGCCCCTGCAGGATCATGCCATTCGCTCTCTCCACCTGTCCATTGGTTTTGGGGTGGCTGACGGCGGCCCAGTCCACTCGGATGTTGTTGTCATCGCAGAAGTTGAGGAACTTCTTGCCCGTGAACTGGGTGCCGTTGTCGGTGATGATCACGTTCGGGATTCCAAAGCGATAGATGATGTCGGTGAAGAACTGGATGGCCTCTTGTGAGCGAACTCGCCTGATGGGCCTTGCCTTGATCCATTTGGAGAACTTGTCGACGGCGACGAGGAGGTGCGTGAAGCCCCTGGGCGCTTTCTTCAATGGCCCGACTAGATCCAATCCCCATACGACGAAAGGCCAGGTAATGGGGATGGTCTGTAGCGCATGCGCCGGGAGGTGAGTCTGCCTTGCGTAGAACTGACAGCCTTCACAGCTGCGCACGATGTTATTGGCATTGGCGACCGCGGTCGGCCAGTAGAATCCTTGTCGGAAGGCTTTCCCGACAAGCGTCTTTGGTGCAGCGTGGTGCCCGCAGGCTCCTGCGTGGATGTCCCTTAGCAACTCCTTGCCTTGGTCAATCGGGATGCAGCGCATCAGGACGCCAAAGGTGCCTCGCCTGTAGAGTTCTCCCTCGATAAGCGTGAAAATCTTGGCCCAGCGAGCGATCCGCCGAGCCTCGGTCTTGTCGGGCGGAAGCTTGCCCTGTATGATCCACTCGAGGAGCGGGATCCTCCAGTCGGGATCCTCGAGGTTGGGCTCTGGTGCTGCGTCGATCTCCATCACTTCCACTTCCTCTTGCGTCGGAGGCTCAGGTGGCTCGTCATCTAGCCGGATGGAGGGGGCGTGCTGGTCCTTGGCAAACACTCCATGGGGGACGGGCTTCCGGTTGGAGGCCGCCTTGGCGAGGGTGTCGGCCGCCTCGTTGTACCGTCGTTGGATGTGTTTGAGCTCGAGGCCGAGGAACTTGTCTTCCAGCTCGCGGACCGCCCGGCAATAGGCGGCCATCTTGGGGCTGACGCAGCTCGACTCCTTCATCACTTGATCGACGACCAGCTCCGAGTCACCTCGGATCTCGAGACGCCGTATGCCAAGCTCGAGGGCGATACGGAGTCCGTTGATGAGGGCCTCATACTCGGCGGCGTTGTTGGAGGCCGGGAAGTGCAGTCGAACCATGTATTCCATGCGCACGCCCAGAGGCGAGACAAAGACAAGGCCGACGCCGGCTCCCTCTTTCATGAGCGATCCGTCGAAGTACATGACCCACGTTTCGTGCTCGATGGAGGTCGGGGGAGTCTGGGCCTCGGTCCACTCGGCGACAAAGTCGACCAGTGCTTGCGACTTGATGGCGTCTCGGGGGGCGTAGGTGATGTTCTTTCCCATCAGTTCAAGTGCCCACTTGGCTATCCTCCCCTCGGCCTCGGGGTTCTGGATCACCTCGCCGAGTGGATGCTTTGACACCACCGTGATGGGGTGGGCGTCAAAGTAATGCCGGAGCTTTCGTTTGGTGATGAGGATAGCGTAGACCAGTTTTTGGATTTGGGGGTACCGCACCTTGGTGTCGGACAGGACCTCGCTGATGAAATAGACGGGGCGCTGCACCTTTTGAACCTTCTCGGGCTCGTTGCGCTCGACGACGAGGGCGGTGCTTACCACATGGGTGGTCGCCGCGATGTAGAGCAGCATGGGCTCTTCTTCCGTCGGGGCAGTCAGGATCGGCGGTTTTTTGAGCGACGCCTTAAGCGAGTCGAGGGCCTGCTGCGCCTCGGCGTTCCAGGCGAAGTGGTCCGACTTCTTGAGCAGGCGGTACAAGGGCAGGCTCCGTTCCCCGAGTCGGGCGATGAAACGGCTGAGCGCGGCCAAGCAACCCGTGACGCGTTGGACCCCCTTCACATTCTGGATGGGCCCCATGTCGGTGATGGCGGTGATCTTCTCGGAATTGGCCTTGATGCCTCGTTCTGATACGATAAAGCCGAGGAGCATGCCTCTCGGAACCCTGAAAACGCATTTCTCGGGGTTGAGCTTTACCTTATTTAGCCGGAGCTTTTCAAAGACCGCCGCGAGGTCTGGGACCAAGTCGCCGATGCGCTTGGATTTAACTACTATGTCGTCAACGTACGCCTCGACCAGTCGGCCGATAAGGTCACCAAAGACGCGACACATGCATCTTTGGAACGTGGCGCCTGCGTTTTTCAGCCCAAATGGCATTGACGAATAGCAGAATGTGACGTAAGGCGTGATGAAAGACGTTGCGAGCTGGTCGGCCAAGCTCATGGCGATCTGATGGTACCCGGAGTACGCATCGAGAAAGCAGAGGGTTTCGCACCCCGCGGTGGAGTCGACTACCTGGTCTATGCGAGGAAGAGGGAAGGAGTCTTTTGGACATGCCTTATTGAGGCCGGTATAGTTGACGCACATCCTCCATTTCCCATTCTTCTTTTTTACAAGGACAGGGTTTGCTAACCACTCGGGGTGGTACACTTCCCTAATGAAGCCTGCGCTAAGGAGCTTTTTAAGCTCTTCGCCGATGGCGTTACATTTGTCCGTGTCGTATCGTCGAAGCCTCTGTTTGACCGGTCGAGCGCCAGGCTTAATGTCAAGTTTGTGCTCGGCGACTTCCCTTGGAATCCCCGGCATGTCCGAGGGCTTCCATGCAAACACATCGAGGTTTGCGCGGAGAAAGTCGACGAGCGCGCTTTCCTATTTAGGATCGAGCGCCATCCCGACACGGAGGGTGCGACCATCGTTGGCCACGGCAACCTCCTTGACGTCCTTGGCTGGCTCAAAGGAGCACGCAGCACGCTTGGAGGTCTCGGGGATATCCAGGTCCCTGGGCGAAGGCTCGACGGCGAGCTTCTCGGACCGGACGAGCGCCTCCGCGAATTGGAAGCACTCGGTTTCACAGGCGTACGCGTGCTCAAACGAAGTCCCCACCGTGATGACACCTTTGGGTCCGGGATCTTTAGTTTAAGGTACGTATAGTTTGGGACAGCCATGAACTTTGCGTATGCCGGCCTCCCGAGGATGGCGTGATATGTCCCAGGGAAACCCACCACTTCGAAAGTGAGGGTCTCCCTGCGGAAGTTCCGTGGAGTCCCAAACGTGACGGGCAGGTCGATCTGCCCGAGAGGCATTGCGTCCGCCCCGGGGACAACCCCGTGGAACGGCGCCGCGGATGGCCGTAGCCGGGACCGCGGGATCCCCATCTCATCGAGAGTCTCGACGTAGAGGATGTTGAGGCCGCTCCCGCCGTCCATCAGCACCTTGTGGACGCGTTTTGTCCCGAAGAGCGGTGCAACCACGAGCGGGTACCTTTCTGGTTGCGGGACATGGTCGGGATGATCGGAGCGATCAAAAGTGATCGGGGCCTCGGACCACCTTAGGTAGGAGGGCACCACGGGCTCCATGTGATAAACTTCTCGCCGGATCAGCTTCTCGTCGCGCCTCGAGGGGCAGGCCGCCGATCGCCCAACGATCATGAGGACTGCGCCGTCCTCCCTGGGGTAGCCATCGTCGTCGTTCGGGCCTCCGGTCCCATCTTTGGTGTTCTCATGTGGTTTCATCTTCAGAGTACCGGCGAGGAAGCTCTTCATGAGCTTGCAGTCTTTCAGGGCGTGCTTGACAGGGCCCTCGTGGTTGGTGCACGGAGCCTCGAGGAGCTTCTTGAAGTGGTCCCTTGGCGCCGGGTTCCCTTTGGGTTTAGCAGTCTTCCGCTCGGCCGCCGCCACCATACCGCTGTCGCGCCTCCGCTTGTCCTTCCTTTTCTTCTTGTCGGGTCGAGCGGAGGCGCCCTCGCCGACCGCCTCCGACTGCTTGCCCTTGCCCTGAGGCCGATCAAGGGTTGCAGCGACGGCGTCTTCCCCATCGGCGTAGTCGGTGGCGATGTCGAGGAGGTCCCGGATGGTTCGCGGCTTTTTGCGCCCTAGCTCGTGAATGAGGGTCGCGCAAGTTGTTCCGAATCGGAATGCCGCGACGACGTCGGTGTCGGCGGTGTTCGGCAGCTCGGTGCACCGCTTGAAGAAGCGCTTGATGTAGTCGCGCAGGGTCTCGTCTTCCCTCTGGAGGCAGTTGCGCAGATCCCATGGGTTCCCGGGGCGTGTGTAGGTGCCCTGGAAGTTGCCGATGAACGCGTCGCGCAGTTGCGCCCAGCTGTCGATCTTGCCGTCGGGGAGGTGCTCCAACCATGTTCACGCCGAGTCAGCGAGATAGAGGGGGAGGCTCTTGATGATGAAGTAGTCGTCCTGCGCCCCGCCTGCGTGGCATGCTAGCCGGTAATCCTCCAGCCAGACGCTGGGGTTCGTGTCCCCGTCATACTTGGGCACCGTCGTTGGAGCTCGGAAGCGAGGAGGGACGTGTGCGCCGAGGACACGGGGTCCAAAAGCGCGTGGCCCCCTGGGGTCGGGGGACGCACTCCTGCTCCGGTCCTCGTCACTGTCGTAGCGGCCTCCGCGCCGCCTGTTGTAAGCTCGGTGTGGGCGGTGCTCCCGGTGCTCGTCTCGTCGCCCGGCGTCTCTGTTCACCGTGACCTCGTGATGGCGTGCAGGCTGCTCCAGTTCGTGCTCCCTGGGGCCCCGCTAGCGTGACGCGGAGCTTTCTGCTTGTTGAACTACTGCGGTTTCCAGAAGCGCGCGGAGCTGTTGATGGAACCTTCGATCTTCAGGCGCCGCCGGTTCAGGGTGTTCACGGAGCAGGACAGCAGCCGCTGCGAGGTTCTGGGACGCTCGGTTGAAGACCGGCGCATCGTTGGCGTTGTTGTCGTTGACGATGTTACGGTGCACCTCCCGTGCGCGCGCGCGCGCGGCCCCTCCGTCCGCGTTCTTACCAAGCTCACGGTGAAGTCGCCCGCGCTCGTCCTCGAGTTGACGTTGTGCCTTGTCGAGCTCCCGCAGCCGGGTCCGCCGAGCATCGCCGGCGGGGTCGTTCTTGGGTGGCGCCTTGGCGTCCTTGGGCGCCGCTTTGCCGCTCGTCGAGCTGCTCGCAGTCTGTACGTCCCCGTCCGGGGTGTGGCACATGAAGCACTCACGGGAAGGGTCGAAGTTTGGCGGAGCCCACCTCAACCGCGGGTACGAGTTCTGCCTGTCCGTTGCGCCCTTGGCGGCTGGAGAGGTGGAAGAGCTGAGTTCCGTCGATGTCGTGGCGACCGCCGGATCGCGTGGCAGACCCGGCTGTCCCCCCGGGTACATGGCGCCGTAGTAGTCCAGGAACTCATCCCAGAGGAGCTGCTCCTCCCCTCCAACTTGGAGGGCGAGGTTGGTGATCATGTAGGAGAGGTTGCGGAAGTGCTCCTGGGTCGGGCTCCGTCCCAGGGCAGCCGCCAGATCCTCACCTAGCAGGTCGAGGACGTAGGCGGTGGCCCCCGTCGCGACGCGTGGAGGTTCGGGCTTCTCGTCAGGGACCGCGTCGGGGCCGTCGTCGTAGATGGGCTCGGGGCGCACGAAGATGGCCCCGGTGAGGGGCTCGTCCGACTCGCTGAAGACGAAGTCGAGGGAGCCGAAACGTAGGTGAACGCCTGGCGCCAACGGGGCGCCGCCGTGGGCCATCCGGACCCTGGTGAAGCGAAGCGACACGCGAAGACCCCTACCTGGCGCGCCAACTGTCGAGGTTCTCTACCGCCGGCAAGTAATATTTCTACGATCGCGTGTCAGGGCACCGGATGGTGACTCAAGAGACACAGAAGATTTAGACTGGTTCGGGCCTCCGGAGAGTAACACCCTACGTCCAGTGAGAGTCTGTGTTCTCAAGCCCAAGTCTGTAGTAGGGGGTACAAACTAGTCGGGAGAGGGAAGCGGTCCCAGGTCCCTGTGCGGTGGAGTGGAGCGAGCGGGAGTGTTGCTGATCAGGTGATCAACTGTTCGTCGTCCCCCACCGGTGTCCCCTTGTCCCCTTTTATAGTCTCAAGGGGAGAAGGAAAGGGGGGAGGTAAAAAGAGAAAATTACATATGAGTTACTGCCCCGAGGCCTTTAGTCCCGTCCTGCATCTTGAGCCGTACGAGGAGTAGGTATTGACGGGGTGGGCGCTCCGTCTGACCCGGGGCCGTACTCGCCCGGGTGGTTGAGGTAGCAGCTTCTCGGGTAAGTCTCCGGGTGGCTTTCGGGTCGCAGTTGACTGGCACTGTGCCGCCTTGGACTCCAGGTGTCCTCGTTGGGCTCCAGGTGTTGTCCTTGGGCAACAGGTGTCCTCTCCCGGGGATGCATGTGCCCCTATTCGGACGGGACGGGCGCTCCTGTGGCTGTCGTGGCGAAGGACGGACGCCCATCATGCCCTGACACGGCGGGTACCGAGTAGGTACGGCACCAAATGGGCCGAGGCAAGATGGAGCCGAACAGTCTAGTCGGGCGAGGCGAGGACTCCTCGGAGGCGGAGACCCCTCGGGCGAATTGGGAGCCACTCGGAGGCGGAGACTCCTCGGGCGAATCGGAGGCCACTTGGAGG
>CM014273.1:3823713-3940971 GCA_004135705.1 Alloteropsis semialata | reverse complement strand
TTACTAAATGAAACCAGCTAGGCATGTAGGATGTTCTATTTTGAATACTTGTGCTGGGAGATCTCCTTTCACCATTCAAATTTCAGAAGTTTTTGCGTAGCAGCAACCATCGACAAGGTTATCTAGTCAATTGACCAAGTAAACCGTCATGAAAGTTCCTTGCAGAGGGAATGGTAGACAATGTATGAGGTTTCCAGATATTTAGAGAGCCCTGCAAGGCACCCCAAACATGTCTGCTGGCACTCCACACATGCACATGTCTGAGATTTCAGGCTTCGCTCGGCACTGAGGTTCACAGATGTCTGGGGTCATACTGCAGACATGTCTGGTCTCTCTAGCTAATTTTCAGACCTCGGCGATGTTGTGCTTGCTGACATGTCTGTGGTGCCCTCTTGACCTCTTCATCGACCCTTCTTTTCTTTGCCCCTCACTCTGATCAACCCAACCCGACCAGGCCCTCCCCTTCATTTCCACCACCTCCCTTGCCGCCCCCGTCGCCTCGATATAGAGATCGGCCGGCGACGCAGGGCTGGCCCCGTGTGGATCCGGGCAAGCGCGGAGTTGAAGAAGCCGGGTGAAAATCCGGAGGAGAGGGCCGTGGCGGTAAGCCCCTACTCGGCGTTACTCCCGGGCTCCCTTTATCTCTGCGCTGCTCTCGTCGCATCTGCGCGTCCGTCGTCACCACCTCGCCGACCTACTACCGCCTCTCCTACATCGGCAGCACTGCCTCCATGTCACGCTAGGGATAGCTGCCGGCGTCACGCGCGGCGGAGGGCTCGGCGCCACCGCCGTGAACCAGAGAGAGTGAGAAAGGGGATATGTTTGCCTCATTCGTTTCTACCGAATTCGATTCCGGCCGGAATGATAGATATAATAAGAAATTATGATAGCTGTTATAAGAGGTTCGGATTTATTCCGGGTCTGTGACTAATTTACTCATGATAGGTGCACCAAAAGATCCGGATTCATTCCACACCTCTCGACTAATGGATTAAATTCGGGTCTCTTGTTGTATCTATTATAATTTTCTTGTTATATCTATCCATTCCGACTGGAATGCAATCCGGTGGAAACGAATGAGGCCTTAGGGTTTTTGTTCTTACCTGCCTCTGCCCAACCACCCACACGGTAGGTCTAACTAGTGCTTAGAGTTTTAGTGGGCCAAGTCCGATACAAGCCCAACGGCAACATTCCAGCTTATGGGCTGAATGATGCGAGAATGTAAATAGTAGTAGAAGTACTATGAGCCCATACTAGCCGTGACACCCCTTCTTAAGTTGCAGCTTGTCCTCATCACTACGTGAAAATCTCAAATAGGTCACGCAGCATTGGTAATGGTCCCTTAATGGCCGTTTCATGGACACCCATCAGTAACGGTTGTTGTTTGGCGATCGTTACCCATAAGCGCGGCAGGCTCGACCCCGACCTCGGCACAATAACGTCCGTTACCAATGTGAATTTCTGGTAACGGTCTTGCGAAACACCCGTTACATTTATTCTTGTAACGGACGTTAAAATGCGTCAGTTACAAAAATTATACCTATCGGTAACGGTCTCTCAAAGTCCGTTACCGATCGCTGACGTATTGGAGACGCGTGTTTGATGACGACCCAATTGGAGACGCTTGTTTGGAGCCCGCGTCTCTTTTGTTTTCTCATATCAGAGACGCGCGTTGTTATTTTGTGTCTTTGTCTTCGCGTTCCGACCACTTGGGTAGGGTCTGCCCCGCCGGCCGGCCATGCCGCCGTTTGCCGCCGCGAGCTAACAGCACTGCACGCGCGCGCACTCCCTCTGCTCAAAAAGCCGGTGCTGCAGCAGGCCGGCCGACCGCGTGCGCGACGACGAAAGGGGTCGGCGGACATCGACTACGGCGTCCTCCGCGCCGTCATCGTCCTCCAAAGCAGCAGCCTCCTCCTCCTCGTGCTCGGCGCTGTCCTCCGCGCTGTCGCTGTCGCCGTGGCCGTGACGCCGCCTCCTTCTCGGGCGCTCTCGCCTTGTAGACAGTGGAAATTGCCCCCTCATTAACTTCGCTATCCTAATCCTCTTACTCATCGGTTTTGGTGATGAATTATGGTCATTTGATGCTCATTTGGGTTGGGTCTGCCCCGCCGGCCTGCCACGCCGCCATTCGCCGCCGCCAGCTAACAGTTTGATGAAAAAACGTGTTGTTGGAGTTGGAAATATATATCGTGGATGAAGGAGTACAATCTGTTTGATGAAGTCCCTCCATTTTCTACCTTCACTCTTCCAAAGATCCTTGAAAGTGAGACCACTAGCTCCCTACCTAAGAAGCAGCCATGAAGGCAAAAAAGGCAAAAAAAGGATGATGCATTATTCCTGTTTGTAACATAAATTGCAAGATAATTTGTAAGATATTGGCAAACCTCCATGTCAGATTTAGTGGTCCGGCAGTCCACCTGGGGGCTACCCACGTGGTTGATTTCAGGAGAGGCGATCGTAGACCCAAGAACTTGATGGTGATCGCGAGGGCACGAGGACACAAGGGTTTATACAGGTTCAGGCCGCGAGATGCGTAATACCCTACGTCCTGTTTGTGGTGGTTTGTATTGCTTGGGAGTCGTGATGATGTTGTCGTGTGTTGTCTCTCGGAAGGCGCCCTAGCCCGCCTTATATAGGCTGACGGTCTAGGGTTTACAAGGTCGGTTGGGACTCTGGGCCCAGCCGTAATCTTCTAGGATCCTTATCCGAGTTGGTTACAAGGAAATCTATTTCCTATCTAAGTTACAAGAGATATCCTGCTAGATTTGTTCTAATCCGAGTCGGCCAAGTGTCTTGGAGTGCGCGCCAAGCTTCTTGGCGCCGCGTGGTTTGTGCTCCGACGAGTGGGTCCTCTTGTCAGGTTCGGCCGGCCTCCTGTCGGCTGGGTCCACTCGCCAGAGTTGACTTGCTGTTAACCTGGAATGGTCCCACCTGGCAGGGCGGATGGGGCCTGTCCAGTGGGCCCCATGGGGTACCCTTATCCCTCAAGCCCCCGAGCAATGCGGCGTCGTCTTGGAGTATAGAGAGGCTGCACAGTGCTCAAAAAAGAAAAAACCGAGCATCTGCATAGCCCTATGTGGAGCGGAGACGAGTGCCGAGCTGATGGCCGCCTGAGTAGGCGTCCACCAGATCGAAACGACGGGTGATGGAGGGCGGCGCAAGACGCACTCCATATGGAGTAGCCCTCGAGTATTGAAGCGATTAGAATAATCGGTCCAATGGTCAAGAAAGTAGAATCTGTAACCTTCGCATTATTAGCACGATGCCAAAAGTAGTCATGGGTATACGTCCGTTGGAGATAAAGGCATAGTGGAGCTGCTGCGAGTCAGGGATGCAAGGGCACGCCTGTCGGAGTAAAGCAAAAAGCATAGGTAGAATCCAATAAAGCAGCACTGTAGCACTTTTCGGCGCGTCGTGTTGTGCTGTATGCATGCCAGGCAGGCCAGCTATCACGGGTAAACAGTAGAGGCTTGGCGGTATACGCACGGGCTGGGCCGCGCATCTGGCTATAAATAGAGCTGAGCCCTGAAGCTTGCACTCCACCAGACCATCAAAGATGAGAGTTGTAATAGTCCATGTGCTCTTAGTTATGGCGAGTGTGCGTCCTCCTGAGAGGGAAGCTAAAGCTTGTAGATCTTGGTGCTATGAGAAGACTTGCGAGTGTGGGGTGACAACTGCTCCTGTAGATGGGCACGCCACATCTTCGGGAAGGCACAGAGTCAAGGTGCAGGGTGCCTGAGGAAATGCTAGATGTACGCCCGAGCGCTCTCGTCGTCCGGGGCTGTCACTGTTGGCTCGCTGCGCCGTCAACCCCCACAAAGGACGCCTTTGTGGAAGTCCGGATGCTATAAGAAGCCTTGCGACACGCAGGTGTGCTCTTAGGAGCACGGCTCATAGCAGACGGCACGCAGGCGGACACGATCACAGCGTGGAGCTGTGGTCAATATCTTTGCTCTTTGTAAACAACCAAGAGGTTGGTGTCTTTATGAAATAAAACCAGTGTTTCTCTGTGTTTTTGGTATTCTGTTCAGAATATTTGCGCCCAGCCCCCGAGCATAAGATGCGAGGGACTGGCGTGGCCTGTAAGTGGCACGCCGAGCTGGAGAGAGGCGCCCAGCCCCCGAGCATAAGATGCGAGGGACTGGCGTGGCCTGTAAGTGGCACGCCGACCTGGAGAGAGGCGCCCAGCCCCCGAGCATAAGATGCGAGGGACTGGCGCGGCCTGTAAATGGCACGCCGACCTGGAGAGAGGCGCCCAGCCCCTGAGCATAAGATGCGAGGGACTGGCGTGGCCTGTAAATGGCACGCCGACCTGGAGAAAGGCGCCCAGCCCCCGAGCATAAGATGCGGGGGACTGGCGTGGCCTGCAAATGGCACGCCGACCTAGAGAGAGGCGCCCAGCCCCCGAGCATAAGATGCGGGGGACTGGCGTGGCCTGTAAGTGGCACGCCGACCTGGAGAGAGGCGCCCAGCCCCCGAGCATAAGATGCGAGGGACTGGCGTGGCCTGTAAGTGGCACGCCGACCTGGAGAGAGGCGCCCAGCCCCCGAGCATAAGATGCGAGGGACTGGCGTGGCCTGTAAGTGGCACGCCGACCTGGAGAGAGGCGCCCAGCCCCCGAGCATAAGATGCGAGGGACTGGCATGGCCTGTAAATGGCACGCCGACCTGGAGAGAGGCGCCTAGCCCCCGAGCATAAGATGCGAGGGACTAGCGTGGCCTGTAAATGGCAGGCCGATCTGGAGAGAGGCGCCCAGCCCCCGAGCATAAGATGCGAGGGACTGGCGTGGCCTGTAAGTGGCACGCCGAGCCGGAGAGAGGTGCCCAGCCCCCGAGCATAAGATGCGAGGGACTGGCGTGGCCTGTAAGTGGCACGCCGAGCCGGATAGAGGCGCCCAGCCCCCGAGCATAAGATGCGAGGGACTGGCGTGGCCTGTAAATGGCACGCCAACCTGGAGAGAGGCGCCCAGTCCCCGAGCATAAGATACGAGGGACTGGCGTGGCCTGTAAGTGGCACGCCGACCTGGAGAGAGGCGCCCAGCCCCCGAGCATAGGATGCAAGGGGCTGGCGTGGCCTGTAAGTGGCACGCCGAGCCGGAGAGAGGCGCCCAGCCCCCGAGCATAAGATGCGAGGGACTGGCGTGGCCTGTAATGGCACGCCGAGCTGGAGAGAGGCGCCCAGCCCCCGAGCATAAGATGCGAGGGACTGGCGTGGCCTGTAAGTGGCACGCCGACCTGGAGATTTGAAATGGTACACTTTATGGCCCTAGCCGTTTGAACCTAGCCGTTTGGAGCACTGTTGTTCAAAATTTCTGCGCATAAGAAAGCGCCGTGAATGCTGGGCAAACGCACCGTTGCAGCGCTGTGGCTGACGCGCGCTCCCCGTCGTTAGAGTGGTATATAAGCCGAGGGAGGAGGGTGGGAACACGCCGTGCCCTTATCCACTCACACACTTCCCCCCGCATCTTCTTCTTCCTCGCGCTGCTGCCGCTGCCATTCCTTAGGGTTCGGGTTGGTCGCCCGCGGGTCCCCATCTCCGGAGTGACTCCGCCGCCCTGTCGCCGCGTCCCCTCGTGAGCCCGAGTCCGCCCCCGCGCCAGCGCGCTTGCCTGTTGAT
The DNA here is from genome assembly GCA_004135705.1 of Alloteropsis semialata. Taxonomy (NCBI): domain Eukaryota; kingdom Viridiplantae; phylum Streptophyta; class Magnoliopsida; order Poales; family Poaceae; genus Alloteropsis; species Alloteropsis semialata. The sequence goes on along the minus strand of CM014273.1, from coordinate 3,935,355 downwards.
GCGGGTGAAAACCCTAGCTTTGATTAGATCCATGAGCGAGGGCCCAGAGATGGCGGAGATCCCCGAGGTGCTGGCGCCGGCGCCGGAATCCTACTGGCCGTAGTCGGTGATGACTCTGGAGCACATCAAGGTGCTAGAGGGGCGCGGATTGATTGGACCGCAGGCACTGCTTGACTGGAAGGCGTGAGACGGCTAAGCATTCCCGACGGAGGACGACAAGGACACGGTGGTGTTCGCTTCCTTCTTTGAGCGCGGCTTCGGCATCTGATAACTACCGAACTAATTTCGGTACCAAGGGTGGCCCGATCTTCACGGCAGTAGGTCTATGAATAAGGTGATTGGCTATAGAGACAGCGGGGAAGTAAGGTAAACTTGCTGAAAATCAGCGGGTAACTAGCTTTATACCTGACCAAGGTCGGATGCGACCAAGCGACGGGGAGAGAGACACCGAAACCGCGAAGACTTCGACTCGATCTCCAAACGACCGCAGAACCACAACCAGAGCTAATCCACACAAGGCGAGGCAGCCGTACTGGAACTCACAAAGCACGAACTAGTGGATCTCAGAGAGATCTCTTCACAGGTCCAAGAGAACAAGGAAGAACAAGGGTTGAGTAAGCACTCAGCAGCTCGGCTGCAATATCACTGGGATTATCTCAATTCATCAAAAGTTATCGTTTACTTACACATATGGGGATATTTATACAAGGAATAACCCTCCTGGATAGGTATAAACACGAAACAATGTGAAAGCAACGCTAGTGTGAAAAAGCCTCCTGAGTGGTTCCCGCGTGACTTCTGGAATTCTGCGCAGTCTTCAATGTTTTGGCTTTAACTCCTTCTTGGAAGCTTCAAATGAGATGCTGCTGGATGCGTTTGAAAGCTAACTGGATAAGCTTTCAAACCATATATAGCTTGCTCCAATATTTATTGTAGATTAGTACAGTTTTGCTCAGACATTTTGACTTCAGGCAGACTATAGTCCCTCAGACCAGTGTGCACTAAACAACTCGGCCACTTCAAGGGAAAGCTCCAAACAACCCGGGAGTGGTATATTTGGAAACTAGACTTCAATATCTTTCCAGAGAGTATTCATGAGCCTTCATAGCTTTTGTGAGTCAAAAGATATGAATATTTCTTCTGGACAGTTCTGTCATGCTGGACTGATGTGAACGTGATTCTTCTTTCTGTTCCACTCTTGATGCATCCTTGTCTTCCTCCTTGGTGAACCTGAGCAATAACAACATGTACGACTTAGGTAGCTCAAAGTTCTCATTAATGTTCAATTGATACTCACAAAGTAGCGCGTGCACCTCTTGTTGTATTTTCTTAGCTCGGCTCCGAGTGATTGGTCCAGTAGGGGTTGGAGATGTAGTCGGCGAGGTCGGAGTACTTGGCAGAGTACTCGACAGAGTACTCGGCAGAGTGGTCGTAGTCTGTGAAGCCGTCGGAGTACTCGGCGAGGTCGCCGACACTGGTATGGTCATATCATCCTCCCCCCTTCAAAAAGAGTCGTCCTCGACTCTTCCAATCCAAAAAATGGAGAGAGGTCGGACACATTGAAACTGGTACTCACACCATAAGTACTCGGCAGATCAATTTCATAGGCGTTGTCGTTGATCTTGCGTAGCACTTTGAATGGACCATCAGCTCGGGGTTGCAACTTGCTCTTGCGTTGCTCAGGAAATCTATCTTTACGTAGATGCACCCAAACCAAGTCTCCTGCTTCGAATACCATCTTTCTTCGACCTTTGTTCGCGCGCTTCTCATACTTCTCGGTCATCTTCTCAATGTTGGCTCGAGCTTTTTCATGAAGGTTCTTGACAAATTCCGCTCGCTTGCTTGCGTCAAAGTTTACTCGTTCCTACATAGGCAAAGGCAAAAGATCTATGGGAGCAGTGGGTTTGAACCCATATACAATCTCAAATGGGCAAAATTTAGTAGTCGAATGTACTGCCCGGTTGTATGCAAACTCGACATGTGGCAAACTTTCTTCCCAAAGTTTCAAGTTCTTCTTGAGGATAGCTCGCAACAACATTGATAATGTTCGGTTTACAACTTCAGTTTGTCCATCCGTTTGTGGATGACATGTCGTGGAAAACAACAAACGTGTCCCAAGTTTTTCCCACAAAGTTTTCCAAAAATAACTCAAAAATTTAGCGTCACGATCTGAAACGATGGTTCGTGGCACTCCATGAAGACGCACAACTTCTTTGAAAAATAATTCAGCAATGTGTGAAGCATCATCACTTTTGTGGCATGGAATAAAATGTGCCATTTTGCTAAAACGATCAACCACAACAAAAGTTGAATCCCTTCCCCTCTTGGTGCGAGGTAACCCAAGGACAAAGTCCATAGAGATGTCTTCCCAAGGTGCACTAGGGATAGGAAGAGGAGTGTAAAGTCCATAAGGGTTTAAACGGGACTTAGCTTTATGGCAGGATTCGCAACGAAGAACATGTCTCTCCACATCTCTTCTCATCTTTGGCCAAAAGAAGTGGTCGGCGAGCACCTGCTCCGTCTTCTTAGCTCCAAAATGTCCCATGAGTCCTCCTGCGTGAGCTTCCTGCACAAGTAAAATACGAACAGAGCAATCTGGAATGCACAGTTTGTTAGCTCGAAATAAGAACCCATCATGCATATGAAATTTTTCCCATCCTTTTCCATCACAACACTTGGAATATGGTTCAGCAAAATTTGGATCAGTCGTATATAAACCTTTTATACTTTCTAATCCAAGAATCTTAGCATCAAGTTGTGTAAGCAAAGCATGACGTCGAGATAGAGCATCAGCTACAACATTTTCCTTTTCTTTTTTGTACTTGACAATATAAGGAAATGATTCAATGAATTCACACCATTTTGCATGCCTTCGATTTAATTTTAATTGTCCTTTAAGGTGTTTCAAAGATTCATGGTCAGAATGTATCACAAATTCCTTAGGAAAAAGATAGTGTTGCCAAGTTTCCAAACTCCGAACGAGAGCATATAATTCTTTATCATAAACTAAATAGTTTAGAGTTGGTCCACTTAGCTTTTCACTGAAGTAGGCAATTGGTCTTCGTTCTTGCATAAGCACGCCTCCAATCCCAACTCCACTTGCATCACATTCGATTTCAAATGTCTTACTAAAATCTGGGAGTGCAAGGACAGGGGCTGTTGTTAGCTTCATCTTCAATTCTTCAAATGCCTTCTGTTGTGCTTCTCCCCATTTAAAGGGCACGTCTTTCTTGGTCAGCTCGTTGATTGGTGAAGCTATAGTGCTGAAATCTTTCACGAACCGTCGGTAAAAACCAGCGAGTCCAGGGAAGCTTCTCACTTGGCTCATGTTCTGTGGAGGCGTCCAATCACGTACAGCCTTGATCTTTTCATCATCGACCTCCACCCCTTGTCCTGAAACAACAAATCCAAGGAAAACTACCTTGTCGGTGCAAAAGGTGCACTTTTCAAGGTTAGCATACAATTTTTGTTCACGTAGGACAGCAAGCACACATTGGATATGTTCGACATGCTCATCAAGAGATTTGCTGTAAATGAGTATGTCATCAAAGTAAACGACAACAAATTTTCCAACGAAAGCTCTAAGCACATGGTTCATCAATCTCATAAACGTGCTAGGTGCATTTGTCAAACCGAAAGGCATCACCAACCATTCATATAACCCAAATTTTGTTTTAAAAGCCGTTTTCCATTCATCTCCTTCTTTCATGCGGATCTGGTGGTAGCCACTTCTTAAGTCAATTTTAGTGAAAATAATAGCACCACTAAGTTCATCAGGCATATCATCTATCCTAGGAATGGGATGCCTATATCTCACAGTGATGTTATTAATTGCTCGGCAATCCACACATTCTCCAAGATCCGTCTTTCTTAGGAACTAAGAGGACAGGAACAGCACAAGGTGAAAGACTTTCTTGTACATACCCCTTTTTGATCAAATCTTCCACTTGGCGCTGAATTTCTTTGGTTTCCTCCGGGTTGGTGCGGTAGGCAGCACGATTTGGGAGTGAAGCACCAGGAACCAAGTCAATTTGATGCTCGATCCCTCTCTTGGGCGGTAGACCTGGTGGTACTTCATCTGGAAATATGTCCTCATAATCCTGCAATACATTCGAAACAGCACTTGGCAAAGTACAGGGTACAGCATTAGTAGAAAGAAGGGTGTCCTTGTACATGAGTACAAAGAACATGGCATTAGGTTCACTCAATTCTTTTAAATCCCCTTTCCTAGCCATCATTACTAAACCCTCTTTTCCCGGTTTTTGGGTTCTTTGAGGCTGTGGGTCTTTCTTTGGCTGTGGATACTCTCCCTCACTATTTTTGTGGGGTCACTCTTAAGTGGTTCTCGCTCTTTCGTTGTTTCTTCTTTAGATCATCCTTCAAAACTTCTTCCGGTGTCAAAGGAAGCAAAGAGATTTGCTCTCCTTTGTACAAAAATGATAGCTTGTTGGCTCTTCCAAAAATCTGGACATCGCGATCATATAACCATGGTCTACCTAGCAGCAGTTGACATGCTTGCATAGGAACCACATCACATTCCACCTGATCATTGTACTTCCCAACAGAGAACGATACAGTCACAATATGATTCACCCGCAACGCTCCACAATCATTAAGCCACTGCATCTTGTATGGACTAGGATGACGCCTTGGTTTCAATCCCAATCTGTCCACCAATTCTTGACTAGCAATGTTGTTGCAACTACCATTATCAACAATGATGCGGCAGAGTTTATCCTTAATCATACCTCGAGTATGGAAAAGATTGTGGCGCTGTCCATTCTCTTCCCTTTCAGCAGTTACACTGAGCACACGAAGGGAAATAAAACAATTATGTTCTCCTTCATCAGGCTGAATCTCATTCTCTTCTCCTTCAATTTCTTCATCGAATTTTGGTCCATCATCTTCTGGGTCACTTTCTGATTCCCATTCACCTTGCTCATTTATCAACATAGTCCTCCTGCTTGGGCACTGAGCAGCGATGTGACCATGACCGTGGCACTTATGGCATACAATTTCTCTGCTACGAGAAGAAGACGTGGCTGTAGAAACCACAGTTGGGGCTGCTGAGCTAGCAGCAGACCGCTGCGGATTTGCAGGGGATGATGCTGTAGAAGCCGCCATTTTTGATGTACCAATTGAAGGAGAGGACCTAGCTGCAGTTCCTTGAGATCGTCCTCCTCCAAAAGAGGTACTGGACTGCTGTTTACGCCATGGGGCAGCAATAGAATGGCTGCCATAAGATTTTCCACGGGACTCCTGCTGAATTTTTCTTTCGGTGCGCATTGCTTGATCAACAAGGTCTTGTAAAGTATGATAAGGAAACATCTCCACAAATCCTGAAATTTCTTCATTCAGTCCACCCAAAAATCTTGCCATCTTAGACTCTGGGTCTTCCCTAATTCCAGCCCGCACTAACAGCAACTCCATCTCCTTGAAATATTCATCTACTGATCTCTTCCCTTGCTCCAACATTTGTAATCGGTTTCGGAGATCACGTTGATAATTTGAGGGTACAAATCTCCTTCTCATCACTCTTTTCATCTCTTCCCATGTATTAATGTAGCCCAGACCCAATTCAAGTTGATTCTCTTGAACTTGATTCCACCACGTCAAAGCATAACCAGAAAATTCAACTGACGCTAAATTCACACGGCGCTGATCTGAAAGATTATGAACTCTAAAAATTTGATCACATTGTTCAGCCCATTCAAGGAACTCATCAGCATTCTCCTTCCCAGTAAATTTAGGAACATTCAGCTTGACTCGGGCAATGTTATCCGGGTCATCTCTACGACGACGACCATGGTGATGATACCTATCTTCCAATCCAGCATGCCGGCGATGATTTCGTCGCCGCTCAAACATTCCTCCATGACCAAAAGGATTCTCATCATCATAGGATCCTTCTTCATGATCATGATCTTCAAACTCTTGATCTTCAAATCACACTCGGCGGCCACCAGCACGACGGCCACCATGCGGATTATAAAAATCAGCACGGCGTCCACCACCATGTTCTCCACGTCCATCACCGAAGCAATCGAACCCATGGCCAAAACCAGAATTCTCAGCGCCAGATTCCTCCCGGTGGTTTTCTTCATGATGACGATGTGGTCCTCGACCTCCAGCCACTGGAAGGCGTTCTTCAAGCATCCTTCCCATGGCCTCCACAAGTGACTCGGCCATGCGACGCATCTCTTCCTGTGTGACAGGGATATCCCTATCGCCACGGTGTCCACCATCAACACTTGAATCTGATCCTGCCATGTTAGGAGCAGCAAAAAGTGGAATAGAAAATATTTGTGGAATCACTCAATTCTCACCTCTTACTTACCCAAGTTCGTAACTGTTCTCAAGGACCACGATGGTGCTGGTGTGGCAGCCTTGACGGAGGTGGTAGAGAGGTCGTAAGGATTACGAATCGACTGTCCCGGTTTCAGATTTGAGGTGGAGCTTTAGGTGGCTATAAGGAAGGCTACGGTATTGCAAACTGAGGGGTTTGATGTGCTCGAAAGATATAAAGTTGCTGCTATCATGAATGACCACCAACTCAAGATGTAAACTGAAATTTTCAACAATAAACCGCAACACAATCCCCTTTCAAATACCTTTTCACTCTCTTTTTTTTTGATTTTTTTTCTCCTTTTTTTTGAATCTTTCTTTTCTTCTTTCTCTTTTTTTTCTTTTTTTTTGTGACCAAAACAGGGGTGTGGATATCAAATGAAACACACGATAGATATATATGTGAAACGGTGGTAACTAGCAACTAGATGATCACACAAACACACAGTAGCAGTACCGCCAAATGGCTATAGGTATTTTTTTTCTTTGGGCTTTGGACTGTAGGATAAAACAAAATATATATAGGACGATCAAATGTAAGGATAAATATGTGGATGACGGTAAGACCTACCGTGTCAACGAAAGCTTTGATACCAGATGATAACTACCGAACTAATTTCGGTACCAAGGGTGGCCCGATCTTCACGGCAGTAGGTCTATGAACAAGGTGATTGGCTATAGAGACAGCGGGGAAGTAAGGTAAACTTGCTGAAAATCAGCGGGTAACTAGCTTTATACCTGACCAAGGTCGGATGCGACCAAGCGACGGGGAGAGAGACACCGAAACCGCGAAGACTTCGACTCGATCTCCAAATGACCGCAGAACCACAACCAGAGCTAATCCACACAAGGCGAGGCAGCCGTACTGGAACTCGCAAAGCACGAACTAGTGGATCTCAGAGAGATCTCTTCACAGGTCCAAGAGAACAAGGAAGAACAAGGGTTGAGTAAGCACTCAGCAGCTCGGCTGCAATATCACTGGGATTATCTCAATTCATCAAAAGTTATCGTTTGCTTACACATAGGGGGATATTTATACAAGGAATAACCCTTCTGGATAGGTATAAACACGAAACAATGTGAAAGCAACACTTGTGTGAAAAAGCCTCCTGAGTGGTTCCCGCGTGACTTCTGGAATTCTGCGCAGTCTTCAATGTTTTGGCTTTAACTCCTTGGAAGCTTCAAATGAGATGCTGCTGGATGCGTTTGAAAGCTAACTGGATAGGCTTTCAAACCATATATAGCTTGCTCCAATATTTATTGTATATTAGTACAGTTTTGCTCGGACATTTTGACTTCAGGCGGACTATAGTCCCTCAGACCAGTGTGCACTAAACAACTCGGCCACTTCAAGGGAAAGCTCCAAACAACCCAGGAGTGGTATATTTGGAAACTAGACTTCAAGATCTTTCCAGAGAGTATTCATGAGCCTTCGTAGCTTTTGTGAGTCAAAAGATATGAATATTTCTTCTGGACAGTTCTGTCACGCTGGACTGATGTGAACGTGATTCTTCTTTCTGTTCCACTCTTGATGCATCCTTGTCTTCCTCCTTGGTGAACCTGAGCAATAACAACATGTACAACTTAGGTAGCTCAAAGTTCTCATTAATGTTCAATTGATACTCACAAAGTAGCGCGTGCACCTCTTGTTGTATTTTCTTAGCTCGGCTTCGAGTGATTGGTCTAGTAGGGGTTGGAGATGTAGTCGGCGAGGTCGGAGTACTTGGCAGAGTACTCGGCAGAGTGGTCGTAGTCTGTGAAGCCGTCGGAGTACTCGGCGAGGTCACCGACACTGGTATGGTCATATCAGCATCCCCACCGGGGATTTCTTCCGCGGGCTGCTTCACTACTACAAGATCGAGTTGGTACACCTCAATCCCAACTCGATTTTCGATATTGCATTTTTCATCCACCTCTGTGAGGCGTACTTGGGAATTTCGCCACATTTTGATTTGTGGCGGTATGCCTTGGGGCATTTGTGATTCTTCACCTCCCCGCCAAAGAACTCGGACACCCGAGCAATGGCTTCCTCTCGCGTGACCTTGCGCTTGGCCTCCCTGGTTGGGTCTTCCTGGCCTTCGTACTCGTAAGCAGGATGCACCCGCTCCTTGATGGGCTGAGTGAGACGCCGGGCAAAGCTGATGCACACCGCGGCCGCTGTCAGACCCCGCGCCTTCAGGCCGGCTATCTTCTTCAGAAGCTGGTCGACCTTCACCTGCTCCACTGCCACGATCTGTTTCGTCCAATCCGGATCCGGCACAGGTGCGTAGCCACGGCGAGGAGGCAGAGAAGGCATCTGATTGCCAATCGTGAACCACTCCTTGGTCGAGCCCTTGTTCGTGGTGTTGAGCTTCATGTCATAATACTCCTCGCCTCTGTTAGGCCTCAAGGAGAACCCGGCCCCACCAATGATCTTGTTTTTTGGCCGTAGAGATCTTCTTCAATTGATAAAGATACTCCCTGCTCCATCCTGCTACTCCGGTGAGTTGCTGTTTTGGCTTTTACAATGCTGTAGCTGGTGGCCGATTTTTTATGTACAGCTGAGGTCAACCTGATTTTTAGACAGGAGGCCAAGTTTTGGTGCCCGGCCCCTTTACCGGGGGATGCATCGCAGCAGCCTAAGCTACACCCCCAGGTCGGAGGTGACCGCCACGAGGAGATGGCGGGGTTTGCGTCAGACTCTACCTTTGGGCAGTCTGACGAAGATATTAGCAAGACGCCATCAGCCCCACCGGCGAGGCGGATCCGCGCAGTGGCCGGCAAGGTGTCTGCCACTCGTGCCGAGACGGCGAGGACCGCCAATCTGGAGAAGAAGAAGTGGAAGACCAGGGGGACTGGACAGCGCCAGTCATGTCCGGTAGCGGATGCCGGTGCGCCTGATGGCGCGGGAGGTCCTGGGACTCCCCCTGAAGAAGAGGACGAGGTCGACTCGCAGAGCCCGTCGGCAAAGAGGCTGAAGTCGGGCGCTGTGGAGATGGTGGTGGACGCGGGGCGCGTCAAGGATCAGCTGAAGGTTGATATGCTGCAGGGCCGATCCAAGACCGTACTCCCTCCGTCTCCGGCGTTGAAGCAACGCTTTCGGTTGAAGCCGAGCATGAGGTAATTTTTAGCTTTACCTCTGCTAGTGTTTGGAATTTCATCTGTGTGATGCACTGGGTGTTTTACTCTAGCGAGTTTTTTCTGGCAGGCCGAAGATTGCGTCGGCTAGTGGCAGTGTGGCCTCAGATGGCGCTGCTTCTGGGCAGAGCCCGGCGGTGGATCCATCCGCCTCGTCTGCTCGGGCGAATGAGTCGGCTGGAGCTCGGGGCTCCACCGGGCAAGAGATGCCGATCCGCCCCTCTGCCATGTCTGGCGGCGAATTCCAATCATTCCCGACACCTCGCACTTCCAGCCAGACCTCCGGGGGGACCCTGGTGCCGCCGCTGTCACATGTGGCGAGGGAGGTCGAGTGCTCTGGTGGTCAGCCTCAACCGTCGGAACGGATCACGATGGAGACTGACGGGGACAGTGATGGCGACGAGGTGTTGGATTTGACCTCGAGTCATCTTGAGGAGGACATCATCTTGGATCGCGCAGACCTGGCGAAGGTTCGCGAGGCCCAACAGGTCTTCTCGTCGTCACTTTTCGTGAGTTCCACATGCCTTTGTCCCTTTTGCTATAGATGCTGGTGTTTTTGCTTAAAATAGCCTGACTGTTTTGTTGCGCAGAATATGATGACGCGGGCGAAGGAGAGGTCTAACGCCGTTGCCAAGACGGCGGCTCTTGCATGCGAGGCGGAAGAGCTCCGCGCTAAGCTAAAGCGCACTGAGGAGGTGGCGGCCGAGCTGCTGGCTGACCAGCGAGCCAAGGCGGCGGCCGAGTTGGCAGCGGCCAGCTCTGCTGCCGAGCAGGCGATGAAGCTGAAGGAGGAGCAGATCGAGACGGAGAGGAGAGGCCTTGTTGAGCTGAAAATAGGTAATACATGTTTTAGACTTACTGTAGTTTTGGCTTTGGTTGGTCTGACCAACTCTTCGTCCTGGAGAGATGGAGAGGAAAGAGGCCGAGCTGAAGGAGCAGAATGCAAGGCTCCAGAGAGACCTCAAGGAGTGCGAGCAGGCGAACTCTCGTCTCCAAGAGGAGCACAAGGCTGCCATTGACAGTGAGTATAGTGTTTCTCAGAAGCTTGCTTATGAGAAGGATCTGCGCACAGATGTTGAACAGTGTCTTGAGGCGGCGATGCGTTGTCTTCAGAATGACCAAGTGCAAATTGCAGGGCTGGAGCTGGAGCTCGAGGAGTTGAAGCCTGCAGCTAGCTATGTGATGGACATGGTAGTCCCTCAGGCGGATCCGGCGGCTCCTGTGTCTCTACTGGATCGGCTGAAGGCAGCCCCAACTCGGCTCAAGGAGTTACTAGTGGAGACGGGCACCTTTTGCGTGCAGACCGCCCTGGGTTTGACGAAGGCGCACTTCCCAACACTTGCTGTGGAGAAGGTGTCCGGGCCTCCACCGCCAGGCTATGATGAAGTGCTGCTGACCTCCCTTGGGGAGACTTATGAAGCTCATGCGGCGCAGATTGTGGGCAAGCTGGAGCTCTGGACGGAAGAGGATGCAGAATAGATTAGATTTAGAAAAAGTGAAATCTGAAATCTGCATGCTGTAAATGAACATGGTTTATTTTGGTGTTGAACAACTGTTTTGTCACACCCTGATTTTCAACAAAACCAGAATGCTGCCATATGTGTGCCCAGGATGTCCACAGAACACATATAGCTCACAAATTGTATCACAGTAGCAACAAAGCTCGAATAAAATAAAGTTTACATCCAAAGTTTAACACGAATCAGAGTATTACGCTAAAGATACAGCGGAAGTCTAATTTATTATAAATCATTCTCCAACTAATGACGAGCTCCACACCACAGGGACGCCGACTGGTTGACCACAGCTCAGAGGTATGGAAGATCTTCTGGCAGCTCAGCTAGCACATCCTCATTGTGTGCACCATCTGTACCCGTCCGGATTTTGTTGATATTGTGGCAAGCGTAAGTATTTGTCATACTTAACAAGTATAGCATGAATGCATGAAGGCTTAAAGAAAGGCTGACACGGTTGAACTGCATTAGCACTTTTAGTTGATTCATTTTACACTAGAATAGAATAGTAAACTTAAGTGAAACCCAGTTGAGAACCTAGTTAAATAAATGTAAGTACAGTTTATCATAAAGTAAACATCATCTTCTAATCAGAACAGGGTTCCAGGCCGCTCGTGACCGTGAGCACGGCTATCATGATAGGATGTACACTCTGCAGAGGTTTCGCCCTTTACACACCAGTCGCGTAAAGTTCAAAGGAACTTAACCCCGTCACGCCAATCCACACTTCCGAGGTATGAACAGCATAGGGACGCTACGAGACTTTTCGTAAGGCACTCTAGCAAGGTAGTAGCCACTGTGGTTTCGACTATGGCGTATGGCCCCAAGGCACCGAGAAGACCCTCACCGACGCATCACAGGGGAAGACCATTGGCGTCCAACGCGACACGTCACTAGAGCAAAGACACACAGCACATGCTCTAGCCGCACAACGTGCAGAGCCGCACACAGTGGCTCCTGACACAGGACTGTGCTCCATGACAGCAGGGCCGACGGTAACAATACGCTCACTGCGACCGCCCTCGGTGGATCGAAACCATACTGGATCACCGCATCCCCCACTTAGTGCCTTTCGGTAACCACTAGCAAGCTAGAGCCACACAAAGTACTTGGTCAAGACCAGAGCCATTATAGTTCCGGTGGCGGCGAGTAAGTCCCGAAGGGCCGCATTCCAAACCGGACCTTAAGGAGAGACACTAGAGCAAAGCACAAAGCACATGCTCTAGCTCCCTAAACTATGTTGCTAAAAAGCAAGTTTTATCATCATGTGAGAGTGAACCATTAAGTCAAGATTAACATTTAGCATAAGGTGGATAGCGGCACTAGCAAGGAACTACCCATATGCATAAAACCCGGGTGACAAGGTGTAAGGATAAAAGTACTAGGTTCATCCTAAAGGTTCATCAATTTAGATACATGCAAGTATGAGAAAGTAAATGTGTAGTTTAATGTGAATAGGTAGCAAGGATTGTCCATGCTATACTTGCCTTCCTGAAAGTGCTGCTGCTGCGGGACTTGCTCCTCGAAGCCTTGGTCGTAACCGAACTCGAACGGATCAACGGCTGCTCACGCAATTCACCACACAAGTATCCACACATTCATCACATGCAAACAGAATTAATTCTATTAAAACAGTACACCAAACAGAAACAAAAGCACAAAACAAAGCTACTAAACTAATCTACGCTTCGATACGAACACGTGAGCGTGAAAATCACTCTAATCGGAGCTAGAACGAAGAAACTACGCCTAAAACGGTAAACGATCGGGCGACGTCGGCGGGCGACGCGAACGGACGTCGACCGACATCAGCGGATAGCGAACAATGGCACGAAACACGGCTGCGATGCTGAGCACAAGGTTGAACACGACCGTCCATGACGAGTCATGTGGCGGGGCTGCAGAACTTAGCGAGCGGCGGCGAGCGACGGCAAGCAACGACGTCGACGAACGATGTCGGCGGCGTCGGCTGACGTCAGCGAGCGACACGAGCGGCGGCGGGCAGCGCTACGTAGCACGGAACACGGTGTCTACGCTGGACACGACGCTAGCGCGGCCGTCTAAGGCGAAGCGCACGACGGGGCTGCTCTCTAAACGAGCGGACAGCACCTACGGCAAACGTCGGCGACGTCGATTGGCGGCGAATGGCGGCAAGCGGCGGCAACGCAGCAACTATGCGGCGGGGAGGACGACCAAGACCAGGGCCTAAATGGCACAGAAACTATGGGAAAATGAGAGGGAAGGGGCAGCGGCTCACCGGCAACGGTGAGGACGAACGAAAAACGGCAACGACGATCACCGATGACGACGTCAACGACCGGCAGCGGCGGCGGGGCTGCATGGCGCCATGGGAGGGCCATGGAGAGGGTTAGGGGCTGCGCAAAACAGGGATAAAATGGAGAGAGCTCGATGAGAGGGTCGCGATGGTGGCCTTGCCGACGAGAACCGACGGGCGGATCACCGGCGACGACGACGGCGGCGGCGGCAAGGGAGGGGCGGCGCACTGGGGTGGGGGCGCCTAGTCCTATAGGGTTTAGGGTTGGTGGGGCCGGGGTCCCAAATCCTAAAAGGATTAGGAGAGGGGAGGGCGCCAGGATAGGGGGAAGGGGGGCGCCAGGGATGTGGGCGCCGTGGGGGAGGGCTCGGCCAGGGAGAGAGGTGGGTTTTCTAGGGGGCCGGGAAGCGGGTTTCTGGGTTGGACTATGGGCCGCTGGGCCGGGAGAAAAGAAAGAAAGAAAAGAACAACACAAAGCTATGACTACACTCAAACAACAAAATGAATGCAACAGCATGAATGCAACAACTTGTTGAGCTCTAGATTGATTTTATTCGTCGAAAAGTTTTATTTTCCTAAGTTTTTCATGATCACTCTCAAGTCTAGGCAAATTATTTACTAAGTTTTGAAAAGACGTTTTCAGGGTGTTAGAAACCTGCCCCCCTTAAGATGAATCTCGTCCTCGAGATTCGGATGGAAGTTCAAGGAGATGGAACAATCCTTCTTCAGCTCATCCTCGATTGCTGTGCCCGTGGCTTGGTTTACCATGCGATGCTCCGATGAGCTGGTTGCCTTGAATTCAACATCCTCTCCTGATGGTGCCTTCATCCTTACAGTCCTTGTGGCACACTCTATCACAGCTTTATTCTTGGACATCCAACTCATCCCTAGGATCAAGTCCATCCCCACTGAGTTCAGGACTATCGGGTGAACCACAAAATCTACCCCCCTTATGGCTAAGGTCACCTTTGGACAGTAAAGGGTAGCACGTTGTTCACCTCCCGGTCCGCTAACTAGCATGGCATTTTTCATGGGTTGTAGTGTTATCTGATTCTTTTGCACGAATTCAGCAGATATAAATGCATGCGAGGCTCCGGAATCAAACAAAACAGTAGCGGGGGTTGAGTTGACGGAGAACGTACCGACAACCACGTCCGTTGCTTCCTGAGCGGTTTCTGAGCTCATGTGGTGTAGCATGCCCTGGAGATAGTTCTGCTGGCCTCGGTTGCCCTGTGCCTGCTGTTGATTCCCATTCTGCACCAGCTGCTGTCCTGGCTTCTGGCCGCTATTCTGGCCAACGACATTCTGAACCTTACGGGGACAAGCACTGGCGAAATGTCCCGGTTCACCACAGTTGTAGCAGGTCCTTAGCCCCATTGGAGTGAGATTGGTCTAGGTGAGCTGTTGACCGTTCTGCTGCTGACCCTGGGTGCGCTGCGGCTACTGGAAGTTCAGGAGTCGCTGCTGCTGTTGTTGGACATTCTGGGGGCGCTATTGCAGCTGCTGCTGGTACTGAGGGCGCTGCTGAAACTGAGGGGTAAAACGTGGGCGAGTGTTACTCCCCGACTGCTGGCTCAGGTGCTTCCTCTTCTTGTCTTCTATCTCACGGCTCTTGCTCTCAATCATCAAGGCACCATCAACCAGATCCCCGAAAGTGGGAAAAACAATGCACGTTATCTGTAGCTGAATGGCATCAAGAGTCCCCCACGGAAGCAAGCTTGCCTCTTCCTGTCAGTAGACACCTCCTCTGGAGCATAGCGTGCCAACTCCATAAACTTGTCACGGTAGGATGTGACACTCATCCCTTCCTGTGTTAGTGACAGGAACTCCTTCTTTTTCAGCTCCTTCAGTCCTTCGGGCACATGGTGAGAACGGAAGCCGTCACTGAACTGCAGCCAGGTGATCAGGTTGCGGTTGGGGTATCCAACCTGATAAGTCTCCCACCAGTCTAGAGCTGATCCATCTAGCTACCCTGCCGCATAGAGAACCTTCTCCCTATCGTTGCACTGAGCAATGTCAAGCTGTCTCTCCACCGCTCTTAACTAGTCATCAGCTTCCAGCGGGTTACTGGCATGGGCGAATCTCGGCGGATGTCCCTTCATGAACTCGCCCCTCTTGTCTCTAGCAGGCGCTGGGTGCTGTTGCTGGTGCTGCTGGTTCTGCTGCATGACCGTCATGGTCTGCGCCATCTGTTGCATAAGCTGCGTCTGCATGCGCACCAGATCCTCCATGGTGGGCGGTGGCGGTGGTGGTGTGTTGGCGCTGGGTGCACCGCTGCCAGTCCTGGTGTTAACCATCTGTCATGAACATACAACCTCTCATTAATTTGCCATGAACCATGTATATGCAGTCTCAACTCAGTGTAAGCAGTTATAAAGAGATATGGTATGCTGACAGGATAAGAACTGATATAGTGATGATCAAGATATATATAGAGCACAAGAGATAAGGAATCCAACTATTCATTACCCTTAACCTTAAACTAGACGATCACAGACTTACGTCTGCTCACATCACAATCATTACAAAGATCCAAATCATCCATAAGCATAATAACGACTCAAACAAAGCACTTAAAGGACATAGTTCACACAAGACTCGACTTGACTCGACTGGGTTTTTGACTCAAAAATGTTCTAACGTTCTCCTATTACAGACTCAAGACTGATGGTGGACTTCCTAATCCTCGACGGTGGTGCGGCCTTCAGTGGTGCCGTAGCGGGGTCTCTTGCGGGGTGGCGAGTCAGCACGGTACTCGTCCTCGCGTGGTGCTAGAAGTCCTGCCTGTGTCTCCAGCTCCTGAACCCTGTCCTGTGTCGCAGTGAGCCTAGCCCTCAGCCTGGCGATCTCATCTGACGCGGCGTCCAAGTCTGTGTTGAGCGCGGCCACAAGTGCCACTGTAGAGACGAGCTGGGGGTTGGTGGCTCCCACCACTGAAGCTATAGTGCAAGCTGCCTCTCCACACCTCCGGCGTGGATGGAACCTGTCGTGACCGTTCCGAGCCTCCGCCCAGAACCTGTCCCTGAAGCGGTAGTACGCCTGGCGAGCTGCACAACTGATCCCTGCTGCTAGGGTGTCTCTGTCACTGATGGCGTAGTGTGTAGCTATCCTCTTGGCGGCGTGGAACCGCTCATCTGGCACACGAACCGCCACGTGAACCCTCCAGAAGTTACGGAAGTGATCATGCACCCGGAACTCCCCGTGGTACTCCACTCCCACACGTTCGAGGCCGTAGTGACCGCGAAGCAACCTCTGAAGACGGACATGGTAGAAGTTGTCACCGCCATCCCTGACGAACTGGTAGATCCTCCAACCACGCTCATCAGGTGTCGCCCGCTCTGCTGGCTCCACTGGCTCCTCTCCGTCCTCGACTCCGTCCTCCTCACCATCTTCAGCCTCGTAGTCCTCGTCCTCATCATCCTCGTCCTCATCACCCTCGTTGTCGTCAGCCTCATCATCCCCATCATCACCATCGTCACCATTGCTGTCGGGGTCACCTCCTGGGCCTCCTCCAGTGGCAGACTGCTGAGTAGGGGCAAGCTGCGACGGGTAGTCGCTGTGCTCCCGATCGCCCTCGTTGTCAGAATGGAAGATCTCCCTCTCCTCAGGATCCTCCTCCGACTTCGACTCCTCTGTCTGGGGCGCCTCCTGCAGCTGGAGCGCCTCCTGCTACTGCCTCTGCCTCCGGACTGCGTCGTCGTACGTGCGTCTCCAACTGTGGTAGCCGTCCTGGTAAGTCGCCATCAAACTGCCCTCGAAGACGCGCGATGGCAGGTGCGCGCAAGTGCTCTTGTGTGCGGTCAACTTGATGCGGGCCATCTGTAGCATGAGGTAGAGGATATAAACAAAAATTAGAAAAATTTTCACAATAGAGCAAGTAGAAGGCAAAGAACATATTTTATAAAAGAAACTCAACACCAAGGAGTGAGATAGCAAGAGAACAATGATAAAACAAAAAGGGCATCGTCCATACTATCTAGGCTGCGATCCTACAGTCAGCATGGCTCTGGTACCAACTTGTCACACCCTGATTTTCAACAAAACCAGAATGCTGCCATATGTGTGCCCAGGATGTCCACAGAACACATATAGCTCACAAATTGTATCACAGTAGCAACAATGCTCGAATAAAATAAAGTTTACATCCAAAGTTTAACACGAATCAGAGTATTACGCTAAAGACACAGCGGAAGTCTAATTTATTAATCGTTCTTCAACTAATGACGAGCTCCACACCACAGGGACGCCGACTGGTTGACCACAGCTCAGAGGTATGGAAGATCTTCTGGAAGCTCAGCTAGCACATCCTCATTGTGTGCACCATCTGTACCCGTCCGGGATTTTGTTGATATTGTGGCAAGCGTAAGTATTTGTCATACTTAACAAGTATAGCATGAATGCATGAAGGCTTAAAGAAAGGCTGATACGGTTGAACTGCATTAGCACTTTTAGTTGATTCATTTTACATTAGAACAGAATAGTAAACTTAAGTGAAACCCAGTTGAGAACCCAGTTAAATAAATGTAAGTACAGGTTATCATAAAGTAAACATCATCTTCTAATCAGAATAGGGTTCCAGGCCGCTCGTGACCGTGAGCACGGCTATCATGATAGGATGTACAATCTGCAGAGGTTTCTCGCTTTACCCACCAGTCGCGTAAAGTTCAAAGGAACTTAACCCCGTCACGCCAATCCACACTTCCGAGGTATGAACAGCATAGGGACGCTACGAGACTTTTCATAAGGCACTCTAACAAGGTAGCAGCCACTGTGGTTTCGACTATGGCATATGGCCCCAAGGCACCGAGAAGACCCTCACCTGTGACGCATCACAGGGGAAGACCATTGGCATCCAACGCGACACATCACTAGAGCAAAGACACACAGCACATGCTCTAGCCGTGCAACGTGCAGAGCCGCTGTTGGCGGTTCTTAACGACAATTTATTATGGCCAACAAAGATATAAAAAGTGATGAAACAAATAGACATAGGGTTATTTACTAACGAATTCCACGAGTCTTGGTGCATATATGTTCACAGGAATAAAGTGGAGAAAGAAAGGCTAAATTGGGCCCAGGGCCAGGTCGCCCGACCTAGCTTGGTCGGCCGACCTGGGTGAGGTCCATCCTTAGCCCATCAGCAAAAGCACACTCGGGAGTGATCAGGCACGTTGAGATCAAGACGGTGGAAATAGAGAGATGGGATTGGGACACGTGGCAATCACATGGATTCATGGGCCCACATCTCCAACTTAACTGACACATATTCACCATTACCCACCGGAAACCGACCTAAGGACCCACTGGAGAGTGACACTGACGAAGTGGGGCCGAGGGGCCACAGCCTTGGGTCGGCCGACCTGGCCGCGTGTCCAAATCGCCACCGCCTTCACCAGTAACTGTCAACCGCCTCCAGGAGTTCATCCGTGCTGTGCATCATCAACGTCGGTGAAATGGACGGTCGGCCGATCCCCCCTAGTCGGCCGACCTGGGCCCACCTCCAGACCGCCTCAACCGCTGCAAACCGACTCCAAACCGCCTCTCCAAGCTTTAAATAGCTGGACTCGGGGCAGGGCTAATCATCATCGAGCTGAAGTGAAGATCCAAGGCGAAGCCCTTCTCATATCCAGATTAGAAATAGGGAGAGAGTGAGGGAGAGTCTGGAGGAGTCCCGGCGTGTCGGCGACCCTCCACCTATTCCTCAACGGATGCGAGCTACTCAGTGAGTATCCGGGATTCAACTAGTAATTAAGTCTGAGTTATAGTTAAGTTACATTCTCTATTGTGCTTGTGGGTTCGTTGCTTTATTTATAAAGTATTCTAATCTTTGATCAAGGTTAGGATAGCTGATATTATCTTAAGCGTGGTGCTTAGGTGTATATTTGCCCTCGTTTGCCTCGTAGCCCCACAGATTAGTAGAGGTAGGCGGCAGGTGGTGACAGCCCTGTCCGTCCTTTGTAATCCTCCACGTACGGGTACGGCGTAGAGCTGTTGGCCGGCAATTTCCTAGAGGCCTAGGATACCCCGGTGCCTAAAGCAAGCATAGGAGAATTCTCTCAACTATCATCAGAGCCTTAGTGCTAAGTTATCCTCTCTACCCAGCCTTTATAAACACTCGATCGATCCAGCTCAGCTTTACTGATTAGATACACTTTTACGTTCCCCGTGGATTCGATACCTGGTTTATTCACGGGTGAAAGCTACTTCGACAGCCGTGCGCTTGCGGACTTTCTGTTTGCCACCGCTGGTGTCAACAAGCTTTCTGGCGCCGTTGCCGGGGAACGGTAGCTGTTATCTAAGATCTAAGGTTGCCCGTATATCTTTTATTTTATATTTCTTTTGTTTTTGTTTTCAACCATGAATTCCACCCAAATTCATGAGTTCTCTGCTCCAAAGGGTGAATTATTGGAGCCGCACCCCTCGTCAAATCCTATTTTAACTGATAGCTATGAGCTTCGCCCTGCCTTCATAGCTATGGTCCAGGACAAATCCTTCTCTGGAAGTGATGGTGAAAACCCATACCGTCACCTACACGAATTTGAGTTGCTCTGTTCGTGTCTGGTTATATCAGGCATGACGCAGGCAACGATTAAATGGAAGCTCTTCCCGTTCTCTCTCAAAGAGAGAGCAAGGAAGTGGTATGACCACACCGTTGGGCTAACGAACGGTGAATGGGAAAAGTTACGAGACAAGTTTTGTCTAGAATACTTCCCTGTTCACCGGATGTGTGCACTTCGGAAGGAAATCATTAACTTCCAGCAACGAGAGAAGGAAACAATCGCCAAAGCATGGGACCGGTTCCAGGACTCATGTCTAACCGGAACAGATCTAGGCTTCCCAGATTACATGCTCATGCAGCATTTTCGGTCTGGGTTGAATAGTGAAGACGCCTAGTACATTGACATAGCAGCCGGAGGCTCATTCCTACACATAACCCCGGCTAGAGCAAAGGAAGTCCTAGCAGCCATCCGGGAAAACGCCCCTGCTGACGTGACCGAAACTGAGCAAGAAGACTTTCAAGTAGAATCCATAGACTTGTCCAGTCCGACTCCTAAGACCCCATCCGTCGAGGAAGAGGAAACTCAACCTCTCGGATTACCCTTTGAGTTCGAGGAGGATCTTTTTGAAGACTTCGGGAATACCTCGAACTACACAACATAGAAAAAGCCTACGGTAGAGACCCCCTCCATTTATATGGAGACTGAATTCCTAGACGAAACCGTGAGGGAGCTTATTTCCATCCTAAACACGGAATGGTCAAACGAATCTGAGTCTTCTTCCGAAGTTATTCGGATTAACTCACCTTCGCAGACTATTCGAGTTTCGTAAGCAAGGTAGCCGTAGACATTCTATACAACCCGACTGTTGGGGCAAACATCATGTCCAGTTCTTTCGCATACGTCCTTGGACGTCGTAAAAGGATGGTCCCAACGTCAAAACTCCTTAGTACACCCTCAGGTCAAATTCTCGAGAGTCTCGGCATAGTACAAGATTTCCTCGTTCACCACGGGATTGAGATGGCTCTAGATCTTTACGTCTTTGAGACATCAGACTTCGACCTCCTGGTAGGACAACCTGTCGAGGGCCTCTTTCAGGATGTAACCTCGGAAGGAAATCTCCTAGCCAAAGTAGGAAGAAATCTCCTCACTATACCGTTAGCTAGGGTTAAAAATGCCATAGTCGAACCTTTGGTAGAAACTAACCCAGTTGAGGAGGCAAAATCCCTGCAACCTAGTGACCCATTTGAGTCATTCCTCGAAGAACATGTTCACGACTTTATAGAGGAAGAGGATGACGCTTCTGAGCCACTTGAAACTGAGGAGCCACCTAAGACACATGTAGAGCTAAAACCCTTGCCCGCTGGCCTTCGCTATGTCTTCCTAAACGAAGACAGGGACACCCCTGTTATCATTAGCGACAAGCTATCGCGGGACGAGAGTGATAGACTCGTGAAGGTGCTCGAGAAACACCGCTCGGCGTTCGGGTACTCCCTAAAAGACTTGAAGGGAGTAAGCCCCGTGCTCTGTACCCATCGCATTCCCATAGATCCAGCCTCTACACCTTCTAGGGAGCCTCAGCGTAGGCTAAATAATGCAATGAGGGAAGTCGTGAAGAAGGAAGTTTTAAAACTTTTGCATGTCGGGATCATCTATCCTGTCCCTCATAGTGAATGGGTCAGCCCTGTCCAAGTAGTACCCAAGAAGGGAGGTATGACCGTCGTGAGTAACGAAAAAAACGAGCTGATTCCTTAGCGAACCGTTACTGGGTGGCGGATGTGCATTGATTACCGCTGACTCAACAAGGCGACAAAGAAGGATCACTTCCCTCTCCCCTTCATCGATGAGATGTTGGAGAGACCTGCAAACCACTCCTTCTTTATTTTTCTTGATGGGTATTCCGGCTATCATCAGATTCCCATCCACCCCGATGATCAAGAAAAGACCACCTTCACTTGCCCTTATGGAATGTATGCATACCGCAGGATGTCATTCGGGTTATGCAATGCACCAGCATTGTTCCAAAGGTGCATGATGTCTATCTTTTCAGACATGATAGAAGAGATCATGGAAGTTTTCATGGATGATTTCTCAGTCTATGGAAAGACTTTCGATCATTGTCTGCAGAACCTAGACAAGGTGCTACAAAGATGCCGAGACAAGGACCTGGTGCTAAATTGGGAAAAGTGCCATTTCATGGTCCGAGAGGGTATAGTATTAGGACACTTGGTGTCCGAAAGAGGAATAGAAGTGGATAGAGCGAAAATTGAAGTCATAGAAAAGCTTCCACCTCCCACCAATGTTAAAGGGATCCGTAGCTTCCTAGGTCATGCGGGGTTTTACTGGCGTTTCATTAGAGATTTCTCTCAGATAGCCAGGCCCCTCACTAGCGTTTTAGCTAAGGATGTACCTTTTGATTTTGATGATGAGTGTTTGCATGCTTTCACCATCTTAAAGAACACTCTCATCTCAGCACCAGTCATTCAACCCCCTGACTGGACGCTACCTTTCGAGATAATGTGTGATGCTAGTGATTATGCTGTTGGTGCTGTCCTAGGACAAACCAAAAATAAGAACCATTATGCTATCTCGTATGCTAGCAAAACTCTGACAGGAGCTCAACTTAATTATGCTACCACTAAAAAAGAGCTCCTGGCCGTAGTTTTTGCTATAGACAAGTTTAGATCTTACCTGGTAGGAGCTAAGGTGATTGTCTACACCGATCATGCTGCCTTGAAATATCTGCTAACCAAGAAAGATGCTAAACCTCGCCTTATCCGCTGGATTCTCTTACTCGAAGAATTTGATTTAGAAATTAAAGATAAAAAGGGAGTAGAGATTTCAGTAGCAGATCATTTGTCGCATATGCAGTTTACTAACATGCAGGATCTACCGATAAATTACTTTCTGCGCGACGACACCCTACTCAAGGTAACTGCCTCCGACCCCTGGTATGCAAATATTGTGAACTTTATGGTTGCAGGATATGTACCACCAGGGGAGAATAAGAGAAGGCTTATCTATGAGAGTAGACTCCATCTATGGGATGAACCATACCTATACAGGGTGTGTTCAGATGGCATGCTAAGAAGATGTGTACCAACAATCGAAGCAAGGAAGATCGTTGAGCAGTGCCATGCAGCCCCATATGGAGGTCACTACGAGGCGTTCAGGACAAGGTCAAAGATCTGGCAGAGTGGATTCTACTGGCCCACAATGTACGAGGATACAAAGGAATTCATTCGACGATGCCAGCAGTGCCAGAAACACGGAGGGATAACTGCAAGAGATGCTATGCCACTCACAAACAACTTGCAAGTTGAGTTGTTTGATGTGTGGGGCATTGATTTCATGGAACCCTTTATCAAATCCTATGACAGTGAGTACATCCTGGTGGCAGTGGACTACGTCTCGAAGTGGGTTGAAGCAATGCCCTGTCGAGCCGCTGACTCCAAACACGCACGAAAGATGTTCCATGAGATCATCTTTCCACGTTTTGGAACCCCCAGGATGGTGATCAGTGATGGAGGGTCACACTTCATCGATAAAACCTTCCAAAAATTTCTGGCGGAACTGGGGGCAAAGCACAACATAGCTACGCCTTATCACCCCCAGACAAGCGATCAAGCAGAAACATCGAACAAATAGATCAAGAACATTCTACAAAAGACCGTGATAGAAATGGGAAAAGGATGGAAGAGCAAGCTACCAGATGCTCTATGGGCCTACCGAACAGCATACAAAATGCCAATCGGGATGTCCCCATATCAACTGGTTTATGGCAAGACTTGCCATCTACCAGTTGAGCTAGAGCATCGGGCGCACTGGGCCATAAGAAAGTGGAACATGGATTTGCCAGCAGCCCAGCAGATGAGGAGGATGCAGCTATCAGAGCTAGAAGAATGGAGAGACAAAGCGTACCACAGTGCCAGAATCTACAAGGACAGAACCAAGAGATGGCACGACAGAAGGATCAAGGTGAAGGAGTTCCACCCCGGGGATAAGGTATTACTCTTTAATTCCAGGGTGAAGCTCTTTGGGCATGGAAAACTTTGGAGCAAATGGGAAGGACCATTCATTGTGGTGGAGACTTCGTCGCATGGGGCAATCACACTCCAAGATGATGAAGGTAACCTCTTCAAGGTAAATGGTCAACGTTTAAAAGTTTTCGTTGAGCCTGATAAAGTAGATGAGGAATTTGATGTGATAAATTTGGTCATGGATAATTTCCATTTATAATTTCACCTTATGCTAAGTCCTTAACCCCTAGAGCCTGATTGCACACACTTTGGGGGTATAATGGGCCTGTCACATAGTCCACAAAAAGGAAGAGGGCGACCGGGCTCAAGGCCAGGTCGGCCGATCTGCCACCGAGCCCGATCAGCCCTATCCTCCGCCAGCGTCTCTCACTAACGTCTCTGAAGACGTTCCACGGTGGATGAGTGATTCATCCTCTGCTGGATCTGAGAAGAGGGTTAGTCTTTCTTTAAAATTTCAACCATCCTCTTCTTCTTCTCTCATCTGAGCTCTTCTTCGCCCACACTCTGAAATCACCAAGCCACACCTTCTAAATCCCGAGCAATGGCCGGAAAGAGCCACCCCAAATCCCGATCAACTTTCGATCTGGATGGAGAGCCCACTCCGGCCAATCAATTGGTGCCCACCAACCTGGAGCAGGCCATGGCCGTGGTCATGTCACCGCTGGCCAGCCTCCCACCAGAGGAGGACGCGAGAGGCCGCACCAGGGGGTCGGCCGATGTGCTAGGTTGGCCGACCGGCCCTGGTGGCCCCTCGGCATCGCGCTTGGCGGCGCGATCTCAGTCACCAAGGAGGACTCCGAGGCGTGATGCACGGGCATCAAGCCCGTACAGAAGGCCGACGACGGGGCAGCTCACTCCGAAGAAGACGCCGGCGGCCACTCCAATCAAGGGAGATGGACTCCCCATGCTTCAACCAGGGGAGAAGCTGAAGGAGGTGGTCAGGAACAAGTGGGAGGACGTCGTGGCGTATCACTATACGTCCGATGTGTCCATCTACTCTCCTGCTAGCCCACCGGAGCCACGTTTCCGGGTCTTCGGGGAAAGGAAACCCGGAGGTGGCTATGGTAAGGGGCTGTTCCCTCCCCTCACACCTGAGGAGAGGAAGGAGTTGGAGGAGTCGGTGGAATCTTCACCCGCCGGCAAGATCAAGAGGCACATCAAGCCTCCTCCAATTCGCAGGCCTAGGGGCCAATTTGAGAGTGATGATGAGAAGGCCCCCATGGCTCCCTCCAACGCAGAGTTGCTAGAGTTGATTAATCAACTCAGTCGCGACTATGCTAAATTGGAGAAGAAGTTCGCTGAAGAGCGACTTGAGCGCATTAATCTTCAAGACGACTTTGATATGCTTCGTAGATCAACAGTCGTGAAGCTTAAGCGCTATGCCAAAGCTGCTGGGGATGAAAATCTCTATAATGCACCTTAGATACCCCTAGGCTTTGGATTAGGATAGGCACATTAGTTTTCCTTTCATTTATTTCATTTATTTTTTGATTATCATGTAATGTGCCTCTGAGCTAATAAATAAAATAAATTATTTAGTGTATTAGGATTGTGTCTTGTGTTTCCAATTGTTTTGAATAAAAGGTACAAGTGTGGGGGAAACTTGCAATGGGAAACAGAGCAATTCAACGCAAAACAGAGCATAGCAGAATGCAATAGAGCAGCAACAGAAAGATGTTGACCAGGGGAGTTACCCCCAAGTCGCCCGACTCCACCAGGTTGGCCGACCTGGGCTGGGTCCCACCTGTCCTCTTCTTCTTCCTGCACGCTGGTTTGGTCATCCTAAACTCTGTTTCAGTTGAATTTTTGCAGAACCTGATCATGGAATTTAAAAACTTAGTAAAATCAACCCTTTGCATCTCACCATCACATGGAAATTCTTATTAACTTACATATATTTTATTCCCTGTACCTTTGGCTTGTGGAAATCCTCATATTTATAGGACCCCATGTCATCTAGGTTATTGCATTTTGAGATATGGCTTTAATATGAAAGATACCTTTACTATTTGAGTACTTGGAATTTATGAAAAGTTTTAAAAACTTTGTACCTTGCTATGCTCCTCATGAGTTTGAGAGACAAACACTTACAAATATGATCAGATCTTACCTTTGAGCTTGAGTTATTTCAAGTCTTGTGACCCTTATTAGAGAAATCTCATGTTTTTAAAGTCAAGATCACGTACACTCCACCTTAAAAGCTAAATCCTTACACTGAGGATGAAGCAAAACATGCCTTTGTCTCATATTCATGAAATAAATACTCCTGAAAAAAAATGACCCTTCTTCCCAAAATTAAGATAGAAAGAAGATATGGGCTATATGCATAGAAAAAAAGAGAGAGAGAAAGAAAAGAAAAGACTCATGCTAAAGAGCATTGACTAGAAAAAAAAGAGTGCACTAGCCCATATCCAAAAGAATGAGAAAGGGAAGAAAGGTCAAGACAAAGGAGTACCATTACATATCCACCTCATATCACACACTTGCACATCTTGACTTGATTATATGACTTGTCTCTGATCTGGATCCAATCCTTGGAATGACAACATAAGCAAGGAAAGGTATGTATCTTGAAAGCTCCACATATAAAGTTCTATTTTGGAGAGAATGAGTGTTGTCCAACCACCATGTTTATCCAGAGAGAAACTCTTTGAGGAGCAATGCATAGGTTTTCTTTGCAAAATTCAAAAAAAAAAAACCAAGTACTTGAGAGTAAAGTGTATCATGTCATAGGAAAAGCTGTTCCTTCCTGCAATAACTCAAGAAGACATGTTAGCCACCCATATAAATCCACTAAGCCTAAATGTTTGGGAATAACCTATATATTTGTTAATGATCTCCATGATGAAGCTTAGACTTTACTTGAGGGCGAGTAAAGGATAAGTGTGGGGGAGCTTGTTGGCAGTTCTTAACGACAATTTATTATGGCCAACAAAGATATAAAAAGTGATGAAACAAATAGACATAGGGTTATTTACTAACGAATTCCACGAGTTTTGGTGGATATATGTTCACAGGAATAAAGTGGAGAAAGAAAGGCTAAATTGGCCGACCTGGCCGCGCGCCCAAATCGCCACCGCCTTCACCAGTAACTGTCAACCGCCTCCAGGAGTTCATCCGTGCCGTGCATCATCAACGTCGGTGAAATTGACGGTCGGCCGATCCCCCCTAGTCGTCCGACCTGGGCCCACCTCCAGACCGCCTCAACCGCTGCAAACCGACTCCAAACCGCCTCTCCAAGCTATAAATAGCTGGACTCGGGGCAGGGCTAATCATCATCGAGCTGAAGTGAAGATCCAAGGCGAAGCCCTTCTCATATCCAGATTAGAAATAGGGAGAGAGTGAGGGAGAGTCTGGAGGAGTCCCGACGTGTCGGCGACTCTCCACCTGTACCTCAACGGACGCGAGCTACTCAGTGAGTATCCGGGATTCAACTAGTAATTAAGTCTGAGTTATAGTTAAGTTACATTCTCTATTGTGCTTGTGGGTTCGTTGCTTTATTTATAAAGTATTCTAATCTTTGATCAAGGTTAGGATAGCTGATATTATCTTAAGCGTGGTGCTTAGGTGTATATTTGCCCTCGTTTGCCTCGGATTAGTAGAGGTAGGCGGCAGGTGGTGACAGCCCTGTCCGTCCTTTGTAATGCTCCACGTACGGGTACGGCGTAGAGTTGTTGGCCGGCAATTTCCTAGAGGCCTAGGATACCTCGGTGCCTAAAGCAAGCATAGGAGAATTCTCTTAACTATCATCAGAGCCTTAGTGCTAAGTTATCCTCTCTACCCAGCCTTTATAAACACTCGATCGATCCGGCTCAGCTTTAGTAATTAGATACACTTTTACGTTCCCCGTGGATTCGATACCAGGTTTACTCACGGGTGAAAGCTACTTCGACAGCCGTGTGCTTGCGGACTTTCTGTTTGCCACCGCTGGTGTCAACAGCTGTAACACCCTAAAATCTAGGCCTTAATAAAAATTAGGGATTTAATATCTTTAATTATAAATTGTTCATGTCATATAGAAATTAATTAGAATTATGATAGAAAAATAAAAGCAAAAGTAAGCGTAGGAAAACATATTTGTGCACCCATGCCGATGCATATTTTTGTTTGTTAGCTATTTAATTGATGGATGTTAAATTTGTATTTAAGATCCTCATTTAAAAAGCTTTGGAATGAGTGGTTGTTTTCTTTTTCGCGTTAAGTCCGTTTTTGCCCCCTGAGCTTTTGGCCCGGATCGCTTTTGCCCCCTTAACTCCCTGACCCGGCCCGCCTCACCTCCTCCCGCTTGCAACGCCGCGGCCCACCTTGGCCCAGCTCGGCCCAGCGCAGCGCCGCGTACGCCTCCCGCTCCCGGAAAACGCCCAGCGCCCGGGGCGCCTTCAGCCGCGCCGCTGACAGGTGGGACCCACCTGTCAGGGCCGTCGTCCCCCTCCGCTCGGACTCCGGCCGAGTCCGACGCCGCCCCGCTCAACCGCCGCCGCGATTCGCGCGCGCGCCCGGCCCTATCCGCCCCGGATTCCGCGCACGCCTATCCCCTCGACCCTCCGCCCTATAAAGCTACCCCGAGCCCCCTCCCTTACCTTGTTTCCCGCACCCGAGAGCTTGCGCCGCCGCCGTGCCGTCCGCTTCGGTAAGCCGCCGCCGCCGCTCGTTTTGACGCCAAGGAGGAGCTGCGCTCACCCCTAACCCCCTTCCCCGTGCTCACAGGAGCTCTTGGAAGCACCCCGACGCCTGGAACCCCGGCATCGAGCCCCGGAGCCCCGCCGCCACCGAGGACCGAGCCCGCCGCCGCTCTTCAACGCCGGCGACCCATCTCCGCCGCCCAATCGCCGCGCCCGAGACCCTAGGTGAGTCCGCCGTGACGCCCTCGTTCTTCCAAGCCAAGCCGCACGCAAAACCGAGCCCTCTAGCTCTAGTCCGACGCAGCGCCGCCGCTCGCCGCCGCTCGCCGCCGTTCCCCAACTCGCAGCCGGCCCTTACCGCCGCCCGCTTCGATCTTGGCCCTCGGATCTGATCTGAACGGCTGAGACCACCCCGTACCCCTTCACCCCCTTAACCGGTCCACCGTGGACCCGTGAACCAGGTCCACGGCGCGGTCCACGGCCACGTCAGCACCCCGTCAGTGCCACGTGTCTGACACGTGGACGCCACGTCAGCGCGCACCTTTTGCACTTAAGCCCCTCGGTTTTACCAAAATCAACCCGCAGTCCTGTGTAGTTCAAAAGTAATTAGATATAGGTCCTTTTTCTTACGGTTTGAACCCTGAGTTTTTGAATAATCGAACCCGCCGTCCTAGGTTGTTTTATTTACGCGTTAGACCGCCCCTGTTTTCTCGCAGATAGGTCCCTGGTAGTTTAGTTTCTTTGCCAGCAAGCCCCTAGACCTTGTTTTAGCCCTAGATTATGCGTTTTAACTCCGATTTCAGTGATTCTTGCGCTCATGTGTTCGTAGTAATGCGTAGAATAGTTTTATTTGCTTTTTAGCCACTGTTTGAATTATTTGGTGTACTGTTCTAATTTATTTCACTTGATATGCATGTACTGGCTTGCTTGGTTTGCGTGTTGGTGATTGTTGATCGTGTCCAGCCGGTGAGCCTTTCGAGCCGACTTTTGAGCAACACTTTGAAGAGCAAGAGCAGCAGCTGCAGTACCAAGAGGAAGGCAAGTATAACACGAGAAATCCTTGATTGCATGAGTTAAATTGTTTTTAGGATATCCCTAGTACTTTTGAGACTTATTTTCTTGCTCAACCGGGTTATGCATTGACGGGTAAATTGAGCTAGGCTTTACAACTTGCGCTTACTGTCTTCGGACAGTGATACTTGATATTTATACAAAGATGAATGTTAAAACTTGCTTTTTAGCAACATGGTTAGGAAGCTGGGGCATGTGCTGTGTGCTTTGTCCTCGGTAACCCTTGTTCTAGAATATGTGCTGTGTGCTTTATTCTAGGCAATTCACGATCTGGAACATGTGCTGTGTGCTTTGTTCTAGGCAACCTTTAATTTGGACATGTGCTGTGTGCTTTGTTCCATCCAACCTAAATTGGAACATGTGCTGTGTGCTTTGTTCATTAATCAACCTTTAAACTGGGACAATTGCTGTGTGCTTTGTTCTGGGCATCACTTGTTATGGTCTATCTTAAAGTGGCAACCTGGGAAAACAGTGCAACCACGGGAATCAAATGGGCTCTGGTCTTAACTAAGTAAATTGTATGATCCTAGCTTGTCTAAGTGGCTATCTGGCTTGACTTGGAGGAGAGGGCCAGAAGCGGTGGCCTTTGTCTGTCTCAGAAATGGGTCGATATTTACTTTTGGTGGGAGCAGAGAAGGTTCACACTGTCACTAGCGGCTAGGGTCTCTTTTGAAAGGTTTCGTAGCGTCCCTATGCAGTCACACCAAAGGTAGTGTGATGAATGTGCCTAGCTAGCACTGCATGGTTGGGTTATAAAGTTCTTTTGAGCTTTTACGCGACCAGTGGGGAAAGTGTACAACCTCTGCAGAGTGTAAAACTGATATATCAGCCGTACTCACGGTTACGAGTGGCCTGGATCCTTTTTGACAGTGATCTTTACCCTGGTGATGTTTAAAATGCAAGGAAGTGGATTGATGGTGAATTAAGAAATCTCTTTACTTATACTTAATTTGGGTTACAACTGGGAGTTACCTATTACACTGTAGTAACTTGGTTAATACTAAAATTGAACAATTAAAAGTGCTTACCGCAGTTAAACCGTGTCTAGCCTTTTAAGCCTTCATACCTCGTGTTATATTTGTTAAGTAAAGTTGGTTTACTTACACTTGTGTTATTCAACAAAATCCTGGATGGGTAATCAGATGAACCTGAAGGTGTTGTGGAGTGCCCTGAATATTTCCCAGACTTCTAGGCAGCTGTCAACCAGTCGGTGTCCTTGTGGAGTAGATGGAGCCACGAGAGTTTATCTTTTCGTATGCGTAAACTTTGATTAAAGACTTGAGTCTTATTTGTAGTAATTCTGGATGCTATTCTTTTGTAATCGAGCACTTGATTTACTTTGATATTCTGTTATTCTAAAGCTATATGTGTGTGTTGGACTTCCTAGGTACACATATAGTAGCATTCAGGTTTATTCGTAAATCCGGGTGTGACAACAGCCGCACACAGTGGCTCCTGACACGGGACTGTGCTCCACGACAGCAGGGCCGACGGTAACAATACGCTCACTGCGACCGCCCTCGGTGGATCGAAACCATACTGGATCACCGCATCCCCCACTTAGTGCCTTTTGGTAACCACTAGCAAGCTAGAGCCGCACAAAGTACTTGGTCAAGACCAGAGCCATTATAGTTCCGGTGGCGGCGAGTAAGTCCCGGAGGGCCGCATTCCAAACCGGACCTTAAGGAGAGACACTAGAGCAAAGCACAAAGCACAAAGCACATGCTCTAGCTCCCTAAACCATGTTGCTAAAAAGTAAGTTTTATCATCATGTGAGAGTGAACCATTAAGTCAAGATTAACATTTAGCATAAGGTGGATAGCGGCACTAGCAAGGAACTACCCATATGCATAAAACCCGGGTGACAAGGTGTAAGGATAAAAGTACTAGGTTCATCCTAAAGGTTCATGAATTTAGACACATGCAAGTATGAGAAAGTAAATGTGTAGTTTAATATGAATAGGTAGCAAGGATTGTCCATGCTATACTTGCCTTCCTGAAAGTGCTGCTGCTGCGGGACTTGCTCCTCGAAGCCTTGGTCGTAACCGAACTCGAACGGATCAACGGCTGCTCACGCAATTCACCACACAAGCATCCACACATTCATCACATGCAAACAGAATTAATTCTATTAGAACAGTACACCAAACAGAAACAAAAGCACAAAACAAAGCTACTAAACTAATCTATGCTTCGATACGAACACGTGAGCATGAAAATCACTCTAATCGGAGCTAGAACGAAGAAACTACGCCTAAAACGGTAAACGATCGGGTGACGCGAACGGACGTCGACCGACGTCAGCGGACAGCGAACAACGGCACGAAACACGGCTGCGACGCTGGGCACAAGGTTGAACACGACCGTCCATGACGAGTCATGTGGCGGGGCTGCAGAACTTAGCGAGCGGCGGCGAGCGACGGCAAGCAACGACGTCAACGAACGACGTCGGCGGCGTCGGCTGACGTCAGCGAGCGACACGAGCGGCGGCGGGCAGCGCTACGTAGCACGGAACACGGCGTCTACGCTGGACACGACAATAGCACGGCTGTCTAAGGCGAAGCACACGACGGGGCTGCTCTCTAAACGAGCGGACAGCACCTACGGCAAACGTCGGCGACGTCGCTCGGCGGCGAACGACAGCAAGCGGCGGCAACGCAGCAACTATGTGGCGGGGAGGACGACCAAGACTAGGGCCTAAACGGCACAGAAACTATGGGGAAAATGAGAGGGAAGGGGCAGCGGCTCACCGGCAACAGCGAGGACGAACGAGCAACGGCAACGATGATCACCGACGACGACGTCGACGACCGGCGGCGGCAGCGGGGCTGCATGGCGCCATGGGAGGGCCATGGAGAGGGTTAGGGGCTGCGCAAAACAGGGATAAAATAGAGAGAGCTCGATGAGAGGGTCGCGATGGTGGCCTTACCGACGGAGAACCGACGGGCGGATCACCGGCGACGACGATGGCGGCGGCGGCAAGGGAGGGGCGGTGCACTAGGGGTGGGGGCGGCGGTTCTGGTGGGGGGCGGCGGCTCCTGGGTGGCGTGGAAAAGGGGTGGGGCTGGTGGGGGCGCCTAGTCCTATAGGGTTTAGGGTTGGTGGGGCCGGGGTCCCAAATCCTAAAACGATTAGGAGAGGGGAGGGCACCAGGATAGGGGGAAGGGGGGCGCCAGGGATGTGGGCGCCGTGGGGGAGGGCTCGGCCAGGGAGAGAGGTGGGTTTTCTAGGGGGCCGGGAAGCGGGTTTCTGGGTTGGACTGCGGGCCGCTGGGCCGGGAGAAAAGAAAGAAAGAAAAGAACAACACAAAGCTATGACTACACTCAAACAACAAAACGAATGCACCGGCATGAATGCAACAACTTGTTGAGCTCTAGATTGATTTTATTCGTCGAAAAGTTTTATTTTCCTAAGTTTTTCATGATCACTCTCAAGTCTAGGCAAATTATTTACTAAGTTTTGAAAAGACGTTTTCAGGGTGTTACATGTTTTTGGAGGGCCCTTTATCACGCCCTACCCTTCATCTATGATTTTGCTCCTCTGTCTCTCAAGGCCTTCTCTTTTTACTGTAAGACTCCCATACCTGCTAACCACTACTCACGGAGAGGACGGCTTACCCTCACTACACAGCTCTGCGTGGAGGCTTACGTGTAGGGGACGCGCAGGGTGAGTACATGACTCGAGGTCTTACAGCTTAAGAGGGGTCTAGGAGGCACAAGGCTAGTTTCAGATGCGAGGGTAAGGGAGCTTAGGGAGCAGGGAGAGATTCCCTTAGGTCGGCGACAGCATCACGTGGATTACTGTTTAAGTGGCATGCACTGTTAGGTCGGCGGTTGAAAATAAATGTGATTAAATTTAACACGGGAGAAAAGGAGTATATGCGGAGATCATGAAGACTTTATTCATAGCATGGAGGTAGGGTACAAGATACATAGCTCTGTGTTATGGCTCAAGGATAGAATTTCCTCAAGTGCTCGATGTTCCATGGATTTGGGACGGGATCCCCATTGTCCCACTGGAGGCGGTATGTGCCGGGTTGGATGACTTGCTTGACGATGAAAGGGCCTTCCCATGGGGCGGTTATCTTGTCCATAGTTGTCTGGATGCGTCGGAGTACCAGGTCTCCGACGTTGAAGCTGCACTCGCGTACGTTCCTGTCGTGATAACGACGGATCTGCTGTTCGTGACGGGCGTGCTGGAGGACTGCGGCGACTCAGTGTTCCTCTAGGCTATCACGGTCGACCTGCCGAGCTTTTTCAGCTTCACCTTCCTCGTAGTGCTGGATGCGGGGCGCGCCAAAGGCGAGGTCGGCGGGCAGGACTGCCTCGGAGCCGTAGACTAGGAAGAAGGGTGAGTACCCTGTAGCTCTACTCTTCTGGGTGCGTAGGCCCCAGATCACGTGTGGGAGTTCCTGCAACCACTTTGTCGCGTATTTGGAGGCGTCGTCGTAGATGCGCTCTTTCAAGGCCTGAAGAACCATGCCATTAGCTCGTTCGACCTACCCATTGCACCTTGGGTGGGCGACGGATGAGTAGTAGACGTTGATGAGGTTGTCCTGGCAAAAATCCCAGAACTCTGCGTCGGTAAATTCTTTCCCCAGGTCAGTTACGATCCTGTTGGGGACCCCAAACCTGTGGGTCAGCTCTTCAATGAATTTGGCTGCCTTGGCAGACTTGGCGGTGTGTTGACGTCCAAAAAGTCAGGCGTTGACTCTCGGAAATTAACATTGTGGCCTGGAAGATTTGCTTCACTTCAGTGCAGGTCCAAAATCTTGAGGTTCGGGGCGTGCCAGTCAATTTGACCTGAAATTGACAAGGTAGAGTTTAATCAGTAAACAAGAAGGAACTCATCGGCCAAAGCCCCGATTCGTTCTAGCAAAATTAGATCGGATTGAATTCCGATTCGTGAGAATATAGCATGTATTAAAACAAACCATCGGCCATGAAAAACCGAATCGTGAAGATATAACATATTGATTTAAACCATCGACTGTGGAAGCCGAATCGGAGATAAACCTAATTTAAACTCGTCCTTTAACATGCATCTTTCCAAAGGCGATAAACAAACTGAACCGTATGTCACTAGCAATCGGATCGATTGCGAGACAGCGTTGCTAGCAGGGCACCGATTAGCTTATCTACTCCGATAGATCAACGTATATCAAAGAACTCGTTTAAACTCGATTTATTGTAACTTGCTTATTAAATCTAAATCAGCTATATAGGCAACAAGAACAGATCTATTATCAAAAAATTGGATTATGATAAAGCAGAATAGATCTAGCAAGATGTAAGCCGACAGGATAAAACTCGCAAGATACGGTAAGGGTGAGCAGATCTAAACGAAGAAGGGTGATACGCCTCAATCTAAAGCCTAGATGCAAACTCGATAAATTGGTGAATTAACTAAACGAAGAAGGGCGATGCGCCTCAATCTAAAGCTTAGATTAACTCGGTAAGGGTGTCGGACTTACAGACAAACCGGAGGTCAAGATGATGCAGCCCTGCTTGCTGAAGAACGCGACGAAAAGGGTTTGGGTGGCACGTTAGGCCGGAAGTTGTGTTTGTTGTATTGGTTGTGTGAACATTTTTTACAATGGCGCAGGGTTTATATTTATACCCTGGAAATCTAGCTAATCCTTGTCGGCTACGACAATATCTCTAATTTAAATAAAGCAATCTAATCTTAAACTACCAAAACTGTTACAATCTTGACACGTAATTAGGCCCTGAAGAATCTTCCAGATTGTATCTTCCCCTAGAAATCGTACGTGCTCCGGCCTTCTCCTCCCCGTGTCCGATCGGGACTTCCATCAGTTGTTTCGCAATCAGAATCGGAGTCGCAATCAGAATCGGAGTCCTGGCCAGAATCGGACTCGGCCTCAGCCATGGCATCTGTTATGCACATCTCCAACCGAGTCAAAATCTGGTGTCAACACATGCCCCTCAATTTTGGGATAAAATATTATTTTGTTCCAAAATTCTCCTGAGCAATGATGTCTCTGACAGCGAACAGTGTATGGAAACCTGCACCCTGCACTGTTGCAGTCCTCGATTCTCGTGCGGATTCGGCGCCGTGGACTTCGGTCGGTTTCTTCTCTCATAAGTGTTGACACCAGATTTTCGCACCAGATATGCTGAGTCATTAAGTGACGTGGTAAGGCTGGTGGACCCATTGACTGGTCAAAGCCGAAGATGAAAGAGAAGGAAGCCGATATGCAGAAGAGATCCGATGAAGCAAGAAGTCCGATCCGATAACGAGTACAAGAGGAGAGGCGCGTCGGCTGAGAAGAAAGCGTATCAGATATGGGGACTATTTCCTTTTTAGAAGGCATATGGGAGTCCCGTTTTATGTTAAGCTTAGTTTACCTTATTCGCATGTTAGTCTGGTCCGATCAGGACTCTCCATGACCAGGGTATAAATATGAACCCTCGTCCATTGTAAAATTATTCTCACAATCAATACAACCCGGCTTCACGCCAAAACCCTAGTAGTAGTTACCGACGAAGCTCATTGGTGGACGGGCTGCATCAGTTCTGATCTCCGGCTTACCAGTAAGTTAGTCAATTTATCGAACTAGTATAGGCTTTGAATTGAGGCGATGCCCTTTCTCGTTTATACTGTTCAACCGATTTATCTCTGGATAATCAAGATTGATATAGATTCCCTACGTCGGAGCTAGATCAATATTGATTATCCAACAGATTATCGTTTATCGGACTGCACTTTAAGTCTAGATTCCCTACGTCGGAGCTAGATATCAAGATTAGTCTAGATTCCCTACGTCGGAGCTAGAGTAATCTTGGTTACTAAAGGCAGTTCTTGCGGTTTGTTTGGAGTTGCTAGATTGGTTTAGATCTACGCCATGTGAATCAATTCTACTTCTTCAACGGCTTTGAGCATTGGTCTTGGTCCGATTTAAGCAATATTTATCTTACAGCATCGTTCTAGGTCCGATCCTGCTTTGTGGTTTAATTTGGTTGTTCTTTGAGTATTGCACTGGTGTAGATTCCCTACGTCGGAGCTGGATCTTTGCAATACGATTAGATTAATCTTTGATTGTCATGCTTGGTTTAGATTCCCTACGTCGGAGCTAGATTCATCTTGATTAGTCAAAGGAAGCTTTGGTTATGCCTTATTGCTATTTGAATGTTAAGTGTGGTTTAGATTCCCTACGTCGGAGCTAGATCTTGCTTAATTATTTGGTAGCATATCTTAGAATCAGAACGATCTGTTACTGTTTTGTCTGTTTATTTGCTTAATCTGATTAACACCTGTGCGAGCATCTTGTTTAGTTGTCAGATTGGTGAGTTGAATCTGACTATCTAGCTATCTGATTTGATCATAGCTGGAGAAATCTAGATTCCCTACGTCGGAGCTAGATTTCTCTGAAAAAGCTATGGTCCGATTGGCTAGTTAGATGGTCCGATAAGATGAGTCAAACTGGCAACTAGGCAAGGTGGACAATGTATCGGCTTACACTTTGATTATTTGATATCTTGTTTAAAGACATAGCTGATCCATTACTTTACATATTGGCCTTGTTTTATGCTTTATTTTATTATTCAAAGGCTGATCTGTCATATCAATTAAGGTCCGATCCTGATTGGTCCGATTCTGAGGTCCGATTCGATGTCTGATTGAAGTCCGATCACTCGGTCTGATTGACGTCATCAATGAAGTCCGATTTTGAGGTCCGATTGGTATCGGCCGACACGTGCCTGATTGGGTCTTGGCTAAAATTCGACGTTACTCCATCGTCTGAAATAGAGCCGGCACAATAGTAATTTAACTGTTTTATTCCCTTGTCAATTTCAGGTCAAATTGACTGGCACGCCGCGAACCTGAACTGGAGTGTAGGCTGGCACTGGAGCGAAGCAGATCTCCCTGGTCTTCGTGTGCTGCACGGGGAATACGACCGCCGATTTTCCGCGTCAACACATTTTTGGCACGCTTGGTGGGACACGAGAAACAAATTCCAAGATGTCGTCGTCTGATGCTGAACAAGAAACTGCAGCAAGACTTGCTGCTGAAAAAGAAGCTGCTGAAAAGGCCAAGAATGACAAGAACAAGACGCCTGAGGCAGCCATTCCAATTACGAAGGCCGATCTGTCTAAAGCTCAACAAGATGCAGTTCAGGCCCAGATTGATGCATTCGAGAAGCTCTGCCTTGGCCAATTTGGACGTAATCGTTCAGGCCCTATACTCAAAGGTCCTCTCCCAGATCCAGAATTGATCAAGAAGACAACTGAGGCTCGGGAGTACCATGTCAACATGACAGATATGATTCACCAAGCTGTTCATCATGCATTGATCAACCAATCAGGCACTTTGGTGAATTCATTAGATAATCTTATCAAGAAGGCGGTGGATGATGCTATTTGCTTGAAAGGGCCAGTGTTTATAGCAGATTCTGCAGGGGCATCAGGATCAGGAAAAGGCAAAGAAACTACAGATAATGTAATGACCGTTGCTCCACAGATTCCGATTGCTCCACCACCTCCTGTTGAACTGGCCAACGGTTTTCTGTTGATGGCCGATGGAACTATTGTCGGCCCACATGGTGAAAAATATGCTAGAACTCTGAACGAACAAGAAAAGCAACCTGCAGCTGCAAGGCTACGTACAGAGATTCCTTCACATCAGCGTATGGTCGGTGATTACAATAATTATATGATGGATATAGCTGATGGGATGCCATCTGGAAGTCAACAGTCCGATTGGTCACAGAAAATAGCTGAGGTGATCCAGAATCAATTCGGCTTGAAGCCTAAAGATGAAGCGAGGTTGTATCGGCACCCGTACCCGTCTTACTTTGATGCAGTGCCACTTCCTCCGCGTTACAGAGTGCCGGACTTCTCCAAATTCTCCGGGCAAGAAGATATGACCACCATTGAGCACGTCAGCCGATTCCTGGCTCAATGTGGTGAAGCTGCTTCAGAGGAGGGACTCAGGCTCAGATTTTTCCCTCTGTCACTGTCAGGGCCAGCGTTTACTTGGTTTACGTCGTTGCCAGCAGGATCAGTCACAGGATGGTCCGATATGGAGAAGCAGTTTCATAAATACTTCTTTTCTGGTCTCAACGAGATGAAAATCTCCGATTTGATTGCTATCAGGCAGAGAAACGATGAGACCGTTAAGGAGTATATTCAACGATTCCGTGACACTAGGAATCGATGCTACAGTTTGAAGCTGTCCGATATGCAGTTGGCCGAGCTTGCATTTCAGGGTTTGCTCGCGCCGATCAAAGAAAAGTTTTCTGCTCAGGAGTTTGAGACATTGGGACAACTGGTTCAGAAGGTGTCAGCCCATGAGGTCCGATATCAGGAGATGAAGCGTGTAAAGTTTTCCAAACAAGTATCTTATCTCTCTGAATCTGAAGAAGAGGCTGATGTCAATATAGCTGAATGGACCAGATCCAAGAAGCCGGTATCACTCCCATGGATCAAGCAGAACCCTGAGATATTTGGATTTGACATAACAAAGGCCGATAAGATTTTTGATTTACTGCTCAGTGAGAAGCTTATCCAGCTTTCTCCAAATCATTCTATTCCATCGGCCGATGAGTTGAAGAAACGCAAATATTGCAAATGGCACAACTCAACTTCTCACGAGACCAATGAATGCAAAGTGTTCAGAAGGGAGATCCAATTGGCTATAGAATCTGGCAAGATCAAATTTGAAGACAGCAAGAAAGCCATGAAGATCGATGGTCATCCCTTTCCTAATAACTTTGCTGATTTCTCCTTTTCCATTAATATGGTTGATGCTGTTGAGAAGGGGAAGTTTAAAGTGCTTACATCGGACCACGCCAAGAGTTCTGGTGCCGTTGATCCTGCAGTTCAAGTTACTGTTGAAGAGCTACGCAGGAATCATCAGGCGTTTGGGCGTGAATCTAATGCTCCTGGTGGATATCGGCCGCGTGTGACTTCCCAAATGTTGATCAACAAATACAAGAGGCAGCAAGCAGCAGCCCGAGCGTGGGAAGAACGCGAGGAACGACGACGTCGGAGGCGTGAATATCAAGCAAGGCGGCTTGATGAAGAGTTTGATGATCAGCGCCGACGTGATGATAGGTCCGATGGCCGACGCCGATACGATGAATGGTCCGATGGTCGACGCCGATATGATGACAGGACCGATGGCAGGCGTTGGTTTGATGATAGAATCGATGATCGTCGTCAGTACGGTTATAGGTCCGATTGGCATATAGACAGGCGTCAAGGTTATGACCGATATGATCAGGATGATGATCACTGGGGTGTCCTTTCTTCGTATTCTGCTGGAACGAGAAGCTTAGACTGCCATCAAAAGCAGATTGTCCTGAATGCAGTTTCCAGTATGAAGAATACAGAGCTTCCAAAAGAGGTCGACGATCAGTTCATGAACGGATCGGCGTCAGGATTGATGATCATCATCGAGGAGATGAAGGCCGAGTTGATGCTCATGGCCATAAAAATATTGAAGGCCAGGTTGATGCTCTTGGCCCTGAAAAAATGGAAGAAAAAGCTCCAGTTCGGGATCAGACTAAAGAACCTCGGATGAGGCCTGGACAATGGTGCCCATCAGGGATTTCTAGGTCCAAGAAGAGACGCGTGCAACGCTTGCGCTATCATGAGCAGATTCAGGAGCAGGAATTGGCAAAAGAAAAGAAGACATGGCGCATTAAGATGGCCAATGATGATGAAGCAAGCACATCGGCCGCAATTAACATGGTTTTGATGCTGCCTTCTGATTTTGCTGCTCCTGATGAACAGGATAATGATGAGGTCGATTATGAACTGGAGGAAGCCGCCGCATGTTTGGTTCTTGATTCAGAGAAGGCTATCTTTGAGAAGCCAAATGCGAACGGATATCGGCACCTGAAGCCTCTGTACATCAAAGGATACGTTGATGGGAAGCCGATGACCAAGATGCTGGTTGATGGAGGAGCTGCAGTCAATCTCATGCCTTATTCCACGTTCCGCAAGTTAGGAAAAGGGATTGATGATCTGATCAAGACCAATATGACACTCAAGGATTTTGGTGGAAACGTTTCAGAGCCTCGGGGGGCAATTCATGTTGAATTGACTATCGGCAGCAAAACATTGCCGACCACCTTCTTTGTGATTGATGGCCAAGGTTCTTACAGCATGCTTCTCGGGCGAGATTGGATTCATGCCAATTGTTGCATCCCATCCACAATGCATCAATGTTTGATTCAATGGCAAGGCAATAGTGTGGAGATCGTCCCAGCTGATGATTCGGTTAGCATTGCTACAGCTGAATCAACGATATGGGAGTTTGAAGGAATTGAATGCCTGTCAGGGAAAACATGGGATGGTGACTTCCTCAAGGTGTCCGATCAAGGACTACAGCCGATCCAAGCAGTCGGCTCTGAGACTTTGTTTTAAATGGATGATTGTATAGAAGATCTTGAAGACCGAAGTGAGTTTGGCAAATTAGGGTTTGGATTTACGTCGGCCGATGAATTAGAAGAAATAGATATAGGATCTGGTGATAGACCAAGGCCGACGTATATCAGTGCTAAGTTGGATCCCGAGTATAAGCAGGAGTTAATAAAACTTTTGAGAGAGTATTCTGATTGTTTTGCTTGGGAATATTATGAAATGCCAGGTTTAAGCCGTAATATTGTTGAACATCGGCTACCCATCAAACCAGGGTATCGACCACACAAGCAGTATGCAAGAAGGTTCAAGACTGAGATGCATGAACCAATTAAGGCCGAAATAACGAAGCTATTTGAAGCTAAGTTTATCAGGCCATGTCGATACGCTGAGTGGGTATCAAATATAGTTCCTGTTTATAAGAAATGGAAAGCTACGTGTTTGCATTGATTACAGGAACTTGAACAAGGCAACCCCGAAGGATGAGTATCCAATGCCGGTGGCCGATATGCTTGTTGATGCAGCGTCAGGCCATAAAGTGATGAGTTTCCTGGATGGTAATGCTGGTTATAATCAGATTTTTATGGCGGAAGAAGATATTCCCAAGACTGCATTCCAATGCCCAGGTGCTCTCGGTTTATATGAGTGGGTTGTTATGACTTTTGGTTTGAAAATGCCGGTGCTACTTATCAACGTGCTATGAATTATATTTTTCACAAGCTGATCGGCAGGATAGTTGAAATCTACATTGATGATGTGGTAGTCAAATCAAAAGGTTATCAAGATCATTTGGCCGATTTGAAGGAAACGCTGGAGTGTACAAGGCAACATGGATTGAAGATGAATCCGCTCAAGTGTGCTTTTGGCGTATCGGCCGGCCAATTTCTCGGTTTCTTGGTACATGAGAGAGGAATTGAGGTAAATGATCGGAACCGCAAAGCGATTGATGATATTGAACCTCCAGTAAACAAGAAGGAATTGCAGAGTTTGATTGGAAAAATTAATTTCCTGAGGAGATTCATATCAAATCTATCGGTCCGATTGGAGGCATTTACTCCTCTGTTGAAGCTGAAAGATGAAGAAGAATTGGTTTGGGAGCCTAAACATCAAAAGGCATTGGATGAAATCAAGCAATATTTAGCATATCCGCCAGTTCTTATTCCACCACAAAAGGGTAAGCCGTACAAGCTTTATTTATCGGCTTTTAATCATGCAATCGGCTCTATCTTGATTCAAGAGGTTTATGGGAAGGAACGAGTTATATTCTATTTAAGCCGAAGATTACTGGATCCTGAGACTCGGTAC
Organism: Alloteropsis semialata; assembly: GCA_004135705.1. Taxonomy (NCBI): domain Eukaryota; kingdom Viridiplantae; phylum Streptophyta; class Magnoliopsida; order Poales; family Poaceae; genus Alloteropsis; species Alloteropsis semialata. Next base: position 3,893,182 of record CM014273.1, on the reverse strand, counting down.
TCATATGTGGAGAAGCTTTGCCTTTGTTTATATTTTTCTTGTACAAAGTTAAGGCATTATTTGCTATCGGCCGAGTGCATTGTGATCTGTAGGGAAGATGTGATCAAATATATGTTATCAATGCCAATCATGAAAGGAAGAATTGGCAAGTGGGTTTTTGCTCTGACAGAATTTGATCTTAAATACGAATCGGCCAAAGCGGTAAAAGGGCAGATAATGGCTGATTTAGTTGCTGATCATTGTGGACATAACATTGACACTATTGAGCAGACCACTATGGAGTTTGGTGTATCTGGTCCGATGAAAAAGGTCGATGTGGTTGACGCGGTTCCTTGGACCATATTCTTTGATGGTTCTTCTTGCAGTGATGGTTGCGGAATCGGCCTGATTATTATTTCGCCTCGGGGGGCAAGGTTTGAGTTTGCTTTTCCGATTGAAAAATGCACAAATAATCAGGCGGAATATGAAGCATTGATGAAAGGGCTCCAGATTCTTAAAGAAATCGGCGCTCAGTTTATTGAGGTATTCGGAGATTCTTTGCTGATTATCAATCAGTTACTCGGCAAATATGATTGCAAGATGGATGCTTTGTTATCTTATTTTGAGAAGTGCCGAGATTTGATTGATCAATTCGCCTTGGTAACTCTTAAGCATATTCCAAGACATCATAACGAAGAAGCAAATCAACTGGCGCAAAAGGCGTCTGGCTATCGGCCTATGTCCGATGTAATGATACAGGAGATACCAGAAGGAGATTGGAGGAAAGAAATCATTGAATATTTGAGAGATTCTTCTATTAAGGCTTCCAGGAAGATACGCTACAAATCAATCAGGCATGTCTTGGTTGAAGGAGTGCTTTATTTTCGCTCGATTGATGGAGTCCTATTGAGATGCATCGGACCTGAAGAAGCCAAGGTTTTAATGGGAGAAATTCATGAAGGTGTTTGCGGGGCTCATCAATCGGCATTCAAGATGAAATGGACGATCAGAAAAAATGGGTATTATTGGCCGACGATTCTAGAAGACTGCTTTGAATATTATAAAGGATGTCAAGAGTGTCAAAGATATGGGAATATTCAAAGGGCTCCAGCATCGGCTATGAACCCTGTTATCAAGCCATGGCAGTTTAGAGGATGGGGAATTGACCTGATCGGCCAGATTTTTCCACATTCAAGCAAGGGGCACAAATTCATATTAGTGGCAACAGATTATTTCACCAAATGGGTTGAAGCTATTCCTTTGAAGGAGGTGAAGTCACAGAATGTTATTGAATTCGTTAGAGAACACATCGTCTACCGGTTTGGAATTCCACAGACGATCACGACAGATCAAGGTACGATGTTTACATCGGACGAATTCAAAAATTTTGCTGCTGATATGGGTATCAAGCTTCTTAATTCATCGCCATATTATGCACAAGCCAATGGTCAAGCTGAAGCCTCCAAAAAGTTTGATCAAGTTGATTGATAGAAAGATTGAGGAGTATCCAAGAAAATGGCATATTGTGCTTCCTGAAGCTCTATGGGTATATCGAATGGCTTGTCATGGATCGATCAAGGTTTCTCCGTATGAACTAGTTTATGGACATGAAGCCGTTCTTCCATGGGAAATTCGTACTGGATCAAGACGTATCGAGCTTCAGGATAAGTTGAAGGCCGGCGAATACATGGAACTCATGAATAGTGAGTCCGATGATTTGGCTGTTCGTCGGCTGCGTGCTCTCGAAAATATTGAGGCTAACAAACTCAGAGTTGCGAGGCATTATGATAAGAAAGTTAAAGGGAAAGAGTTCAAAGAGGGCGATCTTGTCTGGAAAGTTATTCTGCCAATTGGTTCTAAAGATCCCAAGTACGGCAAATGGTCACCAAACTGGGAGGGACCTTATCAAGTCGTCCGATGTGTTCCTGGAAATGCTTATATTCTACAAACGCTTGAAGGAGAAGTGTTTCCTAAAGCATTAAACGGAAAATATTTGAAGAAGTACTACCCTAGCATTTGGGTAAACTCGTAAGGCCGATGCTGTGCGTCAGGCGTGGAAGCCGATGGAAAAATCGCCTCAAGAACAAAAAATGAGAGCCGATGCGATATGCATCGCCTTAAGGGCTATATACAAACAGAGAAAAGTATATTGCATCATCAAGCCGCTCGACGGCGGAGCAGGTTACTGAAAAGGGATTGCATATATTCATATATTTCTCATACAGGAGGATTTCAGAAGATAAAAGATCTAGTAGGCGCCGATGTACTTTGTTCATCATTGCCAGAACAAGACTAGAAAAGGAAGGGCAAAAGGAAGCGCAAGTTTGAGGAGATATCTTCTTCCTTGAGTCGAAGAAATCCGCTCTGAATGCAGTCCCTTGAAGAGCGCGCCGGTGGACGCTTCGCCCTAGCCTGTAAAGGGCACTCTATTACACCCCTCTGAAAAACCTTCCCTTTGGTGAATCATGGAGAAACCTCACGAGGATTCTTCTAGCAGAGGTTCCACCTGAATTCACTGCAGGATCAGAAAAAAGGGGGAGTACCCTATACTTCTTCACGAGAATTCTTCTAGCGGAAGAGGAAGAAGGAGTTGGATCCTATATCAAACAGAAGGAGTTTGTGTTCTATCAAGAATATTAGCTGCGCCATGGCTAAGGGATGGTGGAAGAAGAAGACCTCAGGCAGGTATTTATAGCCGGCGATCGATGGGAGCATTGAAGGAAAAATGGAATCCAAGGGGTGCTCGTGGAAACTGTCCAAGTAAGAGAACAGTATTCTCATGAAGATATGTCATTGATTCAGAGCTGCTGTAATTAAAGGAGAGGCGTCTTTTGAGGAGCTGCATTGAAGAGTCGTTTCGACTGGGTCAATAGACTCATGGATACCCGTGAGGTAAATGCAGGATTCCATATACTATTCATTGTCAGAAGTACTATCGCACAGGAGAAAGAAGGTAGAGGATAAGCTCTGCGGGTTATTGATGAAGAAAGGAAAATTATGGCCCGAAAATCAAGGAACTTCATGGTGCAAGGATGGAAGGTTTCGGCACGAAAATCGGTGAAGAAGTTATGATGACAGATACGAATTTTGGAATAAAACATATTTTATCCCAAAATTGGGGGGCATGTGTTGACACCAGATTTTCGCACCAGATATGCTGAGTCATTAAGTGACGTGGTAAGGCTGGTGGACCCATTGACTGGTCAAAGCCGAAGATGAAAGAGAAGGAAGCCGATATGCAGAAGAGATCCGATGAAGCAAGAAGTCCGATCCGATAACGAGTACAAGAGGAGAGGCGCGTCGGCTGAGAAGAAAGCGTATCAGATATGGGGACTATTTCCTTTTTAGAAGGCATATGGGAGTCCCGTTTTATGTTAAGCTTAGTTTACCTTATTCGCATGTTAGTCTGGTCCGATCAGGACTCTCCATGACCAGGGTATAAATATGAACCCTCGTCCATTGTAAAAACTATTCTCACAATCAATACAACCCGGCTTCACGCCAAAAAAACCCTAGTAGTAGTTACCGACGAAGCTCATTGGTGGACGGGCTGCATCAGTTCTGATCTCCGGCTTACCAGTAAGTTAGTCAATTTATCGAACTAGTATAGGCTTTGAATTGAGGCGCATCGCCCTTTCTCGTTTATGCTGTTCAACCGATTTATCTCTGAATAATCAAGATTGATATAGATTCCCTACGTCGGAGCTAGATCAATATTGATTATTCAACAGATTATCGTTTATCGGACTGTACTTTAAGTCTAGATTCCCTACGTCGGAGCTAGATATCAAGATTAGTCTAGATTCCCTACGTCGGAGCTAGAGTAATCTTGGTTACTAAAGGCAGTTCTTGCGGTTTGTTTGGAGTTGCTAGATTGGTTTAGATCTACGCCATGTGAATCAATTCTACTTCTTCAATGGCTTTGAGCATTGGTCTTGGTCTGATTTAAGCAATATTTATCTTACAGCATCGTTCTAGGTCCGATTCTGCTTTGTGGTTTAATCTGGTTGTTCTTTGAGTATTGTACTGGTGTAGATTCCCTACGTCGGAGCTGGATCTTTACAATACGATTAGATTAATCTTTGATTATCATGTTTGGTCTAGATTCCCTACGTCGGAGCTAGATTCATCTTGATTAATCAAAGGAAGCTTTGGTTATGCCTTATTGCTATTTGAGTGTTATGCATGGTTTAGATTCCCTACGTCGGAGCTAGGTCCTGCTTAATTATTTGGTAGCATATATTAGAATCAGAACGATTCTGTTACTGTTTTGTCTGTTTATTTGCTTAATCTGATTAACACCTGTGCGAGCATCTTGTTTAGTTGTCAGATTGGTGAGTTGAATCTGATTATCTAGCTATCTGATTTGATCATAGCTGGAGAAATCTAGATTCCCTACGTCGGAGCTAGATTTCTCTAGAAAGGCTATGGTCCGATCGGCTAGCTAGACGGTCCGATGAGATGAGTCAAACTGGTAACTAGGCAAGGTGGACAATGTATCGGCTTACACTTTGATCATTTGATATCTTGTTTAAAGACACAGCTGATCCATTACTTTACATATCGGCCCTGTTTTATGCTTTATTTTGTTATTCAAAGGCTGATCTGTCATATCAATTAAGGTCCGATCCTGATTGGTCCGATTCTGAGGTCCGATTCGATGTCTGATTGAAGTCCGATCACTCGGTCTGATTGACGTCATCAATGAAGTCCGATTTTGAGGTCCGATTGGTATCGGCCGACACGTGCCTGATTGGGTCTTGGCTACAATTCGACGTTACTCCATCGTCTGAAATAGAGCCGGCACAATCAAAGAGTAATTTAACTGTTTTATTCCCTTGTCAATTTCAGGTCAAATTGACTGGCACGCCGCGAACCTGAACTGGAGTGTAGGCTGGCACTGGAGCGAAGCAGATCTCCCTGGTCTTCGTGTGCTGCACGCGGGGAATACGATCGCCGATTTTCCGCGTCAACAATAAGCCTTATAAATACTGAACCGTCGCCTCCCTCCTCCGTCCTACATCTGTTATCACGCGCACGCGCCTTCGCCATTGTCGACTCTGCAAGCTCCTAGAGGACGATCACCAAACCCTCGGCCTTCGTTTTTTCACTGTGAATCAAGTAAGCACACTTTCTGCATATGATTCATGCCATACATCTGAACTTTACTGCATTTTTACGCGGTGCTTTTCCAATCTGTTCATCCAAGCTACTGTTCATTATAGATCTATTCCTCTCATCAATGGCGGCCCCTTTTGAAAAAGCAACTACTGACCAAGTCCCTGAGGTAAGAAACGCCCTGGATCTGTTCTTAATTTCCGCATTCTTACTCTAGAACTGCCTGGTAGCCTCCATTTCTGTACTTAACATTCCATTTTTCTTGAATATAGCATCTAAAGAATAATCTACTCATCCCTGTGTCCCATATCGATGCCGGGTATTATCTCGGTCCGATGGGCGATCCCGATCCGACAACTTTGATAAACATGGAATCGGAGAGGATCCCTTTCAAAGGATCGGACTTACAAGTTACCGATTGGGCAGGCTCATTCCGATCATGGCCCGGAATGGTTCCTGGATGGAGAAACTGGTTCCTCAGAATGCAACCTTCAAAATTGGCTTTCTGGGACGAGAAGGACATAAGTCAATGCTTAACTTTATCCCTTGCCGATATGGCCAAAAATGAAAATATATTAGCTGCTAGTTCTCTCTTCTGGTCTGATGCCCTCAATGCTTATCTGTTTGGTCATGGTCCTATGACGCCAACATTAATGGATGTGCACATGCTGACCGGCCTCAACACTACCTATGCCACAAACCCAAGATGGCTTCTTGGTAAATTGGACTACCAATTAGTAGGCACAGGATCCAAGGGCTGGAAAAAATATGTTGCCGATCACTGCAAAACCGGCAGCATCGGAGACAGAGAGCATGCGGCCTTTCTTAATATGTGGCTAGAAAGATTTGTGTTCTGTGGATCAACTCTTAGAGCCACAATGAACATGCAACCGATTGCCGAAGCTTTAGCCCACGGCGGATCAGTGCCACTTGGATGTCTCCTCCTTGGTGCAGTCTATCATCTACTTCAGCAAGCATCGGCAAAACTTATGGAAGGCCAAGCAGTCGGACATATCGGAGGCCCTTGGTGGTTTATCCAGCTCTGGTTACATACTCAGTTCCGATCGGCCCTTCAGCTCAACTTCAAAAATCACCAATTTCCAAATTACCATACAGAAGAAGAAGAAGCAACCTTCTGCCGATGCACATCATTTGGAGAAGCAGCAGCAGCGTGCATTGGATCAAGGATCGACGCAAAAAATATGGCCACCTATTTTGAAAGTTTCTATCATGGACTGGCATCGGACAGCTTTAGTTACTTTGCCTATGGTGATCCCGATCGTTCTTATGAATTGCCTCTATTCAACATTCAGAATGATCTAGCATCAATCGTGTCGATTCTCAAGTTCTTCATCACACCGGCCATCCTCTGCAGCAACATTGCACATGGCCGTAAGATCTCATCTTACGAATTTTATAATCCATCGGCAGCAGCTCGTCAGCTAGGATTTGGTTAGCTTCCGATTGGCTTATACTTTTCTGACAAAATTAAGCCCAGAGAATCGGTGTCATCAGACCTGGAGATGGGCAGAATTCTATCACTTGCTCCTCAGGCCGATTTCGAAATACCAGAATGGTTCTGCACCAGCTTCTCATCCAGGATTTTCAGAAATTGGTGGAAAGAATTACGTCTTCACATCTTCAGACTTCCAGCCATCACCTACTGCACACTCATAGACTCCATTTTGAAGCTATGGAAAACCCTGTAAGTCCTCTGAAATCTTTCCTCTCATTTTTATTTAAACGAACTCTCCATAATTTGAATCCTTATCTTTTAACAGCCAGTTGAAGAGAACGCTCCAACAGTGAGTAACAGTGGAAAACCGATCCAATATGCTGTCAGAACTCCAACTCCGAGAATCGGCTCCTCTGCACCATCCCTCAAGCAAATCATGGATGGTAAAGGCAAAAGAAAGACCGCTGCTGCCCCTACCAAAGTAAGCAGTCAAAAGAAACCAAAGAAAAGCCCGGTACGATTTCTCCTGGTCTCCGATTTTTCCCTTTCCGATTTTTTTAATTTAAGCAATAACTTCTTCTCGCACAGCCTCCCGGAAAAATTCTCGGCCAATCAACATCCAGGGCCGCCGAAGAGACCGCACAAAATGCTGCCGAGGGTGCACAGATGCTACTTGACGCAGTATCGGTAACAATCCGATTCTTTCTTCTGTATTCTTTTTTTCCTTAAATTAAATCGGCAATAACAATTCCTCTTTCAGCAAACAAATATTATATTGCCTAATCTTCAACCGGCTCCAGCTCAAAATATCCAAACAGAATCGGCTCATCAGGTAAACAAAAATCAATCCATATCCTCTACAAATATACACTTGATTTAACCGATTCGTTTTTAGACTGCCATTCTGCAACCCATCATCGAGGACCCAAATATAAATATCCAATTAGAGACAATCCTCGAGCAACCAGAGCCAACTACAAATGTTCAATCAATGGCGATTCCCGAGCAGCAAATCGGAGAACGGGCTATAAACGTTCAATCGGAGGTGACTCTTGAGCAACCAACAATAACTCCTCCGATATCATCTCCGATTGACCCAGTCCAAACACTTCAACTAGAGGCCCCGAACACTAGCGCTGCTCAACCTCATGTAATCCCTGATTATGTCCGGGAAGGGCAATTCAAGTTGGTACCGATTCATCCCCTTGTGTCAATTTCTATTATTTTAATAACACTCGTTCATCAATATTTTGTTTCAGGCACACGATTCACCGGCCATGAGCTTCGCATCATTTGACTTGGACGCTGCAATCGGAGAAGAAGAAATCAGCTCTGCTCAGTCGTCATCTACCGTTTCTGATGAGATCAAGGCAAAACTCCAAGATATGCTGAACCATCTGAACAAAAGCATTGCCATCCTCGTAGAAGATGCAGAGCCGATTCGCCAAATTTACAAGGGTTTGAAAGGTCAACTTCCATCGGAGCTGGAAAGCGCGATCATCCCTGCGGCCTTCATTGAAGGACATCAGCCTCAAGTTTCTACCGCCCGTCAGAGAATATCGGATCGGCTGGCTCAAGAAGACTTAATCAAGAGGCGTGACGATGGCAAAGATGAACTCAAAACCATGCAAGCCCAAATCAAAACTCTGGAGGCCAAACCATCACAGTTGGAAAATCGGATGAAGCATCTTAAAGGTGTCGAGGCCGAACTGCTCAAACGGCTTGAAGAAGTTCGCAAGGAAATGTCGGAGACCCAAGACGAACTCAATCAGATTCCAGCCTCCATCAAATCGGCACAAGACAACTTGAAGAAACGTCTGGAGGAAGTTCGCCAAATTCACAAGAGCATCAAGAACATCCCCGGCTCCGACGTGGAAGACATGGAGGAGATCCAGAAGATTGATAACATTCGGCTGAGCGCGATCGGAGCGATCTGCAAATTTTGCAATATTTGAACTTCTTTAACTGCAATGCTCCGATGACATCGATCATCGACGAACTTGATTGAATCCGACGAGTGTCATTCGTTGATGAACTTAACTTTGTAAATATTTTTGCCCTTAAGGCGACACGTACCGTATCGGCTATCTCAGACGAAACCATTTAAGGTATCGGCTTTAGGAATCAACCCAAATACTTGGATAATATTTCTTCAAATATTTCCCATTAAGCGCTTTTGAAAATTCTTCTCCTTCCAATGTTTCCAAAATATACGGATTTCCAGGAACACACCGATTTACACGATAGGGACCCTCCCAATTTGGTGACCATTTTCCGAACTTAGAACTTTTAGTTCCTACCGGCAAAATCAATTTCCAAACCAATTCTCCTTCAACGAACTCTTTTGGCTTAACCTTTTTATCATAATATCTAGCAATACGTGCTTTATTATTTTCAATATTCTCCAAAGCTCTCAAACGGGTTTCAGCCAAATCGTCCAACTCAAAATTCATCAAGCTTTTATATTCATCGGCAGTCAAGTTTCCTTGTTCCGATATTCTTCTTGATCCGATTTTAACTTCCCAAGGTAAAACAGCTTCATGTCCATAAACCAAATGATATGGAGATAATTTAGTAGAACCATGACACGCCATACGATATGCCCATAATGATTCGGTCAACATCAAATGCCATCGCCTTGGTTGTTCGTCAATCTTTCGCTTGATAATTTTGATAATACTTTTATTTGATGCTTCTGCTTGTCCATTGGCTTGCGCATAATATGGAGAAGAATTTAATAATTTAATACCCATACTGGCAGCAAAATCTTGAAATTCGTTAGACATAAACATAGTCGCTTGATCGGTCGTAATAGTTTGAGGAATACCAAACCGATATATAATATGCTCCTTAACGAATTCCACCATATTCTTGGAATCGGCAACCTTCAAAGGAATCGCCTCGACCCACTTAGTAAAATAATCCGTTGCCACCAATATGAATTTATGACCTTTACTTGATGATGGATAAATCTGTCCGATCAAATCAATTCCCCATCCTCGAAAAGGCCATGGCTTGATAATCGGATTCATGGCTGATGCAGGCGCTTTTTGCACATTTCCAAATTTCTGACATTCTTGGCAACCTTTATAATATTCAAAACAGTCTTCTAAAATCGTTGGCCAAAAACATCCTGTCTTTCTAATAATCCACTTCATTTTATAAGTCAGTTGATGTACACCACAAACTCCTTCATGCACTTCATCCATCATATCCTTGGATTCCGATTTACTCAAACATCGGAGTAACACACCATCAATCGTCTTATAATATAACTGATTATCAAGCAATACATATTTAACAGCCATGAATCTTAACTTCCTAGAAACCTTCTGTGATGGATCTTTAAGATATTTCACAATTTCATACCTCCAATCTCCGATTTCCGGCTCTATCGTCATGATCTCATGAAAACGCCGATAGCCGGAAGCGGCTTGTGCCAAATTATTAGCTTCCTGATTCTGAGCCTTGGGGATATGTTCAATATTTACCATCACAAATCCTTTAATCAACAATCGGCATTCTTCAAAATATTGAATTAAAACATCATCCTTGCATTCATATTTACCGATTAGTTGATAAATCACCAACTGGGAATCTCCAAAAATCTCAACAGCTTCAGCTCCAATTTCCAACAATAACTTTAATCCCTTCAATAAAGCTTCATATTCAACCCGATTATTTGTAAAACTTGGATCCATCGGATAACTGAATTCAAAATTTGCCCCTCGAGGCGAAACAATAACGATTCCGATGCCACATCCTTGGCCACATGAAGACCCATCAAAGAATAATGTCCAAGGCATCGGCTCAACCATTTTAACTTTGTCTCCGATGTGTTGTGTTACAAAATCGGCCATGATTTGTCCCTTGACTGCTTTAGCCGATTCGTATTTTAAATCAAACTCCGATAATGCCAGTATCCATTTACCGATTCTTCCTTTCAACATCGGCATAGACAACATGTATTTGACCACATCGGTTTTACAAACGATTGTGCACTCAGAAGATAGCAAATAATGTCTCAATTTAGCGCATGAGAAATATAAGCATAAGCATAACTTTTCAACCAGTAAATATCTTGTCTCCGCATCAATTAATTTCTGACTTAAATAATAAACCACTCTTTCTTTTCCTTTAAATTCTTGAATAAGAACCGATCCGATAGACATTTCATCGTTCGATAAATACAAACGGAATGGCTTATCTCTCTGAGGTGGAATCAAAACTGGCGGTGTCATCATGTATTGCTTTATTTCATCAAACGCCTTTTGTTGCTCCTCTCCCCATACGAATTCCTCATCGGCTTTTAATTTCAGCAGCGGGGAAAAAGGACGAATTCTTCCAGACAAATTTGAAATAAATCTTCTAACAAAATTAATCTTACCGATTAACGATTGAAGACTCGTCTTATCGGTAGGTGGCTTAGCATCTTTGATAGCTTTTATGCTCTTCTGTCTGACTTCAATGCCTTTTTCATGAACCATGAAACCCAAAAACTATCCGGCCGATACTCCAAACGCACATTTGTTAGGATTCATCTTCAAACCATGTTTTCTTGTGCATTCAAGAGTCTCCCGCAAATCGGCCAGATGCTGCTTGTATCCATCGGACTTCACCACCACGTCATCAATATAGATTTCAACAATTCTGCCGATCAACTTATGAAATATATAATTCATAGCCCTTTGATATGTGGCGCCAGCATTTTTCAAACCAAAGGTCATTACAACCCACTCATATAATCCAAGTACACCAGGACATCGGAACGCAGTTTTAGGAATATCTTGTTCTGCCATAAAAATTTGATTATATCCTGCATTGCCATCCATAAAACTAATCACTTTATATCCTGAAGCTGCATCGACCAACATATCTGCAATCGGCATTGGATACCCATCCATCGGAGTCGCCTTATTAAGATTCCTGAAATCAACACAAACTCGCAATTTCCCATTTTTCTTGAAAACAGGAACGATATTAGATATCCATTCAGCATATCGGCAAGGTTGTATAAACTTAGCTTCATATAACCGAGTTATTTCGGCTTTTATTTCTTTATCTAATTCAGGTTTAAATCGTCTCGGCGCTTGTTTAAAAGGCCGATACCCTGGTTTGATTGGGAGCCGATGTTCAACAATAGATCGGCTTAAACCTGGCATTTCGTTGTATTCCCAAGCAAAACAATCACGATACTCTTTTAATAACTTTATTAATTCTTGCTTAAACTCGGGATCCAATTTTGCACTTACATATGTCGGCCGAGGTCTATCTCCTAAACCTATATCTATTTCCTCTAGCTCATCGGCCGACATAAACCCTTGACCAAGTTTACCCTCATCTTCAATAAAATCATCCATTAATGCAAACTCTCGGAGCCGACTGCTTGGATCGGCTTTAACCCATCATCGGACACTTGGATAAAATCACCTTCCCAAACTTTGCCCGATAAACATTCAATTCCTTCAAACTCCCAAACTGTTAAATCGGCGGTAGCAACACTGACCGATTCATCAGCTTGGACAGTCTCAATGTGATCTCCATGCCATTGGATGAGACACTGATGCATGGTAGATGGCACACAGCAGTTAGCATGAATCCAATCACGCCCAAGGAGCAAACTGTAAGATCCTTTGCTGTCAATGACGAAGAACGTGGTAGGTAAAGTCTTGTTACCAATCGTCAGTTCAACATTCAATGCTCCCCGAGCCGGCGATGGATTCCCGCCAAAGTCTTTAAGCATCATATCGGTTTTGATTAAATCGTCAGGGCCTTTGCCAAGTTTCCGATATGTAGTGTATGGCATCAAGTTCACAGCAGCTCCCCCATCAACAAGCATCTTAGTCATCGGCTTGCCATCAACGAATCCTCTAACATATAAAGGTTTCAGATGCCGATACTTTTGATCAACTGGCTTTTCAAACACAGCCTGTTGAGGTTGCAGAATCAACTGTGCCATGGCTTCCTCGACCTCATCGGCTTCATCATCGGTCGAGCTAGCATTATACTCAGCAGGTAGCACAAAAACCATATTCACCGATGCCGACGGTCCATCATCATCGCGCTTGGGCTTTGCTCTCCACACTTTGGAGTTATCTCCACCCTGGCGCTTTTCCTTGAGCAATTCTCTGAATCGGAGACGTTGAACCCGTCTCTTCTGTGTTTTAGTCAGACCTTCAGGACACCACTGTGGGTTGACTCCTGGACGCAGCTCTGATTCAGCCTTTAAGTCTTCCTCCGATTCCTGCGCATCATCCGATTCTTGAACTGTTTCCTTTTTCCTGTACATTAGACGATCATACACAGAAAGACGGTCTTCTTTATAATTTTGGCGATCATTATACCTACGGCGATCATCGTCCCATCGGTCATAACACCGATTTTCATACTTACGCCGATCATGGTATTCACGCCAATCTTCGCGTTCCTGTTGATAAGCCACCTCATCATGCCAGCTGCATCGTCGTCCAAAATCCAATCGGTCATGCACAGATTGTCGTTGCCTTTTTGAATCTCTATATCGTTCATACTGATCACTGCATTCTGGACAATCATAAATCGATGGTAGCCTCAACTTTTCATTCCAACAGAACCTGAAAAAACGGACATCCCCAATGATCTTCATTATCAAACCTTTTCATCGGAGGACTCTGATCTCTTTCCCGCTGATGCATATACTTGTCAATGAGCTGACCCGATGTAACTTTAGGCTTTTCCCTGCGTCGGTGATCTTCCCGATAATGCTGGTGATTCCGATTTTGTACATCATCAGCCGTCACTTGTCAATTTGGATCAACAGCTCCTGATTTCTTCGCATTCTCCGATATGAGGACTTTGGCTTTCAACTTTCTATCTGGTGCTCCGATTTCAACCATATTTTGAGGGAACGGATGCCCATCAAGCTTCATCGGTTTCTTACCAGTTTCTACTTTAATAATCCCCTTTTCAATTGCCGATTGAATCTCATTGCGGAAAACTTTGCAATCATTGGTATGATGAGAAACTGAGTTGTGCCACTTACAATATTTCTTTTTCTTCAACTCTTCGGTAGAAGGAATCGTATGATTCGGGGAAAGCCTGATTTGTTTTTCTGCTAATAACAAGTCAAATATCTTATCGGCTTTAGTAATATCAAAACTATACCTCTCTGGCTCGACCTTAACCCACGGGCAGGCAACAGAACTCTTGTTCTTGGTCCACTCAGCCAGATCGACTTCAGCTTCATCATCATCGGAATCATATCCGATATTAGCAATTTTCCTTTGAAACTTCTCCCTCCGATAATCACTGCTACGTCCTTCTTGAGCTGAGAGTTTCTGAATCATGTGTCCTAAGCCTTCAAAATCTTGACTTGTGTATCGGTCCCTGACCTGAGGCAACAATCCTTGAAAAGCTAAATCCACCAGCTGTCCCTCTGATAAGTTCAATGAATAGCATCGGCTGCGAACATCTCTGAATCTTTGAACAAATTCGCTAACCGATTCTCCGTTTCTCTGTCGGAGTGCAGTCAAATCGGACAGTCTAGTCTCCTGAACTCCCATGAAGAAATAGGCATGAAATTGCTTTTCTAAATCGGCCCAATTACTGATAGAATTTGGTGGTAATGATGAAAACCACGAGAAGGCCGATCCAGAAAGTGACATGGGAAATAACTTAACTTTCAAAGGATCAATCAATGCTACTTCACCACATTGAATTGTATAACGACTGATGTGCTCAATGGTGGTAACATCCCCTTGTCCAGAAAACTTATAAAAATCTGGAATCCTGAATCGGGCTGGCGTAGGCAATGTGTCAAACCAGTCCGGATACGGCTTCCGATACAGATAAGACTGTCCCTTGGGCTTCATACCAAACTGATTTTTCATGACGTCAGCAATCTTATCTGCCCAATCCTCCTGAGTGTAATTTCCTTGACTGATCGGAGCACGATTCATTATTGCTGGTGCTTCAGTATGTCCAATCGACGGCTCCCGATTGTCAGCTCTCTTGTTCTTTGGTGGGTTTTCAGTGTTGAAGAATGCAGGATATACCATTTTGCCTTCAACTACAGGAATTCGGCTGCCAAACTGATCAATATGTTGAGTTCCGCCATAAGTCTTATCTTTCGATTCACCTTCCTGTTCTTCTTCTTCACTCCCTTCTATTCCCTTGCCTTTTGTCTTTTTAACCTTGGGAATTTCATAGCACTCAGGATTTGATTCTGGTGATGTGGTCCCATTGAATTGCGTCATTTTCTTCTTGAGATTTTTAATTGCTGAAGCAGCACCAGTATCAAAGTAAGCAGGTCCCTTCTGGACATCCTTCAATATAGCTCCATCCAACAATTGGGCAATCAATCCCACCACCGTGTTAACCAATATTCCAGATTGATTAATCAGAGCATGACTCAAACCAGCATCTACAAAATCTTGAAAGAATTTTCTCTCCTCGGCCGTAATTTGATCAAACGCTTCCTGGGGAACAGGAAACTAATTTTCTTGATTACCGCATTACGAGTCTTGCTGAATGAGTCGAGACACAGGTTTTTGAATTCTTCAATTTGTGCTTCCACGAGCTTCTTCTGTTCATCGCTAAGATCCTCCATTGTGACTGCAGGGATCGCAGCTGACTTGTCTCCAGGTGCCATCGTAGAAGCTTTCTGGTCCCACCGGGCGTGCCAAAATGTGTTGACGTCCAAAAAGTCAGGCGTTGACTCTCGAAAATTAACACTGTGGCCTGGAAGATTTGCTTCACTTCAGTGTAGGTCCAAAATCTTGAGGTTCGGGGCGTGCCAGTCAATTTGACCTGAAATTGACAAGGTAGAGTTTAATCAGTAAACAACAAGGAACTCATCGGCCAAAGCCCCGATTCGTTCCAGCAAAATCGGATCGGATTGAAGAGAGGTCCGATTTTGGAGCATGAACCATCGGCTATGATTCCGATTCGTGAGAATATAGCATGTATTAAAACAAACCATCGGCCATGAAAAACCGAATCGTGAAGATATAACATATTGATTTAAACCATCGACTGTGGAAGCTGAATCGGAGATAAACCTAATTTAAACTCGTCCTTTAACATGCATCTTTCCAAAGGCGATAAACAAACTGAACTGTATGTCACTAGCAATCGGATCGATTGCGAGACAGCGTTGCTAGCAGGGCATCGATTAGCTTATCTACTCTGATAGATCAACGTATATCAAAGAACTTGTTTAAACTCGATTTATTGTAACTTGCTTATTAAATCTAAATCAGCTATATAGGCAACAAGAACAGATCTATTATCAAAAAATTGGATTATGATAAAGCAGAATAGATCTAGCAAGATGTAAGCCGACAGGATAAAACTCGCAAGATACGGTAAGGGTGAGCAGATCTAAACGAAGAAGGGCGATACGCCTCAATCTAAAGCCTAGATGCAAACTCGATAAATTGGTGAATTAACTAAACGAAGAAGGGCGATGCGCCTCAATCTAAAGCTTAGATTAACTCGGTAAGGGTGTCGGACTTACAGACAAACCGGAGGTCAAGATGATGCAGCCCTGCTTGCTGAAGAACTCGACGAAAAGGGTTTGGGTGGCACGTTAGGCCGAAAGTTGTGTTTGTTGTATTGGTTGTGTGAACATTTTTTACAATGGCGCAGGGTTTATATTTATACCCTGGAAATCTAGCTAATCCTTGTCGGCTACGACAATATCTCTAATTTAAATAAAGCAATCTAATCTTAAACTACCAAAACTGTTACAATCTTGACGCATAATTAGGCCCTGAAGAAGCTTCCAGATTGTATCTTCCCCCAGAAATCGTACGTGCTCCGGCCTTCTCCTCCCCGTGTCCGATCGAGACTTCCATCAGTTGTTTCGCAATCAGAATCGGAGTCGCAATCAGAATCGGAGTCCTGGCCAGAATCAGACTCGGCCTCAGCCACGGCATCTGTTATGCACATCTCCAACCGAGTCAAAATCTGGTGTCAACACGGTGGTTGCGGCTTTCACCTTGATCCATTTGGTAAGCTTATCAACAGCGACGAAGATGTACTTATACCTGCCAGGGGCGGTCTTGAAAGGGCCGATCTTGTCGAGTCCCCAACACGCAAACGGCCAGGTCGGCGGTATGGTGCGCAGCGCTTGCGCTGGTAGGTGTTGCTATTTGGCGAAGAACTGGCAGCCTTTGCAGCGCTGAATGAGCTGTTTTGCGTCAGCGATGGCCGTGGGCCAGTAGAATCCTGATCGGAATGCTTTGCCGACCAGGTTGGCTGATGCGGCGTGATTGCCACCGGAACCTCCATGAATGTCGTTGAGGAGTTCTATACCCTCGCTGCGGAGGATACATCTCATGAGGACCCCTGTGGAGGCGGCTTTCCTAAAAAGCTCTTTCCCTATGACCACGTAATTGGCGCAGCGACGCGCAAGTCGCTCGTGCTCGGTTTTATCTGGCGGTGCTTTCTGGTCGGCGATATATGCAATGAATGGAGTGCGCCAGTCTTCTTCAGCTTCTATCATCGCCACGTCAGTCATCGGTTGTGGCAATGCTGGCGAGGTCTCTGGGTCGGCGAATGGACGGCTTGCGCAGATCTTGAATGAATACGCCAGCTGGGACGATTGCGCGTCTAGAGCCGAGCTTGGCGAGGGCGTCAGCGGCGAGGTTTTCTTCTCTGGGTACGTAGTGTACCTCGAGCCCGTCAAAGTGAGCTTCTAGCTTTCTGACTTCAGCGCAATATGCATCCATAGTCTCTTTGGTGCAATCCCAGTCTTTGTTGACCTGTTTGGCCACTAATTTGGAGTCTCCGTAGGTGATGAGGCGCTTGATGCCCAGAGTCACAGCGATGCGGAGCCCATGAATCAAGGCTTCGTACTCGGCACCATTGTTGGTTGCCTTGTAGTGCATCTGGAGCGCATACTTTAGCTGTTCCCCTTGAGGGGAGATGAACAGGACACCTGCCCCGGCTCCCTCCAGGTTGAAGGTGCCGACGAAGTACAGCTTCCAGTGTTCAGGTCGGTCTACAGGTGGAGGAGTCTGGATCTCCGTCCACTCCGCGATGAAGTCTGCTAGGATCTGGGATTTGATTGCACTTCGAGGTCGGAATTCTATGTCGAACTCGCCGAGCTCAACTGACCACTTGACGACTCGGCCGTTGACGTCCCTGTTACGGAGTATCTCCCCTATGGGGAAATTGGAGACCACTTGTATTTTGTGGGACTGGAAGTAGTGGCGCAGCTTTCTGGAGGTCAGGAGAATAGCGTAGAGCAGCTTCTGAGGCTGTGCATATCGCGTCTTGGAGTCGCTTAGAACTTCGCTGACATAATACACAAGGCGCTATACAGGGTAGACATGCCCTGGCTCACTCCGCTAGGCAATCAGTACTGTGCTGACAATGTGCGTCATTGCGGATATGTAGAGCAGCAGCATTTCACCTGGTTCTGGCGCTATCATAACTGGGGCCATGGTGAGGAAGGCCTTGAGTTGTTCAAGTGCTTTGGTGGCTTTGTCATTCCAAACGAACTTGTCTGCCTTCTTTAAGAGTTTAAAGAAGGGTAACCCTTTTTCGCCGAGCTTGCTGATGAAGCGGCTGAGGGCGGCCATCATCCCGGTGAGCTTCATGACGTCCTTCTTGCCGGCGGGCTGTTGCATCCATCTTATGGCCTCGACCTTCACAGGATTTGCCTCTATGGCTGACCATGAACCCTAGGAGTTTCCCAGAGGGGACTCCAAACACGCACTTGGCAGGGTTAAGTTTCCACTGCCACTCGCGGAGGTTGTTGAATGTTTCCTGGAGGTCGGCGATGAGGTTATCTTCCACTTTGGTCTTAACTATGACATCATCTACGTAGGCTTCTACATTTTTACCGATTTGAGGAGCTAGGCACTCCTGAATCGCCTTCTGGTACGTGGCCCCTGCGTTTTTTAGCCCAAAGGTCATGGACTTATAGCAGTAAGAGCCGTATGGTGTTATGAACGCAGTTTTGTCTTGGTCTTCTTCTTTCACGGAGATCTGGTGATAACCAGAGTAGCAATCGAGAAAGCATAGGAGGACGCTTCCAGAGGTGGAGTCGACTACTTGGTCGATGCGCGGAAGAGGGAAGGGGTCTTTAGGGCAGTGCTTATTGAGATTGGTGTAGTCGATACACATTCTCCATTCACCGGTTTTCTTTGGTACAAGAACCGGATTGGCTAGACAATCCGGGTGTTTACATTCGCAGATGAATCCGGCGGCTAAGAGCTTATTTAACTCTACCCTAATGGCCTCCTTGCGATCTTGGGCGAAACGGCAAAGCTTCTGCTTCACAGGCCTTGCTGTCTTGCTCAGGTCCAAGGAGTGCTCAGCTCGCCACCTTGGGACGCCAGGCATGTCGGCCGATTTCCAGGCAAACATATCCATGTTGTCCCACAGAAAGCGGGTGAGCACGTCTTCCTATTTCTCCGTGAGGTTAGCTCCGATCATCGTCGTCTTGGACGGGTCGTCGTTGGAGAGGCGGATCTTTTTGCAGGCCGGATCGGGCTGCAAGGCGATGGCGGTGGGATCCTGCTCTGGGATCGTGAGGGAGTTCGGGTCCGTCTTCTTGGCTTCTTCCACCATGAGGCTGGTTCTGGCGGAGTACTGCAGGGTCTCGACGAGCTGGACTGCCTCGGCGTCGCACTTGTAGGAGGTCTCCACGTCACCATAGACGGAGAGGACTCCAGCTGGAGCCGGCATCTTGAGGACAAGATACGTGTGGTTAGGGATCGCCATGAATCTTGCCATCATGGGCCTGCCAAGGATGGCGTGATAGGATGTCCTGAAGTCCGCAACCTCGAATGTGAGGTGTTCTGTGCGGTAGTTTTGCTCCGTACCGAAGGTGACGGGGAGAGTGATCCGCCCTATGGGGTATGACCCTTTTCTAGGCACGATCCCGTAGAACGGGTCGACGCAGGGCAGGAGCTTCTTGAGGTCGAAGCGCATCTGCTTGAGCGTCTCTAGGAAGATGATGTTGAGCCCACTGCCGCCGTCGATCAGCGTTTTCGGGAGTAGTGCTCCTTCAATAGTGGGGCCGACTACCAAGGGGTAGGAGCCCGGCTCAGGCAGGTGGATCCAGTGGTCAGCTCTGGAGAACGTGATGGGCATCTCTGACCAGCGTAGGTGCTGGATTGGCTCCGTCGCTGTGGCCGGCGAGGAAGTAGGTGATGACGTCCTTGTCGTCGGCGCTGACTGTGGTGTAGCGGTTCTCAAAAAACCGCGTGGTGTAGTCACGGAGAGTTTCGCCGGGCGCCTGCTTCACCTTGCCCAAGCTCTGGGTATTGCCGGGTCTTGTGTAAGTGGCCTGGTAGTTTTGGGTGAAGGCCTTTGCCAGGTCTGCCCATGTGTCAATGCTCTCCCTGGGAGGATTTCCAGCAATAGTAGTGGTGCGTCACCCATGACGGCGGGGAAGTATGCCGCCATCTGGTCGGGGGTGCCATTGGCAGCCCGGACGGCTATGCTGTATGTCTTGAGCCATAGCACGGGGTCAGTCTTGCCCTGGTACTTCTCGTTGACGACCGACTTGAATGACGCCGGCCATACCACAGCTCGGAGCGCTGGGCTGAAAGCGGCGAAGCCGTCGAGAGGCGGCTCGCCGTCGTTGGGATCTTGCCTTGCCCTGGGGCGGTAATCGTCGAAGCGCGGGGCAGGCGCGTTGTTGCCCAATGGACCGTAGCGCCGTTCGTATTCTGCGCGGCGGCGCAGCTCGGCATCCTGGCGCCGGATATTCTCCCGTTCCTCATCATGGAGGCCTGGGGCACCGAAGTCTCGGTCGTACTCGAGGCGGCGTCGGAGCTCTGCCTCGTCTCTGTTGCGGTGGCGGGCGTTGAGGTTTACGCGGATGTCCCTCCTGTTGATGACGTCCCACAGGTTGGGCTCCCCGCGCTCCGGGATGCGCTCCATCCGAGCTCCTCCCGTCTGGTTGGATCTAGCAGGTCTGGCGTGGGCAGAGTTGCTGCGGGAGTTCCGCGTGTGCGTAGATCTGGATCTATGGGAGCGGGTTTGACTTTGCTCCAGCTGGTTGCCTGCTGCCTCGAGGTAGGCCCTGAAGCGCTGGAAGCGCTCGTCGTCCTCGGGGAAGTTGTGAAGCTCGTTAATGGCCGCCCCGAGGTTGGCCTGAGGCGTACGGAATACGCGGTTGAAGTCTTCGCATAGATTGCGAGGCGCGACATGGTGAGCCCGGCGCCTCGCAGCTTCTGGAGCGTCATCCCGTCGGGGCAGGGGCATGGCAGCGGCGGCCGCCTCCGCGGCGATGTTGTCGACGACTTCGGCTTCTTGATTCCTTTCGCGCTCGCGAGCTTGAGCTCGGGCGCGATTCCTGTCTTCACGTGCTGCTTCTTGAGACTCCGTCTCTCCATCACGGGGAGGTTCGTCTGCAGACACGGCAAGGGCCTGTCGTCCGGGCTGGACTCACTGCGTACTGGGTTGGGCGAGAGGACGATGCGTGGTCTCTGGAAGACACCACAATCAGAGGTCGGGCTCTGGGTGCCAGATTGGATCTGGACTGAGGAGGTGCCAGATAAGATCTAGTTCCTGTAGGCGAGTTCCCTGGAGAACACGCTGGCCGGGCTGCTGAGGCCGTACGGCATGGGAGATGATTCCCGTGAGGCTCTTGCGGCGCTAAGTGCAGCTTCACCGAGCTCAACGCATTCAGCCAGTGTGCGACTGATGCGATCTATCCCTTCGAACAGATCGACGTGTTTGGGTGGGTGGGATCTCTCGAGGATCTCTGGGGCCCTCAAGGTAGCTTCACCGCAAGGAGTTGGCGCTCCAGATCGTCGCGCTGAGTCCGCCGTGCTGATGGTGGCGCTGGTCATGGAGGCCGAGCTGAGGAGGTCGGTGGAGTTGGCGAGCGACGGCGAGTTGCCACGTGGTGCGGGTCCGGAGGCCGGCTTTCGCTCTGTGGCGGCGGATGCGGTGGAGGTCGGTTCACTGGGGGCGAGGAAGTCGTCCGCTTCCAGAGAACCGAAGGAGCCGAAGGAGATTGACGGCGAGTCGGCGAGGATGTCCTTCATGCTCTCGGGGAAAACGACGCCGGAGTTGGAGGCCATCAAGTTGCGCTGAGGATCTCAATCCCCCCTACCTGGCGCGCCAACTGTCGGATTTAGTGGTCCGGCAGTCCACCTGGGGGCTACCCACGTGGTTGATTTCAGGAGAGGTGATCGTAGACCCAAGAACTTGATGGTGATCGTGAGGGCACGAGGACACAAGGGTTTATACAGGTTCGGGCCGCGAGATGTGTAATACCCTACATCCTGTTTGTGGTGGTTTGTATTGCTTGCGAGTCGTGATGATGTTGTCATGTGTTGTCTCTCGGAAGGCGCCCTAGCCCGCCTTATATAGGCTGACGGTCTAGGGTTTACAAGGTCGGTTGGGACTCTGAGCCCAGCCGTAATGTTCTAGGATCCTTATCCGAGTTGGTTACAAGAAAATCTATTTCCTATCTAAGTTCCAAGAGATATCCTGCTAGATTTGTTCCAATCCGAGTCGGCCAAGTGTCTTGGAGTGCGCGCCAAGCTTCTTGGCGCCGCGTGGTTTGTGCTCCGACGAGTGGGTCCTCTTGTCAGGTTCGGCCGGCCTCCTGCCAGCTGGGTCCACTCGCCAGAGTTGACATGCTATTGACCTGGAATGGTCCCAACTGGCAGGGCGGATGGGGCCTGTCCAGTGGGCCCCATGGGGTACCCTTATCCCTCACTCCAATATTGTAAGATAACTTGTATGATGTTTGGCCTGTAAGATAAATGTATGTTTTTATTTTTGTGCAATAAATTTTGTTCTGTGCAAAGCACATTTGGCTGAGAGGCAGAGATGCTGCATATAAACAATCTGTCAAAATATGGTCCATCATTGGAGACGCGGGTTTGTGAATCCGTGTCTCCTTTGTCTGTCTTCATTGACAGGTCAGCTCGATCTCTCATGGCTCCCATTTCGACATACAGGCACAATCAACACATATCTTTTGAGACAAAACAGACATCATAAGAGAGATAACTTGTCCACACAGATAAAGATAACTTGTCCACATGAATAAAGATAATTATTACAAACAGTTAACTTGTCCATCTAAGCTAGCTAGGCCTTAACTTGTGCATCACATTTTTTACAATGGTCATGCTATCTGACCATGCACATCAACAAAAGCATGCCCCTTGAACATCAACAAAAGCATGGTATCTTCAACTTGGCTATCTAACCCTGCACATCAACAAGCTTGAACTTCCTCATGCCCCATCAAATTAATTTGGCTCCTTTTGCAGCCTCTTCAAAAGCAACCAAGGTTTCTCGAAGCACTTCGCACTACCGGAAATCGCGAGTACGCCGTGAGCAGGCTACTCTCGGCAAAAGCCTGATTACACTCGGCAAAGAGTTTGCCGAGAGTAGCTCTCGGCAAAGCCCTCACGACAACTAGGTTGCCGGCAAAGAGCAACTTTGCCGTGAGCCGGACCTACTACCCACGTCAAATGTTTGCCATGAGCGAAGGACGGCTCACGGCAAACCCTCCGCCAACTGACGGCGGAGAGTCACAGTGACGGCAAGCTTTGCCGTGAGCTGTGCTTTTGGCTCACGGCAAACATTTCCTGTTTGCTGAGAGCCAGATAGCCAGCTCACGGCAAAGCTGCCTCGGTAGTGCCACGTCATGGCAAGTTTGCCGTGAGCTGTGGCAAAAGCTCTCGGCAAACACGACATGTTTGCCGTGAGCTGTGGCAAAAGCTCTCGGCAAACGCGACATCTTTGCCGAGAGCTTTTGCCAATACTCATGGCAAACCCGTTTTTCTTTTTTTTAATTAAACCAGTTTTATATATGGTACCCCAATCAAACACAGGCAGTTCATATATCACCATAATCATCTCAGGCATTTCAAATATCACCATAATCATCACAGGCAGTTTAAGCATCACAAAATAGTCCACAAATACAAATAAAGTCTAGAATCTTTCATCCACAACCACAAATCGTCCACAACCACAAGTTGTCCACAATCACAACGAAAAGTCCATACAAGTAATAAGTTGTCCTAATGCAAAGAAAACATGCAAGTTCATACTCACTGACCCGACGGCCCCTGCGGCGACTGCGATGCCGATCCCCCAGTCCGCGGCTGCAACCCCCCGGCTGGCCCATGTGGCCACTGACTCGGCCACGTGTGGGTTGGTCCAGGACCCTGCCACGTGGGGGGCGATCCCTGACCCGGCCAACTGTGGGGAGATCCCTGACCCGGCAATAGCCCCACTCCCGGCTGCGGCATCCACTGGCCCTGCCACAACGTGCCAGAAGAGCCGTGAGGCCATTGCCCCCACCCGACAACCTGAGGCGGCGACATGCCTTGGGATGCAGGCCAATTATTTGATCCCGCCGATTGATTCTGTACAAGATTTAAAGTCACTACAAGGTTTTGAGCGTGTATACCATCATTGTACCTTTCTAAGTCATTTTAGGTTTATCCATCATTTTAAGATCTAAGTCACTATGAGAAATGAAAGGGTAAGGTTGGAAAGTAACTCACCGGAGTAATTTCACCTGGTGGAGGAGTAGGACGGAAGAGGCTCGGTGGTGGCTGAGGGAGTTGCACCTGTGGCACCGTTTGTTGTACCACCAATCGAAGACTCTGCACGTACTGAAGCATTGTTGCAAGCTGTTGCTGGTTGGCCTCTTTGATCTCTTGGATCTGCTGCTGGCTGGCCTGCTCGGCCCTCTCCCGCTCGGCCCTCTCTGCCACAAGCTGGGCCTACAATATTTATTCCAAACATTAGAATACAAAGCAAACACATGTAAATTTCAATGAACGTCGCATAAAATATAAATAACCTGGACTGTCTCTAGCAAGCTCTGTTCAGCGCTCGGCCGTTGTTGTACGGCCGGGCTTGAGCTCGAGCTCGTAGATCGAATCTGTGAGAGAGTCCGAACATCGGCCGGGTTGAGGAGACTGTCACCAACGAAGAACCGACCATGCTTCTTGCCTTGTCCCATCCTCATGATGACATCTCCATCAAGGGGCACCATCCTCGGCTCGAACTCTGGCCCATGAACCTCCCTTGCCATTGTGCTGTACCCAATAATGCGGGGCTAGATTGTCGGATTGGTGTACGCCTCGGGCGGGTCGGCCTCGTTGAAGGTGATGTCGGACGTCGCCTTGCCCTTGTGTGCCAAACCCCATGCCTCAAGCTCGCCAATAGGCTGGCCACCATGTGACTAAGACTGCGGGAAAACCACAAGATGATTACAAACTATGCATAATTGAGCGTTAGAATAAAGAAATAAATTCACATACATATCTACGCGCATACTGGCGGAGGTTAAGGTTTCCTTGATGGTGCGCCGGACCTGGCATCCTCAAACATCGTTGCCGATGCTCGTTGTGGGCTGTGGAGTAGTGTGTGTTTGGGCGCAGTGGAGTGTAGGGTGTGTGTGGGTTTGCTGTGAGCCAGATCCACGGCTCACGGCAAACCCTGCACTGGTTTGCCGTGAGCCAGATCCAAGGCTCACGGCAAACCGGCGCCACCTGGCAGCCGCACGCCGCAAAGAGTTGGTGTAACTGACGTGTGGGCCCGCGCGTGTTTGCCGTGAGTCGGCTCTCGGCAAAGATTTGGTTTTGCCGTGTGTCAACACACGGGCAAACATAATTTAAACCAATTAATGTACTAAAATTGCTTATCTAATTTGAAAAAATTCCAAAAATTAACATGGCACGAGCTATGTTGTATATTACTTATAGAAATTTTTTTGAAGTCCAACCCAAATTCGAATTTCACTTATACTCCAAACCTAGTCAGTTGAGTTAGAATTCTTTGAAACTTCCTGTGAGATGTTCCGGTTTCTACATAGCGTACGTGTCCACTTCTTCAAAACACTCTCAACTTTTTACCATAACATCAACATATGATATCATGAGCTCTTGTCAAATTTCATGATTTTCAAACTTTATTTGGATTTTATGCAATTAAAAAACTTTTCAACGGCAACTTCCTCACCATGCTTCGGGAACAAAATATTTCAAATTGTGTCTAATTTCATGGTAAAGGTCTTAAAAAGGACTGAAAAACATGAATATCATTTTTGCACTAACTTTAGTCTATGATTTCATGCACTTCCAGTTCAAATCGGGCGTGTACAAAAAAAACAAGAAATATACAAAATTTTTAAATATAGCAAACAGATTTAGAATTGTGCCAAATTTGAACATGTAGTATCCAGAGACATGTTTGAAGGCCATAAAAAGTTTGGAGAAGAATGGAAGTTTTTTTTTGGGTTGATGTTTGCCGTGAGCAACAGTTTGGCTCACGGCAAAGAGGCTGTTTGCCGTGAGCCGCTGTGCAACTTACGGCAAAACGGTCCTCTGTGCCGTGTGCTGACCATTTTGCCATGAGCATTCCGGCTCGCTCACGGGTCACGGCAAATCTGCCGGCCAGGGCAAACGCACATCACTTGACGGCCTTTTTGCTGTGAGTCTTGTTTTTTTCGACGGTTTTGTACCGTTGCTCATGGCAAACAATCACGTATGTCGTGTGCCTTGTTGTTTGCCGAGAGTCTTGGGCTGCGGCTCATGGCAAACCTTGGTGAGGCCGTGTGCCTGTGAGCTGCGCCTGTGGCTCACGGCAAACTGCCTGTTTGCCGTGAGCATGTGGTTTGGCTCACGGCAAACTAGCCGGCTCACGGCTTATACGCGATTTCCGGTAGTGTCAAGTGCATCTTCCATGAGCTCGAGATTTTGTTCAGTCACATACCTGTATCTCCTTATGTGCATAGCCTTTTTGAGGAGGATGTTCACTTCTTTCGTGATTTTTTCAACCTCAGGTTCCACATAGTCCCAGACATTAATGTTTTGTAGTAACTCAAGCTCAGCTCGCGTGTTATAGATTTTTGCCTAAAACAGGGTTAAACATGGTATAAGAATAACATAGTTAATTCGAAACTAATTTACCTTTGAACTTGGAGCAGTATAGGCACAGTAATCATCATAGCCAAATTATATAAGAACTTGAAAATTATCCTAGGCTTCCTAGCAGGGTGACAAGTAAAAGCAGAACTTAGTTCAGAACTGATTTGCCTCAGAACTTTGTATAGGATCATGACAAGCATGGAAGACATCATCATAAGCACTAACTTTATCAACCTCAAGCTCAAGCTCCATCTATAGAACAAGTAAAAGGCGCTGAGATTCAGAGAAACTTGCCTCGCCATCGTCGTGGTCGTTGCCAGAGTCGAAGATGAGGTCCTCTACACCTTCGCCGCTCCCTTGACCCTCCTTCCTCGTTGCCAGACCTTTGCCCTCGCAGATGTGAGCCAGGCGCCTCGCCCTCTCCGCGGCCTCCCAGCCGCTAATTGGCTCCTCGTTGGAACCTGAGCGGTGCCAGTCGAGGGCGCTCATCTACGGCTTCGGGTTCGCTCCACCGCCGCTTGGAGGCTCGACAGCACCGCTTGGAGGCTCGACGGCGCCGCTTGGAGGCTCGACGGCGCTCATCGTCGTCTCCCACTTCGCCGCCATCTCACCGGCACGCGCGCGGATCCAATTGCAGCACCACATCTCGTTAGGATTCTCCTCCCCGATCTTGGCCCCTCACCGGGGTCATCCGCTGCTTGGCCCCTCGCCAGCGCTCATCGTCGTCTCCCCGCTTCTGCTCACCTCGCTGGCGCCACCTCCGCTCACCTTCGGGAACCCTAGTGAGAAATGAGGAAAGCGTCGTGTGCTGCGCTTATCCATTCGGAAAGAAGAAGGGGTGACGGAATGGGGCCGGGGTGAATGGATATCAATTTTGCAAAATGGAGAGTCATTGGCGACGCGGGTTAGAGAACTCGTGTCTCCTTTGTTGCCAGGTGGGTCCGGGCGGCTAGGCAAAGGTTATCTTCTTTATATAGGCTACTGACACTGACGCGTGGGCCCGACACCATTTTTTTTGAAATGAAACTTGCATCCCGCAAATATTAGAGCACCACTTGGACGCAGATCGTAACTTCCTTATTAACTTTGATTTTGCGCCACAGCACGAAAGGAAATCAATCCATTTATTTAAGTCAGAAATGTTTAGAGTATATATGTTTCTGTGTGTGAGATATATATAATAATCTTTTGCCCAAAACAATGGTGAGTCATTGGCGATGCTGGTTAGTGAAAACATGTCTCCTTTGTGACCACATGCACTACAAGAAAAATGCCGACTAGTGATGCAACCTAGTTTTTGCGTCACTGATTTATGACGTTTTTGACTGATATTGTCATTAAATTTCACTTCTGAGCAAATTTAGTGACAAAAAAAACTTTCGTCATAACGGTTGCTACTGTAGCTAGGCATTCACTGTTACATGCCCGTTTTGTGACACCATAAGCTTCGCAACGGCATCATAAACCAACTTTGGTCCTGTCGTACGGGCATCCCTGGACCCACTGCCCAGGTGGGCCCAGCCCGTGTACAGGACGACCTACCAGGACTACTCTGTATGTGGGCCGCGGTGCAAGACAGCGCGGACCACAAGGAAACTACTCGTGGGCCACGGTGGAAGACGGCGTGTACCACAAGACATCTCGGGAGTTGTACTAGAATAGGAAAGCCCATCATGTAACCGCCATAGCTACTCCTAGTCGTACCCGATCAGTACTCTCCCCCCTAACCGACTTGTAACCCTGCCTCCCGGACATATAAGGCGAGGCAGGGACCCCTCCAAAACAATCTCATTGTTGACGCGGAAAATCGGCGGTCGTATCCTCCGCGTGCAGCACAAGAAGACCAGGGAGATCTGCTTCGCTCCAGTGCCAGCCTACACTCCGTTCAGGTTCGCGGCGTGCCAGTCAATTTGACCTGAAATTGACAAGGGATAAAACAGTTAAATTACTCTTTGATTGTGCCGGCTCTACTCCAAACGGCATAGGCACGTTGGATTTCAGCCAAGACCCAATCAGACTTGCATCGGCCGATGCCAATCGGACCACAAAATCGGACTTCATAGACAACCTCAATCGGACCAATATAATTGGACCTCAATCAGTCACCTAATCGGACCTCAGAATCGGACCAATCAGGATCGGACCTTGTAACAGATCAACCTTTAAATAATAAAATAAAGCGTAAAACATGGCCGATATGTAAATAATGGATCAGCTATGCCTTTGAACAAGGTATTAAATAATCAAAGTGTAAGCCGATACATTGTCCATCTTGCCTAGTTGCCAGTTTGATTCATCTTATCGGACCATCTAACCAGCCAATCGGACCAGAACCTTTTCAGAGAAATCTAGCTCCGACGTAGGGAATCTAGATTCCTCCAGCTATGATCAGATCAGATAGCTAAACAATCAAACTCAACTCACCAACCTGTCAACTAAACAAGATGCTCGCACGAGTGTTAATCAGATTAAGCAAATAAGCAAATAAAACATTAACAGGATCGTTCTGATTCTAAAATATGCTATCAAATAATCAAGCAAGACCTAGCTCCGACGTAGGGAATCTAAATCACACTTAACACTCAAATAGCAATCAGGTATAACCAAAGCTTCCTTTGACTAATCAAGATGAGTCTAGCTCCGACGTAGGGAATCTAAACCAAGCATGACAATCAAAGATCAATCTTATCATATTATGAACATCTAGCTCCGACGTAGGGAATCTAAACAAACACAATACTCAAAGAACAACCAGATTAAATCACAAATCATGGATCGGACCTAGAACGATATTGTAAGATAAATATTGCTTAAATCGGACCAAGACCAGTGCTCAAAGCCGTTGAAGAAGTAGATTAATTCACATGGCGTAGATCTAAACCAATCTAGCAACTTCAAACAAACCGCAAAAGCTGCCTTTAAATAACCAAGATGAGTCTAGCTCCGACGTAGGGAATCTAGCCTAATCTTGATGATCTAGCTCCGACGTAGGGAATCTAGACATAAAGTGCAACCCGATAAACGATCAACTGTTGAATAATCAATAGTGATCTAGCTCCGACGTAGGGAATCTAGATCAATCTTGCTTATTCAAAGATAAATCGGTTGAACAATATAAACGAGAAAGGGCGATGCGCCTCAATTCAAAGCCTATACTAGTTCGATAAATTGACTAACTTACTGGTAAGCCGGAGATCAGAACTGATGCAGCCCGTCCACCGATAAGCTTCGTCGAGATACTACTCCTAGGGTTTTTTGCGTGAAGCCGGGTTGTATTGATTGTGAGAATAGTTCTTTACAATGGACGAGGGTTTATATTTATACCCTGGTCATGATGAGTCCTGATCGGACCAGACTAACTTGGAGATAAAGTAAACTTATTCTAAGATAGAATGAGACTTTTAATACGCCTTCTGAAAAGGAAATAGTCCCCGCTCACGCCACGCTTCCTTTTTAGCCGATGTATATTTCCTCATTCATCATCAGATCGGACTTCCTGCTCCATCGGACTCTTCCCCTACATCAGCTTCCTTCTCCGGCACCATTTGTTTGACCATTCAACGGGCCCACTGTGCAGTACCGGCCTCACCACGTCATCATCTGACTCATCATGTCAGGTGCGAAAATCTGGTGTCAACACTCATCTACGCATACTCAAGCAATACAGAGCTACGCGGCATACAGGACGTAGGGTATTACGCACATTGCGGCCCAAACCTGTCTAAATCCGTGTCTCGTGCCTCACCATCGGGTTCCAGATCTCGGCGAGTCCCTCACGAACGTCTACCTTGGGCTACCCCTCGGTAGGTTGCCGGGTACAAACACTGACAGCTGGCGCGCCAGGTAGGGGATCTCTCCGTTGATCCGCTGGCGAACTCGATGTATCCAATCACCATCAAGCCCACCGTCGCTTTCAAGCAAGGCGACACCTTCGTCTTCGGCTCCTGGGTCTGCGTGGCTGATGGTGCAGGATCCTTCCTGCGCTTTCTCACGTCCACCCCGGAGCAGCAGCACACATCCGCAGCGCTTCCTCAAGCTCAGGCGGATGGCCTCGCCGAGAAATTCGGCGAAATTTCACTCTCTGACTCAACCAGGGGGCTCGAGCCGGAGTCTAAGTACAACTCGACTTCGACTCCCGCTTGGATCGAACCGCGTGAGCTGGCTCCCGAGCCCTCATCCGGTCCGGTCTACCTTCCACAACCACTCCTCTTCAGACTACGCTCAGCCGGCGCCGCTTACCAAGCCGCGCTGTCCAAGATCAACCGTGCTGACAAGGTGGTCGTGCTCAAGTTCTCCTCAGACTCGGACACTACCTCCAACTACTGCTCAGACTCTTCCGAGTACGAGTTCGACTTCGGCATGGATCCATCTGAAGAGAAGCCGCTCACAGGGGCTGCTAAGGGCCTGGTGATCACATCGACACTAGAAGGTAGATTCGTCTACTGGCCTGATTAGAAGCCCCTGTGCCTCACAATGGAGGACGACTCACGTGTCGTCGCTTGTCTGGACAACCTGCCGTACTAGGAGGGTACTCCGCTACCGGACGAGTACAGCGACACTAAGCTTGTCACCCCATCAGGCTCCTACCACTACTCGGGGACTACAGTCGCCCACTCGGGGACTACCGTCGCCTACTCTCCCAGCCGCGAAGTCTTCATCGTCGACGAGGGCGCAGAGAACCATCGCCGTGCCTACCGCTTTCCGGAGGACATCACTGATGACGAACTCTCTGCTGATGCACCCGCGAATGAGACAGCGAAGGCAAGAACGGAGCGTCGACGGAAAAACACTGAGCGCCAAGCCCGTCGTCAACAACTCCGTGATGCTCTACCCATCCGCAATCTACAAGAAACTCTGGAGACCGTCGCTACACGCCGACACGACAATCCGGAGGAAGTCATCGACTCCATCAATCTGATTGGTCGTTCCATGCCACTGGACCGCACCGCCGCTCAGATCGCCGACCTCGCTGAGCAAGCTCACCGACAACTCCGAGCGCTCCGCGAGGGACCTCGTCCCTCACAAAGCGGCCGTGGCAGCAGTGGCGGGGCTGGCCACACTCCACATCGAAGCACCCAAAACAATGGCGGCGCTGGTGGCGGTGACAGGAGCATCAGTAGCTCCTACAAGACTCCTAATGCCTGTGAAACCATCAAGAGGCTCCGTCGTGAACGGGAGAAGGCCAAGGATGATCTCAGCGACAATTTTCCTGCCTTCACCAAGCGCATCAGGGAACAACTACTCTCTGACAAATTCAAACCCCTCGGCATCACCAAGTACAATGGCTAGCAAGACCCAAAGTAGTGGCTGTGCTGCTACGGGTTGTCCGTTGCAAACGCCGCAGGGAACGACGATACAAAATGCATCTTCTTCCCGTTCTGCTTGGAGGAAGAGCCACTCACGTGGCTAGAATCCCTCAAGAAGGACTCCATCGACTACTAGAAAGACCTCACGAAGCGCTTCACCAGCAACTTCGCAGGAGCACTCGGGCACCACGGTACTCGCATGGACCTGGCGTCAATCAAGCAGAAGCAAGGGGAACCACTCCGCGACTACATGCGGAGATTCTTCGAGAAGCGTGCCTGCGTCGTCGACGTCACCGACAAAGAAGTCATCGATACCTTCCAAGAAGGGCTCGCTGACGAACGCACCTTCGTAGACTTCGGGCGGAACCGCCCGACTACTATCACCAAGCTCAATAACATGGTCCAGTCCTGGGCCGAGGAGGAAGACAAAGCTCGCAACCGCTACAAGTCCGGTCGCGGCGGAAACAACCAAGGCAACAACACCCCAGGTAATCAGGGCAGCAGTAGCAAGCAGCAGGGCACCTCGAGCAACCCCAACCGCTCGGTTTATAACAACTCGGGCAACCCAAATCGCAAGAGGAAGCCTGACAACACTGTTGCCACCATGGAGCAACCCGCAAAAGACAAGGTCGACGACGCCTTCGAGAAGCTACGCAAGGAGAAGTGCCCTTTCCATGAGAATCAGGGGCACACTACTAAGCAGTGCTGGTCACTCCGCTGTGCTTTGAAGGACGCCCCTGAGCCTCGTCCTTCGAAGTACAGGAACAAGAAGAAGAAGGACAATGGCGGCAACGGCGGTGACTACCAAGACCCGACCAATACCGTCAATGTCATCTTTGGCGGCTTCCCAACCAAGTGCGTGTCGGGCAAACACCCCGGGTACCTACAAGGAAGGAAGAAGGCGGACTTCTATCCGGATTCCCTGTAATCCTACTAGGACTTGTACCGTGTAATCCTACTAGGACTCCTACCTTGTAACCGACTAGGATCCCGTCCCCTGGACTATATAAAGGAGGGCCGGGTACCTAGATCGGCAGAGCCCAACAGAGGTTCTCACACCTCAACAACGAGCGCAGGGCGCCAATACACAATACTCCCAAACAGGACGTAGGGTACGCTACTCTGGCGGCCTGAACCTGTATAACTCTGTGTCTCGTGTCCTCGCTTTACCTTCGAGTTTCAGGTCCGGCGATCCCCCACCGTATAAATCACTACCTCGGGTACCCCCTCGGTAGGACGCCGGTATAAAACACCGACATCTGGCGCGCCAGGTAGGGGTGATCATCGAGATCATCGGGTGAGTTTGAAGGACCTCATCATCAAAAATCAATGTACACTACGAAGTCAGTCGTCAAGTTTCGTCTCCGGTTTATTGACAGCTCCACGTTGGTGCAAGTCGCTGAGTTGAAATTGTCGCCTGTGAGTTAATGGAAATCAATTCCGAGTCGAAGCCATCCTCGACGCTTTCACCTAGGGTGGAGGCAGTCCGATTCGAACTCAACATGAAGATGCCAGCCATGCCTTTCCCCGACAAGCCATGGGTAACCGTACCGCGGCCCTACGTACTACTCGCGCCTCGTACTATGGGTAACCGTACCGTGGCCCTAAGCCATGGGTAACCGTACCGCGGCCCTACGTACTACTCGCGCCTCGTACCATGGGTAACCGTACCGCGCCCCTAAACTAAGGGTAACCGTACCGCGGCCCTACGTACTACTCGCGCCCCGAACCATGGGTTCCGTACCCTAAGTACTCCTTGCTCGCTCTGGTAGCAAACCTATTCGTTTTTCTGGTTTTCCATTCGTTTTGGATTTCCATTCATTTTTTGCTCAAAGTCGACCTTCGGTCGCATTTCAAAGTCTGCTTCGTGCGGCACAAAGTCGACTACTCAGTCGCATTTCAAAGACCGCTCCGCGCGGCACAAAAGTCGACTTCTCAGTCGCATCTCAAAATCGCCTACGGGCTACATGTCTTACAAAGACTACTCATGGTCATACTGCTCCGAGCGGTAGATCTACTCGCGGCCATACTACTCTGTGTAGTAGGTCTAATTCTGCGGCCATACTACTCCGTGTAGTAGGTCTATTTCCGACCATACTGCTCTACACAGTAT
Organism: Alloteropsis semialata; assembly: GCA_004135705.1. Taxonomy (NCBI): domain Eukaryota; kingdom Viridiplantae; phylum Streptophyta; class Magnoliopsida; order Poales; family Poaceae; genus Alloteropsis; species Alloteropsis semialata. The sequence goes on along the minus strand of CM014273.1, from coordinate 3,859,354 downwards.
TATACTTCGAGCAGTAGGTCTACTTCCGACCATACTGCTAACACGCAGTAGATCAACAGTCGAGTACTACTACTCGTATGCTATTCAAAGTCGACTACGGTTTTCAAGTCGCATCCTAAGGTCCACATCTAGTGGCGCAAAAGTCGACTTCGGTTTTTAAGTCGCATCTCAAAGTCCGCTCCGCGCGGTACAAAGTTGACTTCTTCAAGTCGCATCTAAAGTCCGCTCCAGCGGCAAGCTTTGTATTATGGATTTCATACAAGCTTCATATTACAGGTTTTTACTCTAAAGTCGACTTCGGTTTTCAAGTCGCATTCTAAAGTCCGCTATGACGGCAATCTAAAGTCGACTACGGTCGCATCCAAAGTCTGTTTTAACAGCAAAAGACGATTGGAATTCATACTACTCATTGATGGATTTCATACTACTCATCGATGGAATTCATATTACTCATTGATGGATTTCATACTACTCATTGATGTATTTTATACTACTCATCGATGGATTTCATACTACTCACTGATAGCAGGCTCCGTTCGCTCTCAAGCTCGGGGGCTATGCTCAAATAACTACTCGATGTGGCTCATATGGTTCACTTAGCACACAATGCTCGGGGGCTGGATGCTGCAAGAGTACTCAGATGATGACTTCCACGACATTTGAAGACCCTTGGATCGATTCTTCAATCATTCTAAGGCTCGGGGGCTACGATGCTACACCCATCAACTTCTTTTGTCAAAGATGGGAGGTGCTGATTCAAGATTTATAGTTAGACCCTCAACGTGATTCTTCGATTCAACTTAAGGCTCGCGGGCTACACTCCATATGGAGTGCGATTTTTGCAAATCGCACTTCCATATAGATCAAGACAAGATGGGTATTTTTTGAAGACTTCCTGGGCTAGAACTCGGGGACGCCTGGGAACTACTCGGGGAGGATTTGAAAGTACTCGGAGAAGAGGTAGAGCACATTCCACTCTTTCGGCAGTTCAAGTACTATCGAAGACTTCAGCTAGCAGTACTCGAGATGATCAAGAACTACTCGACGAAGCTTCAAGACTACTCGAACTCGCTGCGCAAGGCTACAAAGTGCTCGGGGGCTTGTCGGGCAAACACCCCGGGTACCTGCAAGGAAGGAAGAAGGCGGACTCCTATCCGGATTCCCTGTAATCCTACTAGGACTTGTACCGTGTAATCCTACTAGGACTCCTACCTTGTAACCGACTAGGATCCCGCCCCCTGGACTATATAAAGGAGGGCCAGGTACCTAGATCGGCAGAGCCCAACAGAGGTTCTCACACCTCAACAACGAGCGCAGGGCGCCAATACACAATACTCCCAAACAGGACGTAGGGTACGCTACTCTGGCGGCCTGAACCTGTATAACTCTGTGTCTCGTATCCTCGCTTTACCTTCGAGTTCCAGGTCCGGCGATCCCCCACCGCACAAATCACTACCTCGGGTACCCCCTCAGTAGGACTCCAGTATAAAACACCGACACCGCCTAAAGGAGTACTCGCGCTGAAAGGGGACTTGAAGCGATCCTACGACTGCGATACCGAAGCCGTGGAGCTTGCGTCTACCAATCAAGTTCCCAACACCATGGCAGAAGTCTTCGCCGCCTCCAAGGAGCTTGCGCCAAGCGAGCTCGAGATCCCAGAGAAGGCGGACACTGCTCAGAAGCCTCACCCCCAGAGGAAGTCAAGCTCAAGGCCATCGATCTTGGCACTGGTGACCCAAGCAAGACGACCATGATCGGGGCAGGCCTCGACCCCAAATAGGAAGACGCGCTCGTTAGCTTCCTCCGGGCGAACCGCGACATCTTCGCCTGGAAACCAGCGGACATGCTGGGTGTGCCCAGGAGGCTGATCGAGCACTCACTCAACGTCGATCCTAAAGCTGCCCCCAAGCGACAACACCTCCGCCGTTTCGCCCAAGACCGCAGGGATGCCATCAAGAAGGAACTCACGAAACTACTCGCCGCCAGCTTCATCAAAGAAGTCTTCCATCCTCAGTGGCTCGCCAACCCTGTGCTCGTGCGGAAGAAGGACACCAATGAGTGGAGGATGTGCGTCGACTACACAGACCTCAACAAGCACTGCCCCAAGGACCCCTTCGGGTTGCCGTGGATTGATCAAGTCATCGACTCCACGATGGGTTGCGCTCTCCTTTGCTTCCTCGACTGCTACTCGGGGTACCATCAGATAGCGATCAAGGAAGAAGATCAAGAAAAGACCGTGTTCATCACCCCGTTCGGCGCCTACTACTACACGATGATGTCATTCGGGTTGAAGAACGCCGGCGCAACATATCAGTGAGCTATCCAGGCCTGCTTCAAGAAGCAGCTCAACAAGAACGTCGAGGCATACATGGATGACGTTGTCGTCAAGACACGCCACCCGGACACTCTCATCGCCGATCTTGAAGAGACTTTCGCATCCCTGCGGGAGTACCAGTGGAAGCTCAACCCCAACAAGTGCGTCTTCGGCGTACCTTCGGGGAAACTACTCGGCTTCATCATCAGCCATCGCGGCATCGAGGCCAACCCGGAGAAGATCTCCACCATCACCAACATGAAGGCTTCGACTACCATCAAGGACGTCCAGAAGCTTACAGGGTGCATGGCGGCTCTGAACAGATTCATCTCCAAGCTTGGAGAGAAGGGTCTTCCTTTCTTCAAGCTACTCAAGCGGCAAGACAAGTTCCTGTGGATCGAGGAGGCTGACAAGGCTCTGCAACAACTCAAGGAGTTCCTGTCGAAGCCCCCGATCCTCACCGCGCCGCGACCTAAGGAGGAACTCCTCCTCTACATCGCTGCGACTGCTCACGTGGTCAGTACTGCCATCGTTGTCGAGCGGCAGGAAGAAGGCCACGCCTATGTAGGGCAGCGCCCTATCTACTTCGTCAGCGAGGTTCTCTCAGAGTCCAAGGCAAGGTACCTGCCGGTCCAGAAGCTGCTCTATGCGATTCTGATCACCTCGCGGAAGCTACGACACTACTTCCAGGAGTACAACATCTCTGTGGTCACCAACTACCCGCTGGCTGACATACTGCACAACCGGGATGCCACAGGGAGGATCTCCAAATGGGCGGTAGAGTTGGGGGCTCTATCGCTCGACTTCGAGCCTCGCAATGCCATCAAGTCTCAAGCATTGGTCGATTTCATGGCTGAGTGGCGGGAGAATCAAGTGCCAACTCTGACCGAGCGCCCTGAGCATTGGGTCATGTACTTCGATGGATCACTCAAACTCGAAGGCGCCGGCGCGGGAGTACTCCTCGTCTCTCCCAAAGGCGAGCAACTCAAATATGTCTTACAGATCTTCTGGAAGGTCTCCAACAACGAAGCTAAGTATGAGGCTCTACTACACGGGCTGCGCCTGGCAGTCTCTCTCGGCATCAAACGACTACTCGTCTATGGCGACTCCGCTGTGGTCATCAACCAAGTCAACGACTCATGGGATCGCAACAAGGAGAACATGGACGCCTACTGCACAGAAGTGCGCAAACTCGAGAACAAATTCTATGGTCTCGAGTTCCACCACGTCGTCCGCGACAACAATGTTGCCGCGGACGTCCTGTCGAAGCTCGGATCTACTCGCGCCCAGGTCCTTGTGGGAGTCTTCGTCCACGAGCTGCACAAGAAGTCTATTCCAGAGCAGTCACCACCACCCGCGACTGCTGATCCTGGCCCGTCCCAGACAGATCGCGAAGTGCTGATGATCGACGTGGACTGGCGGCAACCGTTCATCGACTACCTTCGCGAGCAGAAAGTACCCTCCGACAAGTCAGAAGCAGAGCAGATTACCTGCCGAGCTAAAAACTATGTACTAGTCGGAGACAAGCTCTACAGGCGAGGCGCAACTTCTCAAGTCCTCATGAATTGTGTGTCTCGGGAAGAAGGCAAGGACATCTTGGAGGAGATCCACAAAGGCGTCTGTGGCAACCACGCGTCTTCACGCACTCTGGTAGGCAAGACCTTCCGACGAGCTTTCTACTAGCCTACAGTCCTGGCTGATGCAGAGGAGCTAGTCCGGAGGTGCCAGGGGTACCAATTCTTCGCCAAGCAGCAACACGTCCCCGCCTACAAGCTCATCACCATACCACCAACTTGGCCTTTCGCTTGCTGGGGGCTCGACATGATTGGGCCTCTACCAACTGCGCCAGGGAGATTCAACAGAGTCCTGGTGGCTATCGACAAGTTCACCAAGTGGATCGAGGTCAAGCCTGTCACCACACCCAATGCTGACAGGGTACTCGACTTCTTGGACGACATTGTGCATCGCTACGGGTTCCCCAACCGCATCATCATAGACTTGGGTTCCAATTTCAACAACCATCAGTTCTGGGAGTACTGCGAGAACAGCGGGATCGACGTCCGGTACGTCTCCGTCGTGCACCCTCGCGCCAATGGCCAAGTGGAGCGCGCCAACGGGCTGGTACTCGATGCTCTCAAGAAGCGACTACACGATGCTTCTAATGCCAAAGGAGGCAAGTGGATCAAGGAACTACCTAACGCTCTCTGGGGGCTACGTACTCAGCCTACAAAGCCCACTAGACAGTCTCCCTACTTCCTGGTCTACGGCTCTGAAGCTATCCTGCCGGCTGATGTCATGTGGGAATCCCCAGCAGTCGAGCACTACGAGGAAGGCGTCGCAGAAGAAAACAGACGGGTTGATCTTGACAACCTCGAAGAAGCCCGCTGCGCCGCCCTACTCCAATCCGCTAGGTACCTCGAGGGTATCCGACGATATCATGATCGCAACGTCAAGGAACACTCCTTCAACGTTGGCGATCTCGTCCTCTGTCGCATCCAGAACACGGCGGGACTACACAAGCTAAGCTCTCCATGGGAAGGTCCTTTCTCCGTCAAGACAGTCACTGGTCCAGGCTCCTATCGCCTCCAAACTCTCGAAGGTGAAGAAATCGACAACTCGTGGAACATCGAGCACCTCTGCCGCTTCTATCCGTAGTCACCGACTACAGCGGCAACATGCTGGCTTCACGCCAGAGGGTAGCAAGCCCCTCAACTCCTGGTCATGGCTGTTGATGGATGTTAAGTACCACTTTTAGGCCATCAATTCCTGCATGATGTGAATGAAATGTGAACATCCACACTAGAATAGGGGCTTATACTGACAAGTTCCACAAGTGTTGGTGTTTCTGACTTTTATTGCAGGAGACACTAAAATGTGCATGAAATGATACAAATACGAGAATGCATAACTGAGGCATGAAATTATCACCATCACAAACAGCCTCAAGTGCCAAGATGGATTGCACCATTGCGACGGGCTCGTCAAGACGATCGAGATGGATATATTATTCAAATATTTTGGAGCCCATATGGAGAAGATATTGAAAGGGGAAGATAATACGAGGTGCTGACATCAGCATGATGTCAGCACCCCGGCGGCCGTACGCCATCTGCGCGGGAAACACAAGCGAGTGGGCCCGGTGGGACCCGCGCTGCAGCGCTGCAGCCCGACCGGGTCAACGCCCAGGCCAAGGCGCGCGTGCGGGGTACGACCCGCCGGCCCACATGGCGGCGCACGAATGGCCGGCCAGGGGAGCACACGGATCGTGCCCCCCAGGCGCCTGCGTGCACATGTGATGGGTCCAGCGGGCGACGTGGCAGCCCGCCACTGGCGGAGCACGCNCTGCCGCTCCCGCGGATCGCTGCGCGCGTGAGCGCGGGAGGCACTGGGCCGGACCGGGCTGACGCGTGGCAGGCGAGGACTGGCTGGTGCAGAGGCGGTGGCGTGGTTTCCTCTGGTCTGCGCCGGTTCACTATTTTTCCTCCCGGTTCAGCACTGGTTCTCTCCGGTTCTCGTCGCATAGGATCCGGTTCTCACGGTTTTGGCACCCCGAGCACTGTTCATGCCACCTGGGGTTCGGCCGAACCCCAGGATCGGCCGAACCGCCATAGAGGCCCCCCGGGATCTGCTTCCACGTGGTGATCCGTGATTGATCCAGGAGCTCGTTTTGGTACGGGGGAAATGTGCTGAAACGCCCGAACCTGGTCCATGTTGCACTATAAATAGGAGGTGAAGACCCCCCTTTAGAGACACAACACACACAACACTTCAACACACTCCTTCCTTCTCCATGGTAGGCTTAGGTGATTAGAGTAGAGAGTGAGTTGATGACTTCCTCTATGGGTGCTTCTTGTTCTTCATTTAGAGTAAAGTGAGTATTTCAGTATTTTCTAATTAGACTAAAGTGACCTTTCATATTCATGTGATATGTTCTTGTGTTCTTCACCTGTTCTTGATTTAGAGGCTTGTGTTCTTAGAACACAACCCTTTTGATCTTATGGTGTGGGCTCTAAGCTCATATCCGTTTGTATGTCTGTAGTCAAGTAGACCAAAGTGGATATTCACGTATGCTCTATTTAGAGTAAAGTGGCATTCGTGATTCCTTGTCTGGGTAGTCGTATCGTATAGTTAGATCAGGTCTCTTCCTCACGGGTTCGTCGCTCCGTATTTGTATGGAGTGCTTTAGCAGGGCTACGGGTCAACAGACGTAGTCAGGCTATAGTAGTGATCGGCGGTGTAGACGTGGTGTCTAGACTACGGGTTATCCTTCATTTGCCTTGTATCCCATGGATAGTTATTGGTAGGCCGCGGTAGTGACAGCAGTTGGACCCTTCGTATTCCTCCACGTTCAGATACATCGTAGAGCCAAAGGCCGGAGCCACCTGTCATAACCAAGAGGTGAGCCGGTGCCCGAAGCGAGTGCATACACTTGAGATCGACCTTAGCTTTCGTGACTATCTGCAGGAATCCTCTCTACCCTATCTGCTGTTGTGTGGTGTCCTTGGACCGTTATACTAGAATATAAGATAGTGCACATCGTTCCTTGGATTCGATACCCTTGGAATACTCCTTGGGAGAAGTGCTACAACGGTGTATCCGTGCGCTTGCGGATTCGTTCGCACCCGTCAGTATACCAGCAAGCATTTCTGGCGCCGTTGCCGGGGAACGGTTGCTGTATCTATCTTCGAACCTAGTGGTCCTCGTATCTACCTTTTTCGTTTTCTTTACTTCTACCTTTACCCCCGCTACCCATGGAGAAGCTTTCCTGTCATAGCATCTCTACCCCTAGAGGCGAGTTCGTTTTAGAGCGACCATCAACTTCTTCATCTAGCTATGAACTCGGTCCTGGCTTTATAGCCATGGTTCGGAATCGACCCTTCTCTGGAGTGATTAGTGATGATCCTCATGGTCATTTAGAAGCATTCGAAGAACTGTGTTCAGGCTTAGTTGTGCTAGGCATGACACAGGAAACTTTGAGGTGGAAATTGTTCCCTTCCTCTCTTGTAGATAGAGCAGAACATTGGTACACCCTCACGGTAGGAAATGTGAACAGTTGGGAAGAACTACGAGATAACTTTTGTTACTCATTCTCTCATCCGGAACACATAAATTCTCTACCGTGTGACCACTTTGACTTTGAGCAATTAGAGAGGGAGTCGATAGGTGCAGCTTGGGCTAGGTTCCTAAGCCTTTTGGCATCTAGCCCAGACTTGTTGTCACACCCTGGTTTACCATGAAACCAGAATGCTACTGCATGTGTGCCCAGGAAGTCCACAGAACACATACAGCGTACAAATATGATATCAAAAGCACAATGCACGAATAAGTAAGGTTTTACATACATAGTTTAACACAAATCAGAGTATTACTCAAATGTCACAGCGGAAGTCTATTTATTAAACATTCTTCAACTAAGGATGAGCTCCAATCCACAGGGACGCCGACTGGTTGACCACAGCTCAGAAGTATGGAAGATCTTCTGAAAACTCAGCTAACACATCCTCATTGTATGCATCATCTGTACCCGTCCAGGATTTTGTTGATATTGTGGCAAGCATAAGTATATGACATACTTAACAAGTATAGCATGAATGCATGAAGGCTTAAAGAAAGGCTGACACGGTTGAACTGCATTAGCACTTTTAGTTGATTCATTTTACTTTAGAACGGAATAGTAAACTTATATGAAACCCAGTTGAGAACCCAATTAGGTAAATGTAAGTACAGATTAAACATAAAGTAAACATCCTCTTCTAATCAGAAAGGATCCGGGCCGCTCGTGACCATGAGCACGGCTATCATGATAGAATGTACACTCTGCAGAGGTTTCGCCCTTTACCCACCAGTCGCGTAAAGTTCAGAAGAACTTAACCCCGTCACGCCAATCCACACTTCCGAGGTATGATCGGCATAGGGACGCTACGAGACTTTTCATAAGGCACTCTAACAAGATAGTAGCCACTGTGGTTTCGATTACGGCGTATGGCCCCAAGGCACCGAGAAGACCCTCACCCATATAGCCATATGGGGGAGAATCATTGGTGTCCAATGCGACAGGTCACTAGAGAAAAGACACACAGCACATGCTCTAGCCGCGCAACGTGCAGAGCCGCACACAGTGGCTCCTGACACGGGACTGTGCTCCACGACAGCAGGGCCGACGGTAATAATACGCTCACTGCAACCGCCCTCGGTGGATCGAAACCATACTGGATCACCGCATCCCCCACTTAGTGCCTTTCGGTAACCACTAGCAAGCTAGAGCTGCACGAAGTACTTGGTCATGACCAGAGCCATTATAGTTCCAGTGGCGGCAAGTCTGTCCCGAGTGGCCGCTTTCCAAACCGGACCTTAAGGAGAGACACTAGAACAAAGCACGAAGCACATGCTCTAGCTCCCTAAACCATGTTGCTAAAAAGACAGTTTTATCATCATGTGAAAGTGAACCATTAAGGCAAAATTAACATTTAGCACAAGGTGAGTTGCGGCACTAGCAAGATACTACCCATATGCATAAAACCCGGGTGACAAGGAATAAGGATAAAAGAGTCTAGGTTCATCCTAACGGTACATCAATTTAGACACATGCATATATGAGAAAGTAAATGTGTAATTAGTATGTGAGTAGGTAGCAAGGATTGTCCATGCTATACTTGCCTTCCTAAAAGAGTTGCTGCTGCGGGACTTGCTCTTCGAAGCCTTGGTCATAACCGAACTCGAACGGATCAACGGCTGCTCACGCAATTCACCACACAAGCATCCACACATTCATCACATGCAAACAGAATTAATTCTATTAGAACAGTACACCAAACAGAAACAAAAGCACATAAAAGAGCTACTAAACTAATCTACGCTTCGAGACGAACATGTGAGCGCGAGAATCACTCTAATCGGAGCTAGAACGAAGAAACTACGCCCAAAACGGTAAACGATCGGGTGACGTCGGCGGGCGACGCGAACGGACGTCGACCGACGTCGGCGGACAATGAGCTACGGCACAAAACACGGCTGCGATGCTGGGCACAAGGTTGAACACGACCGTCCATGACCAGTCATGTAGCGGGGCTGCAAAACCTAGCAAGCGGCGGTGAGCGACGGCGAGCAACGACGTCGATGAACGACGTCGGCGGACGTCGGCTGACGTCAGCGGACGACACGGGCGGCGGCGGACAGCGCTGCAAAGCACGGAACTCGGCGTCTACACTGAACGCGATGCTAGCGCGGCCGTCTAAGGCGAAGCACACGACAGGGCTGCTCTCTAAACGTGCGGACAGCACCTACGGCAAACGTCGGCGACGTCGATCGGCGGCGAACGACGGCAAGCGGCGACAATGCAGCAACTATGCGGCGGGGAGAACGACCAAGACCAGGACCTAAATGGCAAGGAAACTATGGGGAAAACAAGAGAAAAAGGGGCAGCGGCTCACCAGCGACGGCGGGGACGAACGAGCAACGGCGACGACGATCACCGACGACGACGATGACCGGCGGCGGCGGCGGGGCTGCAAGGTTAGGGCAGCAAGATGCAAAAGCGAGGGCGGCTAGGATTATGGTCAAAACGGAACGAACACGACGAGAGAGCGGCGTTGGCGGTCTTACCAACGACGGCAGCAACCCGGAGCGGCGGCTGCGAAGACCGGCAGCGGCGGCGGCGCAAGGCAGGGGCGGCGCTGCAAGGGGCGGCGACGACCTCTATGTCGTGGAAAAAAAGATTGGGCAGAGGAGGGGGCACCTGGGCTGGGCACTGCCCTTTCTATTAGCCAGGAGGTGGGGCTGGTTGGTGGTGGGGCCAAGGGAGGGGGCGCCAGAAGGGGGAAAAAGGGCGGCCACCTGGGGGCGTCGGCAAAAACCAGGGACGGCGCTGGCTGAGGGGGCGTCGCCCCTAGGGGTCCTGCCACCAGCTGCTGGGTTTCCTGGATTTTGTTTTGGGCTGAGGGAAAAAGGAGGCATGCTGGGCTGGGCAGGGAGAAAAGGAGTCCTGGCGCTAGGGGAAAAACCTCGGCCTGGAGTTTGGCGCCAGAGGGGGGTCCTCTTTCAGCCGACGCGCCCTTCTTCGTTCGTCACTAGATTGGACTCCTTGCCTTATCGGACCCTTTCTGCATATCGGCTTTCTTCTCTATCATCTTCGGCTTTGACCAGTCAATGGGTCCACCAGCCTTACCACGTCATCATCTGACTCAGCATATCAGGTGCGAAAATCCGGTGTCAACACATGCCCCCCCAATTTTGGGATAAAATATCATTTTGTTCCAAAATTCGTATCTGTCATCATAACTCCTTCACCGATTTTCGTGCCGAAACTTTCCATCCCTGCACTGTGCGGCTCCTTGATTTTCGGGCCATAGTTTTTCTTTCTTCATCAATAACCCGCAGAGCTTATCTTCTTCTTTCTCTCTCCCGAGCGATAGCATCTCTGACAATGAATAGCATATGGAACCCTGCATTTACCCCACGGGTATCCATGCGTCAATTGACCCAGACGAAACGACTCTTCAATGCAGTTCCTCAAAAGACGCCCCTCTCCTTCAATTACATCAGCTCTGAATCAATGACATATCTTCACGAGAATACTGTTCTTTTATTTGGACAGTTTCTACGAGCATCCTCTGGATTCCATTTCTCCTTTAATGCTTCCATCGATCGCCGGCTATAAATACCTGCCTCAGGTCCTCTTCTTCCATCATCCCTTAGCCATGGCGCAGCTAATATTCATGATAGAACACAAACTCCTTCTGTTTGATATAGGATCCTACTCCTTCTTCCTCTTCTGCTAGAAGAATTCTCGTGAAGTAACATAGGGTACTCCCCCCCTTTCCTGATCCTGCAGTGAATCCAGGTGGAACTCCTGCTAGAAGAATCCTCGTGAGGTTTCTTCATGGTTCACCAAAGGGAATGTTTTTCAGAGGGGTGTAATAGAGTGCCCTTTACAAGTTAGGGCAAAGCCACCGGTCCACCGGCGCGCTCTTCAAGGGACTGCATCCAGAATGGATTTCTTCGACTCAAGGAAGAAGATATCTCCTCAAACTTGCGCTTCCTTTTGCCCTTCTCTTTCTAGTCTTGTTCTGGCAATGATGAACAAAGTACATCGGCGCCTACTAGATCCTTTTATCTTCTGAAATCCTTCTGTATGAGAAATATATGAATATATATGCAATCCCTTTTCCAGCAGCCTTCTCCACCATCGAGCGGCTTGACGATGTAATATACTTTTCTCTGTTTGTATATAGCCCTTAAGGTGATGCATATCGCATCGGCTCTTATTTTTTGTTCTTGAGGCGATTTTTCCATCGGCTCTTAAGCTCGACGCATAGCATCGGCTTCATGAATTTACCCAAATGCTAGGGTAGTACTTCTTCAAATATTTTCCGTTTAATGCCTTAGGAAACACTTCTCCTTCAAGTGTTTGTAGAATATAAGCATTTCCAGGAACACATCGGACGACTTGATAGGGTCCCTCCCAGTTTGGTGACCATTTGCCGTACTTGGGATCCTTAGAACCAATTGGCAGAATAACTTTCCAGACAAGATCGCCCTCTTTGAACTCTTTCCCTTTAACTTTCTTATCATAATGCCTCGCCACTCTGAGTTTGTTAGCCTCAATACTTTCGAGAGCTCGCAGCCGACGAACAGCCAAGTCATCGGACTCACTATTCATGAGCTCCATATATTCGCCGGCCTTCAATTTATTCTAAAGCTCGATACGCCTTGATCCAGTACGAATTTCCCATGGAAGAACGGCTTCATGTCCATAAACTAGTTCATACGGAGAAACTTTGATCGATCCATGATAAGCCATTCGATAGGCCCATAGAGCTTCAGGAAGCACAATATACCATTTTCTTGGATACTCCTCAATCTTTCTATCAATCAACTTGATCAAACTTTTATTGGAGGCCTCAGCTTGGCCATTGGCTTGTGCATAATATGGTGATGAATTAAGAAGCTTGATACCCATATCAGCAGCAAAATTTTTGAATTCGTCCGATGTAAACATCGTACCTTGATCCGTTGTGATCGTCTGTGGAATTCCAAATCGGTAGACAATGTGTTCTCTAACGAATTCAATAACATTCTGTGACTTCACCTCCTTCAAAGGAACAGCTTCAACCCATTTGGTGAAATAATCTGTTGCCACTAATATGAATTTGTGCCCCTTGCTTGAATGTGGAAAAATTTGGCCGATCAGATCAATTCCCCATCCTCTAAACGGCCATGGCTTGATAACAGGGTTCATAGCCGATGCTGGAGCCCTTTGAATATTTCCATATCTTTGACACTCTTGGCATCCTTTATAATATTCAAAGCAGTCTTCTAGAATCGTCGGCCAATAATACCCATTTTTTCTGATCATTCATTTCATTTTGAACGCCGATTGATGAGCCCCGCAAACACCTTCATGAATTTCTCCCATTAAAACCTTAGCTTCTTCAGGTCCGATACATCTCAACAGGACTCCATCAATCGAGCGAAAATAAAGCACCTCTTCAACCAAGACATGCCTGATCGATTTGTAGCGTATCTTCCTAGAAGTCTTGATAGAAGAATCCCTCAAATATTCAATGATTTCTTTTCACCAATCTCCTTCTGGTATCTCCTGCACCATCACATCGGACATAGGCTGATAGCCAGACGCTTTTTGCGCCAGCCGATTTGCTTCTTCGTTATGATGTCTTGGAATATGCTTAAGAGTTACCAAGGCGAATTGGCCAATTAAATCTCGGCACTTCTCAAAGTAAGATAATAAAGCATCCATCTTGCAATCATATTTGCCGAGTAACTGATTGATAATCAGTAAAGAATCTCCAAATACCTCAATAAACTGAGCGCCGATTTCTTTAAGAATCTGGAGACCCTTCATCAATGCTTCATATTCCGCCTGATTATTTGTGCATTTTTCAATTGGAAAAGCAAATTCAAACCTTGCCCCCCGAGGCGAAATAATAATCAGGCCGATTCCGCAACCATCATTGCAAGAAGAACCATCAAAGAATATAGTCCAAGGAACCGCGTCAACCACATCGGCTTTTTTCATTGGACTAGATACATCAAGCTCTATAGTGCATTGCTCAACAGTATCAATGTTAGGTCCACAATGATCAGCAACTAAATCAGCCATTATCTGCCCTTTTACCGCTTTGGCCGATTCGTATCTAAGATCAAACTCCGTCAGAGCAAAAACCCACTTGCCAATTCTCCCTTCCATGATTGGCATTGATAACATATATTTGATCACATCCTCCCTACAGATCACAGTACACTCGGCCGATAGCAAATAATGCCTTAATTTTGTACAAGAAAAATACAAACAAAGGCAAAGCTTCTCCACATATGAGTACCGAGTCTCAGTATCTAGTAATCTTCGGCTTAAATAGAATATAACTCGTTCCTTCTCATCAACCTCTTGAATCAAAACAGAGCCGATTGCATGATTAAAAGCCGATAAATAAAGCTTGTATGGCTTACCCTTTTGTGGTGGAATAAGAACTGGCCGATATGCTAAATATTGCTTGATTTCATCCAATGCCTTTTGATGTTTAGGCTCCCACACCAACTCTTCTTCATCCTTCAGCTTCAACAGAGGAGTAAACGCCTCCAATCGGACCGATAGATTTGATATAAACCTCCTTAGGAAATTGATCTTTCCAATCAAACTCTGCAATTCCTTCTTGTTTACTGGAGGTTCAATATCATCAATTGCTTTGCGGTTCCGATCATTTACCTCGATTCCCCTTTCATGTACCAAGAAACCGAGAAATTGGCCGGCCGATACGCCAAAAGCACATTTGAGCGGATTCATCTTCAATCCATGTTGCCTTGTACACTCCAGCGTCTCCTTCAAATCGGCCAAATGATCTTGGTAACCTTTTGATTTGATCACCACATCATCAATGTAGATTTCAACTATCCTGCCGATCAGCTTATGAAAAATATAATTCATAGCACGTTGATAAGTGGCACCGGCATTTTTCAAACCAAAAGTCATAACAACCCATTCATATAAACCGAGAGCACCTGGGCATTGGAATGCAGTCTTGGGAATATCCTCTTCTGCCATAAAAATCTGATTATAGCCAGCATTACCATCCAGGAAACTCATCACTTTATGGCCTGATGCTGCATTGACAAGCATATCGGCCACCGGCATCGGATACTCATCCTTCGGGGTTGCCTTGTTCAAGTTCCTGTAATCAATGCAAACACGTAGCTTTCCATTTTTCTTATAAACAGGAACTATATTTGATACCCACTCAGCGTATCGACATGGCCTGATAAACTTAGCTTCAAATAGCTTCGTTATTTCGGCCTTAATTGGTTCATACATCTCAGTCTTGAACCTCCTTGCATACTGCTTGTGTGGTCGATATCCTGGTTTGATGGGTAGCCGATGTTCAACAATATTACGGCTCAAACCTGGCATTTCATAATATTCCTGTTGACACCAGATTTTCGCACCAGATATGCTGAGTCATTAAGTGATATGGTAAGGCTGGTGGACCCATTGACTGGTCAAAGCCGAAGATGACAGAGAAGGAAGCCGATATGCAGAAGAGATCCGATGAAGCAGGAGTCCGATCCGGTAACAACTATAAGAGGAAAGGCGCGTCGGCTGAGAAGAAAGCGTATCAGATATGGGGACTATTTCCTTTTTAGAAGGCATATGGGAGTCCCGTTTTATGTTAAGCTTAGTTTACCTTATTCGCATGTTAGTCTGGTCCGATCAGGACTCTCCATGACCAGGGTATAAATATGAACCCTCGTCCATTGTAAATTCTATTCTCACAATCAATACAACCCGGCTTCACGCCAAAAACCCTAGTAGTAGTTATCGACGAAGCTCATTGGTGGACGGGCTGCATCAGTTCTGATCTCCGGCTTACCAGTAAGTTAGTCAATTTATCGAATTAGTATAGGCTTTGAATTGAGGCGCATCGCCCTTTCTCGTTTATACTGTTCAACCGATTTATCTCTGAATAATCAAGATTGATATAGATTCCCTACGTCGGAGCTAGATCAATATTGATTATTCAACAGATTATCGTTTATCGAACTGTACTTTAAGTCTAGATTCCCTACGTCGGAGCTAGATATCAAGATTAGTCTAGATTCCCTACGTCGGAGCTAGAGTAATCTTGGTTACTAAAGGCAGTTCTTGCGGTTTGTTTGGAGTTGCTAGATTGGTTTAGATCTACGCCATGTGAATCAATTCTACTTCTTCAACGGCTTTGAGCATTGGTCTTGGTCCGATTTAAGCAATATTTATCTTACAGCATTGTTCTAGGTCCGATCTTGCTTTGTGGTCTAATCTGGTTGTTCTTTGAGTATTGTACTGGTGTAGATTCCCTACGTCGGAGCTGGATCTTTGCAATACGATTAGATTAATCTTTGATTATCATGTTTGGTCTAGATTCCCTACGTCGGAGCTAGATTCATCTTGATTAATCAAAGGAAGCTTTGGTTATGCCTTATTGCTATTTGAGTGTTATGCATGGTTTAGATTCCCTACGTCGGAGCTAGGTCCTGCTTAATTATTTGATAGCATATATTAGAATCAGAACGATCCTGTTACTGCTTTGTCTGTTTATTTGCTTAATCTGATTAACACCTGTGCGAGCATCTTGTTTAGTTGACAGATTGGTGAGTTGAATCTGACTATCTAGCTATCTGATTTGATCATAGCTGGAGAAATCTAGATTCCCTACGTCGGAGCTAGATTTCTCTAAAAAGGCTATGGTCCGATTGGCCAGCTAGATGGTCCGATAAGATAAGTCAAACTGGTAACTAGACAAGGTGGACAATGTATCGGCTTACACTTTGATTATTTGATATCTTGTTTAAAGACACAGCTGATCCATTACTTTACATATCGGCCCTGTTTTATGCTTTATTTTGTTATTCAAAGGCTGATCTGTCATATCAATTAAGGTCCGATCCTGATTGGTCCGATTCTGAGGTCCGATTCGATGTCTGATTGAAGTCCGATCACTCGGTCTGATTGACGTCATCAATGAAGTCCGATTTTGAGGTCCGATTGGTATCGGCCGACACGTGCCTGATTGGGTCTTGGCTAAAATTCGACGTTACTCCATCGTCTGAAATAGAGCCGGCACAATCAAAGAGTAATTTAACTGTTTTATTCCCTTGTCAATTTCAGGTCAAATTGACTGGCACGCCGCGAACCTGAACTGGAGTGTAGGCTGGCACTGGAGCGAAGCAGATCTCCCTGGTCTTCGTGTGCTGCACGTGGGGAATACGACCGCCGATTTTCCGCGTCAACACATTTTTGGCACGCCCGGTGGGACACGAGAAACAAATTCCAAGATGTCGTCGTCTGATGCTGAACAAGAAGCTGCAGCAAGACTTGCTGCTGAAAAAGAAGCTGCTGAAAAGGCCAAGAATGACAAGAACAAGACGCCTGAGGCAGCCATTCCAATTACGAAGGCCGATCTGTCTAAAGCTCAACAAGATGCAGTTGAGGCCCAGATTGATGCATTCGAGAAGCTCTGCCTTGGCCAATTTGGACGTAATCGTTCAGGCCCTATACTCAAAGGTCCTCTCCCAGATCCAGAATTGATCAAGAAGACAACTGATGCTCGGGAGTACCAAGTCAACATGACAGATATGATTCACCAAGCTGTTCATCATGCATTGATCAACCAGTCAGGCACTTTGGTGAATTCTTTGGATAATCTCATCAAGAAGGCGGTGGATGATGCTATTTGCTTGAAAGGGCCAGTTTTTATAGCAGATTCTGCAGGGGCATCAGGATCAGGGAAAGATAAAGAAACTACAATGACCGTTGCTCCACAAATCCCGATTGCTCCACCACCTCCTGTTGAACTGGCCAACGGTTTTCTGTTGATGGCCGATGGAACTATTGTCGGCCCACATGGTGAAAAATATGCTAGGACTCTGAACGAACAAGAAAAGCAACCTGCAGCTGCAAGGCTACGTACAGAGATTCCTTCACATCAGCGTATGGTCGGTGATTACAATAATTACATGATGGATATAGCTGATGGGATGCCATCTGGAAGTCAACAGTCCGATTGGTCATAGAAAATAGCTGAGGTGATCCAGAATCAATTCGGCTTGAAACCTAAAGATGAAGCGAGGTTGTATCGGCACCCGTACCCGTCTTACTTTGATGCAGTGCCACTTCCTCCGCGTTACAGAGTGCCGGACTTCTCCAAATTCTCCGGGCAAGATGATATGACCACCATTGAGCACGTCAGCCGATTCCTGGCTCAATGTGGTGAAGCTGCTTCAGAGGAGGGACTCAGGCTCAGATTTTTCCCTCTGTCACTGTCAGGGCCGGCGTTTACTTGGTTTACGTCGTTGCCAGCAGGATCAGTCACAGGATGGTCCGATATGGAGAAGCAGTTTCATAAATACTTCTTTTCTGGTCTCAACGAGATGAAAATCTCCGATTTGATTGCTATCAGGCAGAGAAACGATGAGACCGTTAAGGAGTATATTCAACGATTCCGTGACACTAGGAATCGATGCTACAGTTTGAAGCTGTCTGATATGCAGTTGGCCGAGCTTGCATTCCAGGGTTTGCTCGCGCCGATCAAAGAAAAGTTTTCTGCTCAGGAGTTTGAGACATTGGGACAACTGGTNTCAGCCCATGAGGTCCGATATCAAGAGATGAAGCGTGTAAAGTTTTCCAAACAAGTATCTTATCTCTCTGAATCTGAAGAAGAGGCTGATGTCAATATAGCTGAATGGACCAAATCCAAGAAGCCGGTATCACTCCCATGGATCAAGCAGAACCCTGAGAAGTTTGGATTTGACATAACAAAGGCCGATAAGATTTTTGATTTACTGCTCAGTGAGAAGCTTATCCAGCTTTCTCCAAATCATTCTATTCCATCGGCCGATGAGTTGAAGAAACGCAAATATTGCAAATGGCACAACTCAACTTCTCACGAGACCAATGAATGCAAAGTGTTCAGAAGGGAGATCCAATTGGCTATAGAATCAGGCAAGCTCAAGTTTGAAGACAGCAAGAAAGCCATGAAGATCGATGGTCATCCCTTTCCTAATAACTTTGCTGATTTCTCCTTTTCCATTAATATGGTTGATGCTGTTGAGAAGGGGAAGTTTAAAGTGCTTACATCGGACCACGCCAAGAGTTCTGGTGCCGTTGATCCTTCAGTTCAAGTTACTGTTGAAGAACTGCGGAGGAATCATCAGGCATATGGGCGTGAATCAAATGCTCCTGGTGGATATCGGCCGCGTGTCACTTCCCAAATGTTGATTAATAAGTACAAGAGGCAGCAAGCAGCAGCCCGAGCGTGGGAAGAACGCGAGGAACGACGACGTCGGAGGCGTGAATATCAAGCAAGACGGCTTGATGAAGAGTTTGATGATCAGCGCCGACGTGATGATAGGTCCGATGGCCGACGCCGATACGATGAATGGTCCGATGGCCGACGCCGATATGATGACAGGACCGATGGCAGTCGTTGGTTTGATGATAGAATCGATGATCGTCGTCAGTACGGTTATAGATCCGATTGGCCTATAGACAGGCGTCAAAGATATGACCGATATGATCAGGATGATGATCACTGGGGGTGTCCTTTCTTCGTATTCTGCTGGAACGAGAAGCTTAGACTGCCATCAAAGGCAGATTGTCCTGAATGCAGTTTCCAGTATGAAGAGTACAGAGCTTCCAAGAGAGGTCGACGATCAGTTCATGAACGGATCGGCGTCAGGATTGATGATCATCATCGGGGAGATGAAGGCCGAGTTGATGCTCATGGCTATAAAAATATTGAAGGCCAGGTTGATGCTCTTGGCCCTGAAAAAATGGAAGAAAAAGCTCCAGTTCGGGATCAGACTAAAGAACCTCGGATGAGGCCTGGACAATGGTGCCCATCAGGGATTTCTAGGTCCAAGAAGAGACGCGTGCAACGCTTACGCTATCATGAGCAGATTCAGGAGCAGGAATTGGCAAAAGAAAAGAAGACATGGCGCATTAAGATGGCCAATGATGATGAAGCAAGCACATCGGCCGCAATTAACATGGTTTTGATGCTGCCTTTTGATTTTGCTGCTCCTGATGAACAGGATAATGATGAGGTCGATTATGAACTGGAGGAAGCCGCCGCATGTTTGGTTCTTGATTCAGAGAAGGCTATCTTTGAGAAGCCAAATGCAAACGGATATCGGCACCTGAAGCCTCTGTACATCAAGGGATACGTTGATGGGAAGCCGATGACCAAGATGCTGGTTGATGGAGGAGCCGCAGTCAATCTCATGCCTTATTCTACGTTCCGCAAATTGGGAAAAGGGATTGATGATCTGATCAAGACCAATATGACGCTCAAGGATTTTGGTGGAAACTTTTCAGAGCCTCGGGGGGCAATTCATGTTGAATTGACTATCGGCAGCAAAACATTGCCGACCACCTTCTTTGTGATTGATGGCCAAGGTTCTTACAGCATGCTCCTCGGGCGAGATTGGATTCATGCCAATTGTTGCATCCCATCCACAATGCATCAATGTTTGATTCAATGGCAAGGCAATAGTGTGGAGATCATCCCAGCTGATGATTCAGTTAGCATTGCTACAGCTGAATCGACGATATGGGAGTTTGAAGGAATTGAATGCCTATCAGGGAAAACATGGGATGGTGACTTCCTCAAGGTGTCCGATCAAGGACTACAGCCGATCCAAGCAGTCGGCTCTGAGACTTTGTTTTAAATGGATGATTGTATAGAAGATCTTGAAGACCGAAGTGAGTTCGGCAAATTAGGATTTGGATTTACGTCGGCCGATGAATTAGAAGAAATAGATATAGGATCTGGTGACAGACCTAGGCCGACGTATATCAGTGCTAAGTTGGATCCTGAGTATAAGCAAGAGTTAATAAAACTTTTGAGAGAGTATTCTGATTGTTTTGCTTGGGAATATTATGAAATGCCAGGTTTAAGCCGTAATATTGTTGAACATCGGCTACCCATCAAACCAGGGTATCGACCACACAAACAGTATGCAAGAAGGTTCAAGACTGAGATGCATGAACCAATTAAGGCCGAAATAACGAAGCTATTTGAGGCTAAGTTTATCAGGCCATGTCGATACGCTGAGTGGGTATCAAATATAGTTCCTGTTTATAAGAAAAATGGAAAGCTACGTGTTTGTATTGATTACAGGAACTTGAACAAGGCCACCCCGAAGGATGAGTATCCAATGCCGGTGGCCGATATGCTTGTTGATGCAGCGTCAGGCCATAAAGTGATGAGTTTCCTGGATGGTAATGCTGGTTATAATCAGATTTTCATGGCGGAAGAAGATATTCTCAAGACTGCATTCCAATGCCCAGGTGCTCTCGGTTTATATGAGTGGGTTGTTATGACTTTTGGTTTGAAAAATGCCGGTGCTACTTATCAACGTGCTATGAATTATATTTTTCATAGGCTGATCGGCAGAATAGTTGAAATTTACATTGATGATGTGGTAGTCAAATCAAAAGGTTATCAAGATCATTTGGCCGATTTGAAGGAAACGCTGGAATGTACAAGGCAATATGGATTGAAGATGAATCAGCTCAAGTGTGCTTTTGGCGTATCGGCCGGCCAATTTCTCGGTTTTTTGGTACATGAGAGAGGAATTGAGGTAAATGATCGGAACCGCAAAGCAATTGATGATATTGAACCTCCAGTAAACAAGAAGGAATTACAGAGTTTGATTGGAAAGATTAATTTTCTAAGGAGGTTTATATCAAATCTGTCGGTCCGATTGGAAGCATTTACTCCTCTGTTGAAGCTGAGAGATGAAGAAGAATTGGTTTGGGAGCCTAAACATCAAAAGGCACTGGATGAAATCAAGCAATATCTCGCATATCCGCCAGTTCTTATTCCACCACAAAAGGGTAAGCCGTACAAGCTTTATTTATCGGCTTTTGATCATGCGATCGGCTCTGTTTTGATTCAAGAGGTTGATGGGAAGGAACGAGTTATATTCTATTTGAGCCGAAGATTACTGGATCCTGAGACTCGGTACTCATATGTGGAGAAGCTTTGCCTTTGTTTATATTTTTCTTGTACAAAGTTAAGGCATTATTTGCTATCGGCCGAGTGCATTGTGATCTGTAGGGAAGATGTGATCAAATATATGTTATCAATGCCAATCATGAAAGGAAGAATTGGCAAGTGGGTTTTTGCTCTGACAGAATTTGATCTTAAATACGAATCGGCCAAAGCGGTAAAAGGGCAGATAATGGCTGATTTAGTTGCTGATCATTGTGGACATAACATTGACACTATTGAGCAGACCACTATGGAGTTTGGTGTATCTGGTCCGATGAAAAAGGTCGATGTGGTTGACGCGGTTCCTTGGACCATATTCTTTGATGGTTCTTCTTGCAGTGATGGTTGCGGAATCGGCCTGATTATTATTTCGCCTCGGGGGGCAAGGTTTGAGTTTGCTTTTCCGATTGAAAAATGCACAAATAATCTGGCGGAATATGAAGCATTGATGAAAGGGCTCCAGATTCTTAAAGAAATCGACGCTCAGTTTATTGAGGTTTTCGGAGATTCTTTGCTGATTATCAATCAGTTACTCGGCAAATATGATTGCAAGATGGATGCTTTGTTGTCTTACTTTGAGAAGTGCCGAGATTTGATTGGCCAATTCGCCTTGGTGACTCTTAAGCATATTCCAAGACATCATAACGAAGAAGCAAATCGGCTGGCGCAAAAGGCGTCTGGCTATCGGCCTATGTCCGATGTGATGATACAGGAGATACCAGAAGGAGATTGGAGGAAAGAAATCATTGAATATTTGAGAGATTCTTCTATTAAAGCTTCCAGGAAGATACGCTACAAATCAATCAGGCATGTCTTGGTTGAAGGAGTGCTTTATTTTCGTTCGATTGATGGAGTCCTATTGAGATGCATCGGACCTGAAGAAGCCAAGGTTTTAATGGGAGAAATTCATGAAGGTGTTTGCGGGGCTCATCAATCGGCATTCAAAATGAAATGGATGATCAGAAAAAATGGGTATTATTGGCCGACGATTCTAGAAGACTGCTTTGAATATTATAAAGGATGTCAAGAGTGTCAAAGATATGGGAATATTCAAAGGGCTCCAGCATCGGCTATGAACCCTGTTATCAAGCCATGGCCATTTAGAGGATGGGGAATTGACCTGATCGGCCAGATTTTTCCACATTCAAGTAAGGGGCACAAATTCATATTAGTGGCAACAGATTATTTCACCAAATGGGTTGAAGCTATTCCTTTGAAGGAGGTGAAGTCACAGAATGTTATTGAATTCGTTAGAGAACACATCGTCTACCGGTTTGGAATTCCACAGACGATCACAACAGATCAAGGTACGATGTTTACATCGGACGAATTCAAAAATTTTGCTGCTGATATGGGTATCAAGCTACTTAATTCATCACCATATTATGCACAAGCCAATGGTCAAGCTGAAGCCTCCAATAAAAGTTTGATCAAGTTGATTGATAGAAAGATTGAGGAGTATCCAAGAAAATGGCATATTGTGCTTCCTGAAGCTCTATGGGCCTATCGAATGGCTTGTCATGGATCGATTAAAGTTTCTCCGTATGAACTAGTTTATGGACATGAAGCCGTTCTTCCATGGGAAATTCGTACTGGATCAAGACGTATCGAGCTTCAGGATAAGTTGAAGGCCGGCGAATACATGGAACTCATGAATAGTGAGTCCGATGATTTGGCTGTTCGTCGGCTGCGTGCTCTCGAAAACATTGAGGCTAACAAACTCAGAGTTGCGAGGCATTATGATAAGAAAGTTAAAGGGAAAGAGTTCAGAGAGGGCGATCTTGTTTGGAAAGTTATTCTGCCGATTGGTTCTAAAGATCCCAAGTACGGCAAATGGTCACCTAATTGGGAGGGACCCTATCAAGTCGTCCGATGTGTTCCTGGAAATGCTTATATTTTACAAACGCTTGAAGGAGAAGTGTTTCCTAAAGCATTAAACGGAAAATATTTGAAGAAGTACTACCCTAGCATTTGGGTGAACTCGTAAGGCCGATGCTGTGCGTCAGGCTTGGAAGCCGATGGAAAAATCGCCTCAAGAACAAAGAATGAAGCCGATGCGATGTGCATCGCCTTAAGGGCTATATACAAACAAAAGTATATTACATCATCAAGCCGCTCGACGGCGGAGCAGGTTACTGAAAAAGGGATTGCATATATATTCATATATTTCTCATACAGGAGGATTTCAGAAGATAAAAGGATCTAGTAGGCGCCGATGTACTTTGTTCATCATTGCCAGAACAAGACTAGAAAAGGAAGGGCAAAAGGAAGCGCAAGTTTGAGGAGATATCTTCTTCCTTGAGTCGAAGAAATCCGCTCTGGTTGCAGTCCCTTGAAGAACGCGCTGGTGGACCGGCTTTGCCCTAACTTGTAAAGGGCACTCTATTACACCCCTCTGAAAAACCTTCCCTTTGGTGAATCATGGAGAAACCTCACGAGGATTCTTCTAGCAGAGGTTCCACCTGAATTCACTGCAGGATCAGAAAAAAGGGGGAGTACCCTATACTTCTTCACGAGAATTCTTCTAGCGGAAGAGGAGGAAGGAGTTGGATCCTATATCAAACAGAAGGAGCTTGTGTTCTATCAAGAATATTAGTTGCGCCATGGCTAAGGGATGGTGGAAGAAGAAGACCTCAGGCAGGTATTTATAGCCGGTGATCGATGGGAGCATTAAAGGAAAAATGGAATCCAAGGGGTGCTCGTGGAGACTGTCCAAATAAGAGAACAGTATTCTCATGAAGATATGTCATTGATTCAGGGCTGCTGTAATTAAAGGAGAGGCGTCTTTTGAGGAGCTGCATTGAAAAGTCGTTTCGACTTGGTCAATAGACGCCTGGATACCCGTGAGGTAAATGCAGGGTTCCATATACTATTCATTGTCAGAAGTACTATCGCTCAGGAGAAAGAAGGGAGAAGATAAGCTCTGCGGGTTGTTGATGAAGAAAGGAAAATTATGGCCCGAAAATCAAGGAACTTCATGGTGCAAGGATGGAAGGTTTCGGCACGAAAATCGGTGAAGAAGTTATGATGACAGATACGAATTTTGGAATAAAACATATTTTATCCCAAAATTGGGGGGCATGTGTTGACACCAGATTTTCGCACCAGATATGCTGAGTCATTAAGTGATATGGTAAGGCTGGTGGACCCATTGACTGGTCAAAGCCGAAGATGACAGAGAAGGAAGCCGATATGCAGAAGAGATCCGATGAAGCAGGAGTCCGATCCGGTAACAACTATAAGAGGAAAGGCGCGTCGGCTGAGAAGAAAGCGTATCAGATATGGGGACTATTTCCTTTTTAGAAGGCATATGGGAGTCCCGTTTTATGTTAAGCTTAGTTTACCTTATTCGCATGTTAGTCTGGTCCGATCAGGACTCTCTATGACCAGGGTATAAATATGAACCCTCGTCCATTGTAAATTCTATTCTCACAATCAATACAACCCGGCTTCACGCCAAAAACCCTAGTAGTAGTTATCGACGAAGCTCATTGGTGGACGGCTGCATCAGTTCTGATCTCCGGCTTACCAGTAAGTTAGTCAATTTATCGAACTAGTATAGGCTTTGAATTGAGGCGCATCGCCCTTTCTCGTTTATACTGTTCAACCGATTTATCTCTGGATAATCAAGATTGATATAGATTCCCTACGTCGGAGCTAGATCAATATTGATTATTCAACAGATTATCGTTTATCGAACTGTACTTTAAGTCTAGATTCCCTACGTCGGAGCTAGATATCAAGATTAGTCTAGATTCCCTACGTCGGAGCTAGAGTAATCTTGGTTACTAAAGGCAGTTCTTGCGGTTTGTTTGGAGTTGCTAGATTGGTTTAGATCTACGCCATGTGAATCAATTCTACTTCTTCAACGGCTTTGAGCATTGGTCTTGGTCCGATTTAAGCAATATTTATCTTACAGCATTGTTCTAGGTCCGATCTTGCTTTGTGGTCTAATCTGGTTGTTCTTTGAGTATTGTACTGGTGTAGATTCCCTACGTCGGAGCTGGATCTTTGCAATACGATTAGATTAATCTTTGATTATCATGTTTGGTCTAGATTCCCTACGTCGGAGCTAGATTCATCTTGATTAATCAAAGGAAGCTTTGGTTATGCCTTATTGCTATTTGAGTGTTATGCATGGTTTAGATTCCCTACGTCGGAGCTAGGTCCTGCTTAATTATTTGATAGCATATATTAGAATCAGAACGATCCTGTTACTGCTTTGTCTGTTTATTTGCTTAATCTGATTAACACCTGTGCGAGCATCTTGTTTAGTTGACAGATTGGTGAGTTGAATCTGACTATCTAGCTATCTGATTTGATCATAGCTGGAGAAATCTAGATTCCCTACGTCGGAGCTAGATTTCTCTAAAAAGGCTATGGTCCGATTGGCCAGCTAGATGGTCCGATAAGATAAGTCAAATTGGTAACTAGACAAGGTGGACAATGTATCGGCTTACACTTTGATTATTTGATATCTTGTTTAAAGACACAGCTGATCCATTACTTTACATATCGGCCCTGTTTTATGCTTTATTTTGTTATTCAAAGGCTGATCTGTCATATCAATTAAGGTCCGATCCTGATTGGTCCGATTCTGAGGTCCGATTCGATGTCTGATTGAAGTCCGATCACTCGGTCTGATTGACGTCATCAATGAAGTCCGATTTTGAGGTCCGATTGGTATCGGCCGACACGTGCCTGATTGGGTCTTGGCTAAAATTCGACGTTACTCCATCGTCTGAAATAGAGCCGGCACAATCAAAGAGTAATTTAACTGTTTTATTCCCTTGTCAATTTCAGGTCAAATTGACTGGCACGCCGCGAACCTGAACTGGAGTGTAGGCTGGCACTGGAGCGAAGCAGATCTCCCTGGTCTTCGTGTGCTGCACGTGGGGAATACGACCGCCGATTTTCCGCGTCAACAATTCCCAAGCAAAACAATCAGAATGTTCCTTCAAAAGTTTTATTAACTCTTGTTTATACTCGGGATCCAACTTAGCACTGATATACGTCGGCCTTGGTCTATCACCAGATCCTATATCTATTTCTTCTAATTCATCGGCCGACGTAAATCCAAACCCTAATTTGCCGAACTCACTTCGGTCTTCAAGATCTTCTATACAATCATCCATTTAAAACAAAGTCTTAGAGCCGACTGCTTGGATCGGCTATAGTCCTTGATCGGACACCTTGAGGAGGTCACCATCCCATGTTTTTCCTAACAGGCATTCAATTCCTTCAAACTCCCAAATCGTTGACTCAGCTGTAGCAATGCTAACCGAATCATCAGCTGGGACGATCTCCACATTATTGCCTTGCCATTGAATCAAACACTGGTGCATCGTGGATGGGATGCAGCAATTGGCATGAATCCAATCTCGCCCGAGGAGCATACTGTAAGAACCTTGGCCATCAATCACAAAGAAGGTGGTCGGCAATGTTTTGCTGCCGATGGTCAATTCAACATGAATTGCCCCCCGAGGCTCTGAAACGTTTCCACCAAAATCCTTGAGTGTCATATTGGTCTTGATCAGATCATCAATCCCTTTTCCTAACTTGCGGAACGTGGAATAAGGCATGAGATTGACTGCAGCTCCTCCATCAACCAGCATCTTGGTCATCGGCTTCCCATCAACGTATCCCTTGATGTACAGAGGCTTCAGGTGCCGATATCCGTTTGCATTTGGCTTCTCAAAGATAGCCTTCTCTGAATCAAGAACCAAGCATGCAACGGCTTCTTCTAACTCATAATTGGCCTCATCATCGTCCTGTTCATCAGGAGCAGCAAAATCAAAAGGCAACATTAAAACCATGTTTACCGGGGCCGATGCGCTTGCTTCATCGTCATTGGCCATCTTAGCGCGCCAAACTTTCTCTTTGGCTAACCCTTGCTCCTGAATCTGCTCATGATGGCGCAACCTCTGAACACGTCTCTTTTTGGACCTAGTGTCGGGGTTCTCTACCGCCGACAAGTAAATTTCCTACGATCGCGTGTCAGAGCCCGGATGGTGACTCGAGAGACAGGGAATTTATACTGGTTCGGGCCTCCGGAGAGTAATACCCTACGTCCAGTGTGTGTCGCTGTTCTCAAGCCCAAGTCTGTAGTAGGGGTATACAAACTAGTCGGGAGAGGGAGAGCGTCCCAGGTCCCTGAGTGGTGCGAACGAGTGTGCTGTGCGTGCTAGGACCGAATGTTCGAATGGTGTTCCCATTGCCCCCCGCTGATGTCCCCTTGTCCCCTTTTATAGTTTCAAGGAGAGAGAGGAGCGGGGGGTAAGAAAGAGAAAATTACAGCGGGAGTTACTGCCCCCGAGAGCTTCAACCAGCGTCGCCCGCCGAGCCGTACGGGGAGCAGGTGTTGACGGAGTGGGCGCCCCGCCGGACCCGGGATCGTACATCCCGGGTGGTTGATGTCGATGCCTTCCCGGGTAAGCTCCCGGGTAGTTTCTGGGTCGTGGTTGACTTGTCCGAGATCCTTGGGCGCTCCAGGTGTCCTGCTCGGGTTCCAGATGTCGTCCGGGGACGCCTGGAGTGGTACGGGGGTGCCTGGTGTAGCGCATGCATTCCTCTCCGGACTGTAGCGCTCCTGTTGGGACGAGACGGGCGTCACTGTGGCTGCCGTGGCGAAGGACGGACGCCCATCATGTTCTGACGCGGCGAGTACCAAGTGGGTACGGTGCCGGATGGGTCGTGACGAGGCCGGGTGGTTCTGCCCGAGAGGCTGAAAACTCTTCGGAGGCGGAGAACTCCTCGGGCGAACCGGGAGGCCTCTCGGAGGCGGAGAACCCCTCGGGCGAACAGGGAACCACTCGGCGACGGAGATCTCCTCGGGCGAATCGGAGACTTGTCGGGCGGTCCCCGAGTAGTCGGGGTAGGGAGAGTCTGTCTTACGTTGAGTCTTTGGTTTTCGTTTTTGAGGGGTGGATTATTGTGAGCTTCTGGATTAGGGGCTCGATTGGGCACCCCTAATTCGGATCCTCGTCAGTAGCCCCCGAGCCTGGGGGGGAGATGAAGACTCGCGCCCAGGCTGAATGGTAGCGCGGATAGGGTAAGTTGCAACTTTTCCGGTGGGGGCGCGCGAGCGCACCCGCCGGGTGTAGCCCCCGAGCCTTAAGAAGAGCTGGTGCTCTTGTTGAGGCTTTATGCCCGGATGGTTTGCCTTGAAATGTTGTCGGGATCGGAAAACTTGTCGGGCGATGGGAGGCTTGTCGGGGACGCCTCGCAGGTGGGCCGGGCGGCTTTTCAAATGTTTGACGGGCCGGGCACGGAAGCGTCGGCCCATCCCCCCACCGCGTGGGGAGGTGGGCGCGTCTTTTGAGGAGGTCAGGTGAAGCGACGTGCGCACGTCGCCGCGGCGCTCGTGGTGGGCCCGAGCAATTAAGGCCGCGGCCGTTCCGCTGCGTCCCTATATATAGCCGCGTGCTGCGGCCGCCTGGGGTTTTACGCCATCCCAAGCTTTCCATCTTCCAACGCGCGCCTCGCCTTTCTTCTTGCCGTCGCTTGTTTCCTCGCGTCCTCCGCCGCCGTCGCTCCGCCGCCGCGGAGAGCAAGTAGTAGGGCTTCCCTTCTCGCCGGCGCTCCTTCTTCGGTCCGCTGCAAGATGTCGACCTGGGAGCGCTCCCGCGTCTCACGCCGGCAGCTGGAGAGCCTCGCGGCGGAAGGCCTGCTCCCGCCGCTAACGAAGGCCGTGGAGTGGAAGGTGCCCAGCGTCGAGGACTTCCCCCAACCGCCGGAGGGGTACGTCGTATCCTTCGTCGCTTTCCACGAGCGCGGGTTCTCCGTTCCCGCCGGAAGGTTCATCCGCGCCGTACTCAATGAGTACGGGCTGGAGCTCCATCATCTCAACCCTAACGGGATCCACCAGATGGCGGTTTTCGTGGCTCTCTGCGAGGGATACCTGGGGATAGGAGCTCATTGGGATCTTTTCCGGTATTTCTTCAAGTTCACGCTTCAGTCCGCGGAGGGCGGCGCCCCCGCGACGATCGGGTGCGCCGTGTTGAAGGCGAAGCAGGGGCGGTCGAAGGCCTATATCTCGGGGACCTTGACCAGTTCGAACAAGGGGTGGCACCCGATGTGGTTCTACCTCAAGAACGACCCCAAGAATCCCCTTCCGGTGTACACCGGAAAGACATTCGAGAAGGCGCCCGACGCATGGGCGTACGGGCCCGAGAAGGCGAAGCAGGAGACGGTCCTCGGGAGTCTCTGGGAGGCCCTCACGCGACTCCGCGACGCGAGGGTGACCGCGGCGGAGGTCCTCGGCGGATACCTCTCGAGAGGTATCGTGCCGCTGAGGCGGCGCGTTCTCCAGATCTGGGAGATGGTCCCGCAGCATGCCCCCTTCGAGGGGACCGTGACGATGATCCCCCCGCCATCGGGGGACGAGGTGGAGCGCCGTGTGACGGCGGCGATGGGGAAGGGTCATGAACCATATCCTCCCCCGGGCCTCCTCCCGATGCTCCCGAGCAAGCGCACCAAGGATCTGGTAAGGTTTTCTCCGTGCACCTCTTGAATCCCCGAGTGGTTTTCTGCAGGCTGACCTTGAGCTTTTTCAGATGAAAGGCGTCCACTGCACCACCTCCCGGCCGCCCCTCCCCGAGGACAAGGCGAGGAACCGGGCCGAGGCCGCGTACGCCAAGGCGAGGAAAGATCGCCGGGAGGTGTGGAAGAAGAACGAGGTCGCCAAGCGGGAGCGGAACGCCGAGCGATCCAGGAGGAGGAGGAGGGGAGAGGATGACGTCTCCGAGGATGAGGACCCCGAGGAGTTCGTGGAGAACGTCTCGGGGAGCGAAGATGACGAGGAGAGCGGCGACGACTTGCCTCCTCAGAAGTTAAAGTCGGTCGTGGTGACGACCGCCGGCGCCTCATCCTCGGCGCCGCGTTCGGGGCGGGGCGAGAGAGGGGCGCCGCCGCCGCCGGACTCGGGAAGAAGTGAAGGCTCTCGGTCGGACCGGCATCGGCGGTCCTCCGAGGAGCACCGGCAAGAGAGGCGCAGCCGCACGCCTCCGCCTTCCCGCCACGAGCTCGAGAAGGGGAAGACTTCCCGGCGGGAGCCGATCTCCCCTCCTCGGGAGAGGAGCCGGAGCCGGGACCCGTCGGGGCGTACCCATAAGGGGGGTTCGACTTCGGGGGCGTCGCGCTCCCCCAAAAGATTCGAGCCGCGGGACGACAGGCAGCCGCCGTCGGCCTCTCAGACGGCGCGGGCGCGGAGCGAAGGGCGGGACGCGCCCCGGACGCCAATGGTGGAGGCGCAGGCCCTTCCCGCCCCGGTGAGGGCCCCGACAAGGCGGCCGGACTCGACACCGGTCGAGGGAGGGAGCTCGTCGAGTCGGGCGGCGCCCCATCCGGGCGGGGACACCGTGGTTGCGCCCGTGGCCCCGGCCCCGACGACGCTTGCGGGATCCAAGAGGCCCGCATCCCCTAAGGCCTCAGCGCCGACGGGGCCCAAGCGGACGCGGAGGATTGCGTCAAGGTGAGTGATGGCCTGACGCTCTCGAATGGTTTCAGTTTTTCTGTAGCTAACATTTTTGACTTGCGATGAACCAGTCGGGTCGATACCCCACTCGAGGTGGCGCCGAGAAAAACGTTGCGCCTGGCGGCACCGATGCCGAGTCCTGCGACGCAGCAGGCGGAGCAGGCGACGCCGGAACCCGTGGCGAGGCCGTCCGAGGAGGCGGTGATAGAGCCCGCGGTGGAGCGGGCCGAGGTGACTCCGCCGGTGCCCTCGGCGGAGCAGGGCGAGGAGGAGACACGGAGGATGGTGCCCTCTGCGGCGGAACAGGTGCCGGAGGGGGGCGGCGACAGCCCGGGAGACGCACTCCTGACGGGCCTAGCCTTTACCCAGGCCGTGCCCCCGGAGACGGCCGTGGCGGCGCTCCAAGCGGAGCTGGCCGAGGAGTTGGCGGAGGCGGTTCTGCCTGCTCCTCAGGAGGAGCCGGCCCGCCCCGGAGTGGAGAGAGTCGCCGGGGAAGATGGTCGCAGGGAAGTTGGCCGCGGGGACGCGGCCGGGGAAGATGGTCGTGGTGTCACGGCCTCGCCAAGGGCTGCGGCTGGCCCTCACGAAGCGGAGGCAGGGGCCTCGGGCGCTCGTCCAGACGCCGCCACCCCTGCGGCCATTGCAGCCCCCGAGCCCTCCGGGATAACTTCCCCGGAGATCGTCGTGCTCGAGGACTCGCCGGAGGGTGGCACGCGGAGGATTGCCGGCGAGTCCAGCAGGCGGCCGGCCGTGGAGTTCTCGAGATCCTTCCGCCCTACGCGCGAGGGCCCGCGCCATCTCGGAGAGACGCCGGGAATGATGGCGGTGGACCGCCGGTTCACGACCGTCGTACCTATCGAGGACAACCCGAACCTTCCATGCGAGGGTCGGTTGTTGTGGTACGACCGCCAGGACCCGGCGGCGGGTCCCCTGTTCGAGCTGGATGACTCGGCCGAGAAGGAGCAGCGCGATCTTCTTCGCGAAGGCCTCGACAACATTAAGGAGGTCTTCAATAAGTTGATTATTGATCCTACCCGGGTGAGTTTCCGGACTTCGCTCTTCAAATCTTGGCGCTGTTTTTGGGGTACACCTTATCGTTCTTTTTTTTTGTCTTCGTTTAGAGAATCGTGGAGCGTAGCGCCGAGAAGTCGGCGTTCCTCCGTCGAGAGTCCGGGCTTTGGCGTGCCGTGGAGCAGCTGAGGGCCGAGAAGGAACAGCTCGAGGCCCAGCTGGCCGAGGCCCGGGGCGCCCGGGAGGAAGCGATCGAGGGCGCCGCGGAGGAGAAGGCCGCCCTTGAGGCGCGGGTGGAAGAGGCCGAAAGGACCGTAAGGGAGGCGTTGACGGCGGCCGACGCCTCCAATCGGGAGAAGGCCGCCGCCCTGCAGGAGGTCGAGAGCTTGAAGGCGAGGGTGGTGGACCTCCAAATAGATGTCCAACACCGCGACCTCGACCTTAAGACGGTCGGCGACCAGTTGGTGGAGCAGGCCGGCAGGCTGACGGCCGCGGAGAGGGAGGCGGCCCGCCAAAGGGAGATCGCCAGTAAGCGGGAGGAGGAGGTCCTCGGTAAGTTGTCCCTCCTCGTTTCTTGTCGGGCGGTTCCTTTCTGCGTGGCGGCGGGTTTGCTTAAGTTTGACTGTCGATGCAGCCTTGCGGAGGGCGAAGGCTGACTTGGAGGTCCAGCTCGAAGCCGGGAAGCGTGAGGCGGCCAAGGCCGTCGCTGTCAACCAGGAGCTGGTGCAGCTTTGTCAGGGGCTTAGGGCGGAGATGA
Organism: Alloteropsis semialata; assembly: GCA_004135705.1. Lineage (NCBI taxonomy): Eukaryota > Viridiplantae > Streptophyta > Magnoliopsida > Poales > Poaceae > Alloteropsis > Alloteropsis semialata. The sequence continues at coordinate 3,826,754 of CM014273.1, read as the reverse complement.
CCAGTAAGTATCGTATGTCCGCTGGCCTTTCTTTTAGCAGAGTGATGCTGACGAGGAGTTGCCTGCAGGGGTCGTCGAGGACCTTCGGAGTTCCCGGGAGGCGGGCGAGCAGAGCCAGAGGGCCCTCGGGAAGAAGTCCGAGGTTCCATCAGGCTTTGGTCCAGGCGGTTGAGCGCCTGCTCGAGGAGCTCGACGTCGGTGGCGGCCCGTCCTTGGTGGATCGCCTCGCCCTCGTCACGGGGAGAACTCGGGCGCAGGCCTCGGATCTTGCTCGGAGTGTGGCACGCAAGATCATTGCCATGTTCTTGTCACACTACCCGACCATGGATCGAAGGCTCTGCAGGACGGATGGGCTCCCGGCTACGAGGATACTGAGTACGACGAGATTGAAGCCGAATCTTCCTCGTTCGCCGATCAAGTGGCATCCGTCGCCCTGAAAGAACTCGAATCGGAGCAGCCATAGGGAACTTGGTTACTTCTTGTTGTGTAATGAACAGAGTTCCTAGTATAACTGTTGTTGCTCCGAAAAGCTCGTGTTTTATTTGTTGTTTGTCATTTTCGCTTTTTTCCAAATACTTTTTCCAGGGGTCATGGGCCGAGATAGAAAGGCGCGGGGCCTTGCCCGTTAGACTCTGTTCCGTAGCCGCTGGGGTGTAGGAACTCGAGAGATTGGGCACTCGGACTCGCAGCCCCCGAGTAGTTTTGGAAGGTTCGAACGATGGCAAGCAACAAATAAGGTATGCCGACAGCGATAGCTATCCGAGGCGGTTCCTTTATCGCTTCTCGGGAAAAAGACGTCGGCCCGAGAGTTTGGACTTTGCTCGCAAGTTAGCGCCGTAGCCGCGGGGGCGTAAGCACTCGGAACTTGGACGAAGCATGGTCACGAAGCTCCTCGAGCTGACGTTCTTTTCTCGCAAGCGCAAAAGTATACCGCTTGATCGCGCGCGAGAGCGATCAATTGTCGAGGTTTTTGCGAAAAAAACGGAGGGGCACCGGGCCCCGGGTGGAGCCCCCGAGCGGTGGGCGATCCTGCACAGGGAAGGGGTCGCCCGCCGCTAAGTTTTGGGAACTCGCGGGGTGTACTTCGTTCGTATGCGAATGAAGTACTCGGAATAGCAGTACTTCGATTATAATCATCGAATGAAAAGTACAAGTACTTTTGAGAGTAAAGAAACGTAGCTGTGCGAGCTCGCCGGGTAGTGTGAGGCTCTTCGGGAGAGACGGGGACTCGTCGGACGAGGTGCCGCCGGGGCCCCGAGCCTGCGGGGGGAACGGTGGTTCGCCTGCAGGTTAAAGTAAGGCTTGCCGTCTTCGGAGACTTGTCGGGCAGTCCCCGGCCGCGTGTACTTTCTGTCCCTATTTGAGAAATAAAGGAATTCGGTCAATTCGTGGTCACGTTTTATCACGTTTTGTCGTGGCGAGATCGCTTTCCAGGCCTTGTTTCGTGACCTGGGACCCCACGCGTTGTAGGGTGTTTGGTGGAGAGGCCTTTTTCTCCTTACGTCGTAACCCCTCATGCATCTTTTGTTCGTAAAAGGTGGAGGGGCCGGACCGAGCCGTATTTTTGCCTCGTTGGCCGAAAATGCGGTGTCCGTGTGAGCTAATAACGGGCCAGTTCGAGTGAAGCCACGGCATCCCGGTCGAGGGGTTCCGATCGGACCAGCTGGTGGCCAGCTTCAGATTCCTGGTGGCGAGATCATCTAGTTACCGAGTCCGTTCGACCGAACTGGGCGGCTCTTTGCCTTTCCGTTCGGGGGAAAAACCATGACCATTCTTACCATCAAGACTCGAACGCAGCTCGGGATGCCCGTGACGCTCGTGCATCCGGGTACTGGCCGCTGGGACCCATCCCTTGCTGCCCCTCACTCGGGGTGCTCGGGGGCGGCTGTCGAACCCTTCGATGGGCCAGCCTTCGAACCCCTGGCGTTTGACAGGCCATCGTATGTACTTACCGTGTCGTTTGTCGAGAGCGTTCGACCCTACGCGGGGAGAGATTCATACACCTCTTGTTTCAGAGGGCTCGAGGAGCGTCTCGGGGAACGACTGTAAGCTCATGAATTACTCAGAACGAGAGAGCATTTTCATTATTATGTACGAATGACAAAGTACAAGTGCTTTTTAGGGGTAAAAGCGACGTAGCTGCTCTATGTTCCAGGCGTTTGTGAGGACGTGGCCGTCCTTGTCCTTGAGCTTGTATGTTCCCGGGCGTAGGACCTGGTCGACGATGTAGGGGCCCTCCCATGGTGGCGACAGCTTGTGACGGCCGCGGTTGTCCTGGACTCGTCGGAGGACGAGGTCGCCGACTTGGAAGGCCCGGCTTCGGATGTTTCGATCGTGGTATCGTCGTAGGGCTTGCTGGTACTTGGCGGAGTGGAGGAGTGCGACGCTGCGTGCTTCGTCCAGCTGGTCGATGGCGTCTTCCAGGGAAGCTTGGTTTCCTTCGTCGTCATAGGCGCGGATCCTAGGGCTGCCGTAGTCGAGGTCGGTCGGGAGAACCGCCTCGGACCCGTGCACCATGAAGAAGGGCGTGCAGCCCGTGGCTCGACTTGGGGTAGTTCGCAGGCTCCAGAGGACCGACGGGAGCTCCGCGACCCATCTTGCCTTGAACTTCTCGAGGCGTTTGAAGATTCGTGGCTTCAGTCCTTGCAAGATCATGCCGTTGGCTCTCTCCACCTGTCCGTTGGTTTTGGGGTGGCTGACGGCGGCCCAGTCCACTCGGATGCTGTTGTCGTCGCAAAAGTTGAGAAACTTTTTGCCCGTGAACTGGGTGCCGTTGTCGGTGATGATCACGTTTGGGACCCCGAAGCGGTAGATAATGTCGGTGAAGAACTGGACGGCTTCTTGCGAGCGAACCCGCCGGATGGGCCTTGCCTCGATCCATTTGGAGAACTTGTCGACGGCGACGAGGAGATGCGTGAAGCCCCCGGGTGCTTTCTTCAGTGGCCCGACTAGATCCAAGCCCCATACGGCAAAGGGCCAAGTGATGGGGATGGTCTGCAGGGCTTGTGCCGGGAGGTGAGTTTGCCTTGCATAGAATTGAC
>CM014273.1:3791714-3813744 GCA_004135705.1 Alloteropsis semialata | reverse complement strand
GAATCTCCTGCTCCCTTCGTCGCGTAACTTCGTCACCGGGGGTGGTGGAACCCGTTTGTGTTATTTCACGGCCCTCGGCCGCGTGTACTTTCTGTCCCTATTTGAGAAATAAAGGAATTTGGTCAACTCGTGGTCACGTTTTATCACGTTTTGTCGTGGCGAGATCGCTTTCCAGGCCTTGTTTCGTGACCTGGGACCCCACGCGTTGTAGGGTGTTTGGTGGAGAGGCCTTTTTCTCCTTACGTCGTAACCCCTCATGCATCTTTTGTTCGTAAAAGGTGGAGGGGCCGGACCGAGCCGTATTTTTGCCTCGTTGGCCGAAAATGCGGTGTCCGTGTGAGCTAATAACGGGCCAGTTCGAGTGAAGCCACGGCATCCCGGTCGAGGGGTTCCGATCGGACCAGCTGGTGGCCAGCTTCAGATTCCTGGTGGCGAGATCATCTAGTTACCGAGTCCGTTCGACCGGACTGGGCGGCTCTTTGCCTTTCCGTTCGGGGGAAAAACCATGACCATTCTTACCATCAAGACTCGAACGCAGCTCGGGATGCCCGTGACGCTCGTGCATCCGGGTACTGGCCGCTGGGACCCATCCCTTGCTGCCCCTCACTCGGGGTGCTCGGGGGCGGCTGTCGAACCCTTCGATGGGCCAGCCTTCGAACCCCTGGCGTTTGACAGGCCATCGTATGTACTTACCGTGTCGTTTGTCGAGAGCGTTCGACCCTACGCGGGGAGAGATTCATACACCTCTTGTTTCAGAGGGCTCGAGGAGCGTCTCGGGGAACGACTGTAAGCTCATGAATTACTCAGAACGAGAGAGCATTTTCATTATTATGTACGAATGACAAAGTACAAGTGCTTTTTAGGGGTAAAAGCGACGTAGCTGCTCTATGTTCCAGGCGTTTGTGAGGACGTGGCCGTCCTTGTCCTTGAGCTTGTATGTTCCCGGGCGTAGGACCTGGTCGACGATGTAGGGGCCCTCCCATGGTGGCGACAGCTTGTGACGGCCGCGGTTGTCCTGGACTCGTCGGAGGACGAGGTCGCCGACTTGGAAGGCCCGGCTTCGGATGTTTCGATCGTGGTATCGTCGTAGGGCTTGCTGGTACTTGGCGGAGTGGAGGAGTGCGACGCTGCGTGCTTCGTCCAGCTGGTCGATGGCGTCTTCCAGGGAAGCTTGGTTTCCTTCGTCGTCATAGGCGCGGATCCTAGGGCTGCCGTAGTCGAGGTCGGTCGGGAGAACCGCCTCGGACCCGTGCACCATGAAGAAGGGCGTGCAGCCCGTGGCTCGGCTTGGGGTAGTTCGCAGGCTCCAGAGGACCGACGGGAGCTCCGCGACCCATCTTGCCTTGAACTTCTCGAGGCGTTTGAAGATTCGCGGCTTCAGTCCTTGCAAGATCATGCCGTTGGCTCTCTCCACCTGTCCGTTGGTTTTGGGGTGGCTGACGGCGGCCCAGTCCACTCGGATGCTGTTGTCGTCGCAAAAGTTGAGAAACTTTTTGCCCGTGAACTGGGTGCCGTTGTCGGTGATGATCACGTTTGGGACCCCGAAGCGGTAGATAATGTCGGTGAAGAACTGGACGGCTTCTTGCGAGCGAACCCGCCGGATGGGCCTTGCCTCGATCCATTTGGAGAACTTGTCGACGGCGACGAGGAGATGCGTGAAGCCCCCGGGTGCTTTCTTCAGTGGCCCGACCAGATCCAAGCCCCATACGGCGCCGGGAGGTGAGTTTGTCTTGCGTAGAACTGGCAGCCCTCGCATCTGCGCACGATGTCCTTGGCATTGGCCACCGCGGTTGGCCAGTAGAACCCTTGACGGAAAGCTTTCCCGACAAGTGTCTTTGGCGCGGCATGATGTCCGCATGCTCCTGCGTGGATGTCCCTTAGCAATTCCTTGCCTTGGTCGATCGGAATGCAGCGCATTAGGATGCCAAAGGAGCCTCGTCGGTAGAGCTCTCCCTCGATGAGCGTGAAGGTTTTGGCCCAGCGCGCGATCCGCCGAGCCTCGGTCGGGTCGGGTGGGAGCTTGCCCTGCACGATCCACTCGAGTAGCGGGATTCTCCAGTCGGGATCCTCGAGGTTGGGTTCGGCGGCTGCGTCTATCTCCATTACTTCTGCCTCCTCTTGTACTGGAGGCTCGGGCGGCTCGTCGTCGAGTCGGATGGAAGGAGCGTGCTGGTCCCTGGCGAACACTCCATGGGGAACAGGCTTTCGGTTGGATGCCGCCTTGGCGAGGGTGTCGGCCGCCTCGTTGTATCGCCGTTGGACATGTTTGAGCTCGAGGCCGAGGAACTTGTCTTCCAGCTCGCGGACCGCCCGGCAGTAGGCGGCCATCTTGGGGCTGATGCAGCTTGACTCCTTCATCACTTGATCGACGACCAGCTCTGAGTCTCCTCGGATCTCGAGACGCCGTATGCCGAGCTCGAGGGCGATTCGGAGTCCGTTGATGAGGGCCTCGTACTCGGCGGCGTTGTTGGAGGCCGGGAAGTGCAGCCGAACCATGTATTCCATGCGCACGCCCAGAGGTGAGACGAAGACCAGGCCGACACCTGCCCCGTCCTTCATCAGTGACCCGTCGAAGTACATGACCCAGGTCTCGTGCTTGACGGAGGTCGAGGGAGTCTGGGCCTCGGTCCACTCGGCGACGAAGTCGACCAATGCTTGTGACTTGATGGCGTCCCGAGGCACGTAGGTGATGTTCTTTCCCATCAACTCGAGCGCCCACTTGGCTATCCTCCCGTCAGCCTCGGGGTTCTGGATGACCTCGCCGAGTGGATACCTCGACACCACCGTGACGGGATGGGCGTCGAAGTAGTGCCGGAGCTTCCGCCTGGTGATGAGGACAGCGTAGACAAGTTTTTGGATTTGGGGATACCGTACCTTGGTGTCGGACAAGACCTCGCTGATGAAGTAGACGGGGCGTTGCACCTTTTGGATCTTCTCGGGCTCGCTTCGCTCGACGACGAGGGCGGTGCTTACCACATGGGCGGTTGCCGCAATGTAGAGCAGCATGGGTTCCCCTTCCATCGGAGCAGTCAGGATCGGTGGGTTCTTGAGCGTTGCCTTGAGCGAGTCGAGGGCCTGCTGCGCTTCGGCATTCCAGACGAAGTGGTCCGACTTCTTGAGTAATCGGTACAACGGCAGGCTCCGCTCCCCGAGTCGGGCGATGAAGCGGCTGAGCGCGGCCAAGCATCCCGTGACGCGTTGGACCCCTTTTACGTTCTGGATCGGCCCCATGTCGGTGATGGCAGTTATCTTCTCGGGATTGGCCTCGATGCCTCGTTCCGATACGATAAAGCCAAGGAGCATGCCTCTCGGGACCCCGAAAACGCATTTCTCGGGGTTCAGCTTTACTTTGTTCAGCCGGAGCTTCTCAAAGACAGCTGTGAGGTCAGAAATCAAGTCGCCCGTGCGTTTGGACTTTACTACTATGTCGTCCACGTACGCCTCGACCAGTCGGCCAATCAGGTCACCAAAGACGCGTCGCATGCATCTCTGGAATGTGGCGCCCGCATTTTTTAGCCCGAAGGGCATGGACGAATAGCAGTAGGTGCCGTAAGGCGTGATGAACGACGTCGCGAGCTGGTCGGCCAAGCTCATCGCGATCTGATGGTACCCGGAGTACGCATCGAGAAAGCAAAGGGTTTCGCACCCTGCGGTGGAGTCGACCACCTGATCTATGCGCGGAAGGGGGAAAGAGTCTTTTGGACATGCCTTGTTAAGGCCTGTATAGTCGACACACATCCTCCATTTCCCATTTTTCTTTTTCACAAGGACCGGGTTGGCCAACCACTCGGGGTGGTATACCTCCCTAATGAAGCCGGCGCTGAGGAGCTTTTTGAGCTCTTCGCCGATGGCTTTGTACTTCTCGTCGTCGTAACGTCGGAGCCTCTGTTTGACGGGTCGAGCGCCAGGCTTGATGTCGAGTTTGTGCTCGGCGACTTCCCTTGGAATCCCCGGCATGTCCGAGGGTTTCCATGCAAACACGTCGAGGTTTGCGCGGAGAAAGTCGACGAGCGCGCTTTCCTATTTAGGATCGAGCGCCGTCCCGATACGGAGGGTGCGACCATCGTCGGCCACGGCAACCTCCTTGACGTCCTTGGCCGGCTCAAAAGAGCACGCGGCACGCTTGGAGGTCTCGGGTATATCCAAGTCTCTGGGTGAGGGCTCAGCGGCGAGCCTTTTGGACTGGACGAGCGCCTCCGCGAATTGGAAGCACTCGGTTTCGCAGGCGAACGCATGCTCAAATGAGGTCCCCACGGTGATGACACCCTTGGGTCCGGGGATCTTCAATTTGAGGTACGTGTAATTCGGGATAGCCATGAACTTTGCGTATGCAGGCCTCCCGAGGATGGCGTGGTACACCCCAGGAAACGCCACCACCTCGAAAGTGAGGGTTTCTCTACGGAAGTTTCGTGGAGTCCCGAACGTGACGGGCAGGTCGATCTGCCCGAGTGGTATCGCGTCCACCCCTGGGACGATCCCATGGAATGGCACTGTGGATGGCCGAAGCTGGGACCGCGGGATCCCCATCTCGTCGAGAGTGTCGACGTAAAGGATGTTGAGGCCGCTCCCACCGTCCATCAACACCTTGTGGACGCGCTTTGTCCCGAAGAGAGGGGCAACCACGAGCGGGTATCTTCCCGGTTGTGGGACATGGTCGGGATGGTCGGAGCGGTCGAAGGTAATCGGGGCCTCGGACCACTTTAGGTAGGACGGCACCGCGGGCTCTGTATGGCAGACTTCTCGCCGGATTAATTTCTCTTCGCGCTTCGGGGGGCAAGACGCCGTCCCCCCGACGATTATCATGATCGCGCCGTCTTCCCCGGGGTAGCCGTCATCGTTGTTCGAGCCACCAGTCCCGTCTCGGCCCTCGTGTGGCTTCTTCTTCAGGGTGCCGGCGAGGAAGCTTCTCATGAGCCGGCAATCCTTCAAGGCGTGCTTGACGGGACCTTCGTGGTGGGTGCAGGGCGCCTCGAGGAGCTTCTCGAAATGATCCCTTGGCGCCGGGTTCCCTTTGGGTTTAGCGGTCTTCCGCTCGGCCGCCGCTACCATGCCACCATCACGCCTCCGCTTGTCCTTCCTTTTCTTCCGGTCGGGTCGGGCGGAGGTGCCTTCGTCGACCGCCTCTGACTGCTTGCCCTTGCCCTGAGGCCGGTCGAGGGTTGCGGCAACGGCGTCTTCCCCGTCGGCGTAGTCGGTGGCAATGTCGAGGAGCTCCCGGATGGTTCGCGGTTTCCTGCGTCCCAACTCATGAATGAGGGTCGCGCAGGTGGTTCCGAACCGGAACGCGGAGACGACGTCGGTGTCGGCGGTATTCGGCAGCTCGGTGCAACGCTTGGAGAATCGCTTGATGTAGTCACGCAGGGTCTCGTCTTCTGCTTGCAGACAGTTGCGGAGGTCCCAGGGGTTCCCGGGACGGTTGTAGGTGCCCTGGAAGTTGCCGATGAAGGCATCACGCAACTGCGCCCAACTGTCGATCTTGCCTGCAGGGAGATGCTCCAGCCACGTCCGAGCCGAGTCAGCGAGGTATAGGGGAAGGCTTTTGATGATGAAGTGGTCGTCTTGTGCCCCGCCTGCATGGCACGCGAGTCGGTAGTCCTCCAGCCAGACGCTGGGGTTCGTGTCCCCGTCGTACTTGGGCACCGTCGTGGGGGCTCGGAAGCGCGGAGGGACCTGGGCGCCGAGGACGCGGGGTCCAAAGGCACGCGGCCCCCTGGGGTCGGGTGACGCACTCCTGCTCCGGTCCTCGCCGCTGTCGTAGCGGCCCCCGCGCCGCCTGTTGTAGGCTCGGCGTGGGCGGTGCTGACGGTGGGCTCGTCCCGTCGTCTGGCGCCTCCGTCGCGCCATGGCCCCATGAAGATGCACGGAACATTCTCGATCGGGCTCCCGGGGAGCTCGCTGGCGTGAGGCGGAGCTTTCAGCCTGTTGGACTGCTGCGGTCTCCAGGAGCGCGCGGAGCTGCTGATGGAACCTTCGGTCTTCGGGCGCCGCTGGTTCAGGGTGCTCGCGGAGGAGGACAGCAGCCGCTGCAAGGTTCTGGGACGCTCGGTTAAAGACCGGCGCGTCGTTGGCGTTGCCACCGTCGTTGACGATGCGCTGTTGGACGTCCCGGGCCCGTGCGCGAGCGGCTCCTCCACCCGCGTTTCTCCCGAGCTCACGATTGAGCTGCTGGCGCTCTGCCTCGATCTGACGCCGGGCCTCGTCGAGCTCCTGCAGCCTGAGCCGTCGAGCATCGCCCGCCGAGGCGTTAGGCGGTGGTGGCGCGGGAGCGTGGGGACGTGGAGCTGCAGGGGCCCGGGCAGGCGGAGCCGCTGCGGCGTTGGCAGGCGGTGCTACGGGGGCACCATCCCTCGTCGAGCTGCTTGCAGACTCCGCATCTCCATCGGGGGTGTGACACATGAAACACTCCCGATATGGGTCGAAGTTCGGCGGAGCCCACGTCAACCGTGGGCGCAAACTCTGCTTGCTCACCGCGCCTTGGGCAGCTAGCGAAGCGCGGGAGACGGATTCCTTCGACGTCGGGGTGACCACCGGGTCACTTGGCAGGCCTAGCTGCCCCTCCGGGTACAGGGAATTGTAGCAATCGATGAACTCGTCCCAGGGGAGCTGCTCCTGCCCCCCAGCCTGAAGGGCGAGGTTGGTGACCATGTAGGTGATGTTGCGGAAGTGTTCCTGGGACGGGCTCCGTCCCAGGGCGTCCGCCAGGTCTCCTCGGAGTAGGTCGAAGACGTAGGCGGCAGCTCCCGCCGTGGCGTGAGAGGGCTTGAGCCCCTCGTCGTGGAACGTATTGCCGCCATCGCGGGCAAGCTTGGGGCGCACGAAAATCGCCCCGATGATGGGCTCCACCGGCTGGTCGATGACGAAGTCGAGGGAGCCGAACCGCAAGCTATCGCCGGGCGCCAACGAGGCGCCGCCGTGGGCCATCCGGACCCTGGTGAAGCGTCGTGACACGCGAAAGGCCCCTACCTGGCGCGCCAACTGTCGGGGTTCTCTACCGCCGACAAGTAAATTTCCTACGATCGCGTGTCAGAGCCCGGATGGTGACTCGAGAGACAGGGAATTTATACTGGTTCGGGCCTCCGGAGAGTAATACCCTACGTCCAGTGTGTGTCGCTGTTCTCAAGCCCAAGTCTGTAGTAGGGGTATACAAACTAGTCGGGAGAGGGAGAGCGTCCCAGGTCCCTGAGTGGTGCGAACGAGTGTGCTGTGCGTGCTAGGACCGAATGTTCGAATGGTGTTCCCATTGCCCCCCGCTGATGTCCCCTTGTCCCCTTTTATAGTTTCAAGGAGAGAGAGGAGCGGGGGGTAAGAAAGAGAAAATTACAGCGGGAGTTACTGCCCCCGAGAGCTTCAACCAGCGTCGCCCGCCGAGCCGTACGGGGAGCAGGTGTTGACGGAGTGGGCGCCCCGCCGGACCCGGGATCGTACATCCCGGGTGGTTGATGTCGATGCCTTCCCGGGTAAGCTCCCGGGTAGTTTCTGGGTCGTGGTTGACTTGTCCGAGATCCTTGGGCGCTCCAGGTGTCCTGCTCGGGTTCCAGATGTCGTCCGGGGACGCCTGGAGTGGTACGGGGGTGCCTGGTGTAGCGCATGCATTCCTCTCCGGACTGTAGCGCTCCTGTTGGGACGAGACGGGCGTCACTGTGGCTGCCGTGGCGAAGGACGGACGCCCATCATGTTCTGACGCGGCGAGTACCAAGTGGGTACGGTGCCGGATGGGTCGTGACGAGGCCGGGTGGTTCTGCCCGAGAGGCTGAAAACTCTTCGGAGGCGGAGAACTCCTCGGGCGAACCGGGAGGCCTCTCGGAGGCGGAGAACCCCTCGGGCGAACAGGGAACCACTCGGCGACGGAGATCTCCTCGGGCGAATCGGAGACTTGTCGGGCGGTCCCCGAGTAGTCGGGGTAGGGAGAGTCTGTCTTACGTTGAGTCTTTGGTTTTCGTTTTTGAGGGGTGGATTATTGTGAGCTTCTGGATTAGGGGCTCGATTGGGCACCCCTAATTCGGATCCTCGTCACCTAGAAATCCCCGATGGGCACCACTGTCCAAGCTTCATTTGAGGTTCTTTAATCCGATCCGGAACTGGAGCCTTTTCTTCCATTTTTTCAGGGCCATGAGCATCAGCCCGGCCTTCAATATTTTTATGGCCATGAGCATCAACTCGGCCTTCATCTCCTTGATGATGATCATCAATCCTGACACCGATCCGTTCATGAACTGATCGTCGACCTCTCTTGAAAGCTCTGTATTCTTCATACTGGAGACTGCATTCAGGACAATCTGCTTTTGATGGCAGTCTAAGCTTCTCGTTCCAGCAGAATACGAAGAAAGGACACCCCCAGTGACCATCATCTTGATCGTACCGGTCATAAGCTTGACGTCTGTCCGTATACCAATCGGACCTATAACCGCACTGACGACGACCGTCAACTCTATCATCAGACCAGCGTCTGCCATCGGACCATTCATCATATCGGCGTCGGCCATCGGACCTTTCATCAAATCGGCGTCGGCCATCGGACCTGTCATCACGTCGGCGCTGATCATCAAACTCTTCATCAAGCCATCTTGCTTGATACTCGCGCCTCTGACGTCGTCGTTCCTCGCGTTCTTCCCACGCTCGGGCTGCTGCTTGCTGCCTCTTGTACTTGTTAATCAGCATTTGGGAAGTCACACGTGGCCGATATCCACCAGGAGCATTAGATTCACGCCCAAATGCCTGATGATTCCTTCGCAGCTCTTCAACAGTAACTTGAACTGCAGGATCAACGGCACCAGAACTCTTGGCGTGGTCCGATGTAAGCACCTTAAACTTCCCCTTCTCATCAGCATCAACCATATTAATGGAAAAGGAGAAATCAGCAAAGTTATTAGGAAAGGGATGACCATCGATCTTCATGGCTTTCTTGTTGTCTTCAAATTTGATCTTGCCAGATTCTATAGCCAATTGGATCTCCCTCCTGAACACCTTGCATTCATTTGTTTCATGAGAAGTTGAGTTGTGCCATTTGCAATATTTGCGTTTATTCAACTCATCGGCCGATGGAATAGAATGATTTGGAGAAAGCTGGATAAGCTTCTCACTGAGCAGTAAATCAAAAATCTTATCGGCCTTCGTTATATCAAATCCAAACTTCTCAGGGTTCTGCTTGATCCATGGGAGCGATACCGGCTTCTTGGATTTGGTCCATTCAGCTATGTTGACATCAGCCTCCCCTTCAGAATCAGAGAGATAAGATACTTGCTTGGAAAACTTTGTACGCTTCATCTCTTGATATCGGACCTCATGGGCTGACACTTTCTGCACCAGTTGTCCCAATGTCTCAAACTCCTGAGCAGAAAACTTTTCTTTGATCGGCGCGAGCAAACCCTGGAATGCAAGCTCGGCCAACTGCATATCAGATAGCTTCAAACTATAGCATCGATTCCTGATATCACGGAACCGTTGGATATACTCCTTGACGGTTTCATCGTTTCTCTGCCTGACAGCAATCAAATCAGAAATCTTCATCTCGTTGAGACCAGAAAAGAAGTATTTATGGAACTGCTTCTCCATATCGGACCATCCTGTGACCGATCCTACTGGCAGCGACGTGAACCAAGTAAATGCCGGCCCTGACAGTGACAGAGGGAAAAATCTGAGCCTGAGTCCCTCCTCAGAAGCAGCTTCACCACATTGAGCCAGGAATCGACTGACATGCTCAATGGTGGTCATATCATCTTGCCCGGAGAATTTGGAGAAATCCGGCACTCTATAACGTGGAGGAAGTGGCACTGCATCAAAGTAAGACGGGTACGGGTGCCGATACAACCTCGCTTCATCTTTAGGCTTCAAACCGAATTGATTCTGAATCACCTCGGCTATTTTCTGTGACCAATCAGACTGTTGATTTCCAGGTGGCATCCCATCAGCTATATCCATCACATAATTATTGTAATCACCGATCATACGCCGATGTGTAGGGATCTCTGCGCGTAGCCTTGCAGCTGCAGGTTGCTTCTCTTCTTCGTTCAGAGTCCTAGCATATTTTTCACCATGCGGGCCGACAATAGATCCATCGGCCATCAACAGAAAACCGTTGGCCAGTTCAACAGGAGGTGGTGGAGCAATCGGAATCTGCGGAGCAACGGTCATTGCATTATCTTCAGTTTCTTTGCCTTTTCCCGACCCTGATGTTCCCGCAGAATCTGGTATAAACACTGGACCTTTCAAGCAAATAGCATCATCCACCACCTTCTTGATGAGATTATCTAATGAATTCACCAAAGTGCCTGACTGGTTAATCAATGCATGATGAACAGCTTGGTGAATCATCTCTGTCATGTTGATCTGGTACTCCCGAGCATCAGTTGTCTTCTTGATCAATTCTGGATCTGGGAGAGCACCTTTGAGTATTGGTCCTGAACGATTACGTCCAAATTGGCCAAGGCAGAGCTTCTCAAATGCATCAATCTGGGTCTGAACTGCATCTAATTGAGCTTTAGACAGATTGGCCTTTGTGATTGGAATGCCCGTCTCAGGAGTCTTGCTCTTGTCATTCTTGGTCTTCTCGGCAGCTTCTTTTTCAGCAGCAAGTTTTGCTGCAGTTTCTTTCTCAGCGGCGAGCTTTGCTGCGGTTTCTTTTTCAGCATCAGACAACGACATCTTGGAATTTGCTTCTCGTGTCCCACCAGGCGTGCCAAAAATGTGTTGACGCGGAAAATCGGCGATCGTATCCTCCGCGTGCAGCACAAGAAGACCAGGGAGATCTGCTTCGCTCCAGTGCCAGCCCACACTCCAGTTTAGGTTCGCAGCGTGCCAGTCAATTTGACCTGAAATTGACAAGGGGATAAAACAGTTAAATTACTCTTTGATTGTGCCGGCTCTATTCCAAACGATGGAGGAACGTCGGATTTTAGCCAAGACCCAATCAGGCACGTGTCGGCCGATACCAATCGGACCTCAAAATCGGACTTCATTGATGACGTCAATCAGACCGAATAATCGGACCTCAATCAGACACCGAATCGGACCTCAGAATTGGACCAATCAGGATCGGACCTTGATTGATATAACAGATCAGCCTTTGAATAATAAAATAAAGCAAAAAACAAGGCCAATATGTATAATAATGGATCAGCTGTGTCTTAAAACAAGATATCAGATAATCAAAGTGTAAGCCGATACATTGTCCATCTTGCCTAGTTGCCAGTTTGACTCATCTTATCAGACCATCTAACCAACCGATCGGACTATAGCCTTTTCAGAGAAATCTAGCTCCGACGTAGGGAATCTAGATTTCTCCAACTATGATCAGATCGGATAGCTAGACAATCAAACTCGACTCATCAACCTGTCAATTAAACAAGATGCTCGCACAGGTGTTGACCAGATTAAGTAAATAAGCAGATAAAACATTAACAGGATCGTTCTGATTCTAAGATATGCTACCAAATAATCAAGCGAGACCTAGCTCCGACGTAGGGAATCTAAACCACACTTAAAAGAGCTACTAAACTAATCTACGCTTCGAGATGAACACGTGAGCGCGAGAATCACTCTAATCGGAGCTAGAACGAAGAAACTACGCCCAAAATGGTAAACGATCGGGTGACGTCGGCGGGCGACGCGAACGGACGTCGACCGACGTCGGCGGACAACGAGCAACGGCACGAAACACGGCTGCGATGCTGGGCACAAGGTTGAACACGACTATCCATGACGAGTCATGTAGCGGGGCTGCAAAACCTAGCAAGCGGCGGCGAGCGACGGCGAGCAACAACGTCGACGAACGACGTCGGCGGACGTCGGCTGACGTCAGCGGACAACACGGGCGGCGGCGGACAGCGCTGTGAAGCACGGAACTTGGCGTCTATGCTGAACACGATGCTAGCGCGGCCATCTAAGGTGAAGCATACGACAGGGCTGCTCTCTAAACGTGCGGACAGCACCTACGGCAAACGTCGGCGACGTCGATCGGCGGCGATCGGCGGCGAACGACGGCAAGCGGCGACAACGCAGCAACTATGCGGCGGGGAGAACGACCAAGACCAGGACCTAAACGGCACGGAAACTATGGGGAAAACAAGAGGAAAAGGGGCAGCGGCTCACCGGCGACGGCGGGGACGAACGAGCAACGGCGACGACGATCACCGACGACGACGACGACCAGCGGTGGCGACGGGGCTGCAAGGTTAGGGCAGCGAGATGCAAAAGTGAGGGCGGCTAGGATTAGGGTCAAAACGGAAGGAGCACGACAAGAGAGAGACGTTGGCGGTCTTACCAACGACGACAGCAACCCGGAGCGGCGGCTGCGAAGACCGGCGGCGGTGGCGGCACAAGGCAGGGGCAGCGCTGCAAGGGGCGGCGGCGGCCTCTGTGTCATGGAAAAAAAGATTGGGCAGACGAGGGGGCGCCTGGGCTGGGCACTGCCCTTTCTATTAGCCAGGAGGTGGGGCTGGTTGGTGGTGGGGCCAAGGGAGGGGGCGCCAGAAGGGGGAAAAAGGGCGGCCACCTGGGGGCGTCGGCAAAAACCAGGGACGGCGCTGGCTGAGGGGGCGTCGCCCCTAGGGGTCCTGGCGCCAGCTGCTGGGTTTCCTGGATTTTGTTTTGGGCTGAGGGAAAAAGGAGGCCTGCTGGGCTGGGCAGGGAGAAA
The DNA here is from genome assembly GCA_004135705.1 of Alloteropsis semialata. NCBI lineage: Eukaryota > Viridiplantae > Streptophyta > Magnoliopsida > Poales > Poaceae > Alloteropsis > Alloteropsis semialata. Next base: position 3,801,113 of record CM014273.1, on the reverse strand, counting down.
AGGAGTCCTGGCGCTAGGGGAAAAACCTCGGCCTGGAGTTTGGCGCCAGAGGGGGGCGCTAGGGAGGGAGGCACGGCGCCGAGGGGGGAGAGCGCCGTGGCTAGGGAGGAGGTTGGGTTTTTCGGGGGGCCGGAGACTGGGTTTCCGGGTTGGGTTGCGGGCCGCTGGGCCGAGAAAGAAAGAAAGAGAAACAAACAAACAAGCAAGGACTACTACTACACACAAACAACGAAAACGAATGCACCGGCATGAATGCAACAACATGTTGAGCTCTAGATTGATTTTATTTGTCGAAAAGTTTTATTTTCCTAGGTTTTTCATGATCACTCTCAAGTCTAGGAAAATTATTTACTAAGTTTCGAAAAGGCATTTTCAGGGTGTTACACTTGTCTATATGCGATGATGTAATTTTGGGCATCTTTTACTCGCATTTAGACATGGAATCTGCACTGGAGCTCGACATCACAGCTGGATGTTCGTTTGAAACCCAAACTCCAGTGGAGAGAAGAGAGATCCTAGATTATTTCTTAGAAATCTCTTCTTCCCACACTGATCACAACGAACCCTACCAATAATCCGTATCGAGCCATGAGAGTCTCTCAACAGCCGAATCCGAGCCTTCATCTTCCACATTCCTTGATTCCTCTGTTGAGCCCTCTCCCGAACCACGAACACCGAAGGAAGAAGAAATTCAACCTTCGGAGTTCTTTTCCTGATTTGAGGATGATCCTTTTGAAGACCTGAGAAATACCTTGAATCACCTTAGGCATGAGAAGCCTACGACATCGAGGTGCCCTTACGAGGTCCTCGATGAAGTTTTCACTCATGTGACCACAGTGGATTGGTCAAGGGAGTTAGAGCGTACGTCCGAAGCAATTCGGATTGGCTCCATCTCGACGACTATCCCTTGCTCCATGAGAGGAAATGTCGTAGAAGCTGTTCATGACCCTACTGCTGGGGCTTGCATCATATCGGAGTACCTTATGGATACTTATATTGGTGACAAGCCTCTGACCCCGATGGATAGATATTTTCGAAGTCCCTTATCGGACTACTTTTTCCCATGTCGGGGGATCGCTAGGGATGTGCCGATCATCATAGACAAAATCAAGGTGTGCTTAGATTTTCATATCTATCCCATCATCGATTTTGATCTTCTCCTAGGCTTCCCATTAGAAATACTTCTTAGAGGAGGAGCACCTCAAGGAAGCCTAGATGAAAAGTATAGGGAAACCTCTTCTGTCCACAATGATCATTTGAAAAATTCCTTGACAGAACTTTCCCTCATTCCTACGGTACCTCCTTTGCCTCCTGATCCTCCTGATGTAGCATCTCTTGAGGAGGTCATGAAGGAGGAATGGTTGGACGGAGTGACATGCTATTCCGAAGCAATTTGGATTAGTGTGCCCTCTACGATCATTCCTTGTTCTATCAGAGGGACTGCCGTAGAGGCCCATTGTAACCCCATCATGGAGGTTAACATCATGCCATGGCATTTAGCGGAAACTCTTTTGGGTAATGTTCCGCTAGCACCATCTGACATGCTCCTCAAGAGTTGTCCCTTTAGGCACACTCTTGAATGTCGGGGGTTGCATGTGCCGTACCGCTCACTGTAGACAAGATCGAGGTCACCTTAGACTTCCACATCTTCGACATCCTTGATCTTGATCTTCTCCTAGGCTCTCCTCTAGAAGAACTCTTTGATACAACCTTAGGGACCCTAGAAGTAAAGCTTTGGGAAGCTACTTCTGCCACTAGTATTTCTTGTCTAGCAAATCCCTTGGTGAAGCCTCTTCCCAAACAAAACCCGCTCGAGAAGATGATGTATGCATCTCCATTCGCATCATCTGAGCCTGTTCTCATTGAGGTTGTAGAATCTTCTACTCCTCACGAGTATGACTCGGAAGACTCTCTTTACCTTTGTGAAGGTGAACGATCATCATCACCCTCGATCGTGTTTGAGCCTCTTTCTGTTGGCCCGTATCATGTTGTCCTCGGCCACGATCGAGCGGAAACATTGATCTCCCACGATGACTCTCTTGAGATGGAGAACCCATGGGCCATGGAACTTTATGAGGCGCCGATTCTGGAGTCCATAGGAAATGATTCCATTGACAAGCATGGTAGTTTCATTCTTGATGTACCACATACACCATGCTTGCATCATGCCTCTCCAAAGTCAGCTATGATTAGTGCCCCGAGAGCACGCGAGGACTACGACCACCTTATGGTCCTCTTCTGCAGAAAGTTTGGAATGTTAGTTGCAGATGCATATGTTTACCATAAGCATATCAGATTTCGTGGGTACTCTTGGCACTAATCTAGCAGCTAAAGCTTCATCGACACATCTGCAATTGGTGGTGAGGGGACACATCACCAAATGATAGCTGCAAGAGGATGTTCCCATGGTCGAGCTTGTGACCATAAACAAAGCACTGCCGGGAGATAGCCCGGATGGCTAGGTTAGATTTGTTTTCCCTTTGAATAAAAGCAAGAGCATGTTGTTAGGATAAGTTGTCCTTTGGGTATTCTTGGTCACTAACCTTTCAGGTGGACATTGAGAAGAATGACGGATAGGTGATGCCTAAGAGCATGTGAGCTACATCAGCTACGACACCTTGGTAAGAGAACATTTACAAAAGGAAGCTTGATCTCCACACACTTGAGTTGTGTTGCCTAGCAATGCAAACTCCAAGTGTGGGGGAGACATGTGAGCATCCCGAGTAAAGTTCCTCTCGTCCCAAATCTTATCCTGGTTTGGAGATGATGTTAGCTCTTGCATCTTGCTCCAATAAAAGAAAAGAAAAAAAAGATAAGGAGTTGCCACGGCACTGTTCCGGACTTCCATCCACATGCCATGGTAAGTTCTTCAGGTATGTCTTGCTTTTGACTTTAAACAAAGCCCTTCTGGGAGGTTGCCCGAGGTTCACTTGTTTTCTGCTCATGCTTATGTTCCCTTTGGATGGAGCTTGATCACGTTTTCATGCTCCCTTTATCTATGCTCGTGTGCTCTGGTTTGAATGCATGTACATGTCATACATTCATAGGCTGTTTTAAATTAAGCATGGTGCTTAGGTTAAAATTGCCTTCTTCAGTCAAAGCAAGACATGGTGTCAAGTTTTGATTGATGAACCTTAGAGTTATGTTTCCATATATATTGGTTGCATGTATGTGGACTAACCCCTGCAGGAAATCATTCCAAATGGGTAAGTCATCGAGCTCGTTTCAAATGGGACTGTAAGACAAGGCACCAGATTTATGTTGCACAACATACAAAGGAGGTACATATAACCCTTCATGGGTTCAAGGTAATTATAACCTCTTTTGCTCATGATGTTGTAACCTTAATCCAGCCTTGTTTGAGTTAGAACACATGGTGACAAATAAAATAAAATGAAAACCCAAAAAGATTTGAATTTGAATAAAGGCTCCTTGGTTCTCGAACCAGTAGAGCCCCTCTTTTGTTTCCACTTTTCGTTTGAAGAACAGCACCAGGATCAATCACCAGTGTGGGGGGAGTTCTCTCAAGTTCATCATCGACATATTCACTTGAGAACTCCCACACGTAGGTTGCACAACATCGACTGCGCCATCATGACAAGGAGCAAGGTAAACTAGAGTGGGTCAGCTGCCCCATGGGTCAGATGCACCACCATTAGTCTTCCTTGGTTCCTATCCCTTCACGAGCGATGGTATGTGCACCCTCTATCTCTATCTCTCTCTGATTCATGAGTTTTGAATGATGTTTAAATCCGATCATATAAAATCAAACTCGATGAAATGTATCAGCATGCTACACCTGCTCTACATGTTTCCTATGGTTGGCTTGCATATGTTTTATTCCTTACCTATCATCTTGATGCTTGTGAACAAATATCTTTAGGGAACTCATGCTCATCCAAGTAGTTGGTGTTTGTGATATGGTTTGAAGATATGATCTTCGCTCTTAATGTTTGAGTGCTTGGGAATTTTATTTGAAAAATCTTGAAAACCATTTGCGAAGCTCCTCTTTGATATGCCAAAGTCCTACCAAAGCCATATGATGAGTTTTCTTGAAAACTTTCTACACATATGCTGCTTGTGTTGCATTGAGCTTTGCCAAATTGTTGTGACCCTTGTGAGAATTCTTTTCATGCTTTCATGATCAAGATTCATGTGCACACCATATTCCCCTTGCAATGCTTCTACACTGGAAGTTAGCATTGTACCATCATCCATTCCACAAAATAAATGCTCCACTATATGTGTTGGTCTCTCTCTACCTTTCCGATTTATTGTTACAAAAGAGACATGGCTATCAAAAAAAATATGGGTACATGAAGGTCCATCTATTCAAAAAAAAGGTTGGACACATGAAGGTCCAAGAAAAAGAAAAAAAGAGAGAAAAGATAGCCATGTTCTCTAAAGATTTTATGAGGGAGAGAGACCATACAAAAAGGAGTTTCCATTCACATTCTATCCACCATCCACCATATTCATACACGTGCACATCTTGATCTGATTGTATGAACTGTTTGTCTCCTTGGATCCGGTCTTTGACTTTGCAATACATGTGATGCAAGTATGCCTTATCTTTATACCCTACCTTGAGCTCCGTATATAGCCATCATTAGAAGTAGGATGAAGAAAGGCAATTCTAATGCCTTGGTGAGGACATATACATATTGAGCGATTCAAGAGAATCAAATGAGGAGCTAAGCAAGGTTTGTTTTGAAAATTTATTGCAAAACCCCAAGTTGCTTGACATGATGAGTAGAAGTGATTTAATTCATGATCGTTCCACTCCTCAACTACCCAAGATGACATGATAGACACTCCACAAAGTTCACAAGTACAAGGTATGGTTTGGAATATCTCTTATGCTCGCTTCATACCTTTGGATATCATGTCTTGCCTTAGTCTGTTCTCCTTCACTCGAGGACGAGCAAAGGTCAAGTGTGGGGGAGTTGTTGACGGCTGTTAAGTACCACTTTTAGGCCGTCAATTCCTGCATGATGTGAATGAAATGTGAACATCCACACTAGAATAGGGGCTTATACTGACAAGTTCCACAAGTGTTGGTGTTTCTGACTTTTATTGCAGGTGTTGACGCAAAAAACCCAGCCGGTGGATTTCCATACATGCAACACGAAGACCAGGGAGATCTGCTTCGCTCCAGTGCCAGCCTGTACTTTGTTCAGGTTCACGGCGTGCCAATCAGTTTGACCATTCAACTGACAAGGAGCATGATCGATATCATATAGCGAACCGGCCATGCCTTTGCAGAATATAATCAGTACAGAATAAGGCCGATACGCTGTTCACCATCTTAACTGCTTGATCATTATCTCTAATACATCTGCTAGCTTTCCGATCTCTCATAGCTGTTGAAGAATCAGATTAATTCACATGGCGTAGATCTAAATCAATCTAGCAACTCCAAACAACCGAATAAGCTGCCTTCAAATAACCAAGACAAATCTAGCTCCGACGTAGGGAATCTAGATCAAACCCGAAAACTCGAAGAACAACCCAATAAACGATTAATCACTGAATAATCAAGAGAAACCCAGCTCCGACGTAGGGAATCTAAACCAATCTTGACAATCCAAAGATAAATCGGTGGCACCATTGCCTCACGTAATTGCTCGCAGATATAATAAAAGACAGCTCTCCTGCAGCTAATCTTGATGCAATCATAGTAACAGATCGGCTTTGCCCGTTGCAATATGTTAAATAAGCTGTGAGAGCCGATATGTTATCCCTTCTGCCTAATCTCTTGGACAGGAAGCTCGCAATGATAATCATCCTGATAGAACAGTAACAAGATCGTTCCAATATTCACAGCTGTTGAAGAAACAGATTGACTCACATGGCGTAGATCTAAACCAATCTAGCAACTCCAAGCAACAGCATAAGCTGCCTTCTAATAATCAAGAAGGATCTAGCTCCGACGTAGGGAATCTAAATCAAACACGATATTCAAAGAACAACCAGATTAAGCCTATAAAGATGAATCGGACCTGGAACGATATTGTCAGCTCAAATCGGACTAAACCAATGCTCATAGCTGTTTGAAGAGTCAGATCAATTCACATGGCGCAGATCTAAATCAATCTAGAAACTCCAAACAACCGCATAAGCTGCCTTCTAATAATCAAGATAAATCTAGCTCCGACGCAGGGAATCTAGATCAAACCCGAAAACTCGAAGAACAGCCCGTCAGTAACAGATCGGCTATTATACTGAATAAGCAAAGTAAAGCCGACATGTTACGTTGAACAGCATAAACGAGAAAGGGCGATGCGCCTCAATTCAAAGCTTACGCTAATTCGGTAGTTGAACCATCCAAACGAGAAGAGGGCGATGCGCCTCAGATCAAAGCTTGGATCGATCCGGGTGACGGAACTCACGGCAGGCTGGAGATCGAAGACTGATGCAGCCCAGCTTGCTGAAGAACTCGTCGATAAGCTACATGGTTCCTAAGGTTTTGGCGTGATGCCAGTTTGTATATTGATCGAGAGATAAAAAAATTACAACGACTGTGCACCCTTTATATTTATAGGGCTGCTGAACCTAAGACCTGGCGTGTAACTCACGCATAGGAAGCAAACTCTTAGTTAAACCCATTACAATTTGACTACCTTAATCAATACCTAGAGAAATATTTAAGATACACGGACTCTAACGTGCATGCATAATTAACCTGGACTCCTTTCTCAATTTTGTATCTACGCCTTGCATGTACTTTCTTTATTATTTCTTCTTTGTTCTGGCCGATTCACGTATCCCATATCAATATTATTTATTTCCAATAATCCGAATCATCATCGTATGGCATGATAGTGCTTTAATTCCATTAGGCTTCAATGGAGCCTCGCCCTTTGCTTGTACTGGCCTTTTCTTCCTGACGTCATCTTGCCTCTTTTCTTTTATCTTAATCACCTTCTCTTGAAATCTGCAGCTTCCGTCTTGATTTACCTTAGATTATCGGCTTTATTTTGGGGACTCCTCTAGCCATAAAATTACAAAATTTCGATGTTAACACAGGCCCCCCCAGTTCGAAGTATGAATTCTTCATGCTTCGAATTATTTATTCCGAGAGCCGATAATCTTTTCTCCTAGCCGACATAGTCTGATTACCACGTAAAAAGGTCTCGTCGGCTTCTTAACTTCAATTCGCACCATCGGACCTGATGCTAACTGTTGTGCCATCTGTATCGGACCTTAATTGCACCATCGGACCTTTATCAAATTCCTCTACTAGCTATCAAGCTATCAAGTCCGATGCCCATTAATAAATATTTTTTCATCGAGGAATCAATCCATCGGACCAGGACGACTTCACCAGGAGGGTCCGATCACTTTTCACTTTCATCGGACCAACACAGGCCAGATATCACCATCGGCCATCAATTTGGGTATCAGCCCAAAAAACTTCCAACCAGTGATTCCTACGAAGGACTTCCAGTGGCCATTCTTCTTTGGTAACTGCTGTGGTCCGATCCATTTTGCTGACACCATCAGCAACCGATGCTACCTTTCTTTTCACAAAATAACTAAAACATGCTCTAGCCGAATAAAAGCACTCATCTTTGCACAATGTCCGTCCAAACCGTGCTGCACGATGAAACTAAGGCCATACTTCAATCACTGACCAATCAGAATCATCGACATGATGTGCTGAAATCTTCTTGACTCCCTGACGGATGTACGTGACTGCATATATTAGGGATCGCATATCAGTGATCGGACCTTTGGCGACCATGATCATACCTAATAAGAACCACCATGATCGGACCTTCGGCTGACCACCAGCTATACGAGCATTGGAATATCGGCCTCCAACTCATACCGTCAGCAAAACAAAAATGACCAGATATTGGCTCATCGGCTTTTCCTTCCTAGGCAAGTTTCATCGGCCATTCTATCAGCGCATGCATTTCTGACGGATATTCATGCAGCAAGTGTGTACGCAGCCGACGACATCGCTCCCTTTTCAGAAATTATTTTAATAACACAAGTCTTCAGCGATCGAAGCAATCATATGCTAACAGCATGCCTTGATATTGATCCATCAAACTCCAGATCGTCTCCATCAAACCAGCTCATCGGACCATGATGTCGGACCATGGTTTGATGCGCGCCTATCGAACCACCAGCTTGATGTCTCTGCATCGACCCATCGGACTGTGGATCATCTCCATCGGCTCTTGAAATTGGAATATAAATTCTGAGATTATCCCAAAGCCGATTCAGACCCACTGTTATCATCTTCGGGGATGTCAGCTGCGGTTTTGAAGTTAGACATGTTCAGCAATCTCCTCCGGTGTCTTAGCGATCATGAGTAGAGCAGTGCATCGCTGATGCCAATCCTGTCATGCCAGCCAAGAGAGAGAGAGCATATGCATTATGACACGGCTTCCACCTTGTACGTCCTCTATCGGCTGCCCTTCTCCTATCGGCTTATGTGTATGAGAAGATGATGACCAAGACATTATACCCTGTCGGCTTTTGCATCATCATTTGATCTCCCTTTGACACAGATCACCGATCTGTTCTCATCGGCCTGAACCATCGGCCAGGGTGAGGTCACTGTAGTAATGGCGTAGCAACACCCCTATCGGCAACTCCATCATAACTGGGCCTGGGGCAGCCGCTGATAGGCCTCCCTCTGTCAAAGCAAGAGGCGTTCTGGATAGCTATATCCGATTGGCTGAGAAGTGAGAACCTACTCAATGGCATCGGCATCCAGCTGTAGGACCAGATGTCCCCTCAGTAATGGGCATCGGCTTTATTAAAGAAATAGACATTGGCTCCATTAAAGAAACAGCTGTCGGCTCCATTACTCATCAGCCGATTCCTTCTAACACTACCACACAACCCTCCATCGGTACCGGTTCCAAAACCTCATAGGTACCGGTTTTGGAACCGGTACCGTGCATCCGTGACTGATGACAAAAGTCATCGGTACCACCTCCTTTTCACCCGGTACCGATGAGGAAAAAGGGAAACAAAAAAAATAGCTCCCGCCAAATCCAAATCCTCTCCACCGATCCAATTCTTTCTGGTTTTATCCTCATCTAGATTTTACAAATAATATACACAACAATATTGGCAAACACAGACATTCACGAATCACAGACATTCTGTAATCAATTTCATCCCTTAAAATCAATATTCACGAATCACAGACATTCACAGACAAAACCATTTCACAAATCACAAGCATTCACAGACAATTCCCTGAAGGAAAATCACTCAGTATCTTACCCAAGGATTGAAGAATTCAACAGTGAAAAAGAAAGAACTCAAGACTGAAGGTGATGCTCCCCGCGGCCAGCTCGCCCTCGCCCTGCAGCGCGCTCGCGCCGCCCTTGCCAGCTCGCCCTGCAGCGCGCTCGCACCCGCCAGCTCGCG
>CM014273.1:3698960-3788098 GCA_004135705.1 Alloteropsis semialata | reverse complement strand
TCCCTCATTGCATTATTTAGCCTACGCTGAGGCTCCCTAGAAGGTGTAGAGGCTGGATCTATGGGAATGCGATGGGTACAGAGCGCGTGGCTTACTCCCTTCAAGTCTTTTAGGGAGTACCCGAACGCCGAGCGGTGTTTCTCGAGCACCTTTACGAGTCTATAACTCTCGTCCTGCGATAGCTTGTTGCTAATGATGACAGGGGTGTCCCTGCCTTCATTTAGGAAGACATAGCGAAGGCTAGCGGGCAAGGGTTTTAGCTCTACGTGTTTCTTAGGTGGCTCCTCAGTTTCAAGTGGCTCAGAAGCGTCATCCTCTTCCTCTATAAAGTCGTGAAGATGTTCTTTGAGGAATGACTCAAATGGGTCACTAGGTTGCAGGGACTTCACTTCCTCAACTGGGTTAGGTTCTACCAAAGGTTCGACTATGGCATTCTTAACCCTAGCTAATGGTATAGTGAGGAGATTTCTTCCTACTTTGGCTAGGAGATTTCCTTCCGAGGTTACGTCCTGAAAGAGACCCTCGACAGGTTGTCCTACCAGGAGGTTAAAATCTGATGTCTCTAAGACGTAAAAGTCTAGAGCCATCTCAATCCCGTGATGAACGAGGAGAAAATCTTGTACTAAGCCGAGACTCTTGAGAATTTGACCTGAGGGTGTTCTAAGGAGTTTTGACGTTGGGACCATCCTTTTACGACGTCCAAGGACGTATGCGAAAGAACTGGACATGATGTTTGCCCCAACAGTCGGGTTGTACAGAATGTCTACGGCCACCTTGCTTACGAAACCTCGAATAGTCTACGAAGGTGAGTTAATCCGAATAACTTCGGAAGAAGACTCAGATTCGTTTGACCATTCCGTGTTTAGGATGGAAATAAGCTCCCTCACGGTTTCGTCTAGGAATTCAGTCTCCATATAAATGGAGGGGGTCTCTACCGTAGGCTTTTTCTGTGTTGTGTAGTTTGAGGTATTTCCGAAGTCTTCAAAAAGATCTTCCTCGAACTCAAAGGGTAATCCGAGAGGTTGAGTTTCCTCTTCCTCAACGGATGGGGTCTCAGGGCAAGTCTATGGATTCTACTTGAAAGTCTTCTTGCTCAGTTTCGGTCGCGTTAGCAGGGGCGTTTTCTCGGATGGCTGCTAGGACTTCTTTTGCTCTAGCCGGGGTTATGTGTAGGAATGAGCCTCCGGCTGCTATGTCTATGTACCAGGCGTCTTCACTATTCAACCCAAACTGAAAATGCAGCATGAGCATGTAATCTGGGAAGCCTAGATCTATTCCGGTTAGACATGAGTCCTGGAACCGGTCCCATGCTTTGGCGATCGTTTCCTTCTCTCGTTGCTGGAAGTTAATGATTTCCTTCCGAAGTGCACAGATCCGGTGAACAGGGAAGTATTCAATACAGAACTTGTCCCGTAACTTTTCCCATTCACCGTTCGTTAGCCCAACGGTGTGGTCATACCACTTCCTTGCTCTCTCTTTGAGAGAGAACGGGAAGAGCTTCCATTTAATCGTTGCCTGCGTCATGCCTGAAATAACCAGACACGAACAGAGCAACTCAAATTCGTGTAGGTGACGGTATGGGTTTTCACCATCACTTCCAGAGAAAGATTTGTCCTGGACCATAGCTATGAAGGCAGGGCGAAGCTCATAGCTATCAGTCAAAATAGGATTTGACGAGGGGTGCGGCTCCAATAATTCGCCCTTTGGAGCAGAGAACTCATGAATCTGGGTGGAATTCATGGTTGAAAACAAAAACAAAAGAAATATAAAATAAAAGATATACGGGCAACCTTAGATCTTAGATAACAGCTACCGTTCCCCGGCAACGGCGCCAGAAAGCTTGTTGACACCAGCGGTGGCAAAAAGAAAGTCCGCAAGCGCACGGCTGTCGAAGTAGCTTTCACCCGTGAGTAAACCAGGTATCGAATAACGGGGAACGCAAAAGTGTATCTAAACACTAAAGCTGAGTCAGATCGATCGAGTGTTTATAAAGGCTGGGTAGAGAGGATAACTTAGCACTAAGGCTCTGATGATAGTTAAGAGAATTCTCCTATGCTTGCTTTAGGCACCGGGGTATCCTAGGCCTCTAGAAAATTGCCGGCCAACAGCTCTACGCCGTACCCGTACGTGGAGGATTACAAAGGACGGACAGGGCTGTCACCACCTGCCGCCTACCTCTACTAATCCGTGGGGCTACGAGGCAAACGAGGGCAAATATACACCTAAGCACCACACTTAAGATAATATCAGCTATCCTAACCTTGATCAAAGATTAGAATACTTTATAAATAAAGCAACGAACCCACAAGCACAATAGAGAATGTAACTTAACTATAACTCAGACTTAATTACTAGTTGAATCCCGGATACTCACTGAGTAGCTCGCATCCGTCGAGGTACAGGTGGAGGGTCGCCGACACGCCGGGACTCCTCCAGACTCTCCCTCACTCTCTCCCTATTTCTACTCTGGATATGAGAAGGGCTTCGCCTTGGATCTTCACTTCAGCTCGATGATGATTAGCCCTGCCCCGAGTCCAGCTATTTATAGCTTGGAGAGGCGGTTTGGAGTCGGTTTGCAGCGGTTTGCAGCGGTTGAGGCGGTCCAACCCAGGGTTGTGGCCCCTCGGCCCCACTTCGTCAGTGTCACTCTCCAGTGGGTCCTTTGGTCGATTTTCGGTGGGTAATGGTGAATATGAGTCAGTGAAGTTGGGGATGTTGGCCCATGAATCCATGTGATTGACATGTGTCCCAATCCCATCTCTCCATTTCCACCATCTTGATCTCAACGTGCCTGATCACTCCAGATTGTGCTTTTGCTGTTGGGCTAAGGATGGACCTTACTGGGCCTGGACCCAGGTCGGCCGACCAAGGTAGGTCGGGCGACCTGGCCCTGGGCCCAATTTAGCCTTCCTTTCTCCACTTTATTCCTGTGAACACATATGCACCAAAACTCGTGGAATTCATTAGTAAATAACCCTATGTCTATTTGTTTTATTACTTTTTATATCTTTGTTGGCGATAATAAGTTGTCGTTAAGAACCGCCAACAGCCACCTCTAATGGGAATCCCAGAGGGGATGGCGGTGTCAGTATCCTCCCCGACTAGTTCTGCAAACCCAGGGACATGTATATGGGGGCATCCTGCATACAAAGATCAACACATCAAGACAAGTCGCCACAGGCTTTTTATCACGAAGCTCAAGGCGCATTATCACCACAAGTACGATACCTTGTCAAGCGACTTCTGTGGCCCTGCAGTCCTCCTTACGGACCGCTTCGCCACCACTGTCCGTTTCTTCTTCGGTGGAGGCGGAGGGATATCATCCTCCAGGGCGCTGGCCGGCCTCTTCGACGACCCGGTCCCAACAGCGGCTCCGGAGTACCCGTAGCGTGGCTCCACCTTGTAGCGCTGCGCCAAGGTCTGATCATCTTCATCATCTGTCAAGACATCCTCGACAGCTCCTTCTTCCGTCTCCGCCGACGACGTGCTCCCGACTACTCGAGGAGCCCGGGGGTTCATTTCCCTCGGGTAAAATCCCCCCTCCAAGTACTCGGGCATCGGTGGCATCGAATGGAATCGCGCAATGTCAGCCTGCAAAGCATCAGCATCAAAAACAACACGGTCAGCGGCGATATTCTGATAAGCACTCAAATGCTCAATCATACTACTGGCGACTACTTACCGGATCTGGAGGGTGTTGGTACTTTTATAGCCTAACAGATAAATCCGCAAGCGTACGGATACCGATGTAGCTTTCACCCGGGAGTATTCCAGAGTATCGATTTCCACGGGGAACGTGAAGTGATCCTCTCCTAACTAGTTCGTCCGAATGGATGGTGGTGGTGATTGACAAAGAGAATAATGGTATGGAAGCAATTGGGTAGAGAGGACACTTGAGCAATGGCTCTGGGCACTCTAATGTCTCGAGCAAAGGCACCTACTTACTATCGTTCGCTACGAGCGCAGAATACCCACTGCCCCGGACTGGGATGAGAAGGGGGAGGGTGAATCTCTCACATCCTGTATGTTAGACCGAACGTGGAGGATTACGTCGACCGGACAGGGCTGTCACCACCTGCAGCTACCTCGGCTATTCCGTGGATCTAGATACAAACCCGGGTAATTACTAGCCCGGACACCGCGTCCGCACTAGGAACTACTACTTTACCCTTCATCAAGAATAAAGCACTCAAACACAGTATTCACTATGCACTGAACAAGGAACTTAAGCGAACTAAATAAGTAAAGACCGATGCTCAATTAATCAGAGGAGATCAGAGTTACCGCACAAGATCCGGATGTCACTCGGAGTCGAGCCGCATCCATCGGAGGTACAAGGTGGAAGAGGGGCCGACAGCTCCGGCTCCTCCTCAGCACTCTCACCTCGCCTCACTCCCTAACTTCTAAGCATACTAATGTGGACAGCGCTTCGCTTCTTGAGCTCTCTTCTCTTGTGTCTTCTCCCGGGGCAAATGCCTCCTTTTATAGTGGTTCCAAGGCAGGGGGGTACTTGTAGGAGTGAGCCAGAGTCGGTGGAGCAGGTGGGCCTGGGTCAGCCGAACCGACCAGGGTCGGCCGACCCTAGGATCCACCGTCCTAGGTGATCCACGGCTTGTGTGCAGTCTCAGATGGCGGTTGTGGAAGCGAGGTTCCGTGGGAGCCAAGGGGGGTGGGTCGGCCGACCCCCTTAGGTCGGTCGACCTGGCCCTACTGCCTCCCGGCCGCCCGTTCCACCGCCTTGATCCTCTGGACGTCTTGGATTTGCTTCTGGGTACATGCTTTGGTGAGAATTGTCCATATGGTGGGCCCTTGGATCCAAGTGGCATCCACCTCATCCTTTTCACTGAATCAATTCTCGTCCAACACTTGGGTGCACTCCTGGACGTGTCATGTGCCTGTGTGCACAAGCCTGAAGTGGCCTGGGGCTCGGGGTAGGGTCGGCCGACCCTAAGAGGTTCGGCCGACCTGGCCCCTGTGCTCTGGTTGAGTCGAATTCCTTTGTTTCTTGATCCTGCAGGCACAAATTCACCAAAACTCGTGGAACTTCATTAGTAGCCAGGTTTTACTCATTTTATGGTGGTTCTAGTTCCATTTGGTGCAAGTGTTGACGGGCTCAGTCTTGTGGTAAAGACCGTCAACAAGCTCCCCCAAACCTAGATCCTTGCTCGTCCTCGAGCAAGACAGGGTTCGGAACTGCGAGTACTCGAATACAACCTTCACCTCAAGCAAATACCTTGAATAGTGATGGCATATGTGGAGTGGCTACCTTGAGTGCAGGCTCATGGAATCCCCTCATCTTGGGTGGTTGAGGAGTAGAACAGCTCGTCGTGGCTTCACTCGTCTTGTACCTATTCTGGATACTACCTCGGATGGTTTTTTCGAATTTTTCAAAGCAAAGACATTGTTCCTTGAGTGGTCCTCTCAGTCGCTCAAAGTGTATTATGAACCTCTCCCTACTAAATCTATCAGGCTTATGTGGAGCTTTGGGTACGTAGAGAGATGCACACTTAGTTCGAGCAATGTTGCCAAGTCAAAAGCTAGTCCTATGAGGAATTGTGCTCAATGATCACCAGTCCAAAGATATGCTCATGATATGATGGATGACTAAATGATGATGGTGGAAGTGGACTCAAATAGCAATCCTTCTCCCCTTGTTCCCTCTCTTCTTTTTTTTCATTGGGCTTTTTCTTTCTTGCCCATTTTCCTTTTTCTATTCTCTCTCTTTTTTTTCGAGGAGATTTCGGGGAGAATTGCTTGGAGCACTTTATTCTAGGGTCATGGATATGTAAAATGGATGGTAAGGTGGACACTAGGCCCGGAGTGGGTGCTAGATATTACCATTAGGAATGAGCATTTAACGGACTAAAAACCAAAGGAGCACTTCCTCTAAGGACTCAAAGTTTGACAAGGCTCATGATCAAACTAGCGGCTATGTGGATGCAACAGAGAGCATTATATGGCTGTGGTAGGAATTTTATGACCAAAAAGGAACACGTCAGGTTTTTTTTAAAGTTTTCAAAAGTAAAACATCCGAGATTTCTCCGTACTAAGAGCAAGGGAGCAGAATCGAACTAACCATATCATACTCCACAACAGCTTAGATTCGAATCAAAGCATGCATTCCCGCAAACAAGTTCCTATATATTTTTGCCATACTACTCAAGTACTTAGCATGGATTTAGGATGTATTAGAGTAACTTGCAAGCACTAGCTCTTTTATGCCGGGATTTCCAATCATGCTCATGAAAGAAACACGCAGGTTTTTAAAAGATCAGAGAGGGGAACGAGATAGGAGATGGTGCAAACTAGCTTATACGTTCGCGTGGCACGAGCGGGGCCCCCTGGGTAGGGTCGGCTGAATCAGGTAGGGTCGGCCGACCCTATCCTGGTCCTCGTCCTACCTCGTGTCAGGTTCCTCTCCTATTACAACTCATCGTGACTCAAAACTGCGCGTAACAGGGCCCATGACCAGGGTTGGCCGAACCTCTTGGGTCGGCGGACCTAGGCTCTGCACCTCGGTCGCCTGCATCTTATTCATAAACTCGAACACATGTACAATTAAGCATGCCTCTGCTGGCTCAAACCACCAGCGGAGGTTCAATCTCACACAAACTAATTATTCAAATAGAGGAAATACAAATGATAGTTTTCAAAGCGCCATCTAATCAAATCCTAATTAAATGAAAAGGAAACCAAAATAACTAAAGGCGCTACTGATTATTTTACCTAAAGGGCATCTAAAACTTGGTGGCATGATAGAGGTCTGGGCGTCCTATCTCCTCGAAGACACGCTTAATCTTGGCGCTAAACGCCTTTCGCATTGTCTCGACCTTGTCATCGACCTCCATTCTCCACAGCTCTGCCTCCGCCATTGTCTCAGCCAAGCGGTTGTACTTGGCTGTCATGTCATCCAAGCGCTCGCGGAGACTCTCTATGGTGTCCTCCTCCTCCGAGTCATCGGAGAACTCCATCTGGCCAGGAGGACCCTGGATCGGAGGCGGAGACCTACGGCGTGCCACCCGATTGCTCGGGGTGGAGTACATCGACTCCTCGACCTCTATGTCCTCTTTCTTCGGTCGAGGCGTGAGCTGCTTCCCGTAGCCTCCTCCGGGGCGCTTCACCCCAATGATCTCATAGTTGATGGGTCCTGTGCCTAGGGTGCACTCCGGCGTCTTCATCCTGGGGGAGGTCTCCACCCTAAAAGCGTCGGCCATGAAAAAGCCTTCAGCCTTAGGGGTCGGAGTTGGGAGTTCCTCCTCTCCAAAAAGCTTCTTTGCGGAGATCGGGAACACCGCATTCCTGAGCCTCAGTTGCTCGGTGCTGGGCCTAGCGGGCGAATCTGCCTGAGCCTTGTTCTTGGCGATGTTCCGGCGAGGAGACAGGGATCGTGCACCGGGGCGGCCGCCGTTTGAGCCAGAGGGGTGGGTCGGCCGACTGTTGGTGGTTGATATGTTTACCACCAACATTTCATGCATTTCATATCTTATGTGTGCCTTTCGATGATAAAATGTTTAATACTAATGAGTTCCACAAGTTTTGATGAATTTGTGAGTAAGGCAGCACACAGGAGAAAATTGAGGGCAAATGGCCCCAGGGGCAGGCCGACCGGCCTCCTTGAGGCCGTTCAGCCTCTATCTAGGCCCAATTGCCACGTCCTTGATCCAGGAGCGGAGAAACACAAGTTCAAGTGATCCTAGCCGTGAAATCCAAGTCGGTTTGATCCAAGGACCCCGAAAGGCTTTACTTTGGATTGAAGGGCCCACCAACACATGACTTTCGGGCCAACTCTCAGGGATGCATGCAAAACTGACCTCAAGACATGATCAAGACCGCACACGAGGAAGGCGGTGCCAGATGGCACACCCCCCAGGCCGATCGGCCTCCTTCCACCGCCTCTGGTGTCCATCTTTCTCGTGCATGCTAAGCATTGGATTCCCCTGAAGATTAAGTCGGCAAGCCACCTTCCACCGACCTTGAAGACTATAAATAGGACCCCCTTCACTCTTGTACACACACACCATTTTGGGAGAGAAGTGCTATTAGTGCCAAGTGTTCAATTCTTTAGAGTAGAGTTGGAAGAGAGAGTGGAGTGAGGTCTTGGGTGACAGCCAAGCCTTGGAGGGAGAGTTCGGGGTTTGTCTCGAGCTTCTCTCGACATTGTAACCACTCCGGGGGAATAAAGCTTCAGAGTGTTCTTTAGTAAGTTCCTCGTCTTTCCTTCGTGTCTCGCTAGTCCTTCTCTTTACTTTCAGCACTTAAGTTTATCTAGTTGAGATCTGCGGGATCCCTTGTCTGCGTGAGTGCTACACACTCATTTGGGGTTTCCTCATAAGCCTTTCACGTAAGGTGGAGGTCAGTAGTTGATAGCTTAGGCGTGGTGCCTGTGTTTGATAGCTACCTTGGGTTGTGTTCCACCCCACGGTACCGTTGTGGTAGGCGGCAAGTGGTGACAGCCTTGTCCGTCCTTTATAGTCCACCACGTTCGGGTGTTTTCATAACAGTAGTGCTGAGCCAGGAGGATCCCCTTTCTCACCCCTTTCTGAGTTCCTCCCGCTTTAGCCGTCGAAGCAGATCAGATTAGAGAGTCGTAAGTTGTCTAGGTATCGAGGTGGCTAACTAAGGTTAGACCCTCTGTCCTTTTTACCTTTAGCTCCCTGGTGGGTCCGGTTAGAGATTTTAGGTTAGTCGCGTCTACCATTCCTTGGATTTGACATCCAGGTTCTTACTCCCCTGGTGAAAGGCTACAGTGGTCTCTGTGCGCTTGCGGAGTAATTCGTTAGGCTAAGGAGTGCCAACAAGCTTTTCTGGCGCCGTTGCCGGGGAGCGGTAGCAACACTAGTCTAGAGTTTTCTAGCTGTACACATTTTCGCCTTTCCACATGGAGTTTTCTCCTAGTTATCCGGCAGTTCCATCTCGCGGGTATTTGGAGCCGCCACCATCATGCCACCCCATATATTGTGATGGTTACGAGATCCGTCCCAGTCTCGTAGCTATGGTTCGTGCACAGTCCTTCTTCGAAAAGAAGGACAAAAATCCCTATACTCACCTGCAGGAATTCGAGAGGAATTGCTCGATTCTCACAATTCCTGGAATGAACCAAGACACCTTGAGGTGGAAGCTCTTTCCGTTTTCTCTGGCAGAGGAAGCTAAAGTTTGGTACAACCGGAGAGCAAGCGAAGTTGGAGGAGATTGGGTCAAGCTTAAGGATGAATTTTGTCTGTTTTTCTATCCTGTCTCCAAAGTGATGGCACTCAGAGTTCAGTTGATGACATTCAAGCAAGGAGATGAATCACTTGGGGCAACATGGGAAAGATTTATGCAGATGGCAAATTCAGGGGTACCTCACGGTATTCCAGAGGAAATGCTGATGCAACACTTCGTTGGTGGATTGAAACCGTCATGTGCATTCTTCATGGATGTTACATCCGTGGGATTAGTGCTATACCAGACCGTGGCTGAAGTGCGGGATATCCTAGAGAGAGTCTTGGCAAACACTCAGAGCACGGGAGTATTTGATGATCCAAGTCCGTCAGAGCCAACAGTCTCACCCACAGCTGAGCAACAGGTTCACACCCTTACAGCTGCGTCCGATCCACCTCCACCCATCATAGAGGATATCACCGAACAAAAGTCCTTGGACCAAGAGCCACTCATAGAAGATATGCCGCTTTACATACCCGAGATCTTCACAGAAGAGGAATACTTGGAGATTGGCAATGTGTCCAACATGCCGATTGAATCAAAGTGCGCATGCTTGAAGTCCACGGCATTCATTCCTGACGTCACGCCGCAGATTGAGGGTCTTTCTGCGATATTGAGCAAGGAATGGACAGAAGAGGCCGAGGAAAGTAGTAGAGTCATCCGAATCTACTATGATTACAGAGTTCTCTTTTGCGCTATTGGGGACGCTGCACCACAAGAAGCAGTCTACGATCCAAAGGTCGGGGTAAACATCATATCTAGTGCATTAGCTACGCAAATTGCACCAGGCGAGCCCCTGTCCTTCTCTCGTAAGCATCTGAAATGGATCAACGGCCAGATATTAGAAAGCAAGGGTATTCTTCGAGTTGTGCCCCTTTAGATGGGTCGCAACAAGGTCCTCCTGGATTTCTACATTTTTGATATCCATGAAGGTGACAAGTTCTTCTTGATTGGACAGCCAATAGAGCACCTTGTCAACCCTAACCACGATAGAGCTACTCTCCAGCTCCGGGTTGGCAAAGAACACGTTCCGATCAGCCTGGTCTGATCATTAAACACTATGGCAGAGGCTAGATCAGAACAAGACCCAGTGGAAGAAGTACTGAGCATTATTCAGGAAGAGAACACTCAACCAATACCGGTTGATGATGCTCATCATTTCGTTCAGGAGACAGAATTGGGCGGTTATGTCAATCTCAACAAGGAGGAGTCACCGCAGCCTCCTCCACCTGAGTTGAAGCCGCTGCCTTCTGGTCTAAAATACTCTTTCCTTCACAACAACCGCAATACGCCAGTCATCATCAGTGATCAACTGACAGAGAATGAGGCTCGGCAGCTTGTGACAGTTCTAGAGAAGTACCGGTCTGTACTAGGGTACTATCTGAAGGACTTGAAAGGGATTAGTCCCAACTTATGCACCCATCGCATTCCTATGGACCCGGACCATAAGCCGTCTAGAGAGCATCAACGACGGCTGAATGATGCGATGAGGGAGGTAGTCAAGAAAGAAGTGTTGAAGCTACTGCACACCGGTATCATCTACCCCGTGCAAGATAGTGAATGGGTCAGTCCCGTTCAAGTGGTTCCTAAGAAGGGAGGCATGACAGTGGTCCAGAATGAGAGAAACGAGCTCATACCTCAGCGGACCGTCACAGGATGGAGAATGTGCATCGATTACCGGAAACTCAACAAGGCGACCCGTAAAGATCACTTCCCACTCCCCTTCATTGATGAAATGCTTGAAAGGTTGGCGAAGCACTCATACTTTTGCTTCCTTGATGGATATTCTGGTTATCATCAAATTCCTATACATCCCGATGACCAGAGTAAGACTACCTTCACCTACCCCTACGGAACGTTCGCCTATCGGCGGATGTCTTTCGGACTTTGCAATGCACCGGCATCCTTCCAACGGTGTATGATGGCTATTTTCTCTAATTTAATTGAGGACATCATGGAGGTATTCATGGATGATTTCTCAGTCTACGGAACAACTTTTGAACATTGTCTCAAGAATTTGGATAGAGTTCTCAAGCGATGTCAAGAGCATGACCTTGTCCTGAATTGGGAGAAGTGCCACTTCATGGTCAGAGAAGGTATTGTGCTTGGACACAAAGTGTTAGAAAAAGGGATAGAAGTTGATCGTGCAAAGATAGAGGTGATTGAACAATTACCACCCCCGACGAACGTCAAGGGAGTGAGAAGTTTTCTTGGTCACGCTGGCTTTTATAGGAGGTTCATCAAGGATTTCTCCCATACAGCCAGACCTTTGACAAGTCTCCTTGCCAAAGAGACGCCATTCAACTTTGATGAAGATTGCCTCCTCGCTTTCTATACCCTTAAGAAGGCACTCGTCTCAGCCCCAGTCATACAACCTCCCGATTGGAACCTTCCCTTCGAGATTATGTGCGACGCTAGTGATTATGCAGTCGAGGCAGTGCTCGGTCAGTGCAAGGACAAACAGCATTATGCCATATCATATGCAAGTAAGACACTGACCGGAGCTCAATTGAATTACGCCACAACGGAGAAGGAACTCCTAGCAGTTGTATTTGCCATGGACAAGTTCAGATCCTACTTAGTGGGTGCTAAGTGACGGTATATACAGACCATGCCGCACTAAAGTATCTTCTCACTAAGAAAGACGCAAAGCCACGACTCATCCGTTGGATTCTGCTCCTTCAAGAGTTTGACCTGGAAATCAAGGACAAGAAGGGGACAGAAAATTGCGTGGCAGACCACCTCTCAAGAATGCAAGTCAAAGATTCGGATTCTCCAATCAATGACTATCTGAGAGATGATACTCTCTTGGCGGTCACTACATCCAGCCCATGGTATGCAAATTTGGTAAACTATATGGCAACTGGATATATACCTCCCGGAGAAGACAAGAAAAAGTTGATATACCTCAGCCGATTTCACCTTTGGGATGACCCCTATCTCTTCAAAGTCTATGCTGATGGTTTGCTACGAAGTTGCGTGCCACAACAAGAGACACGTATGATTCTCGACCGCTGTCACTCATCTCCCTACGGTGGACACTACGGAGTGTTCCGAACACATGCCAAAGTCTGGCGGAGTGGATTCTTCTGGCCGACTACGTACAGTGATGCTAGAGAGTTTGTGCGGCGGTGCCCAAGATGCCAAAAGCACGGGAATATCAATGCCCGTGATGCAATGCCACTGCAAAGTAATCTTCAGCTGGAGATCTTTGACGTATGGGGGATAGACTTCATGGGTCCCTTCCCTATATCGGAACAGTGTGAGTATATCTTTGTGGCAGTCGATTACGTGTCGAAGTGGGTGGAAGCTCTTCCTTGTGTTGCGGCCGATTCAAAGAGCTCCAAAAGAATGTTTCAGGAAATCATATTTCCTCGCTTTGGAGTTTCGAGAGTCGTGATTAGCGATGGAAGATCACACTTCATCGACAGAACTTTCAGGAAGTGCTTAAGTGACCTAGGAGTGAACCACCGGGTAGCTACACCCTATCATCCTCAAACCAGTGGGCAAGCAGAAACTTCAAACAAACAGATCAAGAACATTCTGCAGAAGACAGTGACAGCCATGGGAAAAGGATGGAAGAGCCGACTACCCGAGGCACTATGGGCCTACAGAACTGCATACAAGACGCCGATAGGGATGACACCATATCAACTGGTTTATGGAAAAACTTGCCATTTGCCGGTGGAACTCGAATTCAAATCCCATTGGGCAATCAAGAGGTGGAACATGGATCTCCAGCCAGCCGGAGTCAAGAGACAAATGCAATTAGCTGAATTGGATGAATGGAGGGAGAAGGCCTACCACAGCTCCAAGCTTTATAAGGAGCGAACCAAGCGATGGCATGACAATCGCATCAAGATCAAGCAATTCAAGGCGGGAGATAAGGTACTACTCTTTAACTCTCGCATTCGTTTGTTTGGTCATGGTAAGCTTAGAAGTAAATGGGAAGGGCCTTTTAAAGTTCTAAATGCCGCCGATCATGGCGCGATCAACCTCCAGGACGATGACAGAAATGTCTTCAAGGC
Source organism: Alloteropsis semialata (assembly GCA_004135705.1). NCBI lineage: Eukaryota > Viridiplantae > Streptophyta > Magnoliopsida > Poales > Poaceae > Alloteropsis > Alloteropsis semialata. The sequence continues at coordinate 3,774,869 of CM014273.1, read as the reverse complement.
CAATGGCCAACGTTTGAAGACATTTCTTGAGACCGAATTACCGGAATTCAGAGAGATGGATGGCCAGCGTACAGGAAGAAGCAGAGGCCAGGTGGGCCCCAGCCCAGGTCGGCCGACCTGGTGGGGTCGGGCGACCTGGGGGTGACTCCCCTAGTTTCTATCTTTCTCGTGATGTTCTGTTGCGCGTTGATATGCTCTGTTTCGCGTTGGATCACTCTATTTTCCTTTTTGCAGGTCTCCCCCACACTTGTACCTTTAATTCAAAACAAGTGGAAACACAAGACACAATCCTAATACACTAAACAATTTATTTTATTCATTAGCTCAGAGGCACATTACATGATAATCAAAGAAAATAAATGAAATAAATGAAAGGGAAACTAATGTGCCTATCCTAATCCAAAGCCTAGGGGTATCTAAGGTGCATTATAGAGATTTTCATCCCCAGCAGCTTTGGCATAGCGCTTAAGCTTCACGACTGTTGATCTATGAAGCATGTCAAAGTCGTCTTGAAGATTAATGCGCTCAAGTCGCTCTTCAGCGAACTTCTTCTCCAATTTAGCATAGTCGCGACCGAGTTGATTAATCAACTCTAGCAACTCTGCGTTGGAGGGAGCCATGGGGGCCTTCTCATCACTCTCAAATTGGCCCCCAGGCCTGCGAATTGGAGGAGGCTTGATGTGCCTCTTGATCTTGCCGGCGGGTGAAGATTCCGCCGACTCCTCTAACTCCTTCCTCTCCTTAGGTGTGAGGGGAGGGAACAACCCCGTGCATCATGCCTCTGGGGCCTCCTTGGAGACTGAGACCGCGCCGCCAAACGTGACGCCGAGGGGCCACCAGGGCCGGTCGGCCGACCAGGAAGATCGGCCGATCCCCTGGTGCGGCCTCTCGCGTCCTCCTCTGGCGGGAGGCTGGCCAGTGGTGAGACTACCACGGCCATTGCCTGCTCCAGGTTGATGGGCACCAATTGATTGGCCGGAGTGGGCTCTCCATCCAGATCGAAGGTCGATCGGGATTTGGGGTGGCTTTTTCCGGCCATTACTCGAGATTTGGAAGGTGTGGTTTAGGGAATTCAGAGTGTGGGCGAGGAAGAGCTCAGATGAGAGGGGAAGAAGAGGATGGTTGAAATTTTAAAGAAGAATTAACCCTCTTCTCGGTTCCATCAGAGGATGAATCGCTCATCCACCGCGGAACGGCTTCAAAAACGTTGGAAAGAGACGTTGGCAAAGGATAGGGCTGATCGGGCTCGGTGGTAGATCGGCCGACCTGGTGAGGTCGGCCGACCTGGCCTTGAGCCCGGTCGCCCTCTTCCTTTTTGTGTACTACGTGACAGGCCCATTATACCCCAAAGTGTATGCAAACAAGTGCTAGGGGTTAGGGTCTTAGAATAAAGTGAAATCATAGATGGGAATTATCCATGACCAAGTTGATCACATCAAATTCCTCATCTATTTTATCAGGCTCAAGGAAAACTTTTAAACGTTGACCATTTACCTTGAAGAGGTTACCTTCATCATCTTGGAGTGTGATTGCCCCATGCGACGAAGTCTCCACCACAGCGAATGGTCCTTCCCACTTGCTCCGGAGTTTTCCATGCCCAAAAAGCTTCACCTTGGAATTAAAGAGTAATACCTTATCTCCGGGGTGGAACTCCTTCACCTTGATCCTCCTGTCGTGCCATCTTTTGGTTCTGTCCTTGTAGATTCTGGCACTGTGGTACGCTTTGTCTCTCCATTCTTCCAGCTCTGACAGCTGCATCCTTCTCATCTGTTGGGCTGCTGGCAAATCCATGTTCCATTTTCTAATGGCCCAGTGTGCCCGATGCTCTAGCTCAACTGGTAAGTGGCAAGTCTTGCCATAAACTAGTTGATATGGGGACATCCCGATTGGCGTTTTGTATGCCGTTCGGTAAGCCCATAGAGCGTCTGGTAACTTGCTTTTCCATCCTTTTCCCATTTCTGTCACGGTCTTCTGCAGAATGTTTTTGATCTGCTTGTTTGATGTTTCTGCTTGACCGCTTGTCTAGGGGTGGTAAGGAGTAGCTATGTTGTGCTTCGCCCCTAGTTCTGCCAGAAACTTCCGGAAGGTCTTGTCGATGAAATGTGACCCTCCATCACTGATCACCATCCTGGGGGTTCCAAAACGTGGAAAGATGATCTCATGGAACATCTTCTGCGCGTGTTTGGAGTCAGCGGCTCGACAGGGCATTGCTTCAACCCACTTTGAGATGTAGTCCACTGCCACCAGGATGTACTCACTGTCATAGGATTTGATAAAGGGTCCCATGAAATCAATGCCCCACACATCAAACAACTCAACTTGTAAGTTGTTTGTGATTGGCATAACATCTCTTGCAGTGATCCCTCCGTGTTTCTGGCACTGCTGGCATCGTCGAATGAATTCCTTTGTATCCTCGTACATTATGGGCCAATAGAATCTACTCTGCCAGATCTTTGACCTTGTCCTGAACGCCCCGTAGTGACCTCCATATGGGGCTGCATGGCATTGCTCAATGATCTTTCTTGCCTCGATTATTGGTACACATCGCCTGAGCATGCCATCTGAACACACCCTGTACAGGTATGGTTCATCCCATAGATGGATTCTACTCTCATAGATAAGCCTTCGCTTATTCTCCCCTGGTGGCACATATCCTGCAACCATAAAGTTCACAATATTTGCATACCAAGGGTCGGAGGCAGTTACCTTGAGTAGGGTGTCGTCGCGCAGAAAGTCATTTATCGGTAGGTCCTGCGAGTCAGCAAACTGCATACGCGACAAATGATCTGCTACTGAATTCTCTACCCCCTTTTTATCTTTAATTTCCAAATCAAATTCTTGGAGCAAGAGAATCCAGCGGATAAGGCGAGGTTTAGCATCTTTCTTGGTTAGCAGATATTTCAAGGCAGCATGATCGGTGTAGACAATCACCTTAGCTCCTACCAAGTAAGATCTAAACTTGTCTATAGCAAAAACTACGGCCAGGAGTTCCTTTTCAGTGGTGGCATAGTTGAGTTGAGCTCCTGAAAGAGTTTTGCTAGCATACGAGATAGCATGATGGTTCTTATTCTTGGTTTGTCCTAGGACAGCACCAACAGCATAATCACTAGCATCACACATTATCTCGAAAGGTAGCGTCCAGTCAGGGGGTTGAATGACTGGTGCTGAGATAAGAGCGTTCTTTAAAATGGTGAAAGCATGCAAACACTCATCATCGAAATCGAAAGGTACATCCTTAGCTAAAAGGCTAGTGAGGGGCCTGGCTATCTGAGAGAAATCTTTAATGAAACGCCGGTAAAACCCCGCATGACCTAGAAAGCTACAGTTCCCTCTGACATTGGTGGGAGGTGGAAGCTTTTCTATGACCTCGATTTTTGCTCTATCCACCTCTATTCCTCTTTCGGACACCAAGTGTCCTAACACTATACCCTCTCAGACCATGAAGTGGCACTTTTCCCAATTTAGTACCAGGTCCTTGTCTCGGCATTTTTGTAGCACCCTGTCTAGGTTCTGCAGACAATGGTCAAAAGTCTTTCCATAGACTGAAAAATCGTCCATGAAAACTTCCATAATCTCTTCTATCATCTCTGAGAAGATAGACATCATGCACCTTTGGAACGATGCTGGTGCATTGCATAACCCGAATGACATCCTGCGGTATGCATACGTTCCATAAGGGCAGGTTAAGGTGGTCTTTTCTTGATCATCGGGGTGGATGGGAATCTGATGATAGCCAGAATACCCGTCAAGAAAGCAGAAGAAGGAGTGGTTCGCGAGTCTCTCCAACATCTCATCGATGAAGGGGAGCGGAAAGTGATCCTTCTTTGTCGCCTTGTTGAGTCGGCAGTAATCAATGCACATCCGCCACCCAGTAACGTTACGCTGAGGAATCAGCTCGTTTTTCTCGTTACTTACGACAGTCATACCTCCCTTCTTGGGCACTACTTGGACAGGGCTGACCCATTCACTATGAGGGACGGGATAGATGATCCCGGCAAGCAGAAGTTTTATGACCTCCTTTTTCACGACTTCCCTCATCGCATTGTTTAGCCTACGCTGAGGCTCCCTAGAAGGTGTAGAGGTTGGATCTATGGGAATGCGATGGGTACAGAGTGCAGGGCTTACTCCCTTCAAGTCTTTTAGGGAGTACCCGAACGCCAAGCGGTGTTTCTCGAGCACCTTCACGAGTCTATCACTCTCGTCCCGCGATAGCTTGTCGCTAATGATGACAGGGGTGTCCCTGTCTTCGTTTAGGAAGACATAGCGAAGGCCAGCGGGCAAGGGTTTTAGCTCTACGTGTGTCTTAGGTGGCTCCTCAGTTTCAAGTGGCTCAGAAGCGTCATCCTCTTCCTCTATAAAGTCATGAACAAGTTCTTCGAGGAATGACTCAAATGGGTCACTAGGTTGCAGGGATTTCACCTCCTCAACTGGGTTGGGTTCTACCAAAGGTTCGACTATGGCATTTTTAACCCTAGCTAATGGTATAGTGAGGAGATTTCTTCCTACTTTGGCTAGGAGATTTCCTTCCGAGGTTACGTCCTGAAAGAGGCCCTCGACAGGTTGTCCTACCAGGAGGTCGAAATCTGATGTCTCAAAGACGTAAAAGTCCAGAGCCATCTCAATCCCATGGTGAACGAGGAGAAAGTCTCGTACTAAGCCGAGACTCTCGAGAATTTGACCTGAGGGTGTTCTAAGAAATTTTGACGTTGGGGCCATCTTTTTACGACGTCCAAGGACGTGTGTGAAAGAACTGGACACGATGTTTGCCCCAACAGTCGGGTTGTACAGAATGTCTACGGCCACCTTGATTACGAAACCTCGAATAGTCTGCGAAGGTGAGTTAATCCGAATAACTTCGGAAGAAGACTCAGATTCGTTTGACCATTCCGTGTTTAGGATGGGAATAAGCTCCCTCACGGTTTCGTCTAGGAAATCAGTCTCCATGTAAATGGAGGGGGTCTCTACTGTGGGCTTTTTCTGTGTTGTGTAGTTCGAGGTATTCCCGAAGTCTTCAAAAAGATCTTTCTCGAACTCAAAAGGTAATTCGAGGGGTTGAGTTTCCTCTTCCTCAACGGATGGGGTCTCAGGAGCTGGACTGGGCAAGTCTATGGGTTCTACCTGGAAGTCTTCTTGCTCAGTTTCGGTCGCGTCAGCAGGGGCGTTTTCCCGGATGGCTTCTAGGACTTCTTTTGCTCTGGCCGGGGTTATGTGTAGGAATGAGCCTCCGGCCGCAGTGTCTATGTACTGGGCGTCTTCACTATTCAACCCAGACCGAAAATGCTGCATGAGCATGTAATCTGGGAAGCCTAGATCTGTTCCAGTTAGACATGAGTCCTGGAACCGGTCCCATGCTTTGGCGATCGTTTCCTTCTCTCGTTGTTGGAAGTTAATGATCTCCTTCCGAAGTGCACAGATCCGGTGAACAGGGAAGTATTCTCAACAAAACTTGTCCCGTAACTTTTCCCATTCACCGTTCGTTAGCCCAACAGTATGGTCGTACCATCTCCTTGCTCTCTCTTTGAGAGAGAACGGGAAGAGCTTCCATCTAATCGTTGCCTGTGTCATGCCTGATATGACCAGACACGAACAGAGCAACTCGAATTCATGTAAGTGACGGTATGGGTTTTCACCATCACTTCCAGAGAAGGATTTGTCCTGGACCATAGCTATGAAGGCAGGGCGAAGCTCATAGCTATCGGTTAAAATAGGATTTGACGAGGGGTGCGGCTCCAATAATTCGCCCTTTGGAGCAGAGAACTCATGAATTTGGGTGGAATTCATGGTTGAAATAAAAACAAAAGAAATATAAAATAAAAGATATACGGGCAACCTTAGATCTTAGATAACAGCTACCGTTCCCCGGCAACGGCGCCAGAAAGCTTGTTGACACCAGCGGTGGCAAACAGAAAGTCCGCAAGCGCACGACTGTCGAAGTAGCTTTCACCCGTGAGTAAACCAGGTATCGAATCCACGGGGAACGTGAAAGAGTATCTAATCACTAAAGCTGAGCCGGATCGATCGAGTGTATATAAAGGCTGAATAGAGAGGATAACTTAGTATTAAGGTTCTGATGATAGTGAAGAGAATTCTCCTATGCTTGCTTTAGGCACCGGGGTATCCTAGGCCTCTAGGAAATTGCCGGCCAACAGCTCTACGCCGTACCCGTACGTGGAGGATTACAAAGGACGGACAGGGCTGTCACCACCTGCCGCCTACCTCTACTAATCCGTGGGGCTACGAGGCAAACGAGGGCAGATATACACCTAAGCACCACGCCTAAGATAATATCAGCTATCCTAACCTTGATCAAAGATTAGAATACTTTATAAATAAAGCAACGTATCCACAAGCACAATAGAGAAATTAACTTATCTATAACTCAGACTTAATTACTAGTTGCATCCGTCGAGGTACAGGTGGAGGGTCGCCGACACTGAAAGTGCATCTAGGCTCCCTTGTGGGTTTTGGTGAATTGAATGACAAAACGATTAAAGAACTAACGTGTTTGTCAAAGATAATTTGCAGGGATTAAAATTGTATAATTGATGATTCACTATTGGTCATTAGTTGAATTCAATGTGAATGGCTCATGTTGACATAAATAAATTAAGTGGTTGTTCCCATTATATATGAATATGAAAGATGGCAAGCTATGGTGCAATAAAGAAAGAGACATAATGACATATGTGATATATTGGTCTCTTAATTGATGAAAGCTTGTTTATATTGATATGGGATATCTTAAATCATGTTAGATTAAAATGTTGCATAAAGCAAGTTTGGTTGAATGGACAAGAGACATGGTGATATGATTTATTCTTGGTCTATATTTGAAGAATGACTTGCAAACAAGACATGATGACTTTGATAGAAATGAAAGGTCAAATTGAAGTGGATATATTGCATATCAAAGAAATGACCAACAAGACAAGATGACTTTGATAGAAACGAAGGATCAAAGTGAAGTGAATATATTGCATATCAAGAATTGGTTTTTATTGTTGATACAAACTGGTGTGATGCTATATATGATGCAAGGATGAAAAGGTGGAATTCGGGATAGTGTTTCTAGGTACTAAGCAATGTGTGATCAAGTTGCGGACTTGAGTCATGTATCTTTGCTAGGGTGACGAAACTTTCTTTGGATTTCAACTTGATGAATCTTGGTCACATGTGGTGTTCATATTGGGAAGTATCAATCTTTCTAGGAGTAAGTTGTGAAAAGGTGAATTGAACTAGAAGTGGATTTCATTCAAAGACAATGGTTCAAGTCACTAGCTCAAGGTTGAAGTGCTCAATTAAAAGAGACAAGGTTGGATGCAACTCTCAAGTGGATATGTTGATCAAGTATGGCATGACTCAAAGTGAAGAAGCTCAAGTGCATCATTTGTATTTATATTTGATCTTGAGTTTAGGTATGCCGTACTATCAAGAGGGATGCATCACAAGAAGCCTTGAAATTGTCTAAGTGCTCAAGGAACCCATGTGAGTTGTTGAGAGACACAAAATCCTCACGTACACACTTATAGGTTTTGCCAGGGCAAAACCGGTGGAACCGGTTTTGGAAACCGGTGTAACCGGTTTTGTGTCAGAATTCTCCAACGGCTAGTTGGTTTGAATTCCGGTGGCACCGGTTTTAGAAACCGGTGGCACCGGTTTTTACTGGGTCTGTAACGGCTAGTTTTTGAGGAGTGGAGTATTTATACCCCACGACCTCCACAGTGGCAAGCTGCTGTTCCTGAGGTTGCTATAGTGCTTCCCTGCTCTTCCTTGCCAAGCAAAAGCCATATTTGCTCTCCCCAACCCCTCTTTGTGAGGTAGCTTGCAATTGTGATATCCTTTGTGTTGGGTAGTAGAGAGAGCAGCCATTGTGTGTTGTTTGAGAGCACCAAAAGCACCTTGAGCACTGTTGGACTTCATCAAGCTTGTGTGATTCATTTGTTACTCTTGGAGCTCCGCTCCTAGACGGCTAGGTGTTGCCCGTGAGCTACCAAGGTGTGGTGAGCTGCGGGAAGTTTGTGCAGGTCGTGTTTCGCCTCCGAAAGGGAAGAAGCAAACTAGTGGAAGGAGGAAATAGCTTGACCAGTGTGGTCGTATAAGCTTCCTCAACGGAGAGTAGGATTCGCCGTGCCGTGGTGGCTGCTTAGTGCAAGCGGTGAATCCGAACTTCGGGAAACAAATCTTGTGTCTCCCCGCTGGTTTGAGCCTCTTTGTGTTTATATTGCAAATTGGAGGAATTGCTCGATATCGTTGTATTTGTGTTTTTGAGTGCAGGGACTTGGAGATACACATTAGAAAGACAATTCAATCATCATCTCCAAGTTTGGTTTGATTCCGAGCTTCCTAACATATTCTATCTATTTTGGGGGTTCACTGCCCGGGCAAAACCGGTGGAACCGGTTTTGCAAAACCGGTGGTACCGGTTTTGGTGGCAGTGCTCTATATCCGCTGCGTTAGGCGTGCTATTCTTTTATTTGGAGATTCTAAAGATCCTTTTAGAAGTTTATTTACTGAACTTCTAAAAGTGGTATTTAGAATACCCAATTGTCACTAATAAATTTGTTTTAAGTGGCAATATTTTTAGGTCTCGCCTATTCACCCCCCCCTCTAGGCGACATCAAGGTCCTTTCAATTGGTATCAGAGCTTGGCTTCACATCTAAGCTTAACCGCCGTGAAGAGAAGATGTCGATTGAGGTAAACTTTGAGCCTCTTAAGGTTGACTACTCAAACTATGTGTCGTGGGTTGGTAATGTTCATCATGCTCTTAGAAAATTAGATCCAGTTGTTGAACATATTTTAGTTGAAAGCATTCTACCTCCTAAGTGTGATACTAACAATATTGATCAATCAAATATCACACTAGAGGAGTTAGCTTGCGTACAACTCAATACTTGTGTTACTAACTTCTTGCAAAGATCTGTGTGTAAACATATATGGTATGCCATCTCTCTTGATGAAGAAATCCAAAGAGATGCATATCGCATTTGGACTCTCATCACGAGTGCATATGAAGATATAGAAAGTGATGATGAAGAGCAAGAAGACATGGAGTCACTAGAGGAGTGCTCAACATCACCTATGTGCTTTGAGCCTCAAGTGACATTGTTCAAGGAGCAAGAAAAGCAAAAGACAACACTCACTGGTTCTGCTCAGGAAGAACCGGTGGTACCGGTTTATAAAACCGGTGGAACCGGTTTTGGCCAGGAGCTATCTGATGAGGTTTCCTCGAGCGAAAATTCAGCGGCTCATCAGCACAGTGAGGTATCTACTGCTCCCTTTCATTCCTCTTTGAGTACTGACATTCTTTATTGTCATATGGCTGAAAGCAAAGAGGTCAAGGAGTCAAATGAATTCTTGAAAATTTCATTGGAGGAAGAAAATCAAAGGCTCAAGGATCAACTTGAGAAGCTCTCTAGTAAGTATGTGAACTTGCAGGTCACTCATAAGGAACTAGAGTGCTCCTATGAGAAGCTTGTGGATTCACACACTTCTCTTGAAATGAATTATGAGGTTATGCTTACTACTATGAAATCATTAGAACCTCAAATTCTTAAGCGTAAATGTTCTCTAGACAAAATTCATATACCTTGTGCTAACCCTTGCGACTCGCAAGCAAAAACTTCATGGTATGATCAAGTTCTTGCAGAGTCACGTCATGAACTCATTGCACAAGATAATGATAATCTGAGGCTAGAAGTTGAAAAGCTTAAGATGGATTTGTCAAAGCAATCAAAAGGGAAGAGAAGGTGCTATGGATGCCGCGAGAAAGGGCACGAAATTGAAGCTTGTGTCAACAGGTCAAGGGTGCCCTCAGGAAAACCGGTGGCACCGGTTTACCAAAACCGGTGGTACCGGTTTCCACTGAGAAACCACAAGTCAAGCAAAACAACCATGGTCTGAAGGCACAAGCAAACATCAAAGAGAAGAAATGTTCTGCAAGAAAGAAAAATAAAGGTAGCAACATCAAGCACAAGACTTGCTACACATGTCGTGAGAAGGGACATTTTGGTAAGGATTGTCCAAATGGTAAAAATCCTAATCTTGAACGTGTCAATAATAAGTTCATTAAGATTAGGAGAAACTCATATGACCCCTGTGCTACTAATGTGATTGGTTCACCTAGGACAAGCACAAAGGCCATATGGGTTCCTAAATCCTTGCTTGCTAACCTTGTAGGACCCAACACACGTTGGGTACCAAAATGTGCCTAAAAGAGACTTGTAGGTATTTGGAGCAGCATTGGAAGCTTGGTTCACTTGAGAAGAATTTCATCTTACATCATTTACATCTCAAGAGAAATTTCATGTCATAAATGAACCAAGTGAGATCAATGGAAGAATATGTTATCCAATGTTTCTCCCATGATGAGTACCTCTCTAAGCTATTCACTCATGTATATCTATCTATACATTTGTTGTTTCTAAGCATGTGTAGTGGACAAGCTACATTTGTTGATAATGAAAAGTTATGACAAATAACACTTGATGCTACTAACCACTTCATCAAGAAGCTTTGAGTGTTTATAAATGCAGGTTAATGAATAAGCAATGAAAATAAATAGAAATGAATCAAGACAAGAAGCACCGGAATAATCTTTTTGAAGAAATGCCTGGTTCAGTGAAAATCCGGTGGCACCGGATTTTAAAAACCGGTGGAACCGGTTTTGCCAGAATCAGTAGGAAGGAAAAGAATAAGTTCCGGCAGCCTCTGTTTCGTATCAGAACTTCCGACCCAAATTTCCGGCAGCCTCTGTTTCGTATCAGAAGTTCCGGCAATCTATGCCAGAAGTTCCGTCAGGGGTTCAACTATCATCCTTCATCTATATTGGAATATCACAAGAAATACTCTTCTAATTATATCTGAAGCTTCATACAAATATCTGTGAGCCTGTCTTGATCACATTTACTTATTCATGAATTTATTTGTGATGTGACCATAATATGGAGCTAGCTACCCTAACGCCTTAATGGAGCTAAAAGTGCAAGTCTCAAGATTCAAATCATTGATGCACATATTTAGGGGGAGCTCACTTCATATTTTGTGTCTCTTGGTACTAACATCATTTGCAAGTTTTCATGTGCAATAGGTCAAGTGTGAGGATCATACTTATATTCATATACTACACTTGAGCAACTCCAATGCAAGTGAGTTAGTAATGAGTAAGCTACATGACAACAAGGTCAACAAACCAACATGGTAATTGTATCATTTTCTTTATTTAAGTTGGTTTGAGTTTCACATATATAGCTACTCTCCATAGCATGGCTTAGATTCCCTGTTTGGACTTAATTGACCAAAATGGTGTACATCTGCTTGCCTTCCACATAATCTTGTGTACACCATATGCTCAAGGAATCTAGTCCATGTTATGAGGTTTCATATTTTGTGACTCACTCCCTTGTCTCACTTAAAGAGTCACCGAATATGAGACTAGAGCTTGTGCTACTAATATTTGTGTTGTCTTGTCACTATGGTAAGATCACACTAAAATGACAAGATGAAAAGAAATCAAAAGCACAAGTTAATGGATATATGAGTTCCTCTATGTGAAGAATTTATTTGTTCAAGACCGAGGTATGTTTTTCAAATTCATATATTCATTTCAATGCATCTAGGCCTTTCCTCATGCTAGTGTGTTTAGCATGAAAAGTTTTATGTGACTATGTTGAGATCCCTGGCATAATTTCAATTTGTTTATTATCTTCTATATGCCTTGACCAAGATTGTGAATAAACTCCTCAATATTCATAATTGAATAAAGTGCAACTCAAAAGAAATTCAAAATTCTTATGCACTATCTAAGGGGAAGCTTATTCCAATACTTGTGTCAATTGTGGGACTAACAATTTCTTCTAGTGAATTTGTAGTCACATGTGCTAGTGTATCTTAAAGCTATCTTTGTGGTAGTAAGTATTCTTGGCACTATTTCAATAAATGCAATTTATTTATGTGCCGGGACAAATTGTGAAATAAACTCCTCAAATTCATTAGATTGAACAAGTGCATGTGACAGGTGATTCAAACACTTGATGCACCTATTTAGGGGGAGTTCATTCTACAATTTGTGTCTTTGAGACTAACAATTTCTTTTAGTGATCTTGAAGTCTCTTTTGTGAGAGTTTGTCTCTCTTTGAAGCAAGCTATGCCTCTTGTTCAAGAATGGTAAAATTGTATCTATTTCTTACTTGGGCAATGAATTATTCTCAATAAATAGCTGCTTGCCATAATATAGATTAAACCCCTTTGCTTGGCTTTGTGACAAGATTGATGCATATGAACTTGTCGTTCCATCCATATACACATGTGCATCAAGAAAAAGGAATTTAACCTATATTGTGGAGTTTCATCTTTTAGTGATCCATTATGCCTCTCAAATTCAAAGGTCACTGAATGATGAAAATAGGTCTTGTGCTATTTAATGCATTTCTCTTCTATGATGCATAAAAAGGGAAAGACATAAAGAGAAAAAGGAATTCGGATTATATTGACAATGCACAAGCTTTTTGATATGAATCTTCACCAATGTGAAGAAAGGATTAGCTAGAGGCCAAGGTATGTTTCTTTGACTCATGTTTTTACTTTGAGCTTCTAGGTCTCATAATCCATGCTAGTATGTGTTGTTTGCATGTAATTGTTTTAAGTCATTCTGAGCTTCAAATCTAGATATTTAGTTGATGTCTTCACCTAGAATTGACTTGGTGTCATTTCTTGCAAGATATGAGCTAAATATACTAAAATGGTCATTGACTTGAGATGGATGCATGCCTTGTGTGACATAGGATAGTTTTTCAAAATTAACTAGCATGTGTAGGAAGTGTGCCTTTTTGAAAACTTTTTGGTGTTGGTCCGTGTGGCCAAGTTGATCCATTTGTGGTTATTGTTATCCTTGCTTGATTGCTGGCTAACTACAAATGGTGAAACACTCTCAAGTCCATTAGATCTACCCAATCTCATCTCAAGGGCTATGCTTATTGGATTTCCTTATCTTATCCCTATCTACCAAAATTCTCCATCTGAGTCAAAGAGCAGTGAAATATGGATAATTGGATTCAAAAATGGAGCAGAGGAGAAAAGGGAAAGGACACGAGTGCAAAAATGGACAAAAGTCACTGGGCCAAGAAATTCCGGTGGCACCGGTTTTACAAAACCGGTGGCACCGGTTTCTGTCGGCTGGGTACTATTTACCCGTGACTTACCCCTTCACATTTACTTTTCACCCCCTCTTCTCACCCCCGACCAGAAACAGTGAGGGAGAGGCTCTAGAGGCGATTTCTTGGCGATTTCAAGTTTCCACCGTGGGATTCAAGTGTTGAGGCAAGATTTGGAGTCTCCCATTCGGTGTGACCGGATTCCCCTCGGTTCTAGGGCTGCAGCAACTCATCCACCATGTCGGGAGGTACTCAAATCAAGTTTTTGCCCGATCTATTTCTCTAGATGTTTCCTCTCGGATTCCCTTGGTAGAACATCTTGTTTTAGACCCTAGAATCATCTCAGTGCAAGAAATCAAAGTTTCCTTGGTGGCATTGATGGGGGCCATGACCTAGGGTTTCTGGGCAGAAACCGGTGGCACCGGTTTTCCAAAACCGGTGGCACCGGTTTGTGCACAGATACCCTGGTCAATGGTTCTGCTCGGTTCTAAATGCTCAAAATAAATATCCTTGTCCATGGTCTGTTTCTCAGAAGCTTTTTCTCCATGTGTTTGTCACAGATCCAAGCAAATATGTTTCTTATCAAAGAAGGCCAACTCGCTCAAAAAATGCCCAATTTGAGTTTCGGGCAAGAGATGTTGGAAGTGGCGAGCATGAAATCCAACCAGCTGAACAAGCACAGCCTAGAAGATCCACGAGGACAGCAGGGAGAGTGAGACTTCCTAGGGGTGATATTCGCATTGCAGATTCTGAGCCCGAGGACACCTCTAGTGATGATGATGAGGAGAGTCCTTATGAGAGGGATCGCACTCCTTCCGAGTCTATTGCAGTAGACTCCCCCTCAGCTAGTCAGCGCAAGAGAAAGGGCAAATCCATTCGCACACATAGCCATGAGCATAGTCAGGGGACAGGCAGCGGTGGCAGAAGTGGCAGTGGTAATGGTGATGATGAGGAGGATATCATTTCAGCATTTGGGCCAATGCCATCTCATAGTGCTCCTCCCACACATATTAGTGATGTGACTTTTAGAGCTCCCATGGCGCCCCCAAACCGCGCCAAGGTCAACTATAAGGTGAAGGGCATGACAGAAAAGGCCAGAATTGAGAGAGCAAAGAATCCTAAGGAAGTAGGTGGAAAACATCTTGATTACAGGTTTGGCACAGCTTTTCACCAGGACTTCTATGAGAGTGCCATCCTTACAAAGGATGTTCCTATTGCTCAGGCTCAATACATTGATTGGAAGTTCATGAGGGCATTCAAGGATCCTAGAATTGATGAAATCATTAGGGAATGCAAGAGGAAAAATATATACAAGATCATGAGCTTTGCCAAGTCATGGAATAGTGAGGTAATTGCACAATTCTATGCCACTAGTTATTTCACATCTAGAAATGATGAAAGGATTGTGCATTGGATGACAGAGGGCAATTGGTATGGAGTGACCTACACTCAGTTTACCTCACTTTTGGGCTTTGATGGAGAGGATGATAAGAGAGTTCATATTCATAATGCTCCATATATGGATAAGAAGGATATGAAATACATGTATCTGCCAGGTCAGGAGGGTTACTTTGGGAGAGTTAATGGCATGAAACCCTACTATGCATATCTCAACCGCATGTTTAGGAAGACACTTGCTCCTAGGGAAGGTGATCAAAGCAACATATCCTTCTATCTTCGTGATTTGTTAAGGTATATGACACCTGGTGAGCCGGAGTTTAGTGTGGTGGAATTTATTTGGGAAGAAATGAAGTCTATTGCTGGATCTCCACAAAAGAGCTGTGGGTATGCTCCTTATCTCATGCATGTCATTGAGGCCGTGACTAATTGTACATTTGATTATGATCATGAGATTGAGCCCTTTCACATGAGAAATGATATCAAAGGTCCGTCCCTAGCCCAAGCGGCAAGCATGGAGGCCAATATAGAGAGTGGAGATGCACCCCAGGATGCTCCTACAGCTGCTGCCCCTCCTATGGCAGCAAGAGAGACGTCCCGTAGTGGACGTGGACATGGGCAAAGTGATGTGCACAAGCCCCCTTCACCGCTTAGAAAGTTGTTCAACTTTATGTGTGGGTCTTGTATGAGCACAAATGCTATTGCTCACAAAGAAAGGCAAAGGAGGAAGAGGGACTCGAGGATGATCAGGCAGATGTATGAGGATCCTTCCAATAGACCTCCTATTCCCCGTGCAGAGTCTGATGATGAGGAAAGTGAACCGGAGGGATTTGATCAAATTTGGACTAGATCTCAAGAGGTGGATCCGGTGACTCAAAAGGATTATTGGGATAGATCCATAGGTGACTCATACTATAATCCATCCTATGGAGGCATGCAAAGTGGTGGGGGTTCTTTTTCTGAGGTGCCATTTGTGGGCACTCAAGGGCAAGGTGGTTCTTCTAATATGCCACAGATTGATCCCCATGCAGCTGGGGGTTCAGGATCTGCTCAAGGTGACATTTTTGGAGGTTTTTTTGGTCATGTCAATCCATATGTTGGTACATTTCCTCCAACTCAATTTGCACCTCAACCTCCACCAACTCAAGCCCAAGCACAAGATGATGATGAGGAAGATGATGAGTAGGGACAGCGGGAGATCCCCCAGGACCTTTGTTGGTGATGGATGACAAAGGGGGAGAAAATGGAGCGATTAAAGCGATGCCGATCAGCTCTGTCTGCTGGCTGTCTGGCAAAACCGGTGGAACCGGTTTTCCAAAACCGGTGGAACCGGTTTTGGCTGTTGAGTGCAACAGGCCGTGTAATAAATCTATCTTAGCTCTTTTGGACTTGAGAACATTTGTAATGAGTGCTATTCTGTGTGTTGAACTCATTTATGTGTGTGGAACTTGTTTAAATTCTATTTAGACTCATTTGCTTCATAATATGCTATGTTTGTGGGAATTTCTGGTTGGGCCGGAAATTTCTGGCTGGGAAGTTCCGGTGGCCTCGGTGTGTGACCGGAATTTCTGATCCGTCGTGTCGGAAATTCCGGGTCACTTTGTTTGGTGACTGTTTGTGCTGACCAGTATATTTCCGGTGGCACCGGTTTTCCAAAACCGGTGGCACCGGTTTTTGTCTGGGAAGCACACTTTCTTTATTCTTTTGTTTAATGCTGCATGCATCACATTTTAATTGTTCACACACATGTTTTGCACCCCACGGATGTTGAGATTTAGGGGGAGCTCCATGGTTTCTTGAATTTGTGCAAATTGGCATTTTAGGCCAAGTTATTGAACTTCATTCAAAGCACATATTGAGGGGGAGCTCAAACTAAATCTGAACATTCAAAAGCTTTATTGATATATCTATTGTGAGCTTTAATCGAATTGTCATCAATCACCAAAAAGGGGGAGATTGAAAGTGCATCTAGGCCCCCTTGTGGGTTTTGGTGAATTGAATGACAAAACGATTAAAGAACTAACGTGTTTGTCAAAGATAATTTGCAGGGATTAAAATTGTATAATTGATGATTCACTATTGGTCATTGGTTGAATTCAATGTGAATGGCTCATGTTGACATAAATAAATTAAGTGGTTGTTCCCATTATATATGAATATGAAAGATGGCAAGCTATGGTGCAATAAAGAAAGAGACATAATGACATATGTGATATATTGGTCTCTTAATTGATGAAAGCTTGTTTATATTGATATGGGATATCTTAAATCATGTTAGATTAAAATGTTGCATAAAGCAAGTTTGGTTGAATGGACAAGAGACATGGTGATATGATTTATTCTTGGTCTATATTTGAAGAATGACTTGCAAACAAGACATGATGACTTTGATAGAAATAAAAGGTCAAATTGAAGTGGATATATTGCATATCAAAGAAATGACCAACAAGACAAGATGACTTTGATAGAAACGAAGGATCAAAGTGAAGTGAATATATTGCATATCAAGAATTGGTTTTTATTGTTGATACAAACTGGTGTGATGCTATATATGATGCAAGGATGAAAAGGTGGAATTCGGGATAGTGTTTCTAGGTACTAAGCAATGTGTGATCAAGTTGCGGACTTGAGTCATGTATCTTTGCTAGGGTGACGAAACTTTCTTTGGATTTCAACTTGATGAATCTTGGTCACATGTGGTGTTCATATTGGGAAGTATCAATCTTTCTAGGAGTAAGTTGTGAAAAGGTGAATTGAACTAGAAGTGGATTTCATTCAAAGACAATGGTTCAAGTCACTAGCTCAAGGTTGAAGTGCTCAATTAAAAGAGACAAGGTTGGATGCAACTCTCAAGTGGATATGTTGATCAAGTATGGCATGACTCAAAGTGAAGAAGCTCAAGTGCATCATTTGTATTTATATTTGATCTTGAGTTTAGGTATGCCGTACTATCAAGAGGGATGCATCACAAGAAGCCTTGAAATTGTCTAAGTGCTCAAGGAACCCATGTGAGTTGTTGAGAGACACAAAATCCTCACGTACACACTTATAGGTTTTGCCAGGGCAAAACCGGTGGCACCGGTTTTGGAAACCGGTGTAACCGGTTTTGTGTCAGAATTCTCCAACGGCTAGTTGGTTTGAATTCCGGTGGCACCGGTTTTAGAAACCGGTGGCACCGGTTTTTACTGGGTCTGTAACGGCTAGTTTTTGAGGAGTGGAGTATTTATACCCCACGACCTCCACAGTGGCAAGCTGCTGTTCCTGAGGTTGCTATAGTGCTTCCCTGCTCTTCCTTGCCAAGCAAAAGCCATATTTGCTCTCCCCAACCCCTCTTTGTGAGGTAGCTTGCAATTGTGATATCCTTTGTGTTGGGTAGTAGAGAGAGCAGCCATTGTGTGTTGTTTGAGAGCACCAAAAGCACCTTGAGCACTGTTGGACTTCATCAAGCTTGTGTGATTCATTTGTTACTCTTGGAGCTCCGCTCCTAGACGGCTAGGTGTTGCCCGTGAGCTACCAAGGTGTGGTGAGCTGCGGGAAGTTTGTGCAGGTCGTGTTTCGCCTCCGAAAGGGAAGAAGCAAACTAGTGGAAGGAGGAAATAGCTTGACCAGTGTGGTCGTATAAGCTTCCTCAACGGAGAGTAGGATTCGCCGTGCCGTGGTGGCTGCTCAGTGCAAGCGGTGAATCCGAACTTCGGGAAACAAATCTTGTGTCTCCCCGCTGGTTTGAGCCTCTTTGTGTTTATATTGCAAATTGGAGGAATTGCTCGATATCGTTGTATTTGTGTTTTTGAGTGCAGGGACTTGGAGATACACATTAGAAAGACAATTCAATCATCATCTCCAAGTTTGGTTTGATTCCGAGCTTCCTAACATATTCTATCTATTTTGGGGGTTCACTGCCCGGGCAAAACCGGTGGAACCGGTTTTGCAAAACCGGTGGTACCGGTTTTGGTGGCAGTGCTCTATATCCGCTGCGTTAGGCGTGCTATTCTTTTATTTGGAGATTCTAAAGATCCTTTTAGAAGTTTATTTACTGAACTTCTAAAAGTGGTATTTAGAATACCCAATTGTCACTAATAAATTTGTTTTAAGTGGCAATATTTTTAGGTCTCGCCTATTCACCCCCCCTCTAGGCGACATCAAGGTCCTTTCAGACACGCCGGGAGTCCTCCAGACTCTCCCTCACTCTCTCCCTATTTCTACTCTGGATATGAGAAGGGCTTCGCCTTGGATCTTCACTTCAGCTCGATGATGATTAGCCCTGCCCCGAGTCTAGCTATTTATAGCTTGGAGAGGCGGTTTGGAGTCGGTTTGCAGTGGTTGAGGCGGTCCGGAAGTGGGCCCAGGTCGGCCGACTAGGGGGGATCGGCCGACCGTCCATTTCACTGACATTGATGATGCACGGCACGGATGAACTCCTGGAGGCGGTTGACAGTTGCTGGTGAAGGCGGTGGCGAATTGGCCGCGCAGCCAGGTCGGCCGACCTGGCTAGGTCGGCCGACCCAGGGCTGTGGCCCCTCGACCCCACTTCGTCAGTGTCACTCTCCAGTGGGTCCTTTGGTCGGTTTCCGGTGGGTAATGGTGAATATGTGTCAGTTAAGTTAGGGATATGGGCCCATGGATCCATGTGATTGCCACGTGGACCAATCCCATCTCTTCATTCCCACCGACTTGATCTCAACGTGCATGATCACCCCTGAGTGTGCTTCTGTCGTTGGGCTAAAATTGGACCTCATTGGGCCTAGTCCCAGGTCGGCCGACCAGGGTAGGTCGGGCGACCTGGCCCTGGGCCCACTTTAGCCTTCCTTTCTCCACTTTATTCCTGTAAGCACATATGCACCAAAACTCATGGAATTCATTAGTAAATCGCCCTATGTCTATTTGTTTTAGCACTTTTTATATCTTTGTTGGCAATAATAATCTGTCATTAAGAACCGCCAACAAGCTCCCCCACACTTATCCTTTACTCGCCCTCGAGTAAAGGCTAAGCTTCATCATGGAGATCATTAACAAACATATAGGTTATTCCCAAACATTCAGGCTTAGTGGAATTGTATGAGTGGCTAACATATCTTCTTGAGTTATTGCAGGAAGGAACAGCCTTTCCATGACATAATACACTTCACTCTCAAGTACTTGGGGTTTTTGAATTTTTCAAAGAAAACCTATGCCTTGCTCCTCAAAGAGTTTCTCTCTGGATAATCATGGTGGTTGGACAACACTTATACTCTCCAAATTAAAACTTTATATGTGGAGCTCTCAAGATACATACCTTTTCTCACTTATGTTATTATTCCAAGGATTGGATCCAAATCAGAGACAAGTCATGTAATCAAGTCAAGATGTGCAAGTGTATGATATGATGTGGACATGTAATGGTACTCCTTTGTTTTGACCTTTCTTCCCTCTCTTTCTTTTGGATATGGGCGATTGCACTTTTTCGCTTTTTTTTCTACTCAATGCTCTTTTAGCATAAGTCTTTTTTTTATGCATATAGCCCATACCTTCTTTTCACCTTGATTTTGGGAAGAAGGTTATTTTCAGGAGTATTTATTTCATGAATATGGGACAACGGCATGTTTTGCTTCATCCTCAGTGTAAGGATTTAGCTTTTATGGTGGAGTGTACGTGATCTTGACTTTAAAAACATGAAATATCTCTAATAAGGGTCACAAGACTTGAAATAACTCAAAGCTCAAAGGTAAGATTTGATCATATTTGTAAGTGTTTGTCTCTCAAACCCATGAGGAGCATAGCAAGGCAAACATTTTTAAAACTTTTTATAAATTCCAAGTACTCAAATAGTAAAGGCATCTCTCATAGTGAAGCCATATCTCAAAATGCAATAACTTAGATGACATGAGTTCCTACAAACATGAGGATTTCCACAAGCCAAAGGTACAAGGAATAAAGTATATGTAAGTTAATAAGAATTTCCATGTGATGGTGAGATGCAAAAGGGTTGATTTTACTAAGTTTTGAATTCCAAGATCAGGTTCCGCACAAATTCAACTGAAACAGAGTTTAGGATGACCAAACCAGCGTATAGGAGGAAGCAGAGGCCAGGTGGGCCCCAGCCCAGGTCGGCCGACCTGGTGGGGTCGGGCGACCTGGGGGTGACTCCCCTGGTTTCTATCTTTCTCGTGCTGTTCTGTTGCGCGTTGATATGCTCTGTTTCGCGTTGGATCACTCTGTTTTCCTTTTTGCAGGTCTCCCTCACACTTGTACCTTTTATTCGAAACAAGTGGAAACACAAGACACAATCCTAATACACTAAACAATTTATTTTATTCATTAGCTCAGAGGCACATTACATGATAATCAAAGAAAATAAATGAAATAAATGAAAGGGAAACTAATGTGCCTATCCTAATCCAAAGCATAGGGGTATCTAAGGTGCATTATAGAGATTTTCATCCCCAGCAGCTTTGGCATAGCGCTTAAGCTTCACGACTGTTGATCTACGAAGCATGTCAAAGTCGTCTTGAAGATTAATGCGCTCAAGTCGCTCTTCAGCGAACTTCTTCTCCAATTTAGCATAGTCGCGACCGAGTTGATTAATCAACTCTAGCAACTCTGCGTTGGAAGGAGCCATGGGGGCCTTCTCATCACTCTCAAATTGGCCCCCAGGCCTGCGAATTGGAGGAGGCTTGATGTGCCTCTTGATCTTGCCGGCGGGTGAAGATTCCACCGACACCTCCAACTCCTTCCTCTCCTCAGGTGTGAGGGGAGGGAACAGCCCCTTACCATAGCCACCTTCGGGTTTCCTTTCCCCGAAGACCCGAAAACGTGGCTCTGGTGGGCTGGCAGGAGAGTAGATGGACACATCGGACGTATAATGATACGCCACAACGTCCTCCCACTTGTTCCTGACCACCTCCTTCAGCTTCTCCCCTGGTTGAAGCGTGGGGAGTCCATCTCCCTTGATCGGAGTGGCCGCCGGTGTCTTCTTTGGAGTCAACTGCCCCGTCGTCGGCCTTCTGTACGGGCTTGACGCCCGTGCATCATGCCTCTGGGGCCTCCTTGGAGACTGAGACCGCGCCACCAAACGTGACGCCGAGGGGCCACCAGGGCCGGTCGGCCGACCAGGAAGATTGGCCGATCCTCTGGTGCGGCCTCTCGCGTCCTCCTCTGGCAGGAGGCTGGCCAGTGGTGAGACTACCACGGCCATTGCCTGCTCCAGGTTGATGGGCACCAATTGATTGGCCGGAGTGGGCTCTCCATCCAGATCGAAGGTCGATCGGGATTTGGGGTGGCTTTTTCTGGCCATTACTCGAGATTTGGAAGGTGTGGTTTTGGGAATTCAGAGTGTGGGCGAGGAAGAGCTCAGATGAGAGGGGAAGAAGAGGATGGTTGAAATTTTAAAGAAGAATTAACCCTCTTCTCGGATCCATCAGAGGATGAATCGCTCATCCACCACGGAACGGCTTCAAAAAACGTTCAACCCTAAACCCTAGATCTTAGATATACGGGCAACCTTAGATCTTAGATAACAGCTACCGTTCCCCGGCAACGGCGCCAGAAAGCTTGTTGACACCAGCGATGGCAAACAGAAAGTCCGCAAGCGCACGGCTGTCGAAGTAGCTTTCACCCGTGAGAGGTATCGACAGCCTTGTTTTGTTGATGACAGCCTTGTCCGTCCTAAAACCCTAAACCCTAACCCTAAACCCTAAACCCTATATACTACAAAGGACGGACATGGCTGTCACCACTTGCCGCCTACCACAACAGTACCGTGGGGTGGAACACAACCCAAGGTAGCTATCAAACACAGGCACCATGCCTAAGCTATCAACTACTGACCTCCACCTTACGCGAAAGGCTTATGAGGAAACCCCAAATGAGTGTGTAGCGCTCACGTAGACAAGGGATCCCGCAGATCTCAACTAGATAAACGTAAGTGCTGAAAGTAAAGAGAAGGACTAGCGAGACACGAAGGAAAGACGAGGAACTTACTAAAGATAACTCTGAAGCTTTATTCCCCCGGAGTGGTTACAATGTCGAGAGAAGCTCGAGACAAACACCGAACTCTCCCTCCAAGGCTTGGCTGTCACCCAAGACCTCACTCCACTCTCTCTTCCAACTCTACTCTAAAGAATTGAACACTTGGCACTAATAGCACTTCTCTCCCAAAATGGTGTGTGTGTACAAGAGTGAAGGGGGTCCTATTTATAGTCTTCAAGGTCAGTGGAAGGTGGCTTGCCGACTTAATCTTCAGGGGAATCCAATGCTTAGCATGCACGAGAAAGATGGGCACCAAAGGTGGTGGAAGGAGGCCGATCGGCCTCCCCTAGGCCGATCGGCCTGGGGGGGTGTGCCATTTGGCACCGCCTTCCTCGTGTGCGGTCTTGATCATGTCTTGAGGTCGGTTTTGCATGCATCCCTGAGAGTTGGCCCGAAAGTCATGTGTTGGTGGGCCCTTCAATCCAAAGTAAAGCCTTTCGGGGTCCTTGGATCAAACCGACTTGGATTTCACGGCTAGGATCACTTGAACTTGTGTTTCTCCGCTCCTGGATCAAGGACGTGGCAATTGGGCCTAGATAGAGGCCGAACGGCCTCAAGGAGGCCGGTCGGCCTGCCCCTGGGGCCATTTGCCCTCAATTTTCTCTTGTGTGCTGCTTTACTCACAAATTCATCAAAACTTGTGGAACTCATTAGTATTAAACATTTTATCATCGAAAGGCACACATAAGATATGAAATGCATGAAATGTTGGTGGTAAACATATCAACCACCAACACGCCCCCACACCTAAGCTTTGCTAGTCCCGAGCAAAGTGTTAAGATAGATCCTGAGGATCTAGCAAAACTTAGGGTCATGAAGTTAGGAAATGCATAAGAGATATTCCTCAGCTTTCTCTCATACCTTGGATTCCAGGTGGCTAATACCTTCTCTTGTCACCCATTGATCCTTGGAACAACTTCATGATCCACGTAACACCTCTCGTTGTCTTGGCACTTGGAGTTTTTGAGTAATTTTTGCAAGAAAAGGAGGCATACTCTTCTTCTTCTCAACACTCTCGATCGCTCAAGGGTGTATGAACCTCACTTAGGCTTTGAGCGAAGCCTCTCCTAATCTATAGGCTTATGTGGAGCTATGGGTAAAGGTAAAGTGTTGCTCATCTTTTATCACTTATTTTGCTAGATCAAACAACTTGTCCCAAATACTCAAGTCCTTTCATATACTTTGGTCAAGTGCATGTGTATACTGAATGGCATTTGTCCTTGCATAACTTTTCAAACTCTTTCATCCTCCCTTTTTCTCTTTCTTTTTTTTTGAGAGATAAGAGTGTGATTCACTCCTCTCTTTTTCTTTTGTTTCAGGGGAATGAAGAACCACATGATGCAACCTGGACTTATTTGAGGACGTGTACGTGAATGACCAAAGTGTTGACGCGGAAAATCGGCGGTCGTATCCTCAGCGAGCAACACAACAAGGCCAGGGAGATCCGCTTCACTCCGGTGCTGGTCCTGCACTTTGTCCAGGTTCGCGGCGCGCCAGTCAATTTGACCTGTAATTGACAAGGGAATAAATAGTTAAATTACTCTTTGATTGTGTTGGCTCTATTCCAGACGGCAGATGCACATCGGACTTAGCCACGACCCAATCGGACATGTATCGGCCGATACTAGTCGGACCTCAAAATCGGACCTTCTTCAATGACATCAATCAGACCGAATTAATCGGACTTCAATCAAACCATCGAATTGGACCTTAGAATCGGACCAATCAGGATCGGACCTTGATTAATGTAACAAATCTAATACAAAATAACAGTAACGGATCAGCTATGTCTTTGAACAGGATATTAAACAATCAAAGTAGAGCCGATACGTTGTCCACCTTGCCTAGTTGTCAGTATGATTCATCTCATCGGACCATCTAGCTAGCCAATCAAACCAGAACTGTTTCGACACGGTTTCACAGACGGATGCAGCGAACATACTCCAGCTATGATCGGACCAGATATCTAAACGATCAAACTCGACTCATCAACAGAACAACTAAACAAGATGCTCGCATAGGTAATTAATCAGATTAAAGCAAATAAATAGTAAAGCAGTAACAAGATCGTTCCAATATTCAAAGCTGTCTTTGAATAATCAAGAGAAATCTAGCTCCAACGCAGGGAATCTAGATCAAACTCGAAACTTGAAGAACAACTATAGAGATGAATCGGACCTAAAACGATATTGTAAGATAAGTATTGCTCAAATCAGACTAAACCAATGCTCATAGTTGTTGAAGAATCAGATTAATTCACATGGCGCAGATCTAAATCAATCTAGCAACTTCAAACAACCGCATAGATTGCCTTCTAATAATCGAGGAAGATCTAGCTCCGACGCAGGGAATCTAAACCAAACCCGAAACTCGAAGAACAACCCGATAAACGATTAACTACTGAATAATCAAGAGAAGCCTAGCTCCGACGCAGGGAATCTAAGCTAATCTTAACGATTCAAAGATAAATCGGTTGAACAGTATAAACGAGAAAGGGCGATGCGCCTCAATTCAAAGCTTATACTAATTCGATAAGTTGACAATCTTACTGGTAAGCCGGAGATCAAGAACTGATGCAGCCCGTTCACCAATGAGTTCGTCGATAACTACTAATCCTAGGGTTTTGGCGTGAAGCCGGGTTGTATTGATTGTGAGAATAGTTCTTTACAATGGACGAGGGTTTATATTTATACCTTGGTCATGAAGAGTCCTGATCGGACATGACTTTCTTGCAGATAAAGTAAACTAAATCTAATATAGAATGGGACTCTCAATATGCCTTCAAAAAGGAAATAGCCCCCGTATCTGATACGCTCCCTTTTTAGCCGACATGCCCTTGATCGGACTTCTCCTTTATCGGACTCCTTTCCCTGCATCGGCTTCCTTCTTTGTTACATCTAGGTTTGACCAGTCAACAGACCCACTGGTCAGTTTCAGCGCTGCCACATCACCATCTGACTCAGCATTTCCGGTGCGAAAATCCGGTGTCAACACATGCCCCCCAATTTTGGGACAAAATATCTTTTATTCCAAAATTCGTATCTGTCATCATACCTCCTCCACCGATTTTCGTGCCGAAACTTCCCATCCTTGCACTGTGTGGTTCCTCGATTTTCGGGCCATGGTCATCCTTATCTTCTTATCTCCTTCCCAACTCTTTCTGTCAATCCTTACCCTTAAGTCACGGGTACCCATGTGTCTATTGACCCAGACGAAACGACTCTTTAAGGCAGTTCCTCAAAAGACGCTCCTCTTCTTTATCATATCAGCACTGAATCAATGACACACCTTCACGAAAATACTGTTCTTTATTTGGACAGTTTCAGCGAGCACCCTTCAGATTCCCATCTTTCCTTCACCGATCACCGACTATAAATATCCATCTCAGGCTCTCCTTCTCCACCATCCTTTCGCCATGGCGCAGCTAATATCCATGATAGAACAGAGACTCCTTCTCTTCGATATGGAAACCAATTCCATCTTCCTCTTCTGCTAGAAGAATTCTCGTGAAGTAGCATAGGGCACTCCCCCCCTTTTCTGATCCTGCAGTAAATCCAGGTGGAACTTCTGCTAGGAGAATCCTCGTGAGGGTTCTTCATGATTTACCCAGGAAAAGAATTCAAAGGGGCTTAATGGGATGCCCTTTACAAGGATAGGGGCAAAGCCACCGGTCCGCCGGTGCGCTCTTCAAGGGACTGCGCCCAGAGCGGATCTCCGTTCTTGCGGATTTCTTGAATGAGTGTTCAAGAATCTGTCCCAAGGAAGAAGATATCTCCTCAAACTTACGCTTTCTCTTGCCCTTCTCCTCCCAGGCTTATTCCGGCCATGATGAACAAAATACATCGGCACTTATTAGATCTTTTGCCTTCTGAAATCCCCTGTATCGAAAATTCTTTTGTATGAAATGTATGAATATATATGCAATTCCTTTTCTTGTCTCTCTGCCTGCATGTACTTCCGAATATCCTCTCTGTATTTTAATTTTTTGCCCTTAAAGCGATACATGTTGCATCGTCTTTCATATTTTGTTCTTGAGGCGATGTTCCCATCGGCTTTCAAACCTGACGCACAACATCGGCTTTACGAATTTACCCAAATGCTAGGGTAGTACTTCTTCAAATATTTCCCGTTCAGTGCCTTAGGAAATGTTTCCCCTTCAAGCGTCTGTAAAATATAAGCATTGCCAGGAACACATCGGACGACTCGATATGGCCTCTCCCAGTTTGGTGACCACTTGCCGTATCTGGGATCCTTAGAGCCAATTGGCAGAATAACTTTCCATACGAGATCGCCCTCTTTGAACTCTTTCCCCTAAACTTTCTTATCATAATGCCTCGCAACTCTGAGCTTGTTAGCTTCAATGCTTTCCAAAGCGCGTAGCCGACGAACAGCAAGGTCATCGGACTCACTATTCATGAGTTCCATGTATTCGCCAGCCTTTAATTTATCCTAAAGCTCGATACGCCTTGATCCAGTACGAATTTCCCATGGAAGAACGGCTTCATGCCCATAAACCAGTTCATACGGAGAAACCTTGATCGATCCATGACAAGCCATCCGATATGCCCACAGAGCTTCAGGAAGCACAATATGCCACTTTCTCGGGTACTCCTCAATCTTTCTATCAATCAACTTGATCAAACTTTTATTGGAGGCTTCAGCTTGACCGTTGGCTTGTGCGTAGTATGGCGATGAATTGAGGAGCTTGATACCCATATCAGCAGCAAAATTTTTGAACTCGTCAGACGTAAACATCGTACCTTGATCCGTCGTGATCGTCTGTGGAATTTCAAATCGGTAGACAATGTGCTCTCTAACGAAATCAATAATGTTCTGAGACTTCACTTCCCTTAAAGGAAT
The DNA here is from genome assembly GCA_004135705.1 of Alloteropsis semialata. Classification (NCBI taxonomy): domain Eukaryota; kingdom Viridiplantae; phylum Streptophyta; class Magnoliopsida; order Poales; family Poaceae; genus Alloteropsis; species Alloteropsis semialata. Next base: position 3,747,458 of record CM014273.1, on the reverse strand, counting down.
AGCTTCAACCCATTTGGTGAAATAATCTGTTGCCGCTAATATGAATTTATGTCCCTTACCTGAATGTGGAAAAATCTGGCCGATCAGGTCAATCCCCCAACCTCTAAACGGCCATGGCTTGATGACAGGGTTCATAGCCGATGCTGGAGCTCTCTGAATATTTCCATACCTCTGACATTCTTGACATCCTTTATAATATTCAAAGCAATATTCAAAGCAATCTTCCAAAATCATCGGCCAATAATATCCGTTCTTCCTGATCATCCATTTCATCTTGAACGCCGATTGATGAGCCCCGCAAACGCCTTCATGAATCTCTCCCATCAAGACCTTGGCCTCTTCAGGTTTGATGCATCTTAACAGGACTCCATCAACTGAGCGAAAATAAAGCACTCCTTCAACCAAGACATGCCTGACTGATTTGTAGCGTAACTTCCTCGAAGTCTTGACAGAAGGATCCTTCAAATATTCAACGATTTCTTTCCTCCAATCTCCTTCTGGTATCTCCTATATCATCACATCGGACATAGGCCGATAGCCAGACGCCTTTTGTGCCAGCCGATTTGCTTCCTCGTTATGATGTCTTGGAATATGCTTAAGAGTTACCAGGGCGAACTGGTCAATCAAATCTCGGCATTTTTCAAAGTAAGGCATCAACACATCCATCTTGCAATCATACTTGCCGAGCAACTGATTAATAATCAACAAAGAATCTCCAAATACTTCAACAAATTGAGCGCCGATTTCTTAAGAATCTGGAAACCTTTCATTAATGCTTCATACTCTGCCTGATTATTTGTGCACTTTTCAATCGGATAAGCAAACTCGAATCTTGCCCCCCGAGGCAAAATAATAAACAGGCCAATTCCGCAACCATCATTGCAAGACGAGCCATCAAAGAACATGGTCCAGGGAACTGCGTCAATCACATCGGCCTCCGTATTCATCGGACCAGTCACATCAAGCTCCATGGTGCATTGCTCAACAGCATCAATACTAGGTCCACAATGATCAGCAACCAAATCAGCCATCACTTGCCCTTTTACCGCTTTGGCCGATTCGTATTTAAGATCAAACTCTGTCAGAGCAAAAACCCATTTGCCAATTCTCCCTTTAATGATTGGCATCGACAACATGTATTTGATCACATCTTCCCTGCAGACCACAGTGCACTCGGCCAATAGCAAATAATGCCTCAATTTTGTACAAGAAAAATATAGACAAAGGCAAAGCTTCTCCACATACGAATACTGAGTCTCAGGATCTAGCAATCTTCGGCTTAAATAAAATATGACTCTCTCCTTCCCATCAACTTCTTGGATTAAAATAGAGCCGATTGCATGATTAAAAGCCAATAAATAAAGCTTGAACGGCTTACCCTCTTGTGGCGGAATAAGAACTGGTGGATATGCTAAATATTGTTTGATTTCATCCAGCGCCTTTTGATGTTGAGACTCCCACACCAATTCTTCTCCATCTTTCAACTTTAACAGAGGAGTAAACGCTTCCAATCGGACCGATAAATTTGATATAAACCTCCTCAAGAAATTGATTTTTCTAATCAAACTCTGCAATTGCTTTTTGTTTACTGGAGGCTCAATATCATCAATCGCCTTGCGGTTCCGATCATTCACCTCGATTCCTCTCTCACGAACCAGGAAACCGAGAAACTGGCCGGCCGACACGCCGAAAGCACACTTGAGCGGATTCATCTTCAATCCATGTTGCCTTGTGCATTCCAGCGTTTCTCTTAAATCGGCCAAATGCTCCTGATAGCCTTTTGACTTGACTACCACATCATCAATGTAGATTTCAACTATCCTGCCGATCAACTTATCAAAAATATAATTCATAGCACGTTGATAAGTAGCACCGGCATTTTTTAAACCAAAAGTCATAACAACCCATTCATACAAACCGAGAGCACCTGTGCATTAGAATGCAGTCTTGGGGATATCTTCTTCCGCCATAAAAATCTGATTATAACCAGCATTACCATCCAGGAAGCTCATCACTTTATGGCCTGATGCTGCATCAACAAGCATATCGGCCACTGGCATCGGATATTCATCCTTTGGGGTTGCCTTGTTCAAATTACTATAATCAATGCAAACACGCAGCTTTCCATTTTTCTTATAAACAGGAACTATATTTGATACCCACTCAGCATATCGACATGGCCTGATAAACTTAGCTTCAAATAACTTCGTTATTTCGGCCTTAATTGGTTCGTACATCTCAGCCTTGAACTTCCTTGCGTACTGCATGTGCGGCCGATATCCTAGTTTGATGGGCAGCCGATGCTCAACAATATCACGGCTTAAACCTGGCATTTCATAATATTCCCAAGCAAAACAATCAGAATACTCTTTCAAAATCTTTATTAATTCTTGTTTATACTCGGGATCCAACTTAGCACTGATATACGTCGGCCTTGACCTATCACCAGGTCCTATGTCTATCTCTTCTAACTCATCGGCCGACGTAAACCCAAATTCTAACTTACCGAATTCACTTCGGTCCTCATAATCTTCTATACAATCGGCCATTTAAAACAAAGTCTCAGAGCCGACTGCTTGGATCGGCTGTAGTCCCTGATCGGACACCTTGAGGAAGTCACCATCCCATGCTTTTCCTGACAAGCATTCAATCCCTTCAAACTCCCAAATTGTTGACTCGGCTGTTGCAATGCTAACCGAATCATCAGCTGGGACAATCTCCACGTTATTGCCCTGCCACTGGATCAAACACTAGTGCATCGTGGATGGGATGCAGCAATTGGCATGAATCCAATCACGCCCGAGGAGCATGCTGTAGGAACCTTGGCCATCAATCACAAAGAAAGTAGTCGACAATGTCTTGCTGCCGATGGTCAACTCCACATGAATTGACCCCCGAGGTTCTGAAACGTTACCGCCAAAATCCTTGAGCGTCATTGTTGACACCAGATTTTCGCACCAGATATGCTGAGTCATTAAGTGACGTGGTAAGGCTGGTGGACCCATTGACTGGTCAAAGCCGAAGATGACAGAGGAGGAAGCCGATATGCAGAAGAGATCCGATGAAGCAGGAGTCCGATACGATAACGACTGTAAGAGGAAAGGCGCGTCGGCTGAGAAGAAAGCGTATCAGATACGGGGACTATTTCCTTTTTAGAAGGCGTATGGAAGTCCCGTTTTATGTTAAGCTTAGTTTACCTTATTCGCATGTTAGTCTGGTCCGATCAGGACTCTCCATGACCAGGGTATAAATATGAACCCTCGTCCATTGTAAAAACTATTCTCACAATCAATACAACCCGGCTTCACGCCAAAAACCCTAGTAGTAGTTACCGACGAAGCTCATTGGTGGACGGGCTGCATCAGTTCTGATCTCCGGCTTACCAGTAAGTTAGTCAATTTATCGAACTAGTATAGGCTTTGAATTGAGGCGCATCGCCCTTTCTCGTTTATGCTGTTCAACCGATTTATCTCTGAATAATCAAGATTGATATAGATTCCCTACGTCGGAGCTAGATCAATATTGATTATTCAACAGATTATCGTTTATCGGACTGCACTTTAAGTCTAGATTCCCTACGTCGGAGCTAGATATCAAGATTAGTCTAGATTCCCTACGTCGGAGCTAGAGTAATCTTGGTTACTAAAGGCAGTTTTTGCGGTTTGTTTGGAGTTGCTAGATTGGTTTAGATCTACGCCATGTGAATCAATTCTACTTCTTCAACGGCTTTGAGCATTGGTCTTGGTCCGATTTAAGCAATATTTATCTTACAGCATCGTTCTAGGTCCGATCCTGCTTTGTGGTTTAATCTGGTTGTTCTTTGAGTATTGTACTGGTGTAGATTCCCTACGTCGGAGCTGGATCTTTACAATACGATTAGATTAATCTTTGATTATCATGTTTGGTCTAGATTCCCTACGTCGGAGCTAGATTCATCTTGATTAATCAAAGGAAGCTTTGGTTATGCCTTATTGCTATTTGAATGTTATGCATGGTTTAGATTCCCTACGTCGGAGCTAGGTCCTGCTTAATTATTTGGTAGCATATATTAGAATCAGAACGATCCTGTTACTGCTTTGTCTGTTTATTTGCTTAATCTGATTAACACCTGTGCGAGCATCTTGTTTAGTTGTCAGATTGGTGAGTTGAATCTGACTATCTAGCTATCTGATTTGATCATAGCTGGAGAAATCTAGATTCCCTACGTCGGAGCTAGATTTCTCTAGAAAGGCTATGGTCCGATCGGCTAGCTAGACGGTCCGATGAGATGAGTTAAACTGGTAACTAGACAAGGTGGACAATGTATCGGCTTACACTTTGATCATATGATATCTTGTTTAAAGACACAGCTGATCCATTACTTTACATATCGGCCTTGTTTTATGCTTTATTTTACTATTCAAAGGCTGATCTGTCATATCAATTAAGGTCCGATCCTGATTGGTCCGATTCTGAGGTCCGACTCGATGTCTGATTGAAGTCCGATCACTCGGTCCGATTGACGTCATCGATGAAGTCCGATTTTGAGGTCCGATCAGTATCGGCCGATACGTGCCTGATTGGGTCTTGGCTACAATTCGACGTTACTCCATCGTCTGAAATAGAGCCGGCACAATCAAAGAGTAATTTAACTGTTCTATTCCCTTGTCAATTTCAGGTCAAATTGACTGGCACGCTGCGAACCTGAACTGGAGTGCAGGCTGGCACTGGAGTGAAGCAGATCTCCCTGGTCTTCGTGTGCTGCACGCGGGGAATACGACCGACGATTTTCCGCGTCAACAGTCATATTTGTCTTGACCAAATCATCAATCCCCTTGCCCAACTTGCGGAATGTGGAGTAGGGCATGAGATTGACAGCAGCTCCCCCATCAACCAGCATCTTGGTCATCGGCTTCCCATCAACGTATCCCTTGATGTACAGAGGTTTCAGATGCCGATATCCATTCGCATTCGGCTTTTCAAAAACGGCCTTCTCTGAATCAAGAACTAAGCATGCGGCGGCTTCTTCTAATTCATAATCAAACTCATCATCATCCTGTTCATCAGGAGCAGCAAAATCGAAAGGCAACATCAAAACCATGTTTACCAGGGCCGATGTGCTTGCTTCATCGTCATTGGCCATCTTGACGCGCCAAGTTTTCTTCTCTTTGGCTAGTTCTTGCTCCTGAATCTGCTCACGATAGCGTAATCGCTGAACGCGTCTCCTTTTGGACCTAGAAATCCCTGATGGGCACCACTGTCCAGGCTTCATTTGAGGTTCTTTAATCCGATCCTGAATTGGAGCCCTCTCTTCCATTTTTTCAGGGCCACGAGCATTAACCTGGCCTTCATTATTTTTACGGCCACGAGTATCAACCCGGCCTTCATCATTTTTACGGCCACGAGTATCAACCCGGCCTTCATCTCCTTGATGACGATCATCAATCCTGACGCCGATCCGTTCATGAACTAACCGTCTTTTCTTAAAAACTTTGTATTCTTCATATTGAAAGCTGCATTCAGGACAATCTGCTTTGGATGGCAATCTGAGCTTCTCGTTCCAGCAGAATACGAAGAAAGGACATCTCCAGTGGCCATCATCTTGATCATACTGTTCATAAGTTTGATGCCTGTCTATATGCCAATCGGACCTATAGCCGTACTGACGACGATCGTCAGACCTATTATCAAACCGGCGTCGGCCATTGGACCTGTCATCATATCGGCGCCAATCATCGGACCTGTCATCACGTCGGCGTCGATCATCAAATCCTTCATCAAATCGCCTTGTCTGATATTCACGCTTCTGACATCGTCGTTCCTCACGCTCTTCCCACGCTCGAGCTGCTGCCTGCTGCCTTTTGTATTTGTTAATCAGCATCTGGGAAGTCACGCGTGGTTGATATCCACCAGGAGCATTAGATTCACGCCCAAATGCCTGATGATTCCTTCGCAGCTCCTCAGCAGTGACCTGAACTGCAGGATCAACGGCACCAGAACTCTTGGCGTGGTCCGATATGAGCACCTTGAACTTCCCCTTTTCACCAGCATCAACCATATTAATAGAAAAGGAGAGATCAACAAAGTTATTAGGAAAGGGATGACCGTCGATCTTCATGGCTTTCTTGTTATCTTCGAATTTGATCTTGCCAGACTCGATAGCCAATTGGATCTCCCTCCTGAACACCTTGCATTCGTTCGTCTCATGAGAAGTTGAGTTATGCCATTTGCAATACTTGCGCCTTTTCAACTCCTCGGCCGATGGAATAGAATGATTTGCAGACAGTTGAATAAGCTTCTCATTAAGCAACATGTCAAAAATCTTGTCGGCCTTCGTTATGTCAAACCCAAATTTTTCAGGACTTTGCTTAATCCATGGACACGATGACGGCTTTTTGGACTTAGTCCATTCAGCTATATTGATATCGGCTTCATCTTCAGAATCAGACAGATAGGATACTGGCTTAGAAAACTTTGTACGCCTCGTCTCCTAGTATCGGACCTCATGGGCTGATACCTTTTGCACCAGCTGTCCCAATGTCTCAAATTCTTGAGCAGAAAACCTCTCCTTGATCGGCGCGAGCAAACCCTGGAATGCAAGCTCAGCCAATTGCGTGTCAGATAACTTCAAACTGTAGCAGCGATTCCTGATATCACGGAACCGTTGGATGTACTCCTTGATGGACTCATCATTCCTCTGCCTGATAGCAATCAAATCAGAAATTTTCATTTCATTGAGACCAGAAAAGAAGTACTTATGGAACTGCTTCTCCATATCGGACCAGCCTGTAACCGATCCTGCTGGCAACGACGTGAACCAAGTAAACGCCGGCCCTGATAGTGACAAAGGGAAGAATCTGAGCCTGAGTCCCTCTTCAGAAGCGGCTTCACCACATTGAGCCAAGAATCGGCTCACATGCTCAATGGTAGTCATATCATCTTGCCCGGAAAATTTGGAAAAATCTGGCACTCTGTAACACGGAGGAAGTGGCACTGCATCAAAGTAGGATGGGTACGGGTGCCGATAAAACCTCGCTTCATCTTTAGGCTTCAAACCGAATTGATTCTGGATCACCTCAACTATTTTCTGTGACCAATCGGACTGCTGATCTCCGAATGGCATCCCATCAGCTTGATGCATATCCATCATGTAATTATTGTAATCACCGACCATACGCTGATGTGGAGGAATCTCTGCACGTAGCTTTGCAGCTGTAGGTTGCTTTTCTTCTTCGTTCAGAGTCCTAGTATATTTCTCACCATGCGGGCCGACAATAGATCCATCGGCCATCAACAGAAAACCATTGGCCAGCTGAATAGGTGGTGGAGTCACCGGGGCTTGCGGAACAACGGTCATGGTAGAGTTTTCAGTATCTTTGCCTTTTCCTGTCCCTGATGCCCCTGCAGAGTCTGGCATAAAGACTGGGCCCTTTAACCAAATAGTCTCATCCACCGCCTTCTTGATGAGATTGTCCAAAGAATTCACCAAAGTGCCTGACTGGTTAATCAATGCATGGTGGACAGCTTGATGAATCATCTCGGTCATGTTGACATGGTATTCCCGAGCGTCGATTGTCTTCTTGATCAATTCTGGGTCCGGAAGAGCACCTTTGAGCACAGGGCCTGAACGATTACGCCCGAATTGATCAAGGCAGAGCTTCTCAAATGCTTCAATCTGGGCCTGAACTGCATCCAACTGGGCTTTAGATAGATCAGCCTTCGTGACTGGCATAGTTGCATCAGGAATCTTGTTTTTGTCAGCTTTGGCTTTCTCAGCCGCCAACTTCTCAGCCGCCAGTTTGCCAGCAGCGAGCTTAGCAGCAGCCTCCTTTTCAGCATCAGACGACATCTTGGAAATTGTCTTACGTGTCCCACCGGGCGTGCCAAAAATGTGTTGACGCGGAAAATCAGGGGTCGTATCCTCAGCGAGCAACACAACAAGGCCAGGGAGATCTGCTTCACTCCAGTGCTGGTCCTGCACTTTGCACAGGTTCGCGGCGTGCCAGTCAATTTGACCTGTAATTGACAAGGGAATAAATAGTTAAATTACTCTTTGATTGTGTCGGCTCTATTCCAGACGGCAGATGCACATCGGACTTAGCCACGACCCAATCGGACATATATCGGCCGATACTAGTCGGACCTCAAAATCGGACCTTCTTCAATGACATCAATCAGACCGAATTAATCGGACTTCAATCAAACCATCGAATCGGACCTCAGAATCGGACCAATCAGGATCGGACCTTGATTAATGTAACAAATCTAATACAAAATAACAGTAACGGATCAGCTATGTCTTTGAACAAGATATTAAACAATCAAAGTAGAGCCGATACGTTGTCCACCTTGCCTAGTTGTCAATATGATTCATCTCATCGGACCATCTAGCTAGCCAATCAAACCAGAACTGTTTCGACACGGTTTCACAGACTTATGCAGCGAACATACTCCAGCTATGATCGGACCAGATAGCTAAACGATCAAACTACACTCATCAACAGAACAACTAAACAAGATGCTCGCATAGGTAATTAATCAGATTAAAGCAAATAAACAGTAAAGCAGTAACAAGATCGTTCCAATATTCAAAGCTGTCTTTGAATAATCAAGAGAAATCTAGCTCCGACGCAGGGAATCTAGATCAAACCCAAAACTCGAAGAACAACCATAGAGATGAATCGGACCTAAAACGATATTGTAAGATAAGTATTGCTCAAATCGGACTAAACCAATGCTCATAGTTGTTGAAGAATCAGATTAATTCACATGGCGCAGATCTAAATCAATCTAGCAACTCCAAACAACCGCATAGATTGCCTTCTAATAATCGAGGAAGATCTAGCTCCGACGCAGGGAATCTAAACCAAACCCGAAACTCGAAGAACAATCCGATAAACGATTAACTACTGAATAATCAAGAGAAGCCTAGCTCCGACGCAGGGAATCTAAGCTAATCTTAACGATTCAAAGATAAATCGGTTGAACAGTATAAACGAGAAAGGGCGATGCGCCTCAATTCAAAGCTTATACTAATTCGATAAGTTGACAATCTTACTGGTAAGCCGGAGATCAAGAACTGATGCAGCCCGTTCACCAATGAGTTCGTCGATAACTACTAATCCTAGGGTTTTGGCGTGAAGCCGGGTTGTATTGATTGTGAGAATAGTTCTTTACAATAGACGAGGGTTTATATTTATACCCTGGTTATGAAGAGTCCTGATCGGACCTGACTATCTTGTAGATAAAGTAAACTAAATCTAATATAGAATGGGACTCTCAATATGCCTTCAAAAAGGAAATAGCCCCCGTATCTGATACGCTCCCTTTTTAGCCGACACGCCCTTGATCGGACTTCTCCTTTATCGGACTCCTTTCCCTGCATCGGCTTCCTTCTTTGTTACATCTAGCTTTGACCAGTCAACGGACCCACTGGTCAGTTTCAGCGCTGCCACGTCACCATCTGACTCAGCATTTCCGGTGCGAAAATCCAGTGTCAACACAAAGAAATACGACGAACAGAGTATGAAAGGCATAGGAGCTTGATCATGCTCAAAATGCAAAAGACAGCTATGTGGCAGCTTCAACTTTGTAGGACTACAACATATGGCTTTGGGTAGGACAAAACAAAGTTGAGTTGATTAGAGTAGCCTCATTTGTATTTTTTTTGAAAAAGAAAACCTCCGATGCTTTGATTCCAAGAGAGTTAGCTTCTCATGTCATTATATCCAAAAGAGCAATAAGCAAAAGGTCAACCAGTCCTATCAATAAAGTTCTATAGGCATTGAGATACTTGCATAAGAAACTTAACTTAAGCATTCTTAACAACATGCAAAGGATTCATATCTCCTCATGTACTTGTGTTCAGATTTTAATTCTTCTTAGTTCAGGCATGAATTTGAAACACAAGCATGGTTAACAGGGTTAAAGATGATGCAAACCATCGCGTGGAGTTGGGCCGTCGAAATTGGCCCGAAGTGGTGGCCGATTGGCCACAATGAGGCCGGCCGGCTTGTGATCAGGCTCTTTTTCACCGATTCAATTTCCATCGTTTCTCACACCGAGTCAAAGTCACGTCCGTGGAAGATGGCTGGCAAAATTGCCAAAGAGGGGCCGATCGGCCATTGGGTGGCCGGCCGGCTTGCCCCTGGCCCTTCTGGCCTTCAACTTTGGGCAGGTCCTCGGTGCGGTTCTGTACGTCACGTTTTCCTGTGAACTCGTTCAACCATTAGCGCAGAGGTGTGGTTGGCACACAAATGTGCACCAACCACTCATGGGAAAATCAAACTTTTTATTTTATTTCAAATTATGGTGCTGCTAAATACAAAGAAATATTTTGAAAATTAAAATTTAAAAGTAAAGGTGCAGCACTACTCCTAATCTGATCTATCCTAATCCATCGTCTCCGCCTCGTAGAGATGCATGTTGCCACTTGCCTTGTAGAGGCGCTTGACCTTAGAGGTCATTGCCTTGCGCAAGATCTCCATCTTGTCCTCCACTTCCATGCTCTCGATCTGTGTTTCTGCAACGCGCTCATCCATACTGTTTAACCTTATTTTCAGCACGTCGATCTTCCTCTTCAGGGCCTCGACGTCGTCCTCGTCCTCGTCCGACCACTCCATAGAGCCCGGGGACCCTTGGATTTGTGGAGGAGAATGGTGACGCCTAACTCCCGCGGATGATGATCCGGCGTCGGTGGAGTCCAGCAGGATTTCCTTCAATGGAGGAAAGAGGACCTTCCCTATGCCTGGACCGCGACGAGGTGGTGGAGTGCGGCTGCGTGGACAATACTCCGGCGATGCAGGCTTAGTGGCAATGGCCACCGCACGAGCACCGGACGGAGACATCATGAGGCGCTTGCCGATGCCTTTTTTTTGGATACAAAAGTCCCACAGTTGGTCTTTTCGGCGTCACTGTGTGTCGGGCCCCATTAGAATGCATCTGGGACTTCGGCACAGGGGAGCACGCGCGAGACGGGGCCGGACGGCCACAGGGTGAGGCCGATCGGCCTCTAGGGAGCCGGCCGGCCTGAGGCTGGCGCCTCTGGCCCTCCGGTCGCGCGGCGACGGCTTCCACGAATGCGGCATGCTCGATGATCTGGAGGCTGCTGGAACTTGGGCGGCTGGACGTGGGTTTTGATGGTGAAAGTGGAGAGGCAGGGGGTTTGGTGGCCGAGTTGGCTGTTGAGGCGTAACCCTGGCTTGCCATGGCTCAAGATCTCAGAAGGCGGTGAGTTTTCTGGAGAAGAGGAGGAGTTCGTGAGTCTGGAAGGAAGAAGGGGGCGCCTTTCGGGGTTAAAAGGACGCTCCTCGTTCGAAATCCTAGAATTTCTTGGGGAGGATAGGGTAATCGTTGCCCCGGCTTTAGCTGGTTCAAAACGGCCGCGATGCCAGGCCGATCGGCCATGGGGAGGCCGATCGGCCTCCCTCTGGCATGTTCTGGCCTGGGCTTTCACAGGCCCACTCTCCTCTCTTATGGTCTTCTGATTTTGGTGGATAGGCTAGAAAGAAAAAGGGAAAGAAAAGAAAAGGGAAACTCTATCCTAGGATGCAGGCACATTTTAGGTCTTGCCGAGACCTGGACTATGGCTCTAGCTCAGATAACTCATAGACATCCATCTCTCTGAGTTCCGGTAATTTGGGCTCAAGAAATATCTTCAAACGTTGGCCATTGGCCTTGAAGACATTTCTGTCATCGTCCTGGAGGGTGATTGCGCCATGATCGGCGGCATTTAGAACTTTAAAAGGCCCTTCCCATTTACTTCTAAGCTTACCATGACCAAACAAACGAATGCGAGATTTAAAGAGTAGTACCTTATCTCCCGCCTTGAATTGCTTGATCTTGATGCACTTGTCATGCCATCGCTTGGTTCGCTCCTTATAAAGCTTGGAGCTGTGGTAGGCCTTCTCCCTCCATTCATCCAATTCAGCTAATTGCATTTGTCTCTTGACTCTAGCTGGCTGGAGATCCATGTTCCACCTCTTGATTGCCCAATGGGAATTGAATTCCAGTTCCACCGGCAAATGGCAAGTTTTTCCATAAACCAGTTGAAATGGTGTCATCCCTATCGGTGTCTTGTATGAAGTTCTGTAGGCCCATAGTGCCTCGGGTAGTCGGCTCTTCCATCCTTTTCCCATGGCTGTCACTATCTTCTGCAGAATGTTCTTGATCTGTTTGTTTGAAGTTTCTGCTTGCCCACTGGTTTGAGGATGATAGGGTGTAGCTACCCGGTGGTTCACTCTTAAGTCACTTAAGCACTTCTGAAAGTTCTGTCGATGAAGTGTGATCCTCCATCGCTAATCACGACTCTCGGAACTCCAAAGCGAGGAAATATGATTTCCTGAAACATTCTTTTGGAGCTCTTTGAATCGGCCGCAACACAAGGAAGAGCTTCCACCCACTTCGACACGTAATCGACTGCCACCAAGATATACTCACACTGTTCCGATATAGGGAAGGGACCCATGAAGTCTATCCCCCATACGTCAAAGATCTCTAGCTGAAGATTACTTTGCAGTGGCATTGCATCACGGGCATTGATATTCCCATGCTTTTGGCATCTTGGGCACCGCCGCACAAACTCTCTAGCATCACTGTACATAGTCGGCCAGAAGAATCCACTCCGCCAGACTTTGACGTGTGTTCGGAACACTCCGTAGTGTCCACCGTAGGGAGATGAGTGACAGCGGTCGAGAATCATACGTGTCTCTTGTTGTGGCACGCAACGTCGTAGCAAACCATTAGCACAGACTTTGAAGAGATAGGGGTTATCCCAAAGGTGAAATTGGCTGAGGTATATCAACTTTTTCTTGTCTTCTCCGGGAGGTATATATCCAGTTGCCATATAGTTTACCAAATTTGCATACCATGGGCTGGATGTAGTGACCGCCAAGAGAGTATCATCTCTTAGATAGTCATTGATCGAAGAATCTGAATCTTTGACTTGCATTCTTGAGAGGTGGTCTGCCACGCAATTTTCTGTCCCCTTCTTGTCCTTGATTTCCAAGTCAAACTCTTGAAGGAGCAGAATCCAACGGATGAGTCGTGGCTTTGCGTCTTTCTTAGTGAGAAGATACTTTAGTGTGGCATGGTCTGTATATACCGTCACTTAGCACCCACTAAGTAGGATCTGAACTTGTCCATGGCAAATACAACTGCCAGGAGTTCCTTCTCCATTGTGGCGTAATTCAATTGAGCTCCAGTCAGTGTCTTACTTGCATATGATATGGCATAATGCTGTTTGTCCTTGCACTGATCGAGCACTGCCTCGACTGCATAATCACTGGCGTCACACATAATCTCGAAGGGAAGGTTCCAATCGGGAGGTTGTATGACTGGGGCTGAGACGAGTGCCTTCTTAAGGGTGTAGAAAGCGAGGAGGCAATCTTCATCAAAGTTGAATGGCGTCTCTTTGGTAAGGAGACTTGTCAAAGGTCTGGCTGTATGGGAGAAATCCTTGATGAACCTCCTATAAAAGCCAGCGTGACCAAGAAAACTTCTCACTCCCTTGACGTTCGTTGGGGGTGGTAACTGTTCAATCACCTCTATCTTTGCACGATCAACTTCTATCCCTTTTTCTAACACTTTGTGTCCAAGCACAATACCTTCTCTGACCATGAAGTGGCACTTCTCCCAATTCAGGACAAGGTCATGCTCTTGACATCGCTTGAGAACTCTATCCAAATTCTCGTGACAATGTTCAAAAGTTGTTCTGTAGACTGAGAAATCATCCATGAATACCTCCATGATGTCCTCAATTAAATCAGAGAAAATAGCCATCATACACCGTTGGAAGGATGCCGGTGCATTGCAAAGTCCGAAAGACATCCGCCGATAGGCGAACGTTCCGTAGGGGTAGGTGAAGGTAGTCTTACTCTGGTCATCGGGATGTATAGGAATTTGATGATAACCAGAATATCCATCAAGGAAGCAAAAGTATGACAACCTTTCAAGCATTTCATCAATGAAGGGGAGTGGGAAGTGATCTTTACGGGTCGCCTTGTTGAGTTTCCGGTAATCGATGCACATTCTCCATTCTGTGACGTTCCGCTGAGGTATGAGCTTGTTTCTCTCATTCTGGACCACTGTCATGCCTCCCTTCTTAGGAACCACTTGAACGGGACTGACCCATTCACTATCTTGCACGGGGTAGATGATACCGGCGTGCAGTAGCTTCAACACTTCTTTCTTGACTAGCTCCCTCATCGCATCATTCAGCCGTCATTGATGCTCTCTAGACGGCTTATGGTCCGGGTCCATAGGAATGCAATGGGTGCATAAGTTGGGATTAATCCCTTTCAAGTCCTTCAGAGAGTACCCTAGTACAGACCGGTACTTCTCTAGAACTGTCACAAGCTGCCGAGCCTCATTCTCTGTCAGTTGATCACTGATGATGACTGGCGTATTGCAGTTGTTGTGAAGGAAAGAGTATTTCAGACCATAAGGCAGCGGCTTCAACTCAGGTGGAGGAGGCTGCGGTGACTCCTCCTTGTTGAGATTGACATAACCGCCCGGTTCTGTCTCCTGAACGAAATGATGAGCATCATCAACCGGTATTGGTTGAGTGTTCTCTTCCTGAATAATGCTCAGTACTTCTTCCACTGGGTCTTGTTCTGATCTAGCCTCTGCCATAGTGTTTAATGATCAGACCAGGCTGATCGGAACGTGTTCTTTGCCAACCCGGAGCTGGAGTGTAGCTCTATCGTGGTTAGGGTTGACAAGGTGCTCTATTGGCTGTCCAATCAAGAAGAACTTGTCACCTTCATGGATATCGAAAATGTAGAAATCCAGGAGGACCTTGTTGCGACCCATCTGAAGGGCACAACTCGGAGAATACCCTTCTTTCTAATATCTGGCCGTTGATCCATTTTAGATGCTTACGAGTGAAGGACAGGGGCTCGCCTGGTGCAATTTGCGTAGCTAATGCACTGGATATGATGTTTACCCCGACCTTTGGATCATAGACTGCTTCTTGTGGTGCAGCGTCCCCAATAGCGCAAAAGAGAACTCTGTAATCATAGTAGATTCGGATGACTCTACTACTTTCCTCGGCCTCTTCTGTCCATTCCTTGCTCAATATCGCAGAAAGACCCTCAATCTGCGGCGTGACGTCAGGAATGAATGCCGTGGACTTCAAGCATGCGCACTTTGATTCAATCGGCATGTTGGACACATTGCCAATCTCCAAGTTTTCCTCTTCTGTGAAGATCTCGGGTATGTAAAGCGGCATATCTTCTATGAGTGGCTCTTGGTCCAAGGACTTTTGTTCGGTGATATCCTCTATGATGGGTGGAGGTGGATCGGACGCAGCTGTAAGGGTGTGAACCTGTTGCTCAGCTGTGGGTGAGACTGTTGGCTCTGACGGACTTGGATCATCAAATACTCCCATGCTCTGAGTGTTTGCCAGGACTCTCTCTAGGATATCCCGCACTTCAGCCATGGTCTTGTATAGCGCTGATCCCGCGGATGTAACATCCATGAAGAATGCACATGACGGTTTCAATCCACCAACGAAGTGTTGCATCAGCATTTCCTCTGGAATACCGTGAGGTACCCCTGAATTTGCCATCTGCATAAATCTTTCCCACGTTGCCCCAAGTGATTCATCTCCTTGCTTGAATGTCATCAACTGAACTCTGAGTGCCATCACTTTGGAGACAGGATAGAAAAACAGACAAAATTCATCCTTAAGATTGACCCAATCTCCTCCAACTTCGCCTGCTCTCCGGTTGTACCAAACTTTAGCTTCCTCCGCTAGAGAAAACGGAAAGAGCTTCCACCTCAAGGTGTCTTGGTTCATTTCGGGAATGGTGAGAATCGAGCAATTCCTCTCGAATTCCTGCAGGTGAGTATAGGGATTTTCGTCCTTCTTTCCGAAGAAGGACTGTGCACGAACCATAGCTACGAGACTGGGATGGATCTCGTAACCATCACAATATATGGGGTGGCATGATGGTGGCGGCTCCAAATACCCGCGAGATGGAACTGCCGGATAACTAGGAGAAAACTCCATGTGGAAAGGCAAAAATGTGTACAGCTAGAAAACTCTAGACTAGTGTTGCTACCGCTCCCCGGCAACGGCGCCAGAAAAGCTTGTTGGCACTCCTTAGCCTAACGAATTACTCCGCAAGCGCACAGAGACCACTGTTGCCTTTCACCAGGGGAGTAAGAACCTGGATGTCAAATCCAAGGAACGGTAGACGCGACTGTTGACACCAGATTTTCGCACCGGATATGCTGAGTCAGATGGTGACGTGGTGAGGCTGGCACTGCGCAGTGGGCCCGTTGAATGGTCAAACAGATGGTGCCGGAGAAGGAAGCCGATGCAGGAAAGGGGGTCCGTTAAGCAGGAAAGTCCGATCTAATGATGAATGAAGAAAGGCACATTGACTAAGAAGGAAGCGTAGCATAAGCGGGGACTATTTCCTTTTCAGAAGGCGTATTGAGAGTCCCATTCTATATTAGATTTAGTTTACTTTATCTGCAAGTTAGTCAAGTCCGATCAGAACTCTTCATGACCGGGGTATAAACATGAACCCTCGTCCATTGTAAAAGACTATTCTCACAATCAATACAACCCGTCTTCACGCCAAAAACCCTAGAAGTAGTATCTCGACGAAGCTTATCGGTGGACGGGCTGCATCAGTTCTGATCTCTGGCTTACCAGTAAGTTAGTCAATTTATCGAACTAGTATAGGCTTTGAATTGAGGCGCATCGCCCTTTCTCGTTTATACTGTTCAACCGATTTATCTTTGAATAAGCAAGATTGATCTAGATTCCCTACGTCGGAGCTAGATCACTATTGATTATTCAACAGTTGATCGTTTATCGGGTTGCACTTTATGTCCAAATTGGCCAAGGCAGAGCTTCTCGAATGCATCAATCTGGGCCTGAACTGCATCCAATTGAGCTTTGGACAGATCGGCTTTGGTAATTGGAATGGTCGTCTCAGGCGTCTTGTTCTTGTCGTTCTTGGCCTTCTCAGCAGCTTCTTTCTCAGCAGCAAGTCTTGCTGCAGCTTCTTGTTCAGCATCAGATGACGACATCTTGGAAATTTGTTTCTCGTGTCCCACCGAGCGTGCCAAAAATGTGTTGACGCGGAAAATCGGCGGTCGTATCCTCCGCGTGCAGCACACGAAGACCAGGGAGATCTGCTTCACTCCAGTGCCAGCCCACACTCCAGTTCAGGTTCGCAGCGTGCCAGTCAATTTGACCTGAAATTGACAAGGGGATAAAACAGTTAAATTGCTCTTTGATTGTGCCGGCTCTATTTCAGACGATGGAGTAACGTCGAATTTTAGCCAAGACCCAATCAGACACGTATCGGCCGATACTGATCGGACCTCAAAATCGGACTTCATTGATGACGTCAATCAGACCGAATGATCGGACTTCAATCAGACATCGAGTCGGACCTCAGAATCGGACCAATCAGGATCGGACCATAATTGATATGACAGATCAGCCTTTAAATAGTAAAATAAAGCATAAACAGGGCCGATATGTAAATAATGGATCAGCTATGTCTTTGAACAAGATATCAAATAATCAAAGTGTAAGCCGATACATTGTCCATCTTGCCTAGTTACCAGTTTGACTCGTCTCATCGGACCGTCTAACTAGCCGATCGGACCATAGCCTTTTCAGAGAAATCTAGCTCCGACGTAGGGAATCTAGATTTCTCCAGCTATGATCAAATCAGATAGCTAGATAGTCAGATTCAACTCATCAATCTGACAACTAAACAAGATGCTCGCACAGGTGTTAATCAGTTTAAGCAAATAAACAGACAAAGCAGTAACAGGATCATTCTGATTCTAATATATGCTACCAAATAATTAAGCAGGACCTAGCTCCGACGTAGGGAATCTAAACCATACTTAACATTCAAATAGCAATAAGGCATAACCAAAGCTTCCTTTGATTAATCAAGATGAATCTAGCTCCGACGTAGGGAATCTAAACCAAACATGACAATCAAAGATTAATCTGAGCGTATTACAAAGATTCAGCTCCGATGTAGGGAATCTACACCAGTGCAATACTCAAAGAACAACCAGATTAAACCACAAAGCAGGATCGGACTAGAACGATGCTGTAAGATAAATATTGCTTAAATCGGACCAAGACCAATGCTCAAAGCCGTTGAAGAAGTAGAATTGATTCACATGGCGTAGATCTAAACCAATCTAGCAACTCCAAACAAACCGCAAAAACTGCCTTTAGTAACCAAGATTACTCTAGCTTCGACGTAGGGAATCTAGCCTAATCTTGATATCTAGCTCCGACGTAGGGAATCTAGACTTAAAGTGCAGTCCGATAAACGATAATCTGTTGGATAATCAATATTGATCTAGCTCCGACGTAGGGAATCTATATCAATCTTGATTATCAGAGATAAATCGGTTGAACAGTATAAACGAGAAAGGGCGATGCGCCTCAATTCAAAGCCTATACTAGTTCGATAAATTGACTAACTTACTGGTAAGCCGGAGATCAGAACTGATGCAGCCCGTCCACCAATGAGCTTCGTCGATAACTACTACTAGGGGTTTTGGCGTGAAGCCGGGTTGTATTGATTGTGAGAATAGTTTTTACAATGGACGAGGGTTCATATTTATACCCTGGTCATGGAGAGTCCTGATCGGACTAGACTAACATGCTAATAAGGTAAACTAAGCTTAACATAAAACGGGACTCCCATACGCCTTCTGAAAAGGAAATAGTCCCCGTATCTGATACGCTTTCTTCTCAGCCGACGCGTCTTTCCTCTTGTACTTGTCATCGGATCGGACTCCTGCTTCATCGGATCTCTTCTGTATATCGGCTTCCTTCTTTGTCATCTCCGGTTTTGACCAGTCAATGGGTCCACCAGCCTCTCCACGTCACTTAATGACTCAGCATACGGTGCGAAAATCTGGTGTCAACACATGCCCCCCAATTTTGGGATAAAATATGTTTTATTCCAAAATTCGTATCTGTCATCATAACTTCTTCACCGATTTTCGTGCCGAAATCTTCCACCTCTGCACCATGAAGTTCCTTGATTCTCGGGCCATAATTTTCCTTTCTTCATCAACAACCCGCAGAGCTTATCTTCTCCCTTCTTTTTTTCCTGAGCGATAGTATTTCTGACAATGAATAGCATATGGAACCCTGCATTTACCTCACGGGTATCCATGCGTCTATTGACTCAGTCGAAACGACTTTTCAACGCAGCTCCTCAAAAGACGCCTCTCCTTTAATTACAGCAGCTCTGAATCAATGACACATCTTCATGAGAATACTGTTCTCTTATTTGGACGGTTTCCATGAGTACCCCTTGGATTCCATTTTTCCTTTAATGCTCCCATCGATCACCGGCTATAAATACCTGCCCGAGGTCCTCTTCTTCCACCATCCCTTAGCCATGGCGCATCCAATACTCTTGATAGAACACAAGTTTCTTCTGTTTGATATAGGATCAACTCCTCCTTCCTCTTCTGCTAGAAGAATTCTCGTGAAGTAACATAGGGTACTCCCCCCCTTTTCCGATCCTGCAGTGAATCCAGGTGGAACTTCTGCTAGAAGAATCCTCGTGAGGTTCCTCCATGATTCACCAAAGGGAAGGTTTTTCAGAGGGGTGTAATAGAGTGCCCTTTACAAGCTAGGGCAAGGGCGGTCCGCCGGCGCGCTCTTCAAGGGACTGCATTCAGAGTGGATTTCTTCGGCTCAAGGAAGAAGATATCTCCTCAAACTTGCGCTTCCTTTTGCCCTTCCTTTTCTAGTCTTGTTCTGGCAATGATGAACAAAGTACATCGGCGCCTACTAGATCCTTTTATCTTCTGAAATCCTCCTGTATGAGAAATATATGAATATATATATGCAATCCCTGTTTCAGTAGCCTGCTCCGCCGTCGAGCGGCTTGATGATGTAATATACTTTTGTTTGTATATAGCCCTTAAGGCGATGCACATCGCATCGGCTCTCATTTTTTGTTCTTGAGGCGATTTTTCAATCGGCTTCCAAGCCTGACGCATAGCATCGGCCTTACGAGTTCACCCAAATGCTAGGGTAGTACTTCTTCAAATATTTCCCGTTTAATGCTTTAGGAAATACTTCTCCTTCAAGCGTTTGTAAAATATAAGCATTTCCAGGAACACATCGGACGACTTGATAGGGTCCCTCCCAATTTGGTGACCATTTGCCGTACTTGGGATCTTTAGAACCAATAGACAGAATAACTTTCCAAACAAGATCGCCCTCTCTGAACTCTTTCCCTTTAACTTTCTTATCATAATGCCTCGCAACTCTGAGTTTGTTAGCCTCAATGTTCTCGAGAGCACGCAGCCGACGAACAGCCAAATCATCGGACTCACTATTCATGAGTTCCATGTATTCGCCAGCCTTCAATTTATCCTGAAGCTCGATACGTCTTGATCCAGTACGAATTTCCCATGGGAGAACGGCTTCATGTCCATAAACTAGTTCATATGGAGAAACTTTGATTGATCCATGACAAGCCATTCGATAAGCCCATAGAGCTTCAGGAAGCACAATATGCCATTTTCTCGGATATTCCTCAATCTTTCTATCAATCAACTTGATCAAACTTTTATTGGAGGCTTCAGCTTGACCATTGGCTTGTGCATAATATGGTGACGAATTAAGAAGCTTGATACCCATATCAGCAGCAAAATTTTTGAATTCGTCCGATGTAAACATCGTACCTTGATCTGTTGTGATCGTCTGTGGAATTCCAAACCGGTAGACGATGTGTTCTCTAACGAATTCGATAACATTCTGTGACTTCACCTCCTTCAAAGGAATAGCTTCAACCCATTTGGTGAAATAATCTGTTGCCACTAATATGAATTTATGCCCCTTGTTTGAATGTGGAAAAATCTGGCCGATCAGGTCAATTCCCCATCCTCTAAACGGCCATGGCTTGATAACAGGGTTCATAGCCGATGCTGGAGCCCTTTGAATATTCCCATATCTTTGACACTCTTGACATCCTTTATAATATTCAAAGCAGTCTTCTAGAATCGTCGGCCAATAATACCCATTTTTTCTGATCATCCATTTCATCTTGAATGCCGATTGATGAGCCCCGCAAACACCTTCATGAATTTCTCCCATTAAGACCTTGGCTTCTTCAGGTCCGATGCATCTCAATAGTACTCCATCAATCGAGCGAAAATAAAGCACTCCTTCAACCAAGACATGCCTGATTGATTTGTAGCGTATCTTCCTGGAAGCCTTAATAGAAGAATCTCTCAAATACTCAATGATTTCTTTCCTCCAATCTCCTTCCGGTATCTCTTGTATCATCACATCGGACATAGGCCGATAGCCAGACGCTTTTTGCGCCAGCCGATTTGCTTCCTCGTTATGATGTCTTGGAATATGCTTAAGAGTCACCACGGCGAACTGGCCAATTAAATCTCGGCACTTCTCAAAGTAAGATAATAAAGCATCCATCTTGCAATCATATTTGCCGAGTAACTGATTGATAATCAGCAAAGAATCTCCGAATACCTCAATAAACTGAGCGCCGATTTCTTTAAGAATCTGGAGTCCTTTCATCAATGCTTCATATTCCGCCTGATTATTGGTGCATTTTTCAATCGGAAAAGCAAACTCAAATCTTGCCCCCCGAGGCGAAATAATAATCAGACCGATTCCGCAACCATCACTGCAAGAAGAACCATCAAAGAATATGGTCCAAGGAACCGCGTCAACCACATTGACCTTTTTCATCGGACCAGATACACCAAACTCCATAGTGGTCTGCTCAACAGTGTCAATGCTATGTCCACAATGATCAGCAACTAAATCAGCCATTATCTGCCCTTTCACCGCTTTAGCCGATTCGTATTTAAGATCAAATTCTGTCAGAGCAAAAACCCACTTGCCAATTCTTCCTTTCATGATTGGCATTGATAACATATACTTGATCACATCCTCCTTACAGATCACAATGCACTCGGCCGATAGCAAATAATGCCTTAACTTTGTACAAGAAAAATATAAACAAAGGCAAAGCTTCTCCACATATGAGTACCGAGTCTCAGGATCCAGTAATCTTCGGCTCAAATAGAATATAACTCGTTGCTTTCCATCAACCTCTTGAATCAAAACAGAGCCGATCGCATGATCAAAAGCCGATAAATAAAGCTTGTACGGCTTACCCTTTTGTGGTGGAATAAGAACTGGCGGATATGCTAAATATTGCTTGATTTCATCCAATGCCTTTTGATGCTTAGGCTCCCAAACCAATTCTTCTTCATCTTTAAGTTTCAACAGAGGAGTAAATGCCTCCAATCGGACCGATAGATTCGATATAAACCTCCTTAGGAAATTAATCTTTCCAATCAAACTCTGCAATTCCTTCTTGTTTACTGGAGGTTCAATATCATCAATTGCTTTGCGGTTCCGATCATTTACCTCAATTCCTCTTTCATGTACCAAGAAACCGAGAAATTGACCGGCCGATACGCCAAAAGCACACTTGAGTGGATTCATCTTCAATCCATGTTGCCTTGTACACTCCAGCGTTTCCTTCAAATCGGCCAAATGATCTTGATAACCTTTTGATTTGACTACCACATCATCAATGTAAATTTCAACTATTCTGCCGATCAGCCTATGAAAAATATAATTCATAGCACGTTGATAAGTAGCACCGGCATTTTTCAAACCAAAAGTCATAACAACCCACTCATATAAACCGAGAGCACCTGGGTATTGGAATGCAGTCTTGGGAATATCTTCTTCCGCCATGAAAATCTGATTATAACCAGCATTGCCATCCAGGAAACTCATTACTTTATGGCCTGACGCTGCATCAACAAGCATATCGGCCACCGGCATTGGATACTCATCCTTCGGGGTTGCCTTGTTCAAGTTCCTGTAATCAATGCAAACACGTAGCTTTCCATTTTTCTTATAAACAGGAACTATATTTGATACCCACTCAGCGTATCGACATGGCCTGATAAACTTAGCTTCAAATAGCTTCGTTATTTCGGCCTTAATTGGTTCATGCATCTCAGTCTTGAACCTTCTTGCATACTGTTTGTGTGGTCGATACCCTGGTTTGATGGGTAGCCGATGTTCAACAATATTACGGCTTAAACCTGGCATTTCATAATATTCCCAAGCAAAACAATCAGAATACTCTCGCAAAAGTTTTATTAACTCTTGTTTATATTCGGGATCCAACTTAGCACTGATATACGTCGGCCTAGGTCTGTCACCAGATCCTATATCTATTTCTTCTAATTCATCGGCCGACGTAAATCCAAATCCTAATTTGCCGAACTCACTTCGGTCTTCAAGATCTTCTATACAATCATCCATTTAAAACAAAGTCTCAGAGCCGACTGCTTGGATCGGCTGTAGTCCTTGATCGGACACCTTGAGGAATTCACCATCCCATGTCTTCCCTGACAGGCATTCAATTCCTTCAAACTCCCAGATTGTTGATTCAGCTGTAGCAATGCTAACCGAATCATCAGCTGGGACGATCTCCACACTATTGCCTTGCCATTGAATCAAACATTGATGCATTGTTGATGGGATGCAACAATTGGCATGAATCCAATCTCGCCCGAGAAGCATGCTGTAAGAACCTTGGCCATCAATCACAAAGAAGGTGGTCGGCAATGTTTTGCTGCCGATAGTCAATTCAACATGAATTGCCCCCCGAGGCTCTGAAACGTTTCCACCAAAGTCCTTGAGCGTCATATTGGTCTTGATCAGATCATCAATCCCTTTTCCCAATTTGTGGAACATGGAATAAGGCATGAGATTGACTGCAGCTCCTCCATCAACCAGCATCTTGGTCATCGGCTTCCCATCAACGTATCCTTTGATGTATAAAGGCTTCAAGTGCCGATATCCGTTTGCATTTGGTTTCTCAAATATAGCCTTCTCTGAATCAAGAACCAAGCATGCAGCGGCTTCCTCCAGTTCATAATCGACCTCATCACTATCCTGTTCATCAGGAGCAGCAAAATCAGAAGGCAGCATCAAAACCATGTTAATTGCGGCCGATGTGCTTGCTTCATCATCATTGGCCATCTTAACGCGCCATGTCTTCTTTTCCTTTGCCAGTTCCTGCTCCTGAATCTGCTCATGATAGCGTAAGCGTTGCACGCGTCTCTTCTTAGACCTAGAAATCCCTGATGGGCACCATTGTCCAGGCCTCATCCGAGGTTCTTTAGTCTGATCCCGAACTGGAGCCTTTTCTTCCATTTTTTCAGGGCCAAGAGTATCAACCTGGCCTTCAATATTTTTATGGCCATGAGCATTAACTCGGCCTTCATCTTCTTGATGATGATCATCAATCCTTACGCCGATCCGTTCATGAACTGATCGTCGACCTCTTTTGGAAGCTCTGTATTCTTCATATTGAAAGCTGCATTCAGGACAATCTGCCTTTGATGGCAGTCTAAGCCTCTCGTTCCAGCAGTATACGAAGAAAGGGCATCCCCAGTGATTGTCATCCTGATTATACCGGTCGTAATCTTGACGCCTGTCCATATGCCAATCGGATCTATAATTGTACTGACGACGATCATCGATTCTATCATCATACCAACGCCTGCCATCGGTCCTGTCATTATACCGGCGTCGACCATCGGACCATTCATCAAATCGGCGTCGGCCATCGGACCTATCATCACGCCGGCGCTGATCATCAAACTCTTCATCAAGCCGCCTTGCTTGATATTCACGCCTCCGACGTCGTCGTTCCTCGCGTTCTTCCCATGCTCGAGCTGCTGCTTGCTGCCTCTTGTACTTGTTAATCAACATTTGGGAAGTGACACGCGGCCGATATCCACCAGGAGCATTTGATTCACGGCCATATGCCTGATGATTCCTCCGTAGTTCTTCAACGGTAACTTGTACTGCAGGATCAACGGCACCAGAACTCTTGGCGTGGTCCGATGTAAGCACTTTAAACTTCCCCTTTTCAACAGCATCAACCATATTAATGGAAAAGGAGAAATCAGCAAAGTTATTAGGAAAAGGATGACCATCGATCTTCATGGCTTTCTTGCTGTCTTCAAACTTGAGCTTGCCTGATTCTATAGCCAACTGGATCTCCCTCCTGAACACTTTGCACTCATTGGTCTCGTGAGAAGTTGAGTTGTGCCATTTGCAATATTTGCGTTTCTTTAACTCATCGGCCGATGGAATAGAATGATTTGGAGAAAGCTGGATGAGCTTCTCACTGAGCAGTAAATCAAAAATCTTATCGGCCTTTGTTATGTCAAATCCAAATTTTTCAGGGTTCTGCTTGATCCATGGGAGCGATACTGGCCTCTTAGATTTGGTCCATTCAGCTATATTGACATCAGCCTCTTCTTCAGATTCAGAGAGATAAGACACTTGCTTAGAAAACTTTACACGCTTCATCTCTTGATATCGGACCTCATGGGCTGACACCTTCTGAACCAGTTGTCCCAATGTCTCGAACTCCTGAGCAGAAAACTTTTCTTTAATCGGCGCGAGCAAACCTTGGAATGCAAGCTCGGCCAACTGCATATCAGACAGCTTCAAACTGTAGCATCGATTCCTAGTGTCACGGAATCGTTGAATATACTCCTTAACGGTCTCATCGTTTCTCTGCCTGATAGCAATAAAATCGGAGATCTTCATCTCGTTGAGACCAGAAAAGAAGTACTTATGAAACTGCTTCTCCATGTCGGACCATCCTGTGACTGATCCTGCTGGCAACGACGTAAACCAAGTAAACGCCGGCCCTGACAATGACAGAGGGAAAAATCTGAGTCTGAGTCCCTCCTCAGAAGCAGCCTCACCACACTGAGCCAAGAATCGGCTCACATGTTCGATGGTGGTCATATCATCTTGCCCGGAGAATTTGGAAAAATCCGGCACTCTGTAACGCGGAGGAAGTGGCACTGCATCAAAGTAGGACGGGTACGGGTGCCGATACAACCTCGCTTCATCTTTAGGCTTCAAGCCGAATTGATTCTGGATCACCTCGGCTATTTTCTGTGACCAATCGGACTGTTGACTTCCAGATGGCATCCCATCAGCTATATCCATCATGTAATTATTGTAATCACCGACCATACGCTGATGTGAAGGAATCTCTGTACGTAGCCTTGCAGCTGCAGGTTGCTTTTCTTGTTCGTTCAGAGTCCTTGCATACTTTTCACCATGTGGGCCGACAATAGTTCCATCGGCCATCAACAGGAAACCATTGGCCAGTTCAACAGGAGGTGGTGGAGCAGTTGGAATCTGCGGAGCAACGGTCATTACATTATCCTCAGTTTCGTTGCCTTTTCCTGATCCTGATGCTCCTGTAGAATCTGCTATGAAAACTGGCCCTTTCAAGCAAATAGCATCGTCCACCGCCTTCTTGATAAGATTGTCCAAAGAATTCACCAAAGTGCCTGACTGGTTGATCAATGCATGATGAACAGCTTGATGAATCATGTCTGTCATGTTGACATGGTACTCCCGAGCATCAGTTGTCTTCTTGATCAATTCTGGATCTGGGAGAGGACCTTTGAGTATAGGGCCTGAACGATTACGTCCAAATTGGCCAAGGCAGAGCTTCTCGAATGCATCAATCTGGGCCTGAACTGCATCTTGTTGAGCTTTGGACAGATCGGCCTTTGTAATTGGAATGGCTGCCTCAGGTGTTTTGTTCTTATCGTTCTTGGCCTTCTCAGCAGCTTCCTTTTCAGCAGCAAGTCTTGCTGCAGCTTCTTGTTCAGCATCAGATGACGACATCTTGGAAATTTGTTTCTCGTGTCCCACCGAGCGTGCCAAAAATGTGTTGACGCGGAAAATCGGCGGTCGTATCTCCCGCGTGCAGCACACGAAGACCAGGGAGATCTGCTTCACTCCAGTGCCAGCCTGCACTCCAGTTCAGGTTCGCAGCGTGCCAGTCAATTTGACCTGAAATTGACAAGGGGATAAAACAGTTAAATTGCTCTTTGATTGTGCCGGCTCTATTTCAGACGATGGAGAAACGTCGAATTGTAGCCAAGACCCAATCAGACACGTATCGGCCGATACTGATCGGACCTCAAAATCGGACTTCATTGATGACGTCAATCAGACCGAATGATCGGACTTCAATCAGACATCGAGTCGGACCTCAGAATCGGACCAATCAGGATCGGACCATAATTGATATGACAGATCAGCCTTTAAATAGTAAAATAAAGCATAAACAGGGCCGATATGTAAAATAATGGATCAGCTATGTCTTTGAACAAGATATCAAATAATCAAAGTGTAAGCCGATACATTGTCCATCTTGCCTAGTTACCAGTTTGACTCGTCTCATCGGACCGTCTAACTAGCCGATCGGACCATAGCCTTTTCAGAGAAATCTAGCTCCGACGTAGGGAATCTAGATTTCTCCAGCTATGATCAAATCAGATAGCTAGATAGTCAGATTCAACTCATCAATCTGACAACTAAACAAGATGCTCGCACAGGTGTTAATCAGTTTAAGCAAATAAACAGACAAAGCAGTAACAGGATCATTCTGATTCTAATATATGCTACCAAATAATTAAGCAGGACCTAGCTCCGACGTAGGGAATCTAAACCATGCATAACATTCAAATAGCAATAAGGCATAACCAAAGCTTCCTTTGATTAGTCAAGGTGAATCTAGCTCCGACGTAGGGAATCTAGACCAAACATGATAATCAAAGATTAATCTAATCGTATTGCAAAGATCCAGCTCCGACGTAGGGAATCTACACCAGTACAATACTCAAAGAACAACCAGATTAAACCACAAAGCAGGATCAGACCTAGAACGATGCTGTAAGATAAATATTGCTTAAATCGGACCAAGACCAATGCTCAAAGCCGTTGGAGAAGTAGAATTGATTCACATGGCGTAGATCTAAACCAATCTAGCAACTCCAAACAAACCGCAAGAACTGCCTTTAGTAACCAAGATTACTCTAGCTCCGACGTAGGGAATCTAGACTAATCTTGATATCTAGCTCCGACGTAGGGAATCTAGACTTAAAGTACAGTCCGATAAACGATAATCTGTTGAATAATCAATATTGATCTAGCTCCGACGTAGGGAATCTATATCAATCTTGATTATCCAGAGATAAATCGGTTGAACAGTATAAACGAGAAAGGGCGATGCGCCTCAATTCAAAGCCTATACTAGTTCGATAAATTTGACTAACTTACTGGTAAGCCGGAGATCAGAACTGATGCAGCCCGTCCACCAATGAGCTTCGTCGATAACTACTACTAGGGTTTTTGGCGTGAAGCCGGGTTGTATTGATTGTGAGAATAGTTTTTACAATGGACGAGGGTTCATATTTATACCCTGGTCATGGAGAGTCCTGATCGGACTAGACTAACATGCTAATAAGGTAAACTAAGCTTAACATAAAACGGGACTCCCATACGCCTTCTGAAAAGGAAATAGTCCCCGTATCTGATACGCTTTCTTCTCAGCCGACGCGTCTTTCCTCTTGTACTTGTCATCGGATCGGACTCCTGCTTCATCGGATCTCTTCTGTATATCGGCTTCCTTCTTTGTCATCTCCGGTTTTGACCAGTCAATGGGTCCACCAGCCTCTCCACGTCACTTAATGACTCAGCATACCCGGTGCGAAAATCTGGTGTCAACACTTACACTTTGATTATTTAATATCTTGTTCAAAGGCACAGCTGATCCATTATTTACATATCGGCCATGTTTTACGCTTTATTTTATTATTTAAAGGTTGATCTGTTACAAGGTCCGATCCTGATTGGTCCGATTCTGAGGTCCGATTAGGTGACTGATTGAGGTCCGATTATATTGGTCCGATTGAGGTTGTCTATGAAGTCCGATTGGCATCGGCCGATACATTCTGATTGGGTCTTGGCTAAAATCCAACATGCCTATGCCGTTTGGAGTAGAGCCGGCACAATCAAAGAGTAATTTAACTGTTTTATCCCCTTGTCAATTTCAGGTCAAATTGACTGGCACGCCGCGAACCTGAACGGAGTGTAGGCTGGCACTGGAGCGAAGCAGATCTCCCTGGTCTTCTTGTGCTGCACGCGGAGGATACGACCGCCGATTTTCCGCGTCAACAGCGACTAACCTAAAATCTCTAACCAGACCCACCAGGGAGCTAAAGGTAAAAAGGACAGAGGGTCTAACCTTAGTTAGCCACCTCGATACCTAGACAACTTATGACTCTCTAATCTGATCTGCTTCGACGGCTAGAGCGGGAGGAACTCAGAAAGGGGTGAGAAAGGGGATCCTCCTGGCTCAGCACTACTGTTATGAAAACACCCGAACGTGGTGGACTACAAAGGACGGACAAGGCTGTCACCACTTGCTGCCTACCACAACGGTACCGTGGGGTGGAACACAACCCAAGGTAGCTATCAAACACAGGCACCACGCCTAAGCTATCAACTACTGACCTCCACCTTACGCGAAAGGCTTATGAGGAAACCCCAAATGAGTGTGTAGCACTCACGCAGACAAGGGATCCCGCAGATCTCAACTAGATAAACGTAAGTGCTGAAAGTAAAGAGAAGGACTAGCGAGACACGAAGGAAAGACGAGGAACTTACTAAAGATAACTCTGAAGCTTTATTCCCCCGGAGTGGTTACAATGTCGAGAGAAGCTCGAGACAAACCCCGAACTCTCCCTCCAAGGCTTGGCTGTCACCCAAGACCTCACTCCACTCTCTCTTCCAACTCTACTCTAAAGAATTGAACACTTGGCACTAATAGCACTTCTCTCCCAAAATGGTGTGTGCGTACAAGAGTGAAGGGGGTCCTATTTATAGTCTTCAAGGTCGGTGGAAGGTGGCTTGCCGACTTAATCTTCAGGGGAATCCAATGCTTAGCATGCACGAGAAAGATGGGCACCAGAGGCGGTGAAAGGAGGCCGCTCGGCCTCCCCTAGGCCGATCGGCCTGGGAGGGTGTGCCATCTGGCACCGCCTTCCTCGTGTGCGGTCTTGATCATGTCTTGAGGTCGGTTTTGCATGCATCCCTGAGAGTTGGCTCGAAAGTCAT
This sequence comes from Alloteropsis semialata, assembly GCA_004135705.1. Taxonomy (NCBI): domain Eukaryota; kingdom Viridiplantae; phylum Streptophyta; class Magnoliopsida; order Poales; family Poaceae; genus Alloteropsis; species Alloteropsis semialata. Next base: position 3,717,445 of record CM014273.1, on the reverse strand, counting down.
GTGTTGGTGGGCCTTTTAATCCAAAGTAAAGCCTTTCGAGGTCCTTGGATCAAACCGACTTGGATTTCACGGCTAGGATCACTTGAACTTGTGTTTCTCCGCTCCTGGATCAAGGACGTGGCAATTGGGCCTAGATAGAGGCCGAACGGCCTCAAGGAGGCCGGTCGGCCTGCCCCGGGGGCCATTTGCCCTCAATTTTCTCCTGTGTGCTGCTTTACTCACAAATTCATCAAAACTTGTGGAACTCATTAGTATTAAACATTTTATCATCGAAAGGCACACATAAGATATGAAATGCATGAAATGTTGGTGGTAAACATATCAACCACCAACAGTCGGCCGACCCACCCCTCTGGCTCAAACGGCGGCCGCCCCGGTGCACGATCTCTGTCTCCTCACCGGAACATCGCCAAGAACAAGGCTCGGGCAGATTCGCCCGCTAGGCCCAGCACCGGGCAACTGAGGCTCAGGAATGCGGTGTTTCCAATCTCCGCAAAGAAGCTTTTTGGAGAGGAGGAACTCCCAACTCCGACCCCTAAGGCTGAAGGCTTTTTCATGGCCGACGCTTTTAGGGCGGAGGCCTCCTCCAGGATGAAGACGCCGGAGTGCACCCCAGGCACAGGACCCATCAACTATGAGATCATTGGGGTGAAGCGCCCCAGAGGAGGCTACGGGAAGCAGCTCACGCCTCGGCCGAAGAAAGAGGACATAGAGGTCGAGGAGTCGGTGTACTCCACCCCGAGCAATCGGGTGGCACGCCGTAGGTCTCCGCCTCCGATCTAGGGTCCTCCTAGCCAGATGGAGTTCTCCGATGACTCGGAGGAGGAGGACACCATAGAGAGTCTCCGCGAGCGCTTGGATGACATGACGGCCAAGTACAACCGCTTGGCCAAGACAATGGCGGAGGCAGAGCTGTGGAGAATGGAGGTCGATGACAAGGTCGAGACAATGCGAAAGGCGTTTAGCGCCAAGATTAAGTGTGTCTTCGAGGAGATAGGACGCCCAGACCTCTATCATGCCACCAAGTTTTAGATGCCCTTTAGGTAAAATAATCAGCAGCGCCTTTAGTTATTTTGGTTTCCTTTTCATTTAATTAGGATTTGTTTAGATGGCGCTTTGAAAACTATCATTTGTATTTCCTCTATTTGAATAATTAGTTTGTGTGAGATTGAACCTCCGCTGGTGGTTTGAGCCAGCGGAGGCATGCTTAATTTTACATGTGTTCGAGTTTATGAATAAGATGCAGGCGACCGAGGTGCAGAGCCCAGGTCGGCCGACCCAAGAGGTTCGGCCGACCCTGGTCATGGGCCCTGTTACGCGCAGTTTTGAGTCACAATGAGTTGTAACAGGAGAGGAACCTGACACGAGGTAGGACGAGGACTAGGATAGGGTCGGCCGACCCTACCTGATTCAGTCGACCCTACCCAGGGGGCCCCGCTCGTGCCACGCGAACGTATAAGCTGGTTTGCACCATCTCCTATCTCGTTCCCCTCTCTGATCTTTTAAAAACCTGCGTGTTTCTTTCATGAGCATGATTGGAAATCCCGGCATAAAAGAGCTAGTGCTTGCAAGTTACTCTAATACATCCTAAATCCATGCTAAGTACTTGAGTAGTATGGCAAAAATATATAGGAACTTGTTTGCGGGAATGCATGCTTTGATCCGAATCTAAGCTGTTGTGGAGTATGATATGGTTAGTTTGATTCTGCTCCCTTGCTCTTAGTACGGAGAAATCTCGGATGTTTTACTTTTGAAAACTAAAAAAAAAACCTGACGTGTTCCTTTTTGGTCATAAAATTCCTACCACAGCCATATAATGCTCTCTGTTGCATCCACATAGCCGCTAGTTTGATCATGAGCCTTGTCAAACTTTGAGTCCTTAGAGGAAGAGCTCCTTTGGTTTTTAGTCCATTAAATGCTCATTCCTAATGGTAATATCTAGCACCCACTCCGGGCCTAGTATCCACCTTACCATCCATTTTACATATCCATGACCCTAGAATAAAGTGCTCCAAGCAATTCTCCCCGAAATCTCCTCAAAAAAGAAAAAAAAGAGAGAGAATAGAAAAAGGAAAATGGGCAAGAAAGAAAAAGCCCAATGAAAAAAAAAGAAGAGAGGGAACAAGGGGAGAAGGATTGCTATTTGAGTCCACTTCCACCATCATCATTTAGTCATCCATCATATCATGAGCATATCTTTGGACTGGTGATCATTGAGCACAATTCCTCATAGGACTAGCTTTTGACTTGGCAACATTGCTCGAACTAAGTGTGCATCTCTCTACCTACCCAAAGCTCCACATAAGCCTGATAAATTTAGTAGGGAGAGGTTCATAATACACTTTGAGCGACTGAGAGGACCACTCAAGGAGCAATGTCTTTGCTTTGAAAAATTCAAAAAAACCATCCGAGGTAGTATCCAGAATAGGTACAGGACGAGTGAAGCCACGACGAGCTGTTCTACTCCTCAACCACCCAAGATGAGGGGATTCTATCAGCCTGCACTCAAGGTAGCCACTCCACATATGCCATCACTATTCAAGGTATTTGCTTGAGGTGAAGGTTGTATGCGAGTACTCGCAGTTCCGAACCCTGTCTTGCTCGAGGACGAGCAAGGATCTAGGTTTGGGGGAGCTTGTTGACGGTCTTTACCACAAGACTGAGCCCGTCAACACCGCACCAAATGGAACTAGAACCACCATAAAATGAGTAAAACCTGGCTACTAATGAAGTTCCACGAGTTTTGGTGAATTTGTGCCTGCAGGATCAAGAAACAAAGGAATTCGACCGCACCAGAGCACAGGGGCCAGGTCGGCCGAACCTCTTAGGGTCGGCCGACCCTACCCTGAGCCCCAGGCCACTTCAGGCTCGTGCACACAGGCACATGACACGTCCAGGAGTGCACCCAAGTGTTGGACGAGAATTGATTCCGTGAAAAGGATGAGGTGGATGCCACTTGGATCCAAGGGCCCACCATATGGACAATTCTCACCAAAGCATGTACCCAGAAGCAAATCCAAGACGTCCAGAGGATCAAAGCGATGGAACGGGCGGCCGGGAGGCAGTAGGGCCAGGTCGGCCGACCTAAGGGGGTCGGCCGACCCACCCCCCTTGGCTTCCACGGAACCTCGCTTCCACAACCGCCATCTGAGACTGCACAGAGGCCGTGGATCACCTAGGACGGTGGATCCTAGGGTCGGCCGACCCTGGTCGGTTCGGCTGACCTAGGCCCACCTGCTCCACCGACTCTGGCTCACTCCTACAAGTATCCCCCTGCCTTGGAACCACTATAAAAGGAGGCATTTGCCCTGGGAGAAGACACAAGAGAAGAGAGCTCAAGAAGCGAAGCGCTGTCCACATTAGTATGCTTAGAAGTTAGGGAGTGAGGCGAGGTGAGAGTGCTGGGGAGGAGCCGGAGCTGTCAGCCCCTCTTCCACCTTGTACCTCGACGGATGTGGCTCGACTCCGAGTGACATCCGGATCTTGTGCGGTAACTCTGATCTCCTCTGATTAATTGAGCATCGGTCTTTACTTATTTAGTTCGCTTAAGTTCCTTGTTCAGTGCATAGTGAATTCTGTGTTTGAGTGCTTTATTCTCGATGAAGGGTAAAGTAGTAGTTCCTAGTGCAGACGCGGTGTCCGGGCTAGTAATTACCCGGGTTTGTATCTAGATCCACGGAATAGCCGAGGTAGCCGCAGGTGGTGACAGCCCTGTCCGGTCGACGTAATCCTCCACGTTCGGTCTAACATATAGGATGTGAGAGATTCACCGTCCCCCTTCTCATCCCAGTCCGGGGCGGTGGGTATTCTGCGCCCGTAGCGAACGATAGTAAGTAGGTGCCTTTGCTCGAGACATTAGAGTGCCCAGAGCCATTGCTCAAGTATCCTCTCTACCCGATTGCTTCCATACCATTATTCTCTTTGTCAATCACCACCACCATCCATTCGGACGAACTAGTTAGGAGAGGATCACTTCACGTTCCCCGTGGAAATCGATACTCTGGAATACTCCCGGGTGAAAGCTACATCGGTATCCGTACGCTTGCGGATTTATCTGTTAGGCTATAAAAGTACCAACACCCTCCAGATCCGGTAAGTAGTCGCCAGTAGTATGATTGAGCATTTGAGTGCTTATCAGAATATCGCCGCTGACCGTGTTGTTTTTGATGCTGATGCTTTGCAGGCTGACATTGCGCGATTCCATTCGATGCCACCGATGCCCGAGTACTTGGAGGGGGGATTTTACCCGAGGGAAATGAACCCCTGGGCTCCTCGAGTATTCGGGAGCACGTCGTCAGCGGAGACGGAAGAAGGAGCTGTCGAGGATGTCTCGACAGATGATGAAGATGATCAGACCTTGGCGCATCGCTACAAGGTGGAGCCACGCTACGGGTACTCCGGAGCTGCTGTTGGGACCGGGTCGTCGAAGAGGCCGGCCAGCGCCCTGGAGGATGATATCCTTCCGCCTCCACCGAAGAAGAAACGGACAGTGGTGGCGAAGCGGTCCGTAAGGAGGACTGCAGTGCCGTATTGTACTTGTGGTGATAATGCGCCTTGAGCTTCGTGATAAAAAGCCTGTGGCGACTTGTCTTGATGTGTCGATCTTTGTATGCAGGATGCCCCCATATACATGTCCCTGGGTTTGCAGAACTAGTCGGGGAGGATACTGACGCCGCCATCCCCTCTGGGATTCCCATTGGAGGTGGCTGTTGGTGGTTCTTAACGACAACTTATTATCGCCAACAAAGATATAAAAAGTAATAAAACAAATAGACATAGGGTTATTTACTAATGAATTCCACGAGTTTTGGTGCATATGTGTTCACAGGAATAAAGTGGAGAAAGGAAGGCTAAATTGGGCCCAGGGCCAGGTCGCAGATGGTGGAAATGGAGAGATGGGATTGGGACACATGTCAATCACATGGATTCATGGGCCCACATCCCCAACTTCACTGACTCATATTCACCATTACCCACCGGAAACCGACCAAAGGACCCACTGGAGAGTGACACTGACGAAGTGGGGCTGAGGGGCCACAACCCTGGGTCGGCCGACCTGGCCGCGCGTCCAAATCGCCACCGCCTTCACCAGCAACTGTCAACCGCCTCCAGGAGTTCATCCGTGCCGTGCATCATCAACGTCGGTGAAATGGACGGTCGGCCGATCCCCCTTAGTCGGCCGACCTAGGCCCACCTCCGGACCGCCTCAACCGCTGCAAACCGACTCCAAACCGCCTCTCCAAGCTATAAATAGCTGGACTCGGGGCAGGGCTAATCATCATCGAGCTGAAGTGAAGACCCAAGGCGAAGCCCTTCTCATATCCAGAGTAGAAATAGGGAGAGAGTGAGGGAGAGTCTGGAGGAGTCCCGGCGTGTCGGCGACCCTCCACCTGTACCTCGACGGATGCGAGCTACTCAGTGAGTATCCGAGATTCAACTAGTAATTAAGTCTGAGTTATAGTTAAGTTACATTCTCTATTGTGCTTGTGGGTTCGTTGCTTTATTTATAAAGTATTCTAATCTTTGATCAAGGTTAGGATAGCTGATATTATCTTAAGCGTGGTGCTTAGGTGTATATTTGCCCTCGTTTGCCTCGTAGCCCCACGGATTAGTAGAGGTAGGCGGCAGGTGGTGACAGCCCTGTCCGTCCTTCGTAATCCTCCACGTACGGGTACGGCGTAGAGCTGTTGGCCGGCAATTTCCAAGAGGCCTAGGATACCCCGGTGCCTAAAGCAAGCATAGGAGAATTCTCTTAACTATCATCAGAGCCTTAGTGCTAAGTTATCCTCTCTACCCAGCCTTTATAAACACTCGATCGATCCGGCTCAGCTTTAGTGATTAGATACACTTTTACGTTCCACGTTTATTCGATACCTGGTTTACTCACGGGTGAAAGCTACTTCGACAGCCGTGCGCTTACGGACTTTTTGTTTGCCACCACTGGTGTCAACAAGCTTTCTGGCGCTGTTGCTGGGGAACGGTAGCTGTTATCTAAGATCTAAGGTTGCCCGTATATCTTTTATTTTATATTTCTTTTGTTTTTGTTTTCAACCATGAATTCCACCCAGATTCATGAGTTCTCTGCTCCAAAGGGCGAATTATTGGAGCCGCACCCCTCGTCAAATCCTATTTTTACTGATAGCTATGAGCTTCACCCTGCCTTCATAGCTATGGTCCAGGACAAATCCTTCTCTGGAAGTGATGGTGAAAACCCATACCGTCACCTACACGAATTTGAGTTGCTCTGTTCGTGTCTGGTTATATCAGGCATGACGCAGGCAACAATTAAATGGAAGCTCTTCCCGTTCTCTCTCAAAGAGAGAGCAAGGAAGTGGTATGACCACACCGTTGGGCTAACGAACGGTGAATGGGAAAAGTTATGGGACAAGTTCTGTCTTGAATACTTCCCTGTTCACCGGATCTGTGCACTTCGGAAGGAAATCATTAACTTCCAGCAACGAGAGAAGGAAACGATCGCCAAAGCATGGGACCGGTTCCAGGACTCATGTCTAACCGGAATAGATCTAGGCTTCCCAGATTACATGCTCATGCAGCATTTTCGGTCTGGGTTGAATAGTGAAGATGCCCGGTACATAGACATAGCAGCCGGAGGCTCATTCCTACACATAACCCCGGCTAGAGCAAAAGAAGTCCTAGCAGCCATCCGGGAAAACGCCCCTGCTAACGCGACCGAAACTGAGCAAGAAGACTTTCAAGTAGAATCCATAGACTTGCCCAGTCCGACTCCTGAGACCCCATCCGTCGAGGAAGAGGAAACTCAACCTCTCGGATTACCCTTTGAGTTCGAGGAAGATCTTTTTGAAGACTTCGGAAATACCTCGAACTACACAACACAGAAAAAGCCTACGGTAGAGACCCCCTCCATTTATATGGAGACTGAATTCCTAGACGAAACCGTGAGGGAGCTTATTTCCATCCTAAACACGGAATGGTCAAACGAATCTGAGTCTTCTTCCGAAGTTATTCGGATTAACTCACCTTCGCAGACTATTCGAGGTTTCGTAAGCAAGGTGGCCGTAGACATTCTGTACAACCCGACTGTTGGGGCAAACATCATGTCCAGTTCTTTCGCATACGTCCTTGGACGTCGTAAAAGGATGGTCCCAACGTCAAAACTCCTTAGAACACCCTCAGGTCAAATTCACAAGAGTCTCGGCTTAGTACAAGATTTTCTCCTTGTTCATCACAGGATTGAGATGGCTCTAGACTTTTACGTCTTAGAGACATCAAATTTTGACCTCCTGGTAGGACAACCTGTCGAGGGTCTCTTTCAGGACGTAACCTCAGAAGGAAATCTCCTAGCCAAAGTAGGAAGAAATCTCCTCACTATACCGTTAGCTAGGGTTAAGAATGCCATAGTCGAACCTTTGGTAGAACCTAACCCAGTTGAGGAAGTGAAGTCCTTGCAACCTAGTGACCCATTTGAGTCATTCCTCGAAGAACATGTTCACGTCTTTATAGAGGAAGGGGATGACGCTTCTGAGCCACTTGAAACTGAGGAGCCACCTAAGACACACGTAGAGCTAAAACCCTTGCCCGCTGGCCTTCGCTATGTCTTCCTAAATGAAGACAGGGACACCCCTGTCATCATTAGCGACAAGCTATCGCAGGACGAGAGTGATAGACTCGTAAAGGTGCTCGAGAAACACCGCTCGGCGTTCGGGTACTCCCTAAAAGACTTGAAGGGAGTAAGCCCCGCGCTCTGTACCCATCGCATTCCCATAGATCAAACCTCCACACCTTCTAGGGAGCCTCAGCGTAGGCTAAATAATGCGATGAGGGAAGTCGTGAAGAAGGAAGTTTTAAAACTTTTGCACGCCGGGATCATCTATCCCGTCCCTCATAGTGAATGGGTCAGCCCTGTTCAAGTAGTACCCAAGAAGGGAGGTATGACCGTCGTGAGTAACGAGAAAAACGAGCTGATTCCTCAGCAAACCGTTACTGGGTGGCGGATGTGCATTGATTATCGCCGACTCAACAAGGCGACAAAGAAGGATCACTTCCCTCTCCCCTTCATCGATGAGATGTTGGAGAGACTTGCAAATCACTCCTTCTTTTGTTTTCTTGACGGGTATTCCGGCTATCATCAGATTCCCATCCACCCCGATGATCAAGAAAAGACCACCTTCACTTGCCCTTATGGAACGTATGCATACCGCAGGATGTCATTAGGGTTATGCAATGCACCAGCATCGTTCCAAAGGTGCATGATGTCTATCTTCTCAGACATGATAGAAGAGATCATGGAAGTTTTCATGGACGATTTCTCAGTCTATGGAAAGACTTTCGATCATTGTCTGCAGAACCTAGACAAGGTGCTACAAAGATGCCGAGACAAGGACCTGGTGCTAAATTGGGAAAAGTGCCATTTCATGGTCCGAGAGGGTATAGTATTAGGACACTTGGTGTCCGAAAGAGGAATAGAGGTGGATAGAGCGAAAATTGAAGTCATAGAAAAGCTTCCACCTCCCACCAATGTTAAAGGGATCCGTAGCTTCCTAGGTCATGCGGGGTTTTACCGGCATTTCATTAGAGATTTCTCTCAGATAGCCAGGCCCCTCACTAGCCTTTTAGCTAAGGATGTACCTTTTGATTTTGATGATGAGTGTTTGCATGCTTTCACCATTTTAAAGAACGCTCTCATCTCAGCGCCAGTCATCCAACCCCCTGACTGGACGCTACCTTTCGAGATAATGTGTGATGCTAGTGATTATGCTGTTGGTGCTGTCCTAGGACAAACCAAAAATAAGAACCATTATGCTATCTCGTATGCTAGCAAAACTCTGTCAAGAGCTCAACTTAATTATGCTACCACTGAAAAAGAGCTCCTGGCCGTAGTTTTGGCTATAGACAAGTTTAGATCTTACTTGGTAGGAGCTAAGGTGATTGTCTACACCGATCATGCTGCCTTGAAATATCTGCTAACCAAGAAAGATGCTAAACCTCGCCTTATCCACTGGATTCTCTTACTCCAAGAATTTGATTTAGAAATTAAAGATAAAAATGGAGTAGAGAATTCAGTAGCAGATCATTTGTCGCATATGCAGTTTACTGACATGCAGGATCTACCGATAAATGACTTTCTACGCGATGACACCCTACTCAAGGTAACTGCTTCCGACCCCTGGTATGCAAATATTGTGAACTTTATGGTTGCAGGATATGTACCACCAGGGGAGAATAAGAGAAGGCTTATCTATGAGAGTAGACTCCATCTATGGGATGAACCATACCTATACAGGGTGTGTTCAGATGGCATGCTCAGGAGATGTGTACCAACAATCGAAGCAAGGAAGATCATTGAGCAGTGCCATGCAGCCCCATATGGAGGTCACTACGAGGCGTTCAGGACAAGGTCAAAGATCTGGCAGAGTGGATTCTACTGGCCCACAATGTACGAGGATACAAAGGAATTCATTCGACGATGCCAGCAGTGCCAGAAACACGGAGGGATCACTGCAAGAGATGCTATGCCACTCACAAACAACTTACAAGTTGAGTTGTTTGATGTGTGGGGCATTGATTTCATGGGACCCTTTATCAAATCCTATGACAGTGAGTACATCCTGGTGGCAGTGGACTACGTCTCGAAGTGGGTTGAAGCAATGCCCTGTCGAGCCGCTGACTCCAAACACGCACGAAAGATGTTCCATGAGATCATCTTTCCACGTTTTGGAACCCCAGGATGGTGATCAGTGATGGAGGGTCACACTTCATCGACAAAACCTTCCGAAAATTTCTGGCAGAACTGGGGGCAAAGCACAACATAGCTACACCTTATCACCCCCAGACAAGCGGTCAAGTAGAAACGTCGAACAAACAGATCAAGAACATTCTGCAGAAGACCGTGACAGAAATGGGAAAAGGATGGAAGAGCAAGCTACTAGATGCTCTATGGGCCTACCGAACAGCATACAAAACGCCAATCGGAATGTCCCCATATCAACTGGTTTTTGGCAAGACTTGCCATCTACCAGTTGAGCTAGAGCATCGGGTGCACTGGGCCATAAGAAAGTGGAACATGGATTTGCCAGCAGCCCAGCAGATGAGGAGGATGCAGCTATCAGAGCTAGAAGAGTGGAGAGACTAAGCATACCATAGTGCCAGAATCTACAAGGACAGAACCAAGAGATGGCACGACAAAAGGATCAAGGTGAAGGAGTTCCACCTCGGGGATAAGGAATTACTCTTTAATTCCGAGGTGAAGCTCTTTGGGCATGGAAAACTTCGGAGCAAATGGGAAGGACCATTCATTGTGGTGGAGACTTCGTCGCATGGGGCAATCACACTCCCAGATGATGAAGGTAACCTCTTCAAGGTAAATGGTCAATGTTTAAAAGTTTTCCTTGAGCCTGATAAAGTAGATGAGGAATTTGATGTGATGAATTTGGTCATGGATAATTCCCATTTATAATTTCACCTTATGCTAAGTCCTTAACCCCTAGAGCCTGATTGCACACACTTTGGGGTATAATGGGCCTGTCACGTAGTACACAAAAAGGAAGAGGGCGACCGGGCTCAAGGCCAGGTCGGCCGACCCCACCAGGTCGGCCGATCTGCCACCGAGCCCGATCAGCCCTATCCTCCGCCAACGTCTCTCACTAACGTCTCTGAAGACGTTCCACGGTGGATGAGCGATTCATCCTCTGTTGGATCCGAGAAGAGGGTTAGTCTTTCTTTAAAATTTCAACCATCCTCTTCTTCTTCTCTCATCTGAGCTCTTCTTCACCCACACTCTGAAATCACCAAGCCACACCTTCTAAATCCCGAGCAATGGCCGGAAAGAGCCACCCCAAATCCCATTCAACCTTCGATCTGAATGGAGAGCCCACTCCGGCCAATCAATTGGTGCCCATCAACCTAGAGCAGGCCATGGCCGTGGTCGTGTCACCGCTGGCCAGCCTCCCACCAGAGGAGGACGCGAGAGGCCGCACCAGGGGGTCGGCCGATGTGCTAGGTCGGCCGACTGGCCCTGGTGGCCCCTCGGCGTCACGCTTGGCGGCGCGGTCTCAGTCCCCAAGGAGGACCCCGAGGCGTGATGCACGGGCATCAAGCCCGTACAGAAGGCCGACGACGGGGCAGCTGACTCCGAAGAAGACATCGGCGGCCACTCCAATCAAGGGAGATGGACTCCACATGCTTCAACCAGGGGAGAAACTGAAGGAAGTGGTCAGGAACAAGTGGGAGGACGTTGTGGCGTATCATTATACGTCCGATGTGTCCATCTACTCTCCTGCTAGCCCACCGGAGCCACGTTTCCGAGTCTTCGGGAAAAGGAAACCCGGAGGTGGCTATGGTAAGGGGCTGTTCCCTCCCCTCACACCTGAGGAGAGGAAGGAGTTGGAGGAGTCGATGGAATCTTCACCCGCCGGCAAGATCAAGAGGCACATCAAGCCTCCTCCAATTCGCAGGTCTGGGGGCCAATTTGAGAGTGATGATGAGAAGGCCCCCATGGCTCCCTCCAAAGCAGAGTTGCTAGAGTTGATTATTCAACTCGGTCGTGACTATGCTAAGTTGGAGAAGAAGTTCGCTGAAGAGCGACTTGAGCGCATTAATCTTCAAGACGACTTTGATATGCTTCGTAGATCAACAGTCGTGAAGCTTAAGCGCTATGCCAAAGCTGCTGGGGATGAAAATCTCTATAATGCACCTTAGATACCCCTATGCTTTTGATTAGGATAGGCACATTAATTTCCCTTCTATTCATTTATTTCATTTATTTCCTTTGATTATCCTGTAATGTGCCTTTGAGCTACTGAATAAAATAAATTGTTTAGTATATTAGGATTGTGTCTTTTGTTTCCACTTGTTTTGAATAAAAGGTACAAGTGTGGGGGAAACTCGCAACGGGAAACAGAGCAATTCAACGCAAAATAGAGCATATCAGAACGCAACAGAGCAGCAACAGAAAGATGTTGACCAGAGGAGTTACCCCTAGGTCGCCCGACCCCACCAGGTCGGCCGACCTGGGCTGGGTCCCACCTGTCCTCTTCTTCTTCCTGCACGCTGGTTTGGTCATCCTAAACTCTGTTTCAGTTGAATTTTTGCAGAACCTGATCATGGAATTCAAAAACTTAGTAAAATCAACCCTTTGCATCTCACCATCACATGGAAATTCTTATTAACTTACATATATTTTATGCCCTGTACCTTTCGGCTTGTGAAAATCCTCATATTTATAGGAACCCATGTCATCTAGGTTATTGCATTTTGAGATATGGCTTTAATATGAAAGATACCTTTACTATTTGAGTACTTGGAATTTATGAAAAGTTTTAAAACTTTGTACCTTGCTATGCTCCTCATGAGTTTGAGAGACAAACACTTACAAATATGATCAGATCCTACCTTTGAACTTTGAGTTATTTCAAATCTTGTGACCCTTATTAGAGAAATTTCATGTTTTTAAAGTCAAGATCACGTACACTCCACCTTAAAAGCTAAATCCTTACACTGAGGATGAAGCAAAACATGCCTTTGTCTCATATTCATGAAATAAGTACTCCTGAAAAAAAATGACCCTTCTTCCCAAAATTAAGACAGAAAGAAGGTATGGGCTATATGCATAGAAAAAAAAGAGAGAGAGAAAGAAAAGAAAAGACTCATGCTAAAGAGCATTGAGTAGAAAAAAAAGAGAGAAAAAAAGAGAGTGCACTCGCCCATATCCAAAGAAAGAGAAAGGGAAGAATGGTCAAGACAAAGGAGTACCATTACATATCCACCTCATATCACACACTTGCACATTTTGACTTGATTATATGACTTGTCTCTGATCTGGATCCAATCCTTGGAATGACAACATAAGCAAGGAAAGGTATGTATCTTGAGAGCTCCACATATAAAGTTCTATTTTGGAGAGAATGAGTGTTGTCCAACCACCATGTTTATCCAGAGAGAAACTCTTTGAGGAGCAATGCATAGGTTTTCTTTGCAAAATTCAAAAACCCAAGTACTTGAGAGTAAAGTGTATCATGTCATAGGAAAAGCTGTTCCTTCCTACAATAACTCAAGAAGACATGTTAGCCACCCATATAAATCCACTAAGCCTAAATGTTTGGGAATAACCTATATGTTTGTTAATGATCTCCATGATGAAGCTTAGACTTTACTCGAGGGCAAGTAAAGGATAAGTGTGGGGGAGCTTGTTGGCGGTTCTTAACGACAACTTATTATCGCCAACAAAGATATAAAAAGTAATAAAACAAATAGACATAGGGTTATTTACTAATGAATTCCATGAGTTTTGGTGCATATGTGTTCACAGGAATAAAGTGGAGAAAGGAAGGCTAAATTGGGCCCAGGGCCAGGTCGCCCGACCTACCTTGGTCGGCCGACCTGGGTCCAGGCCCAGTAAGGTCCATCCTTAGCCCAACAGCAAAAGCACACTCGGGAGTGATCAGGCACGTTGAGATCAAGATGGTGGAAATGGAGAGATGGGATTGGGACACATGTCAATCACATGGATTCATGGGCCCACATCCCCAACTTCACTGACTCATATTCACCATTACCCACCGAAAACCGACCAAAGGACCCACTGGAGAGTGACACTGACGAAGTGGGGCCGAGGGGCCACAACCCTGGGTCAGCCGACCCAGCCAGGTCGGCCAACCTGGCCGCGCGCCCAAATCGCCACCGCCTTCACCAGCAACTGTCAACTGCCTCCAGGAGTTCATCCGTGCCGTGCATCATCAATGTCGGTGAAATGGACGGTCGGCCGATCCCCCTTAGTCGGCCGACCTAGGCCCACCTCCGGACCGCCTCAACCGCTGCAAACCGACTCCAAACCGCCTCTCCAAGCTATAAATAGCTGGACTCGGGGCAGGGCTAATCATCATCGAGCTGAAGTGAAGATCCAAGGCGAAGCCCTTTTCATATCCAGAGTAGAAATAGGGAGAGAGTGAGGGAGAGTCTGGAGGAGTCCCGGCGTGTCGGCGACCCTCCACCTGTACCTCGACGGATGCGAGCTACTCAGTGAGTATCCGGGATTCAACTAGTAATTAAGTCTGAGTTATAGTTAAGTTACATTCTCTATTGTGCTTGTGGGTTCGTTGCTTTATTTATAAAGTATTCTAATCTTTGATCAAGGTTAGGATAGCTGATATTATCTTAAGCGTGGTGCTTAGGTGTATATTTGCCCTCGTTTGCCTCGTAGCCCCACGGATTAGTAGAGGTAGGCGGCAGGTGGTGACAGTCCTGTCCGTCCTTTGTAATCCTCCACGTACGGGTACGGCGTAGAGCTGTTGGCCGGCAATTTCCTAGAGGCCTAGGATACCCCGGTGCCTAAAGCAAGCATAGGAGAATTCTCTTAACTATCATCAGAGCCTTAGTGCTAAGTTATCCTCTCTACCCAGCCTTTATAAACACTCGATCGATCCGGCTAAGCTTTAGTGATTAGATACACTTTTACGTTCCCCGTGGATTCGATACCTGGTTTACTCACGGGTGAAAGCTACTTCGACAGCCGTGCGCTTGCGGACTTTCTGTTTGCCACCGCTGGTGTCAACAGTGGCGATGAGGTAGTCGAGCCGTCCACGAACCCGGAGGCAGAGATTATACCGTCGGCGATTAAAGCGCTGGAAGTTGCGCTGTCGGCGGCTGAGGTGCCGGAGGTCGTGCCGTCGGCGGTTGAGGCGCCGGAAGTCATCACCGAAGAGATCCAGCAGCCGCAGATGGCGGAGACAGAGGCGCCGGGTACCGGGGCGCCGTCAACGGATGTTGAAGGCGCCCGGCAAGCGGAGCCTGTTAGTGAAACAGAGCCCCCGAGGAAACCCGCAGCCCCCTCAGAGACTGTGATGATCGATTTCGAGCTTGAAGGTGGTGATGGCGAGGATGACGAAGATGAGCTCACCATTGGCGGGAGCCTCAGCAATCTCGCCGCGCCGATTCGGAGGTCGACCGTGTAAGTACCCGTCCCAGCGAGTACTCATTGCTTGATGATATGTCTTGTACTTATATGGTTTGTCGCTCTGCAGGAAGTCAACAGACTTGTCTTGGGAGGACGCGGAGACCGGTGGCGCTACTGACGGTGAAATCCCGCCCGTCAGTGTGGATGAATCCATAGATCCCGCGCAGGACAAGTCGGACGAGGAAGAGATCCCTGCTGGAGAAACCGACGCAGCAAGAGGTTTGTCTCTGTTGTGGCATAAAGTCATAGAGTCCATCATAGTCTCATATCCCGCAGCCCCCGAGCCCAATGACAACCCGTGGGCGGAAATTGAAGCTGAGATCGCCGCAGGGATTGAACAAGACCCAGACCGGGACCTGCAGGAGGAGACCGTTGCGGACGTAGCCCCCGTGCGCATAGAGGGCGCACGAGTCGTTTTTTCTCCTGAGCCTGGAGAAAGAGGCGCCGCTCAACCTGGAGAGACAGCTCGTGATTCGGGACCCGGAGCCGGAGTCTGCGGAGAGGCTTGAGAAGGCGACTCCGCAATTCTATGGTAGTCGGGCTACAGCAGAACTAGCCGACCTGGTGGATGACGAGTTGATCACGCCGGCGGCTGCTGCGGCAGGATACTTTGAGGTGAGTACTAGTTCTCCCGCAGAGTAGCTGTGTATGCCTCCTTGATAGTAGTCGCTGACCACTGATGGTTGCAGGATGTTATTGAAAAGTCCCGCCAAAAGTCCAAGGCATTGTACGGCATGAGCGAGAAGATCATGCGGGTGGAGAAGCTAGAAGACGAGCTGAAGAAGTACAAGCAACTAGCCTCCACCCTGCAGATGAAGCTGGACGGCAACGCGGCGGAGTACCGCAATGAAGTGCAGACGCTCACAGCCGCCAAGGACGAACTCGTTGATCAGGTGAGGGCGCTGCAGGCGGAGAAAAAAGTACTCTTGGAGAAAAACACCAAGCAGCGACAGGAGAAGTCTGGTGAGTACACTGCTGCAAAGTTGTCATACGCGGGTACTAATTTTGCCTTGATTTGCCGTAGCTGATCTATTTGTGAGTCTTGTCCCGGTGCAGATTTGAAGGACTCCAACACGCGCCTGGGCTCTGAGGTCAGTGATTGGAAGGCCGCCTACCTCCGCGAGGAAGATAGAGCAAAGACCCTCGAGATAGAGCTCCAGGTGCAGTGCATGGAAACAGTGCACGAGCTTCAACTCCGCATGGACGGTGAGACTGACTTGCTTGTGGCTATGCAGACGATCCGCTGGCTGAACAACGACCATGAGGTCACCAAGAAGGCGCTAAAGGAGCTGACTGAGGTGGCAGAACCCATCGCCGACTTGTTCGTGCCCCGGCGAGTTGGGGCGGAGGTGCGCTCACTGGTGGACCGTCTGCGAGACACGCCTGGGATGGCTCGGGCCTACTTGAAGAAGCTGAGGAAGATGATCCCGCAGCAGGTGTTGGCCTTCCTCAAGTCGTACTTCCCCAAGGCGAACATAGGAGTGGTAGGCCAGGGGGTAGCCCAGAACTGCTCCGACGATCAGTTTAAGGAGCTGATGAAGGAGGTCGAGCCCCTGGCTGCCCAAGTAGCCGAGCGTATTACCCTTCAGTAGGTTGTACCTGTAGGACCACAAACTTGGAAACAAGTGTTGTACAGATACTTATGTATATATAATGAGTAGTAATTGAAATCAAAGAAGTCAATTATCTGTGATGATCCTTTGCGTTGATGTAGCCGCGGACCGTGAGAGGACCATATGAGATGATCGGGCGAGTCTTGGCTGCAAAAGAGAGGTCTCGAGTAGTACCCGAGGATAGGTCTACTGCACTTGGCAGTAGGATTAAGTTCCGAAGAACCGATAGGTAGCCGCTTGGGCTGATAGGTAGTCTGCTTGAGACGAAAGTAGTCGCTTGGACTTAAATACAGCAAGAAAGGTGTGGAATCGACAATCTTTATTACTGTATGAACTGTGAAACCAAGGCCCGTAGACAGCAAGGCACTTGGCCAGATTACAGCTGAATAACTAGTCACTTGGATGTGGGCCGATTGGAGCTAGGTACTATCGTAGCCGGCTTGCAGCTAAGTACCATTGTCGCCACGGAACTGCATACAGCTAGGTACCATGGTGGCCGTCTTGCAGCTAGGTACCATTGTGGCTGAGACCCAGTGGGCCGTCTTAGCAGCTAGGTCAGTAGCCGGCATGGGACCGCTTGGGTCGATAAGATGTCGTTGTTGGTATTTCTTAACTTCACAGCTAGTGGCGCGTCTAGCGCGAACGTGTAAGAACACCCGGGTATACTGACGGGTGCGAACGAATCCGCAAGCGCACGGATACACCGTTGTAGCACTTCTCCCAAGGAGTATTCCAAGGGTATCGAATCCAAGGAACGATGTGCACTATCTTATATTCTAGTATAACGGTCCAAGGACACCACACAACAGCAGATAGGGTAGAGAGGATTCCTGCAGATAGTCATGAAAGCTAAGGTCGATCTCAAGTGTATGCACTCGCTTCAGGCACCGGCTCACCTCCTGGTTATGACAGGTGGCTCTGGCCTTTGGCTCTATGATGTATCCGAACGTGGAGGAATACGAAGGGTCCAACGGCTGTCACTACCGCGGCCTACCTCTAACTATCCGTGGATACAAGGCAAACGAAGGATAACCCGTAGTCTAGACACCACGTCTACACCACCGATCACTACTATAGCCTGACTACGTCTGTCGACCCGTAGCCCTGCTAAAGCACTCCGTACAAATATGGAGTGACAAACCCGCGAGGAAGAGACCTGATCTAACTATACGACTACCCAGACAAGGAATCACGAATGCCACTTTAATCTAAATAGAGCATATGTGAATATCCACTTTGGTCTAATTGACTACAGACATACAAACAGATATGAGAGCTTAGAGCCCACACCATAAGATCAAAAGGGTTGTGTTCTAAGAATACAAGCCTCTAAATCAAGAACAAGTGAAGAACACAAGAACATATCACATGAATATGAAAGGTCACTTTAGTCTAATTAGAAAATACTGAAATACTCACTTTACTCTAAATGAAGAAAAAGAAGCACCCGTAGAGGAAGTCATCAACTCACTCTCTACTCTAATCACCTAAGCCTACCATGGAGAAGGAAGGAGTGTGTTGAAGTGTTGTGTGTGTTGTGTCTCTAAAGGGGGGTCTTCATCTCCTATTTATAGTGCAACATGGACCAGGTTCGGGCGTTTCAGCACATTTCCCCCGTACCAAAACGAGCTCCTGGACCAATCACGGATCACCACGTGGAAACAGATCCTGGGGGGCCTCTATGGCGGTTCGGCCGATCCTGGGGTTCGGCCGAACCCCAGGTGGCGTGAACAGTGCTCGAGGTGTCAAAACCGTGAGAACCGGATCCTATGCGACGAGAACCGGAGAGAACCAATGCTGAACCGAGAGGAAAAATAGTGAACCGGCGCAGACCAGAGGAAACCACGCCACCGCCTCTGCACCAGCCAGTCCTCGCCTGCCACGCGTCGGCCCGGTCCGGTCCAGCGCCTCCCGCGCTCACGCGCGCAGCGATCCGCGGGAGC
>CM014273.1:3632903-3698600 GCA_004135705.1 Alloteropsis semialata | reverse complement strand
TTCCCGCGCAGATGGCGTACGGCCGCCGGGGTGCTGACGTCATGCTGATGTCAGCACCTCGTATTATCTTCCCCTTTCAATATCTTCTCCATATGGGCTCCAAAATATTTGAATAATATATCCATCTCGATCGTCTCGACGAGCCCGTCGCAATGGTGCAATCCATCTTGGCATTTGAGGCTGTTTGTGATGGTGATAATTTCGTGCCTCAGTTATGCATTCTCGTATTTGTATCATTTCATGCACATTTTAGTGTCTCCTGCAATAAAAGTCAGAAACACCAACACTTGTGGAACTTGTCAGTATAAGCCCCTATTCTAGTGTGGATGTTCACATTTCATTCACATCATGCAGGAATTGACGGCCTAAAAGTGGTACTTAACAGTCGTCAACAACTCCCCCACACTTGACCTTTGCTCGTCCTCGAGTGAAGGAGAACGGACTAAGGCAAGACATGATATCCAAAGGTATGAAGCGAGCATAAGAGATATTCCAAACCATACCTTGTACTTGTGAACTTTGTGGAGTGTCTATCATGTCATCTTGGGTAGTTGAGGAGTGGAACGATCATGAATTAAATCACTTCTACTCATCATGTCAAGCAACTTGGGGTTTTGCAATAAATTTTCAAAACAAACCTTGCTTAGCTCCTCATTTGATTCTCTTGAATCGCTCAATATGTATATGTCCTCACCAAGGCATTAGAATTGCCTTTCTTCATCCTACTTCTAATGATGGTATAAAGATAAGGCATACTTGCATCACATGTATTGCAAAGTCAAAGACCGGATCCAAGGAGAAAAACAGTTCATACAATCAGATCAAGATGTGCACGTGTATGAATATGGTGGATGGAGGATAGAATGTGAATGGAAACTCCTTTTTGTATGGTCTCTCTCCCTCATAAAATCTTTAGAGAACATGGCTATCTTTTCTCTCTTTTTTTCTTTTTCTTGGACCTTCATGTGTCCAACCTTTTTTTTGAATAGATGGACCTTCATGTGCCCATATTTTTTCGATAGCCATGTCTCTTTTGTAACAATAAATCGGAAAGGTAGAGAGAGACCAACACATATAGTGGAGCATTTATTTTGTGGAATGGATGATGGTACAATGCTAACTTCCAGTGTAGAAGCATTGCAAGGGGAATATGGTGTGCACATGAATCTTGATCATGAAAGCATGAAAAGAATTCTCACAAGGGTCACAACAATTTGGCAAAGCTCAATGCAACACAAGCAGCATATGTGTAGAAAGTTTTCAAGAAAACTCATCATATGGCTTTGGTAGGACTTTGGCATATCAAAGAGGAGCTTCGCAAATGGTTTTCAAGATTTTTCAAATAAAATTCCCAAGCACTCAAACATTAAGAGCGAAGATCATATCATCAAACCATATCGCAAACACCAACTACTTGGATGAGCATGAGTTCCGTAAAGATATTTGTTCACAAGCATCAAGATGATAGGTAAGGAATAAAACATATGCAAGCCAACCATAGGAAACATGTAGAACAGGTGTAGCATGCTGATACATTTCATCGAGTTTGATTTTATATGATCGGATTTAAACATCATTCAAAACTCATGAATCAGAGAGAGATAGAGATAGAGGGTGCACATACCATCGCTCGTGAAGGGATAGGAACCAAGGAAGACTAATGGTGGTGCAGCTGACCCATGGGGCAGCCGACCCACTCTAGTTTACCTTGCTCCTTGTCATGATGGCGCAGTCGATGTTGTGCAACCTACGTGTGGGAGTTCTCAAGTGAATATGTCGATGATGAACTCGAGAGAACTCCCCCCACACTGGTGATTGATCCTGGTGCTGTTCTTCAAACGAAAAGTTGAAACAAAAGAGGGGCTCTACTGGTTCGAGAACCAAGGAGCCTTTATTCAAATTCAAATCTTTTTGGGTTTTCATTTTATTTTATTTGTCACCATGTGTTCTAACTCAAACAAGGCTGGATTAAGGTTACAACATCATGAGCAAAGGAGGTTATAATTACCTTGAACCCATGAAGGGTTATATGTACCTCCTTTGTATGTTGTGCAACATAAATCTGGTGCCTTGTCTTACAGTCCCATTTGAAATGAGCTCGATGACTTACCCATTTGGAATGATTTCCTGGAAGGGTTAGTCCACATACATGCAACCAATATCTATGGAAACATAACTCTAAGGTTCATCAATCAAAACTTGACACCATGTCTTGCTTTGACTGAAGAAGGCAATTTTAACCTAAGCACCATGCTTAATTTAAAACAGCCTATGAATGTATGACATGTACATGCATTCAAACCAGAGCACACGAGCATAGATAAAGGGAGCATGAAAACATGATCAAGCTCCATCCAAAGGGAACATAAGCATGAGCAGAAAACAAGTGAACCTCGGGCAACCTCCCGGAAGGGCTTTGTTTAAAGTCAAAAGCAGGACATACCTGAAGAACTTACCATGGCATGTGGATGGAAGTCCGGAACAGTGCCGTGGCAACTCCTTATCTTTTTTTTTTCTTTTCTTTTATTGGAGCAAGATGCAAGAGCTAACATCATCTCCAAACCAGGATAAGATTTGGGACGAGAGGAACTTTACTCGGGATGCTCACATGTCTCCCCCACACTTGGAGTTTGCATTGCTAGGCAACACAACTCAAGTGTGTAGAGATCAAGCTTCCTTTTGTAAATGTTCTCTCACCAAGTCTTACCAAGGTGTCGTAGCTGATGTAGCTCACATGCTCTTAGGCATCACCTGTCCGTCATTCTTCTCAATGTCCACCTGAAAGGTTAGTGACCAAGAATACCCGAAGGACAACTTATCCTAACAACATGCTCTTGCTTTTATTCAAAGGGAAAACAAATCTAACCTAGCCATCCGGGCTATCTCCTGGCAGTGCTTTGTTTATGGTCACAAGCTCGACCATGGGAACATCCTCTTGCAGCTATCATTGGTGATGTGTCCCCTCACCACCAATTGCAGATGTGTCGATGAAGCTTTAGCTGCAAGATTAGTGCCAAGAGTACACACGAAATCTGATATGCTTATGGTAAACATATGCATCTACAACCAACCTTCTAAACTTTCTGCAGAAGAGGACCATAAGGTGGTCGTAGTCCTCGCGTGCTCTCGGGGCACTAATCATAGCTGACTCTGGAGAGGCATGATGCAAGCATGGTGTATGTGGTACATCAAGAATGAAACTACCATGCTTGTCAATGGAATCCTTTCCTATGGACTCCAGAGTCGGCGCCTCATAAAGTTCCATGGCCCATGGGTTCTCCATCTCAAGAGAGTCATCGTGGGAGATTGTTGGTATTTCTTAGCATCACCACTTAGAGTAGTGATGGTACTAGAGATACTTCATCGTAAATCTAGACGTTACAGATATTCTGCAAGCGCACAGAAGTACGTTGTAGCATTTCACCTGGGAGTATTCCAGAGTATCGTTATTTGTTTATCCGCAGGGAAAGCGTTTAGTTAAGAGAGAGATGTCATCCCATGTAATTACTTACATCAGCATTAATATACCATAATCTAAACAGGGGTAAATGATATAGAAATGAATGGGTAGTGTGACACACAGAAGTTCATTGCTCATCGTAATGGTAGTCTTAGTTAGTCAAAGTACATTAGTGTAGATTACAAAGGATTCATTAGCATCATACAAATGTGACTTGGATATACTACAATACCCTATACAAGCTCAATCAATGATCATATACAAGAGGACATATCGAGGTATCCAGTGGTTCCCTCATCAAGGGACGACAGTAGGACGTCTTATCATAAAGGCCTAATACCCACTCCCGTACGTGGAGGATTACAAAGGACGGACAGGGCTGTCACCACCTGCCGCCTACCTCTACTAATCCGTGGGGCAGCGGTACCCTCAACAGTATTCCATATCCCAAACACCATGCTTGCAATATGATATACAACTCTATCTATCACGTTAATAAATAGAGCAACCAAGAGGCACATTGAGCCAATGACATTGCATACATTCACTTGATCAAGGTGTAAGACATAAGTAGTATATACTAAGTAGATAAAGCATGAGAGGCACAACATAAGTATGAAGGTATTTCCATTAAGCTCAGAGTATTACAAGTAAGTAAGAGAATACAAGAACTGAACTCTAGAACTTACCAAGACTCCTCCGGAAGCCCTTCAGAAGATCTAACACTATGACTATCACTACTAAGACTAAGACTAAGCTTGTAGCAAGGAGAGCTCTTCTTCTGGTGTGTGTTGAGTACGGCGCCCTTTGCAGGTATTTATAGCATCACAAGGGCGGTTGCAGCCGGCCAGAGGCGGTTGAAGCAGTTAGGAAGTGGGCCTGGGTCGGCCGAATCTCCCAGGTCGGCCGACCCTTGGATCCACCGTCTTCAACTCTCCACGGCTCAGATGTCATCTCCATGGCGGTTTACAGCTTCAGGTCAAAGGAGAGCCGAGTTGGGCGGCGGGCGGATCGGCCGACCTGGCTGGGTCGGCCGACCCCCAATAACCGCCATTAGGGCCCACCTTCCTCTAGGAGGCTTACATGTGGGTCCTAAGGTCGGTTCCAGTTGGGTACTGTAGGTTTGGGTACATTTGTCTCTGGTTGTGGGCCCTTCAATCCATGTGATGGACATGTGGCTCATCCTTCACCCTTAACTTCCACCGACCATGAATCAACGTTCAAGATCCTTCCTTAGTGTGCTTCTTGACCTGTGTAAGAAATGGGCTTGACCGGGGTCCAGGCCAGGTCGGCCGACCTGGGTTTGTGCCCAGTTTCGTCCATCTTTTGCACCGTAGTCCCTGTACTCAAATATATTCCAGATATGCATGGTATACTATTATTTGAATACTAATGTCTAAGTTATGCTTTGATCTTTATTGGTTTCTGAGCCTATTGACGGTCGGATTTCTTGTTATAAGGACCGTCAACAACTCCCCCAAACTTAGCCTTTGCTCGTCCCGAGCACAAGACTAAAACCTTTAGGCTCAGTGGATCAGGAGTTGCTTCCTCATTACTCCTCAAAAGTACCAGTGGTTCAGCAAGATATTCTACCAAAAATTGAATAAGCTAGTAAAATAAACTTCCCTAATTACCTTGGCCTTTTATGGGGCTTGTAGCTTCTCCTTGTCTTGGGCGGTTGATGGCTAGAATGACTTAGATCAAGCACCTTGCCTTCTACCTTGCTAGACAATCAAACCGGAGGTTTTGGAAATTTTTCAAAAGAGCAGAGTTCCTTAGGTGGTACTCTCGAGTCACTTATGGTGTATTTCCTTACCAAATTCTCTCTCAACTCTCATGTCACTCATTGGAGTGGAGCTTGTGCTAGGAGAGCTTTATAGCATACTTGTAATGCACATATTGTAAAGTCAAGATCAGGATTCAAAGAGAAATAAGTCATACTCTCAAACCAAGATGTGCACGTGTGTGAATGGTATGGTAAATGATAGCTCTTTTTTTCATGGTTTTCTCTCCCCCTAAAAAAAGTTCTTTTAGAGACATGGCTATATTATTTGAACTAAGAGCCTTCATGCGCTCTCTCTTGTATATTATTTTTTTTACATACTTGGACCTTCATGTGTCCAATTTTTTTTTCTTTTTTTCAGCCCATGTCTCTTTTTGCAATAAGATGGGGAAAACACCATATTTTATGTAGAGCTTTTATTTGATGAAATGATGAGTGTCATGTTCACTTCTAGAGTAGAAGTGTAACATGTATTTGGTGGCGTGTGCGTGATCTTGGCTTTAAAAGCATGAAGTAAATCTCTAAAAATCACAATGACCTTGACAAAACTCAATGCAAAAGCAAGTAGCTTCCGTAGGGGTTTAAAACAATATGAGCTTTGGTAGGGAATTTAGTCACCATAAGGAACTCTTTATTTTATTTTTAAAAGAGAAACTCCGGTTATCAAGTCTAGCTTAGTGAGATCTTAAGGTGACTCAAGTTTTGTCATATCATAGCTAACAACAACCTAGACTAGAGCTTGCATATGCTACCCACAGATAGACAAGATAACAGAAAAGATCATGTTCAACCAGCAAACTCAAAACTTAGGAGAATAGCAGGTTGAAACATAGGCACAAGAAAGAAATAAGAGCAACTATTCATCATATCCAAAGTAAAGATTTTAAGCATGGACTTTCAGACATTAAGGGATTAACATGAATAGCTCTCATTTACTAACTTTATTTTGAAAAGAAAAACTTTATTTGGTTAGTACTTACCTGAACTTACCTGAGCTGAGGGTCCTCCCCCAAGCTAACTTGTTGACACCGATGAACCTGTCGGCGCAGGACTCGTGTTTTACGTCGTCGAGCGAAGACGTCTCCGATGTGGGATTCAACTTGATGAAGCAGCATCTGACCCTGGAGATGAGGATACAGATGATTTAACCTGCCATACCTGTTTTACCTTCTTATGGCGGTCGACAGCTTGCTCCGGTGTTTTCTTTGTCTGTGCTTTCGCACCTCGTGTAGACTTCTTGTTGTGTTTTGCATAATACCAGATGGGAAAGTCCTTTTCCCAGAAGTTCTCCATGAACTTGATCAGGCTGTCCTTCTCTAGAGGTGTCACCTCCTCTTCTTTTACGTTCTGACTGTTTCTCCCATACTTGATCTTGATCATGGAGCACTGCTCCACCTTTGGCCTGAACTCAAACTTCTCCTTCCTTCCATTAATGTTGAGCTGGATTTCTCCAGCACCCACATTAATGTGAGCATCTGCTGTGCTCAAAAGGTCGCCCAAGGATGAGCGACGAATCGTTGCTCACGTCCATGTCCAGAACCACGAAGTCGACAGGAACGAAGCAATCCCGGATGCGCACCGGAATGTCCTCGGCTATCCCCTCCGGGTAGCGGACCGTGGAATCGGCTAACTGCAGTCTCATGGGAGTAGGGGACAAGGTAGTATAATTAAGGCGGTCAAATACTACCTTTGGCATGACGCTGACACTTGCCCCCAGATCATAGAGTGCATGCTCAAAGCGCTGTGTCCCAATTGTACACGTGATGGTGGGACATCCTGGGTCCTTCTTCTTTTCCGGGACCCTGTTTAGGATGGCCGCACTGCACTCCTCAGTCAGCTTCACGACCTCGGTACTTGGGAGTGGACGTTTGTTGTTGAGAATGTCCCTCAAGTACTTAGCATAGGTTGGTACCTGCATAGCATCCAGCAATGGCACATGTATATTTAACTTTTGAATCACTTCTACGAACCTGGCGAATTGCTCATCCGCGGATGGTTTCTTTTGACATTGCGGGAATGGCAACACGTTGCTGTCATAGAACTCATGTGGTGCACTTTGTCCAGCCGGTGCCAGCTCGGCTTCAGGCTCTTCTTCCACTTCTGGGATCTCCTTCCTTGGTGCTGCTGTCTTCCCTGCATGGTTAGGTGGGACTGGATCCCGAGTAGCCTTACCGCTTCTCGTAGAAACAGCTTTCACATTCTCAAAAGACGATTCCGGTTGCCCAGGAATTCGCCCCTTGTCACTAGAAGGGACAGAAGCTGCTAGCTGAGCTAATTGAGTTTCTAGCATTTTGTTAAAGCTTAGCTGGCTCTGGAAGGTGGAGGACAAACTTTCTATCTTAGAATTTATGCCCTCTAGAGCCTTATCATTAGCAGCAAGCCTCTTAGAGATAGATTCATTAATCCTGGATTGACCAAGAACTAGATCTTTGAGGGAAGGTTGGTTGGAGTAAGAATTATTATTGTTACCTCCCTGGTAGAATGGGCGTTGCTGATTCCAGTTCCCTTGAGGCCGGTACCCGTTGTTGCCATTCACGAATTGTACCTCCTCTTGCATTTCGGGGCAGTTGTTCCCCGAGTGGCCAGTCTCTCCACAGACTTCACACATCATGTGTGAGTCCAGTGGCCCTTCGTTGTCGGCACCTCCATCCTGGGTGCGGTCATCAAGGCGCTTCATGATGAGATCTATCTTGGCGGCCAGCATGTCCACCTCCTTCACGGTGTGCATACCGCGTTTACGTCCTTGAAGGCGGTCGTCATTCCAGGATTGGTTTGACACCATCTTCTCAATGAGAAGCTTAGCGGCGGCCACGGTCAAGGAGAGGAATGCCCCTCCAGCAGCAGCATCCATGTGTTCACGGGCTGTCTGGGACAACCCATGATAGAAGTTCTGAAGCAGGAGCCATTCTTGCATGCCATGGTGGGGGCATGCCAGAATGTAGTCCTGGAAGCGATCCCATGCTTCCGGAACAGTCTCCCCGGACTCTTGCTGGAAGCTGGAAATTCTTTCCCGCAGGGCATTGGTTTTCCTAATGGAGAAGAACTTCGCCAAGAAGGCGTTGGAGCACTTGGTCCACGTATTCACCGCATCACGGTTGGAATAGAACCATTGTTTGGCTCTACCCAACAGCGAGAACGGGAACAAGCGGAGCCTGATGGTATCTTGATCCACTCCTCTGATGGTGATGGTGCTGCACACTTCCAGGAAGTGCTGTAAGTGAGCACTGGCGTCCTCGTTGGCTTTCCCACAGAAGGGGCTAGCCTGCACCATGTTGATCAGTGGGGCCTTTAGCTCGAAAGCATGGTCCCCCACCTCCACTGCTGGTCCCGTAGGGATCTGAGCAGCGGACGGGGCGGAGTAGTCACGGATGGTCCTGTCGGCCATAGCTTCTTCTGGTTGAGGTGCTACGGGAACGGGTTGTTCTCCTTGGTTGGAGGATTCTCCGATGACTGGTTCAGTTTCTGACAAAAACACCTGAGGGATTACGACACGGGAATGTACCCTCCTTCCTATGGTGTTTGGGTTTTCAACGTAGTTGGATGGTAGTTGGAAACCAGTCATGCACTACCTGTTTCACATCACAGAGAAGCAGAGCAAAGGGTAAACTTGCTAGATTACTGGCAATTAATCCTGTTGTATTAAATACATGGATGATCAAATCTCTTTAACCATTGCTTTCCCCGGCAACGGCGCCAGAAATGCTTGTTGGTATTTCTTAGCATCACCACTTAGAGTAGTGATGGTACTAGAGATACTTCATCGTAAATCCAGACGTTACAGATATTCTGCAAGCGCACAGAAGTACCATCAACCCAAAAAAGCTTCCATTCTTCTCCAAACTTTTTATGGCCTTCAAACATGTCTCTGGATACTACATGCTCAAATTTGGCACAATTCTAAATCTGTTTGCTATATTTAAAAATTTTGTATATTTCTTATTATTTTTTTTGTACACGCCCGATTTGAACTGGAAGTGCATGAAATCATAGACTAAAGTTAGTGCAAAAATGATATTCATGTTTTTCAGTCCTTTTTAAGACCTTTACCATGAAATTAGACACAATTTGAAATATTTTGTTCCCAAAGCATGGTGAGGAAGTTGCCGTTGAAAAGTTTTTAATTGCATAAAATCCAAACGAAGTTT
This sequence comes from Alloteropsis semialata, assembly GCA_004135705.1. Taxonomy (NCBI): domain Eukaryota; kingdom Viridiplantae; phylum Streptophyta; class Magnoliopsida; order Poales; family Poaceae; genus Alloteropsis; species Alloteropsis semialata. The sequence continues at coordinate 3,689,212 of CM014273.1, read as the reverse complement.
GAAAATCATGAAATTTGACAAGAGCTCATGATATCATATGTTGATGTTATGGTAAAAAGTTGAGAGTGTTTTGAAGAAGTGGACACGTACGCTATGTAGAAACCGGAACATCTCAAAGGAAGTTTCAAAGAATTCTAACTCAACTGACTAGGTTTGGAGTATAAGTGAAATTCGAATTTGGGTTGGACTTCAAAAAAATTTCTATAAGTAATATACAACATAGCTCGTGCCATGTTAATTTTTGGAATTTTTTCGAATTAGATAAGCAATTTTAGTACATTAATTGGTTTAAATTATGTTTGCCTGTGTGTTGACACACGGCAAAACCAAATCTTTGCCGAGAGCCGACTCACGACAAACACGCGCGGGCCCACACGTCAGTTACACCAACTCTTTGCGGCGTGCGGCTGCCAGGTGGCGCCGGTTTGCCGTGAGCCTTGGATCTGGCTCACGGCAAACCAGTGCAGGGTTTGCCGTGAGCCGTGGATCTGGCTCACAGCAAACCCACGCACACCCTACACTCCACTGCGCCCAAACACACACTACTCCATAGCCCACAACGAGCGTCGGCAACGACGTTTGAGGATGCCAGGTCCGGCGCACTATCAAGGAAACCATAACCTCCGCCAGTATACGCGTAGATATGTATGTGAATTTATTTCTTTATTCTAACGCTCAATTATGCATAATTTGTAATCATCTTGTGGTTTTCCCGCAGTCTCGGTCACATGGTGGCCAGCCTATTGGCGAGCTTGAGGCATGGGGTTTGGCACACAAGGGCAAGGCCACGTCCGACATCACCTTCAACGAGGCCGACCCGCCCGAGGCATACACCAATCCGACAATCTAGCCCCGCATTACTGGGTACAGCACGATGGCAAGGGAGGTCCATGGGCCAGAGTTCGAGCCGAGGATGGCGCCCCTTGATGGAGATGTCATCATGAGGATGGGACAAGGCAAGAAGCATGGTCGGTTCTTCGTTGGTGACAGTCTCCTCAACCAGGCCGATGTTCGGACTCTCTCACAGATTCGATCTACGAGCTCGAGCTCAAGCCCGGCCGTACAACAACGGCCGAGCGCTGAACAGAGCTTGCTAGAGACAGTCCAGGTTATTTATATTTTATGCGACGTTCATTGAAATTTACATGTGTTTGCTTTGTATTCTAATGTTTGGAATAAATATTGTAGGCCCAGCTTGTAGCAGAGAGGGCCTAGCGGGAGAGGGCCGAGCAGGCCAGCCAGCAGCAGATCCAAGAGATCAAAGAGGCCAACCAGCAGCAGCTTGCAACGATGCTTCAGTACGTGCAGAGTCTTGGATTGGTGGTACAACAAACGGCGCCACAGGTGCAACTCCCTCAGCCACCACCGATCCTCTTCCGTCCTACTCCTCCACCGGGTGAAATTACTCCGGTGAGTTACTTTCCAACCTTACCCTTTCATTTCTCGTAGTGACTTAGATCTTAAAATGATGGATAAACCTAAAATGACTTAGAAAAGTACAATGATGGTATACACACTCAAAACCTTGTAGTGACTTTAAATCTTGTACAGAATCAATCGGCGGGATCAAATAATTAGCCTACATCCCAAGGCATGTCGCCGCCTCAGGTTGTCGGGTGGGGGCAATGGCCTCACGGCTCTTCTGGCACGATGTGGCAGGGCCAGTGGATGCCGCAGCCAGGAGTGGGGCCATTGCCGGGTCAGGGATCTCTCCACAGTTGGCCGGGTCAGGGATCGCCCCCCACGTGGCAGGGTCCTGGACCAACCCACACGTGGCCGGGTCAGTGGCCACATGGGCCAGCCGGGGGGTTGCAGTCGCGGACTGGGGGATCGGCATCGCAGTCGCCGCAGGGGCCGTCGGGTCAGTGAGTATGAACTTGCATGTTTTCTTTGCATTAGGACAACCTATTACTTGTATGGACTTTTCGTTGTGATTGTGGACAACTTGTGGTTGTGGACGATTTGTGGTTGTGGATGAAAGATTCTAGACTTTATTTGTATTTGTGGACTATTTTGTGATGCTTAAACTACCTGTGATGATTATGGTGATATTTGAAATGCCTGAGATGATTATGGTGATATATGAACTGCCTGTGTTTGATTGGGGTACCATATATAAAACTGGTTTAATTAAAAAAAGAAAAATGGGTTTGCCGTGAGTATTGGCAAAAGCTCTCAGCAAAGATGTTGCGTTTGCCGAGAGCTTTTGCCACAGCTCACAGCAAACATGTCGTGTTTGCCGAGAGCTTTTGCCACAGCTCACGGCAAACTTGCCATGACGTGGCACTACCGAGGCAGCTTTGCCGTGAGCTGGCTATCTGGCTCTCAGCAAACAGGAAATTTTTGCCGTGAGCCAGAAGCACAGCTCACGGCAAAGCTTGCCGTCACCGTGACTCTCCTCCGCCAGTTGGCGGAGGGATTGCCGTGAGCCGTCCTTCGCTCACGGCAAACATTTGACGTGGGTAGTAGGTCCGGCTCACGGCAAAGTTGCTCTTTGCCGGCAACCTAGTTGTCGTGAGGGCTTTGCCGAGAGCTACTCTCGGCAAACTCTTTGCCGAGTGTAATCAGGCTTTTGCCAAGAGTAGCCTGCTCACGGCGTACTCGCGATTTCCGGTAGTGCGAAGTGCTTCGAGAAACCTTGGTTGCTTTTGAAGAGGCTGCAAAAGGAGCCAAATTAATTTGATGGGGCATGAGGAAGTTCAAGCTTGTTGATGTGCAGGGTCAGATAGCCAAGTTGAAGATACCATGCTTTTGTTGATGTTCAAGGGGCATGCTTTTGTTGATGTGCATGGTCAGATAGCATGACCATTGTAAAAAATGTGATGCACAAGTTAAGGCCTAGCTAGCTTAGATGGACAAGTTAACTGTTTGTAATAATTATCTTTATTCATGTGGACAAGTTATCTTTATCTGTGTGGACAAGTTATCTCTCTTATGATGTCTGTTTTGTCTCAAAAGATATGTGTTGATTGTGCCTGTATGTCGAAATGGGAGCCATGAGAGATCGAGCTGACCTGTCAATGAAGACAGACAAAGGAGACGTGGATTCACAAACCCGCGTCTCCAATGATGGACCATATTTTGACAGATTGTTTATATGCAGCATCTCTGCCTCTCAGCCAAATGTGCTTTGCACAGAAGAAAATTTATTGCACAAAAATAAAAACATACATTTATCTTACAGGCCAAACATCATACAAGTTATCTTACAATATTGGAGTGAGGGATAAGGGTACCCCATGGGGCCCACTGGACAGGCCCCATCCGCCCTGCAAGGTGGGACCATTCCAGGTCAACAGCAAGTCAACTCTGGCGAGTGGACCCTGCTGGCAGGAGGCCGGCCGAACCTGACAAGAGGACCCACTCGTCGGAGCACAAACCACGCGGCGCCAAGAAGCTTGGCACGCACTCCAAGACACTTGGCCGACTCAGATTAGAACAAATCTAGCAGGATATCTCTTGTAACTTAGATAGAAAATAGATTTCCTTGTAACCAACTCGGATAAGGATCCTAGAAGATTACGGCTGGGCTCAGAGTCCCAACCGACCTTGTAAACCCTAGACCGTCAGCCTATATAAGGCGGGCTAGGGCGCCTTCCGAGAGACAACACACGACAACATCATCACGACTCCCAAGCAATACAAACCACCACAAACAGGATGTAGGGTATTACACATCTCGCGGCCCGAACCTGTATAAACCCTTGTGTCCTCGTGCCCTCACGATCACCATCAAGTTCTTGGGTCTACGATCACCTCTCCTGAAATCAACCACGTGGGTAGCCCCCAGGTGGACTGCCGGACCACTAAATCCGACAGTTGGCGCCAGGTAGGGGGGATCGAGATCCTCAGCGCAACTTGATGGCCTCCAACTCCGGCGTCGTTTTCCCCGAGAGCATGAAGGACATCCTCGCCGACTCGCCGTCAATCTCCTTCGGCTCCTTCGGTTCTCTAGAAGCGGACGACTTCCTCGCCCCCAGTGAACCGACCTCCACCGCATCCGCCGCCACAGAGCGAAAGCCGGCCTCCGGATCCGCACCACGTGGCAACTCGCCGTCGCTCGCAAACTCCACCGACCTCCTCAGCTCGGCCTCCATGAGCAGCGCCACCTTCAGCACGGCGGACTCAGCGCGACGATCTGGAGCGCCAACTCCTTGCGGTGAAGCTACCTTGAGGGCCCCAGAGATCCTCGAGAGATCCCATCCACCCAAACATGTCGATCTGTTCGAAGGGATAGATCGCATCAGTCGCACACTGGCTGAATGCGTTGAGCTCGGCGAAGCTGCACTTAGCGCCGCAAGAGCCTCACGGGAATCATCTCCCATGCCGTACGGCCTCAGCAGCCCGGCCAGCGTGTTCTCCAGGGAACTCGCCTACAGGAACCAGATCTTATCTGGCACCTCCTCAGTCCAGATCCAATCTGGCACCCAGAGCCCGACCTCTGATTGTGGTGTCTTCCAGAGACCACGCATTGTCCTCTTGCCCAACCCAGTACGCGGTGAGTCCAGCCCGGACAAACAGGCCCTTGCCGTGTCTGCAGACGAATCTCCCCGTGATGGAGAGACGGAGTCTCAAGAAGCAGCACGTGAAGACAGGAATCGCGCCCGAGCTCAAGCTCGCGAGCGCGAAAGGAATCAAGAAGCCGAAGTCGCCGACAACATCGCCGCGGAGGCGGCCGCCGCTGCCATGCCCCCGCCCCGACGGGATGATGCTCCAGAAGCTGCGAGGCGCCGGGCTCACCATGTCGCGCCTCGCAATCTACGCGAAGACTTCAACCGCGTATTCCGTACGCCTCAGGCCAACCTCGGGGCGGCCATTAACGAGCTTCACAACTTCCCCGAGGACGATGAGCGCTTCCAGCGCTTCAGGGCCTACCTCGAGGCAGCAGGCAACCAGCTGGAGCAAGGTCAAACCCGCTCCCGTAGATCCAGATCTACGCACACGCGGAACTCCCGCAGCAACTCTGCCCACGCCAGACCTGCTCGATCCAACCAGACGGGAGGAGCTCAGATGGAGTGCATCCCGGAGCGCGGAGCCCAACCTGCGGGACGTCATCAACAGGAGGGACATCCGCGAAAACCTCGACGCCCGCCACCGCAACAGAGACGAGGCAGAGCTCCGACGCCGCCTCGAGTACGACCGAGACTTCGGTGCCCCAGGCCTCCATGATGAGGAATGGGAGAATATCCGGCGCCAGGATGCCGAGCTGCGCCGCCGCGCAGAATACGAACGGCGCTACGGTCCATTGGGCAACAACGCGCCCGCCCCGAGCTTCGACGATTACTGCCCCAGGGCAAGGCAAGATCCCAACGACGGCGAGCCGCCTCTCGACGGCTTCGCCGCTTTCAGCCCACGGCTCCGAGCTGTGGTATGGCCGGCGTCATTCAAGTCGGTCGTCAACGAGAAGTACCAGGGCAAGACTGACCCCGTGCTATGGCTCAAGACATACAGCATAGCCATCCGGGCTGCTAATGGCACCCCCGACCAGATGGCGGCATACTTCACCGCCGTCATGGGTGACGCACCACTACTATTGCTGGAAATCCTCCCCAGGGAGAGCATTGACACATGGGCAGACCTGGCAAAGGCCTTCACCCAAAACTACCAGGCCACTTACACAAGACCCGGCAATACCCAGAGCTTGGGCAAGGTGAAGCAGGCGCCCGGCGAAACTCTCCGTGACTACACCACGCGGTTTTTTGAGAACCGCTACACCACAGTCAGCGCCGACGACAAGGATGTCATCACCTACTTCCTCGCCGGCCACAGCGACGGAGCCAATCCAGCACCTACGCTGGTCAGAGATGCCCATCACATTCTCCAGAGCTGACCACTGGATCCACCTGCCTGAGCCGGGCTCCTACCCCTTGGTAGTCGGCCCCACTATTGAAGGAGCACTACTCCCGAAAACGTTGATCAACGGCGGCAGTGGGCTCAACATCATCTTCCTAGAGACGCTCAAGCAGATGCGCTTCGACCTCAAGAAGCTCCTGCCCTGCGCCGACCCGTTCTACGGGATCGTGCCTGGAAAAGGGTCATACCCCATAGGGCGGATCACTCTCCCCGTCACCTTCGGTACGGAGCAAAACTACCGCACAGAACACCTCACATTCGAGGTTGTGGACTTCAGGACATCCTATCATGCCATCCTTGGCAGGCCCATGATGGCAAGATTCATGGTGATCCCTAACCACACGTATCTTGTCCTCAAGATGCCGGCTCCAGCCGGAGTCCTCTCCGTCTATGGTGACGTGGAGACCTCCTACAAGTGCGACGCCGAGGCAGTCCAGCTCGTCGAGACCCTGCAGTACTCCGCCAGAACCAGCCTCATGATGGAAGAAGCCAAGAAGACGGACCCGAACTCCCTCACGATCCCAGAGCAGGATCCCACCGCCATCGCCTTGCAGCCCGATCCGGCCTGCAAAAAGATCCGCCTCTCCGACGACGACCCATCTGTTGGCATTTCTTAGCGTCACCACTATTGAAGTGATGGCACTGGAGATGCCTTAATATAAATCTTAGCGTTACACAAGTTCTGCAAGCGCACAGAAGTACATTGTAGCATTTCACCCGGGAGTATTCCAGAGTATCGTATTTATTTCCTCAGGGAAAGCGTATGGCAAAGTAATATATTTTCCAATGTATCAACTATATCATAATCGATACACCAGGACTAGGACAGGGGATAATATGATATAAAGATTTGCATAGGTTGACACACAGAAGGTTTCACTGCTCATTATGTAAGTCTAGTTAATATGAAGGTCCTAAGATAGAACTAGGGATTCTATATACTTCTCACATATGGGTTACATTCATTACAAGTGCATACAGTACAGGCTTAGTAAGGGATACATGATAGAGGACAAATCAAGGAGTCGTGGGATCCCCTCATCCAAGGGTACTGTCACGATGTTTATCACTAAGGCCTGCAAACGCCCAAACCCGAACGGCGAGGATTACAAAGGACGGACAGGGCTGTCACCACCTGCCGCCTACCTCTGAATACGTGGAGTAGGGTATCCCCAATGGTATTCCATAACCCAAACACCATGTTTGTAATATGAAATACATCTTTACCCATTGTACGGATAGGTAAGGAACAATCATAGAGATTCATTGGGCCATTGCCATAACATGCATCCACTATACTAAGGTGTAAGACATACATCTCATATGATGAACACACAAGACTAGAAGTCAAGTAACATAAGCAAGATAGTATTTCCATTAAGGCTCTAAGTCTTACAAATAAGCAAAAGATACAAGATAACTGAGCTCTAGGCTTACCAAGACTCCTTCGGAAACCCGTAGAAGCTCAACTCCTAGAACTACTTCTCTACTAACTAAGACTATAACTTGTAGCAATTGGAGCTCTTCCTTCTGGTGTGTGTTGTACAGGAGGCGTTGGCACCTATTTATAGCACTTGGAGGTGGTTCAGGGTCGGTACAAGGCTGTTGAGGGCGAGTGGGCCCACCCCCGAGTCGGCCGATCTGTGGACGTCGCCCGACCATCAGATGCACCGACGGTACTCATCCACGGCGTAGATTCGGTCCTGAAGGCGGTGTGGATACGCTCCGGAGGGAGGACCGTAACGGCCGCAAGACTGGGTCGGCCGACCTGGTCAGGTCGGCCAACCTGGTCCAGGCACGGTTTGCCTCGGTCTTCCTCTGAGTCGCTGGAATGTGGACCCTGGTGCTCGTGGAAGATGGGTATGGATCTTCGGAGTAACTGTTGATTCTCATGTGGGCCCATAAATCCATGTGCTCCTCCTTATCCTTCTTGTCATCCCTTGGATATAACCGTCATTGATTCAACGTTCTGGATTACATTAACTTGTGCTTCTTCTGTATGACCAAACATGGGCTTGGTTGGACATGAGTCCAGGTTGGCCGACCTGGGTAGGTCGGGCGACCTGGGCCTGGCCCTATTTTCCTTCATCTGTTGGCCCATATCTCCTGTAACCAAATAATCTCCATGTACAAGTGGAACTATGTTATTTGAAATCAAATCCTACTGATCATTGCTGATTTATTTCATTTTACCATGTTGGCGTTACAATATTTTCATGACTTAACAAGCGCCAACAAACTCCCCCAAGCTAAGACCTTTGCTCGTCCCGAGCAAAACTTGGAGAGTTAGGAACTTAGGATCAGAATTGCTTACTTCCCATAAAAGATATTTTTCAACAAGAAATCTATTTATGACTTGATTAAGTTGGCAAAGATCAAATCATCCTTTTTACCTTATCACTCATGGGGCTTTTTTGCTTTTTCTTCATCTTAAGTGGTTGAAAACCAGAACAACTTAGCAAGAGTGCTCTTCCCTAAACCTTTGTTCCACAATCACACCGGAGGTTTTAAAGAAACTTTTGCAAAGAAAACAAAGCTCCTCAAGTCGCTCGTTTGGTCTATACCTCTACCATCACTCCTCTCAATTTCCCTCGACAGCATATACAAGTGGGGTTCATAACTGGGAAACTTTTGTTTCACATGTGCATTGCTTATTTTGTTGAGTCAAATCCAGGATCACTGAAGAATTAAATCATGCACTCAAATTGGAGTGTGCCAGTGTGGATATGTGGTACTGGAAGAACGGACTCCTTTAGAGAATTTTCTCCTTTAGGAAATTTGTCATAAAGCATAATTTTCTTCTTTTCTACTTTCTCTCTCTTTTTTTTTCATGGACCAGACTTGTGTCCATTATTTCTCTTATTTTTCTTTCATAGGGAGCCTAAGCCTTATGCCTAGAAATATTTTTGGAGAGAACTCTCTTTGTTTTGGAGTACTTTATTGTAGTGAACAAATGATAGGTATGATGCTTACTTCCAGGATAGAAGTATTGCATATGTGGTGACGTGTACGTGACTCCAATTTTAAGAGCATGAAGTAAATCTTACAAAGATCGCAATGAACTTGACAAAACTCAAAGCAAATGCACATGCTCTTTGTATGTGGTTGGAATATGAGGCTCTGGTAGGACATTCACTCTTCACTGAGGAGTCTAGAATTTTATTCTTTTTGAAATAAAAACTCTGGGATCAAGTTTCACTTTGGTAAAGATAAAGCATCTCTAACTTATTATCTCATAGTTTTCAACAACTTAGAATCAGATCTAGCATTTGCTACCCACAAACTTTAAGTTTTCAAGGAAATCATTGATTTAGGCCAACAAATCCAAGACACAAAAGACTGCCTTATTGAGACTTGAATACATTGGGAAAGTCATAGCAAATATTCATCACTTCCAAACAGAGTTTCCTTTTTCATTCATTTCCATTTTCATCATTTCATTTTTTTTGATGAATAAGAAAAACGAAAAACCAAGAGAGCGGTTCAGACAACTTACCTGTACGGGGGTCCTCCCCCAAGCTGGACTTCACTGCTACTGACGGTACTGCGGGTCGTTCGGGTTGAAACCTTGGGATCGAAGGTAAGCAGCCAGGTTCTGGTTGCCTTCCTGGATACTGCTCTGAAGGGTGTTGTAGTTCTGTGCTGACTGGTCCCACCAAGGTTGCGACTGCTGCACATGCTGGGTTATTGTATCATCAATACGGTGAGTGGTTACCTCTAGGGTTTCCATACGGTTGGATAGCCCATCCATGCTGCTGCGCCAGTCCCTTGCCGAAAAGGATCGTTAGGCGTCGAACGGAGGAGGGCCGCCACTTGAGCTGGACGACTGATAATAGCGCGGGTCTTGGGGGTTCCATTGTGCTTGTGGCGCTTCATGCCATCCCGAACCTCCTGCCATGTATGGTGGAGGAGGTTGCGGCTGCTCCCAGTTCGATCCTGCTGGTATGTACGACGGGGTCGGAGGCTCCCATGCTGCCGTGCCTTCTCCCTGTCGGGACATGCTTCGTATCACCCTTCCTGACACACTTTGCCTGCCTTCCTGTTGCAACTCCAACAAAAGTGTTTTGCATCTGTACAACCAATATTCCGGTACTGGCAACGAAATTCTGGTTGTACTATTATGATAGACCATAATGAGCTTTTGGTCTATAGCATGTGTAACAAGATGACTCTGAACAAAATGGGACTCATCCAGAGTTGGGCGAGGCTGTGGAAGGAACTCAACTCGGTAACTATCCAAAAGGCCCATTGATTCGAAAATGTGAGTAAGCAAAGATGTACATTCAATGGGACCTTGCCTCTTAAAAACACCCATCCATTGATCAATCATGAAAACAACAGGGGAAACTTTTATCTTCTTAACCATTGCATATAGTAGTTTCAATTCATCAATGCAAACAGTTCGAAGATCATTTCGAGGAAACAAAGTCATAGCAATCCAGCGGTGCATAAAACGAAGAGTGGGATTATGGATGTGGCTTGTTCTAGGGGGAGTGCCATCTGTGATACCCGAGATATCCCGCCAAAAGGATTCTCTAACAAAAAGTCTCAACACTTTATCAACTTCCAAGCTACAACGCCTGCTAAAACCCAAGTGACCACTAAGCTGCCTCCAAGAAACGAAATACTCTTCCCTTAAAAAGCGAAAAGTAATCCCTTCCTCAGATTTTCTGAAAGTAGTAAGGAATTGGATTGTTAACAAACGACAACCATCCTCATTAATGCGCGCAAATTCCGACCAACCTACTGCATTCCAAATGGTTTCGAAGTCAGTGGCCATACCTGATTTCTCCATGAGTTCACTTGTGAACACACGCGTGTGATCAAAAGTGCGACCCAGAAGAATGTGATACGCTTCCAGTTCGAGGTTCCCTTCGATGTCGAGTAGGTCGTCGGAGATGAATGTCGGGCGAGGATCATCTTCGTTGTGGTTGCTGCTGGAGCTGTCCCCGTTGCCATCTCCATTGCCACTGCTGCCATTGCCGCCCGCGGATGTGGCGCCAGCACCGGTGTAGTAGTACTGATCTTCGGAAATCTCCATGGAGTGCTGGCTGCTTATCCTTTCCTCGGAACCACCAGCTGATTCCATGATCTCCGTACTGGAGGAGATCAACTCAGTGCTTCCGGAATGTCGGCTCCGCTTTGAGCTCGACCCCTTCAACTTCTTTGCCTGTTTTACGACCCCTCGGAAGATGTTCATGATTCCTGCACAAAGAAAGGCAACAAAAACGACACTTGGAAGACAAAAGGATTAGCGTAAGCAAGTTAGTCGTCCAAGAATTAGTCGTTCTTGCGGGGCGTGGTTGCCCCCACAAAAGTCATTCTTGTGGGTTATGACACACCACAAAATAGCGTTCTTGTGGGATTTTGGTTACCTCCACAACACGTTCAAGAGTTTGAGCATGAAAATAACAGCACCGTTATGCAGAAATGAAGTCCATTTTTTATTTATTTGTTTTTTTTAAACTTAAGAGCTAAAAACTTAAGAACTTAATAGAGGGAGAAGAGAAACTCCGAGGGCGAAACGCAGCTCGGGTTGGGGCGAAGTGAGCAAGCTGCTGGCCAAGGCTTTTTATAGCCGGTGCTCGCCCCTGATCGGCCGACCAGGTGGGGTCGGCCAACCCTCCCGCAGAGGTAATTTGGCCAGGTTTTGATCACGATCGCGTTGGATACCTGGCGTCTGCAAAACCCGTTGAAAACTTTGCAAAAAGAGGAGGCGTGCATCGGCCGATCTGAGCTGGTCGGCCGACCTGTTATGGCCACAGTTGAATGCCACCTTTGGAATTTGTGATGTGCAGCTATGGTGGCCTATGATGGGAATTCAGTGCTCTGCAAAGGCCAAAGGTGTGAGTCGGCCGACGTGCCTTGGTCGGCCGATCAGGGCTCATCTAGGTTCAGGCTCAGCCTTTGTAGAGTGGCACATGGTTCAACGGTGTGATGATTTCCGGGTGCATGAATAGTGTTGGCCAGGTATCCGAGGAGAATTTAAGTGAATGGCTCCAAAGTTTAAGTTTCGAATGCGAAACTTTTGTGAAAAAATTAAACATGCTTTGGGAAATAAATATGCATTGTGAAATAAGCATGGGATACATACCGATGTACGTACCGGTGAGGACTCGTTGTTTTCCATCCGTCGAGTGCAGACGTCTCCAAGATATGATTTAGCCTGATGATCTGGCCTCCGCATTTGAAGCTGATGCAGAGGCTTTGTAACACCACTCCAGTTCTGTTTTCTTCACACAAGGTGCTTTTGATGTTATAGTTTTCAGAGCCTTAACATCTTGTGTGAATTCCTTGGGCAGGGGCAGGAGTGGCTCGCTGTTGGTGACTGGTGGTTTCTGTGGCTTCCATCCATAAATCACCTTGATTTCGGGTCCGTCATGCTTTTGGTATGATTCTTTGTTGATTCCTGCATGATTAGCCAAGATCTCCCGACTGGTTTCTTGTACCACAGCAGCTAACTGAGCTGACTGGGCCTCTAGAATTTTGCTTACGCACAGCTGGTTTTTCACAGCAACTGACAGGGCATGGAATCTAGAAGTTAGATCATTTACCTTTCTCTTAGCAGGTATAGTGTATACACTTCCTCCTTGCTGAGATGGGCCCCAGTTATGTGCTAGGAATAAATCCTTGCACTGCTGCCAAGACTCCATCTTTGCATGGTGGTTGTAGTACCACTGCAATGCTCTACCTGTTAGTGAGAATGGGAATAACCATTGCATTGCCCTTCCTGCTAGTCGATAGCATATTGCTGAGAAATTTCGGAGATGTTCTGCTGCATCTGTCTTTGCCTTTCCGTTGAACGGCTTGGCTTGCACCATGGTAATGTACGTTGAGTCGATCATGAAAGTTTCAATTGCCATTTTGGTGCTTTGATTTCAACCGATGGAAATTGAGGATCACTTGAGTGCTCTCTTCCAGGTGGAAGAGTTCTTCGGCGAATCGGTGATGTACCTTCTGTTTCACAAAAAGAGAAACAGAACAAGGGTAAACCTGTCTAGAGATGGTAGTCAATTGTGACATAGGTTAACACAAAGGTTAATATATTCTCTGGCCAATGCTTTCCCCGGCAACGGCGCCAGAAATGCTTGTTGGCATTTCTTAGCGTCACCACTATTGAAGTGATGGCACTAGAGATGCCTTAATATAAATCTTAGCGTTACACAAGTTCTGCAAGCGCACAGAAGTACATTGTAGCATTTCACCCGAGAGTATTCCAGAGTATCGTATTTATTTCCTCAGGGAAAGCGTATGGCAAAGTAATATATTTTCCAATGTATCAACTATATCATAATCGATACACCAGGACTAGGACAGGGGATAATATGATATAAAGATTTGGGTAGATTGACACACAGAAGGTTTCACTGCTCATTATGTAAGTCTAGTTAATATGAAGGTCCTAATATAGAACTAGGGATTCTATATACTTTTCACATATGGGTTACATTCATTACAAGTGCATACTGTACAAGCTTAGTAAGGGATACATGATAGAGGACAAATCGAGGAGTCATGGGATCCCCTCATCCAAGGGTACTGTCACGATGTTTATCACTAAGGCCTGCAAACGCCCAAACCCGAACGGCGAGGATTACAAGGGACGGACAGGGCTGTAACCACCTGCCGCCTACCTCTGAATACGTGGAGTAGGGTATCCCCAACGGTATTCCATAACCCAAACACCATGTTTGTAATATGAAATACATCTTTACCCATTGTACGGATAGGTAAGGAACAATCATAGAGATTCATTGGGCCATTGCCATAACATGCATCCACTATACTAAGGTGTAAGACATACATCTCATATGATGAACACACAAGACTAGAAGTCAAGTAACATAAGCAAGGTAGTATTTCCATTAAGGCTCTAAGTCTTACAAATAAGCAAAAGATACAAGATAACTGAGCTCTAGGCTTACCAAGACTCCTTCGGAAACCCGTAGAAGCTCAACTCCTAGAACTACTTCTCTACTAACTAAGACTATAACTTGTAGCAATTGGAGCTCTTCCTTCTGGTGTGTGTTGTACAGGAGGCGTTGGCACCTATTTATAGCACTTGAAGGTGGTTCAGGGTCGGTACAAGGCAGTTGAGGGCGAGTGGGCCCACCCCCGAGTCGGCCGATCTGTGGACGTCGCCCGACCATCAGATGCACCAACGGTACTCATCCACGGCGTAGATTCGGTCCTGAAGGCGGTGTGGATACGCTCCGGAAGGAAGGACCGTAACGGCCGCAAGACTGGGTCGGCCGACCTGGTCAGGTCGGCCGACCTGGTCCAGGCACGGTTTGCCTCGTTCTTCCTCTGAGTCGCTGGAATGTGGACCCTGGTGCTCGTGGAAGATGGGTATGGATCTTCGGAGTAACTGTTGATTCTCATGTGGGCCCATCAATCCATGTGCTCCTCCTTATCCTTCTTGTCATCCCTTGGATATAACCGTCATTGATTCAACGTTCTGGATGACATGAACTTGTGCTTCTTCTGTATGACCAAACATGGGCTTGGTTGGACATGAGTCCAGGTCGGCCGACCTGGGTAGGTCGGGTGACCTGGGCCTGGCCCTATTTTCCTTCATCTTTTGGCCCATATCTCCTGCAACCAAATAATCTCCATGTACAAGTGGAAGTACGTTATTTGAAATCAAATCCTACTGATCATTGCTGATTTATTTCATTTTACCATGTTGGCGTTACAATATTTTCATGACTTAACAAGCGCCAACACCGTCCAAGACGACAATGATCGGAGCTAACCTCACGGAGAAATAGGAAGACGCGCTCACCCGGTTTCTGCGGGACAACATGGATATGTTTGCTTGGAAATCGGCCGACATGCCTGGCGTCCCAAGGTGGCGAGCTGAGCACTCCTTGGACCTGAGCAAGACAGCAAGGCCTGTCAAGCAGAAGTTTCGCCGTTTCGCCCAAGATCGCAAGGAGGCCATTAGGGTAGAGTTAAATAAGCTCTTAGCCGCCGGATTCATCCGCGAATGTAAACACCCGGATTGGCCAATCCGGTTCTTGTACCAAAGAAAACCGGTGAATGGAGAATGTGTATCGACTACACCAATCTCAATAGGCACGGCCCTAAAGACCTCTTCCCTCTTCCGCGCATCGACCAAGTAGTCGACTCCACCTCTGGAAGCGTCCTCCTATGCTTTCTCGATTGCTACTCAGGTTATCACCAGATCTCCATGAAAGAAGAAGACCAAGACAAAACTGCGTTCATAACACCATACGGCTCTTACTGCTATAAGTCCATGACCTTTGGGCTAAAAAACGCAGGGGCCACATACCAGAAGGCGATTCAGGAGTGCCTAGCTCCTCAAATCGGTAAAAATGTAGAAGCCTACGTAGATGATGTCATAGTTAAGACCAAAGAGTAAGATAACCTCATCGCCGACCTCCAGGAAACATTCAACAACCACCGCGAGTGGCAGTGGAAACTTAACCCTGCCAAGTGCGTGTTTGGAGTCCCCTCTGGGAAACTCTTAGGGTTCATGGTCAGCCATAGAGGCAAATCCTGTGAAGGTCGAGGCCATAAGATGGATGCAACAGCCCGCTGGCAAGAAGGACGTCATGAAGCTCACCGGGATGATGGCCGCCCTCAGCCGCTTCATCAGCAAGCTCGGCGAAAAAGGGTTACCCTTCTTTAAACTCTTAAAGAAGGCAGACAAGTTCGTTTGGAACGACGAAGCCGCCAAAGCACTTGAACAACTCAAGGCCTTCCTCACCATGGCCCCAGTTATGATAGCGCAAGAACCAGGTGAAATGTTGTTGCTCTACATATCCGCAACGACGCACATTGTCAGCACAGTACTGATTGCCGAGAGGAGTGAGCCAGGGCATGTCTACCCTGTACAGCGCCCTGCGTATTATGTCAGTGAAGTTCTAAGCGACTCCAAGACGCGATATGCACAGCCTCAGAAGCTGCTCTACGCTATTCTCCTGACCTCCAGAAAGCTGCGCCACTACTTCCAGTCCCACAAAATACAAGTGGTCTCCAATTTCCCCATAGGGGAGATACTCCGTAACAGGGACGTCAACGGCCGAGTCATCAAGTGGTCAGTTGAGCTCGGCGAGTTCGACATAGAATTCCGACCTCGAAGTGCAATCAAATCCCAGATCCTAGCAGACTTCGTCGCGGAGTGGACGGAGATCCAGACTCCTCCACCTGTAGACCGACCTGAACACTGGAAGCTGTACTTCGACAGCGCCTTCAACCTGGAGGGAGCCGGGGCAGGTGTCCTGTTCATCTCCCCTCAAGGGGAACAGCTAAAGTATGCGCTCCAGATGCACTACAAGGCAACCAACAATGGTGCCGAGTACGAAGCCTTGATTCATGGGCTCCGCATCGCTGTGACTCTGGGCATCAAGCGCCTCATCACCTACGGAGACTCCAAATTAGTGGCCAAACAGGTCAACAAAGACTGGGATTGCACCAAAGAGACTATGGATGCATATTGCGCTGAAGTCAGAAAGCTAGAAGCTCACTTTGACGGGCTCGAGGTACACTACGTACCCAGAGAAGAAAACCTCGCTGCTGACGCCCTCGCCAAGCTCCGCGCACTTGTCCCAGCTGGCGTATTCGTCCAAGATCTGCGCAAGCCGTCCATTCGCCGACCCAGAGACCTCGCCAGCATCGCCACAACCGATGACTGACGTGGCGATGATAGAAGCTGAAGAAGACTGGCGCGCTCCATTCATTGCATATATTGTCGACCAGAAAGCACCGCCAGATAAAACCGAGCACGAGCGACTTGCGCGTCGCTGCGCCAATTACGTGGTCATAGGGAAAGAGCTTTTCAGGAAAGCCGCCTTCACAGGGGTCCTCATGAGATGTATCCTCCGCAGCAAGGGTATAGAACTCCTCAACGACATTCATGGAGGTTCCGGTGGCAATCACGCCGCATCAGCCAACCTGGTCAGCAAAGCATTCCGATCAGGATTCTACTGGCCCACGGCCATCGCTGATGCAAAACAGCTCGTTCAGCGCTGCAAAGGCTGCCAGTTCTTCGCCAAACAGCAACACCTACCAGCGCAAGCGCTGCGCACCATACCGCCGACCTGGCTGTTTGCGTGTTGGGGACTCGACAAGATCGGCCCTTTCAAGACCGCCCCTGGCAGGTATAAGTACATCTTCGTCGCTGTTGATAAGTTTACCAAATGGATCGAGGTGAAAGCCGCAACCACCGCCAAGTCTGCCAAGGCAGCCAAATTCATTGAAGAGCTGACCCACAGGTTTGGGGTCCCCAACAGGATCGTAACTGACCTGGGGAAAGAATTTACTGACGTAGAGTTCTGGGATTTTTGCCAGGACAACCTCATCGACGTCTACTACTCATCCGTCGCCCACCCAAGGTGCAATGGGCAGGTCGAACGAGCTAATGGCATGGTTCTTCAGGCCTTGAAAGAGCGCATCTACGATGACGCCTCCAAATACGCGACAAAGTGGTTGCAGGAACTCCCACACGTGATCTGGGGCCTACGCACCCAGAAGAGTAGAGCTACAGGGTACTCACCCTTCTTCCTAGTCTACGGCTCCGAGGCAGTCCTGCCCGCCGACCTCGCCTTTGGCGTGCCCCGCATCCAGCACTACGAGGAAGGTGAAGCTGAAAAAGCTCGGCAGGTCGACCTTGATAGCCTAGAGGAACACCAAGTCGCCACAGTCCTCCAGCACGCCCGTCACGAACAGCAGATCCGTCGTTATCACGACAGGAACGTACGCGAGTGCAGCTTCAACGTCGGAGACCTGGTACTCCGACGCATCCAGACAACTATGGACAAGATAACCGCCCCATGGGAAGGCCCTTTCATCGTCAAGCAAGTCATCCAACCCGGCACATACCGCCTCCAGTGGGCCAATGGGGATCCCGTCCCAAATCCATGGAACATCGAGCACTTGAGGAAATTCTATCCTTGAGCCATAACACAGATCTATGTATCTTGTACCCTACCTCCATGCTATGAATAAAGTCTTCATGATCTCCGCATATACTCCTTTTCGCCCGTGTTAAATTTAATCACATTTATTTTCAACCGCCAACCTAACAGTGCATGCCACTTAAACAGTAATCCACGTGATGCTGTCGCCGACCTAAGGGAATCTCTCCCTGCTCCCTAAGCTCCCTTACCCTCGCATCTGAAACTAGCCTTGTGCCTCCTAGACCCCTCTTAAGCTGTAAGACCTCGAGTCATGTACTCACCCTGCGCGCCCCTTACACGTAAGCCTCCACGCAGAGCTGTGTAGTGAGGGTAAGCCGTCCTCTCCGTGAGTAGTGGTTAGCAGGTATGGGAGTCTTACAGTAAAAAGAGAAGGCCTTGAGAGACATAGGAGCAAAATCATAGACGAAGGGTAGGGCGTGATAAAGGGCCCTCCAAAAACATGTAACACCCTGAAAACGTCTTTTCAAAACTTAGTAAATAATTTGCCTAGACTTGAGAGTGATCATGAAAAACTTAGGAAAATAAAACTTTTCGATGAATAAAATCAATCTAGAGCTCAACAAGTTGTTGCATTCATGCCGGTGCATTCGTTTTGTTGTTTGAGTGTAGTCATAGCTTTGTGTTGTTCTTTTCTTTCTTTCTTTTCTCCCGGCCCAGCGGCCCGCAGTCCAACCCAGAAACCCGCTTCCCGGCCCCCTAGAAAACCCACCTCTCTCCCTGGCCGAGCCCTCCCCCACGGCGCCCACATCCCTGGCGCCCCCCTTCCCCCTATCCTGGCGCCCTCCCCTCTCCTAATCCTTTTAGGATTTGGGACCCCGGCCCCACCAACCCTAAACCCTATAGGACTAGGTGCCCCCACCAGCCCCACCCCTTTTCCACGCCACCCAGGAGCCGCCGCCCCCCACCAGAACCGCCGCCCCCACCCCAGTGCGCCGCCCCTCCCTTGCCGCCGCCGCCGTCGTCGTCGCCGGTGATCCGCCCGTCGGTTCTCGTCGGCAAGGCCACCATCGCGACCCTCTCATCGAGCTCTCTCCATTTTATCCCTGTTTTGCGCAGCTCCTAACCCTCTCCATGGCCCTCCCATGGCGCCATGCTGCCCCGCCGCCGCCGCCGGTCGTCGACGTCGTCGTCGGTGATCGTCGTTGCCGTTGCTCGTTCATCCTCGCTGTTGCCGGTGAGCCGCTGCCCCTTCGCTCTCATTTTCCCCATAGTTTCTGTGCCGTTTAGGCCCTGGTCTTGGTCGTCCTCCCCGCCACATAGTTGCTGCATTGCCGCCGCTTGCCGTCATTCGCCGCCGATCGACGTCGCCGACGTTTGCCGTAGGTGCTGTCCGCTCGTTTAGAGAGCAGCCCCGTCGTGCGCTTCGCCTTAGACGGCCGTGCTAGTGTTGTGTCCAGCGTAGACGCCGTGTTCCGTGCTACGTAGCGCTGCCCGCCGCCGCTCGTGTCGCTCGCTGACGTCAGCCGACGCCGCCGACGTCGTTCGTTGACGTCGTTGCTTGCCGTCGCTCGCCGCCGCTCGCTAAGTTCTGCAGCCCCGCCACATGATTCGTCATGGACGGTCGTGTTCAACCATGTGCCCAGCGTCGCAGCCGTGTTTCGTGCCGTTGTTCGCTGTCCGCTGACGTCGGTCGACGTCCGTTCGCGTCGCCCGATCGTTTACCGTTTTAGGCGTAGTTTCTTCGTTCTAGCTCCGATTAGAGTGATTTTCGCGCTCACGTGTTCGTATCGAAGCGTAGATTAGTTTAGTAGCTTTGTTTTGTGCTTTTGTTTCTGTTTGGTGTACTGTTCTAATAGAATTAATTCTGTTTGCATGTGATGATTGTGTGGATGCTTGTGTGGTGAATTGCGTGAGCAGCTGTTGATCCGTTCGAGTTTGGTTACGACCAAGGCATCGAGGAGCAAGTCCCGCAGCAGCAGCACTTTCAGGAAGGCAAGTATAGCATGGACAATCCTTGCTACCTATTCATATTAAACTACACATTTACTTTCTCATACTTGCATGTGTCTAAATTGATGAACCTTTAGGATGAACCTAGTACTTTTATCCTTACACCTTGTCACCCGGGTTTTATGCATATGGGTAGTTCCTTGCTAGTGCCTCTATCCACCTTATGCTAAATGTTAATCTTGACTTAATGGTTCACTCTCACATGATGATAAAACTTACTTTTTAGCAACATGGTTTAGGGAGCTAGAGCATGTGGTTTGTGCTTTGCTCTAGTGTCTCTCCTTAAGGTCCGGTTTGGAATGCCGCCCTCTGGGACTTACTCACCGCCACCGGAACTATAATGGCTCTGGTCTTGACCAAGTACTTTGTGAGGCTCTAGCTTGCTAGTGGTTACCGAAAGGCACTAAGTGGGGGATGCGGTGATCCAGTATGGTTTCGATCCACCGAGGGCGGTCGCAGTGAGCGTATTGTTACCGTCGGCCCTGCTGTCGTGGAGCACAGTCCCGTGTCAGGAGCCACTGTGTGCGGCTGTTGACACCAGTGGTGACAAACAGAAAGTCCGCAAGCGCACGGCTGTCGAAGTAGCTTTCACCCGTGAGTAAACCAGGTATCGAATCCACCGGGAACGTAAAAGTGTATCTAATCACTAAAGCTGAGCCGGATCGATCGAGTGTTTATAAAGGCTGGGTAGAGAGGATAACTTAGCACTAAGGCTCTGATGATAGTTAAGAGAATTCTCCTATGCTTGCTTTAGGCACCGGGGTATCCTAGGCCTCTAGGAAATTGCCGGCCAACAGCTCTATGCCGTACCCGTACGTGGAGGATTACAAAGGACGGACAGGGCTGTCACCACCTGCCGCCTACCTCTACTAACCTCGACCAACCAGCGAAAACCAACCAGCGTTCTCCACCGCCCCCCGACCGGCCCCCTCCCGTCCGCCTCCGGCGTGCTCGTCGGAGTGCGCCGGGAGCGGGGCCCCGCCTCTTTAGCCTGTAGATAGCTCTAGTAGTAGTGCCTTTATGGATTTCGCCCGTTGTGGTAAGTCCTGCCCGGAGTTTGCTGCCGTCTTCGTCGTCGTCGCCGCGGTCTTCCTCGGCTTCCTCGTCGCCGTCGTCGTCGCTTCTAAGGTCAGTCTAAATAAAATAAATCCCCTCCCTCTGGGCCTAGATCTGCTCGTCCCCGCCTTGGATCTGGGTCTTCCCCTCGCTCCGGTTCTGCTCGACCTCGCCATGGAACCGGCGAGTTCCCTTTCCTCTGCGTCTTCTCCAACTCCAGTCAGCTGGAGTTCGTCAAGGCGCCCCACCGTCGCCCATCTTGCTGCAGCTCTGCATCAACCTGCATCAAGCCCTCTTCAGCTTCTCCGTCATCGGTCCGGCAGCGAGCCACCCACCGGCTCTGAGGACGGCGGTCTTCTACCCACCGGCGACTTCTTCAACTTTATCTTTGGTTCTCCGGCGATGCATCTTCATGACACCGCCCTCAACCACTTCAAGCCTTCGCTCGGCGAGGCCCTTCCGCACTGGCCCCATGCGTCCGTGACGCCTCTGGAGGCGACCGCCGGGGACCTTGATGTAATTGGCTCCTTTGTTAAGGGCCTAGTTGTAAGTTTGCTGCTTTAATATAATATATGTGGTGGTTGTCAAAAAAAAATCCGTGGGGCTACGAGGCAAAGAGGGCAAATATACACCTAAGCACCACGCTTAAGATAATATCAGCTATCCTAACCTTGATCAAACATTAGAATACTTTATAAATAAAGCAACGAACCCACAAGCACAATAGAGAATGTAACTTAACTATAACTCAGACTTAATTACTAGTTGAATCCCGGATACTCACTGAGTAGCTCGCATCCGTTGAGGTACAGGTGGAGGGTCGCCGACACGCCGGGACTCCTCCAGACTCTCCCTCACTCTCTCCCTATTTCTAATCTGGATATGAGAAGGGCTTCGCCTTGGATCTTCACTTCAGCTCGATGATGATTAGCCCTGCCCCGAGTCCAGCTATTTATAGCTTGGAGAGGCGGTTTGGAGTCGGTTTGCAGCGGTTGAGGCGGTCTGGAGGTGGGCCCAGGTCGGCCGACTAGGGGGGATCGGCCGACCGTCCATTTCACTGACGTTGATGATGCACGGCACGGATGAACTCCTGGAGGCGGTTGACAGTTACTGGTGAAGGCGGTGGCGATTTGGGCGCGCGGCCAGGTCGGCCGACCTGGCTGGGTCGACCGACCCAAGGCTGTGGCCCCTCGGCCCCACTTCGTCAGTGTCACTCTCCAGTGGGTCCTTTGGTCGGTTTCCGGTGGGTAATGGTGAATATGTGTCAGTTAAGTTGGAGATGTGGGCCCATGAATCCATGTGATTGCCACGTGTCCCAATCCCATCTCTCTATTTCCACCGTCTTGATCTCAACGTGCCTGATCACTCCCGAGTGTGCTTTTGCTGTTGGGCTAAGGATGGACCTCACTGGGCCTGGACCCAGGTCGGCCGACCAAGCTAGGTCGGGCGACCTGGCCCTGGGCCCAATTTAGCCTTTCTTTCTCCACTTTATTCCTGTGAACATATATGCACCAAAACTCATGGAATTCGTTAGTAGATAACCCTATGTCTATTTGTTTCATCACTTTTTATATCTTTGTTGGCCATAATAAATTGTCGTTAAGAACCGCCAACAAGCTCCCCCACACTTATCCTTTACTCGCCCTCAAGTAAAGTCTAAGCTTCATCATGGAGATCATTAACAAATATATAGGTTATTCCCAAACATTTAGGCTTAGTGGATTTATATGGGTGGCTAACATGTCTTCTTGAGTTATTGCAGGAAGGAACAGCTTTTCCTATGACATGATACACTTTACTCTCAAGTACTTGGTTTTTTTTGAATTTTGCAAAGAAAACCTATGCATTGCTCCTCAAAGAGTTTCTCTTTGGATAAACATGGTGGTTGGACAACACTCATTCTCTCCAAAATAGAACTTTATATGTGGAGCTCTCAAGATACATACCTTTCCTTGCTTATGTTGTCATTCCAAGGATTGGATCCAGATCAGAGACAAGTCATATAATCAAGTCAAGATGTGCAAGTGTGTGATATGAGGTGGATATGTAATGGTACTCCTTTGTCTTGACCTTTCTTCCCTTTCTCTTTCTTTTGGATATGGGCTAGTGCACTTTTTTTTCTACTCAATGCTCTTTAGCATGAGTCTTTTCTTTTCTTTCTCTCTCTCTTTTTTTCTATGCATATAGCCCATATCTTCTTTCTATCTTAATTTTGGGAAGAAGGGTCTTTTTTTCCAGGAGTATTTATTTCATGAATATGAGACAAAGGCATGTTTTGCTTCATCCTCAGTGTAAGGATTTAGCTTTTAAGGTGGAGTGTACGTGATCTTGACTTTAAAAACATGAGATTTCTCTAATAAGGGTCACAAGACTTGAAATAACTCAAGCTCAAAGGTAAGATCTGATCATATTTGTAAGTGTTTGTCTCTCAAACTCATGAGGAGCATAGCAAGGTACAAAGTTTTTAAAACTTTTCATAAATTCCAAGTACTCAAATAGTAAAGGTATCTTTCATACTAAAGCCATATCTCAAAATGCAATAACCTAGATGACATGGGGTCCTATAAATATGAGGATTTCCACAAGCCAAATGTACAGGGAATAAAATATATGTAAGTTAATAAGAATTTCCATGTGATGGTGAGATGCAAAGGGTTGATTTTACTAAGTTTTTAAATTCCATGATCAGGTTCTGCAAAAATTCAACTGAAACAGAGTTTAGGATGACCAAACCAGCGTGCAGGAAGAAGAAGAGGACAGGTGGGACCCAGCCCAGGTCAGCCGACCTGGTGGAGTCGGGCGACTTGGGGGTAACTCCCCTGGTCAACATCTTTCTATTGCTGCTCTGTTGCGTTCTGCTCTGCTCTGTTTTGCGTTGAATTGCTCTGTTTCCCATTGCAAGTTTCCCCCACACTTGTACCTTTTATTCAAAATAAGTGGAAACATAAGACACAATCCTAATACACTAAACAATTTATTTTATTTATTAGCTCAGAGGCACATTACATTATAATCAAAAAATAAATGAAATAAATGAAAGGGAAACTAATGTGCCTATCCTAATCCAAAGCCTAGGGGTATCTAAGGTGCATTATAGAGATTTTCATCCCCAGCAGCTTTGGCATGGCGCTTAAGCTTCACGACTGTTGATCTACGAAGCATATCAAAGTCGTCTTGAAGATTAATGCGCTCAAGTCGCTCTTCAGCGAACTTCTTCTCCAATTTAGCATAGTCGCGACCGTGTTGATTAATCAACTCTAGCAACTCTGTGTTGGAGGGAGCCATGGGGGCCTTCTCATCATCACTCTCAAATTGGCCCCCAGGCCTGCGAATTGGAGGAGGCTTGATGTGCCTCTTGATCTTGCCGGCGGGTGAAGATTCCACCGACTCCTCCAATTCCTTCCTCTCCTCAGGCGTGAGGGGAGGGAACAGCCCCTTACCATAGCCACCTCCGGGTTTCCTTTCCCCGAAGACCCTGAAACGTGGCTCCAGTGGGCTAGCAGGAGAGTAGATGGACACATCGGACGTATAGTGATATGCCACAACATCCTCCCACTTGTTCCTGACCACCTCCTTCAGCTTCTCCCCTGGTTGAAGCATGGGGAGTCCATCTCCCTTGATTGGAGTGGCCGCCGGCGTCTTCTTCGGAGTGAGCTGCCCCGTCGTCGGCCTTCTGTACGGGCTTGATGCCCGTGCATCACGCCTCGGAGTCCTCCTTGGTGACTGAGATCGCGCCGCCAAGCGCGACGCCGAGGGGCCACCAGGGCTGGTCGGCCGACCTAGCACATCGGTCGACCCCCTGGTGCGGCCTCTCGCGTCCTCCTCTGGTGGGAGGCTGGCCAGCGGTGACACGACCACGGCCATGGCCTGCTCCAGGTTGGTGGGCACCAATTGATTGGCCGGAGTGGGCTCTCCATCCAGGTCGAAGGTTGATCGGGATTTGGGGTGGCTCTTTCCGGCCATTGCTCGGGATTTAGAAGGTGTGGCTTGGTGATTTCAGAGTGTGGGCGAAGAAGAGCTCAGATGAGAGAAGAAGAAGAGGATGGTTGAAATTTTAAAGAAAGACTAACCCTCTTCTTGGATCCAGCAGAGGATGAATCGCTCATCCACCATGGAACGTCTTCAGAGACGTTAGTGAGAGACGTTGGTGGAGGATAGGGCTGATCGGGCTCGGTGGCAGATCGGCCGACCTGGTGAGGTCGGCCGACCTGGCCTTGAGCCCGGTCGCCCTCTTCATTTTTGTGTACTACGTGACAGGCCCATTGTACCCCAAAGTGTGTGCAATCAGGCTCTAGGGGTTAAGGACTTAGCATAAGGTGAAATTATAAATGGGAATTATCCATGACCAAATTTATCACATCAAATTCCTCATCTACTTTATCAGGCTCAAGGAAAACTTTTAAACGTTGACCATTTACCTTGAAGAGGTTACCTTCATCATCTTGGAGTGTGATTGCCCCATGTGACGAAGTCTCCACCACAATAAATGGTCCTTCCCATTTGCTCCGAAGTTTTCCATGCCCAAAGAGCTTCACCCTAGAATTAAAGAGTAATACCTTATCCCCGGGGTGGAACTCCTTCACCTTGATCCTTCTGTCGTGCCATCTCTTGGTTCTGTCCTTGTAGATTCTGGCACTGTGGTACACTTTGTCTCTCCATTCTTCTAGCTCTGATAGCTGCATCCTCCTCATCTGCTGGGCTGCTGGCAAATCCATGTTCCACTTTCTTATGGCCTAGTGCGCCCGATGCTCTAACTCAATTGGTAGATGGCAAGTATTGCCATAAACCAGTTGATATGGGGACATCCCGATTGGCGTTTTGTATGCTGTTCGGTAGGCCTATAGAGCATCTGGTAGCTTGCTCTTCCATCCTTTTCCCATTTCTGTCACGGTCTTCTGCAGAATGTTCTTGATCTGTTTGTTCGATGTTTCTGCTTGACCGCTTGCCTGGGGGTGATAAGGCGTAGCTATGTTGTGCTTTGCCCCCAGTTCTGCCAGAAATTTTCGGAAGGTTTTGTCGATGAAGTGTGACCCTCCATCACTGATCACCATCCTGGGGGTTCCAAAACGTGGAAAGATGATCTCATGGAACATCTTTCGTGCGTGTTTAGAGTCAGCGGCTCGATAGGGCATTGCTTCAACCCACTTCGAGACGTAGTCCACTGCCACCAGGATGTACTCACTGTCATAGGATTTGATAAAGGGTCCCATGAAATCAATGCCCCACACATCAAACAACTCAACTTGCAAGTTGTTTGTGAGTGGCATAGCATCTCTTGCAGTTATCCCTCCGTGTTTCTGGCACTGCTGGCATCGTCGAATGAATTCCTTTGTATCCTCGTACATTGTGGGCCAGTAGAATCCACTCTGCCAGATCTTTGAACCTTGTCCTGAACGCCCCGTAGTGACCTCCATATGGGGCTGCATGGCACTGCTCAACGATCTTCCTTGCTTCAATTGTTGGTACACATCTTCTTAGCATGCCATCTGAACATACCCTGTATAGGTATGGTTCATCCCATAGATGGAGTCTACTCTCATAGATAAGCCTTCTCTTATTCTCCCCTGGTGGTACATATCCTGCAACCATAAAGTTCACAATATTTGCATACCAGGGGTCGGAGGCAGTTACCTTGAGTAGGGTGTCGTCGCGCAGAAAGTCATTTATCGGTAGATCCTGCATGTCAGTAAACTGCATACGCGACAAATGATCTGCTACTGAATTCTCTGCTCCCTTTTTATCTTTAATTTCTAAATCAAATTCTTGGAGTAAGAGAATCCAGTGGATAAGGCGAGGTTTAGCATCTTTCTTGGTTAGCAGATATTTCAAGGCAGCATGATCGGTGTAGACAATCACCTTAGCTCCTACCAGGTAAGATCTAAACTTGTCTATAGCAAATACTACGGCCAGGAGCTCTTTTTCAGTGGTAGCATAATTAAGTTGAGCTCCTGTCAGAGTTTTGCTAGCATACGAGATAGCATAATGGTTCTTATTTTTGGTTTGTCCTAGGACAGCACCAACAATATAATCACTAGCATCACACATTATCTCGAAAGGTAGCGTCCAGTCAGGGGGTTGAATGACTGGCGCTGAGATGAGAGCGTTCTTTAAGATGGTGAAAGCATGCAAACACTCATCATCAAAATCAAAAGGTACATCCTTAGCTAAAATGCTAGTGAGGGGCCTGGCTATCTGAGAGAAATCTCTAATGAAACACCGGTAAAACCCCGCATGACCTAGTGTTGACGCGGAAAATCGGCGATCGTATCCTCAGCGAGCAACACAACAAGGCCAGGGAGATCTGCTTCACTCCGATGCTGGTCCTGCGCTTTGTCCAGGTTCATGGCGTGCCAGTCAATTTGACCTGTAATTGACAAGGGAATAAATAGTTAAATTACTCTTTGATTGTGTCGGCTCTATTCCAGACGGCAAAAGCACATCGGACTTAGCCACGACCCAATCGAATATATATCGGCCGATACTAGTCGGACCTCAAAATCGGACCTTCTTCAATGACATCAATCAGACCCGAATCAATCGGACTTCAATCAAACCATCGAATCGGACCTTAGAATCGGACCAACCAGGGACCTTGATTAATGTAATAAATCTAATACAAAGTAACAGTAACGGATCGGCTATGTCTTTGAACAGGATATTAAACAATCAAAGTAGAGCCGATACGTTGTCCACCTTGCCTAGTTGTCAGTATGATTCATCTCATCGGACTATCTAACTAGCCAATCAAACCAGAACTGTTTCGACACGGTTTCACAGACGGATACAGCGCACATACTCCAGCTATGATCAGACCAGATAGCTAAACGATCAAACTCGACTCATCAACAGAACAACTAAACAAGATGCTCGCATAGGTAATTAATCAGATTAAAGCAAATAAGCAGTAAAGCAGTAACAAGATCGTTCCAATATTCAAAGCTGTCGAGGTTGTACTCGACAGATATTTGTCTGGCAGGCACCCCGCTTCGTGCGAAGATTGATCACGGTGACGAACAGAGAGACACGGGATTTTTATACTGGTTCGGGCCCTCGAGATCGAGTAATAACCCTACGTCCAGTTGCTGCTTGTATTATTTCGTCGAGTACAGATTACAATGCGTAACAAGTACCCTCGGGTGGATTGTCTAAGATCGTGAATACCCTCTACGTACAGGACCCCCGCTATTTATATCCAGGGAGACGTGCCTTACAAGACAAGACAGACCTAAACCTAGTAGGATTCTAGCTATCTTCGGGCTTTCCTTCTGCGATCTGGCCATCGTGTCTTGTTCGGAGTCTTGATAGTTCGGAGTCGGTAGTCGGTAATCCTCGCGATCGGGCACCCTGGTATTATGGCCTCAACAGTAGCCCCCGAGCTTATCTTGTTCAGAAAAGGTTGATTGTTCAATAGCCTTTGGGTCTTTTTGCTCTTCGGGTGATTTCTGGATATGTTAATACCTCGTCAATCACTTGTGCATGAGAGCCAGAAAAGTTCCCGAACTCTTGAATGTTGAAACCTGCATCTGAATGATAAGGTCAAAGAAAAATATCAGCCATAATAATAGTAAAAAAGAACTGTTCCGTCTTGGAAAGTGAAACGCCCCAGGATTGATGTAACAGTTGCCCAGTGCATTCAAAACCCACTCCGCACGTCTCCCGGAACTTTAGCAGCGCACGCGGCATTCACGGCTCTGCTCCGGCTCCTCGATTCCCGTGCGAAGCGTCGCACCCCTGGGTCTTTAAGTATCAGATCTCCTGGATTGATTTGTACTTGAACCTTCCATTCAAAGCCTTCTTCCTCTCCTCGCCATGGGAAAGAAAAAGCTCAACCGCAAGTTCAAGCTTCCTCGCCTCCTTTTCGGAGACTCTCCTCGCAGCTCCGGCGAACAACCACTCGACAAGCCGGAGGACCCGCCGGCGACGACACCACCCACTGCTCCTCCTCAGGCTCCGCTCCTGGCCCTCCCCTGGTACGGGGATGAAGGAGTCGAGGTCGAGCCACCAGAGGAGGAGGCTCCGGCGATGGCGCCTCCGTCTCCCAAGGCTGCTCCGTCGAGCATTGCCGCCGGGAAACGCCCTGCGTCTTCCTCCCCAGCCCCGGCGTCTCCCATCTCCCTCTCCGACGACAATGAGCCAGAACAAGGAGGGAGCGGAGTCAGGCTGAGGCTAGAGGCGGCGCACGCAGGCGCATCTTCGTCTTCAGCTCCGGTGGACACCAGCGGCGACGAAGAACTCGCCCGGCGCCTCTTCGTCTCCCTGAACCGCGACCTGATCGGGATCCCTGGAGATGGAGCGCTCGTGGATCTCGTCAGCGACTCTGAAGAAGAGAACGCGGTAGATGATGATCCACCGTCGAACACGCCATCACCCTGATCAATCTGGTTGACAATCATCAACCCAAGATCAGGGCGCTTTTGTTTTTTGATTTCAGGATAGTTATCGATCCCCTGTGAAATGTACTCCCTTTTGGATTAATGAAGAAATTTCACTTGATGGATGTAATCAAAGTCCTTTTTTTCTCTGTGCTTGGAAATTTGTCTGTGTCATTCTGTTCATGAAACTGCTCGCCCAGAAACAAAATTCCCGAACAGAAAGTTTCTTCCGATCAGACTAACTAATTTTAGTATGTTCGGGAAGTTTGACCCTGACCAAACGTGATCAGTGCATTTCCTCGGTTCACACCAAACGTTCGGTCATTTAAAACTGGTAGCTTCTTAAGTAAGCTAGCAATCCTAAATGCATTGAATTTGACCTGCACATTCCTCGAAACGACGCGTGCCGTAGAAAAAGGAAAGAATCTTTTTGACCCAACAGTCACTGCGGATTGTGCGGCTCAAGGGCAGGTTTCTCAGGGTTCGTGCTCCCTCGCAGAACCATAAAGCCCCCAGGCACGGCCGCCTGGACTCCATTTGGGCCCTCGTCTTCTTCATTCGCATCTACAGAACACTCGTCATCTTTCATCTGCTTTCTTCCCTTCATCCACCTGCTCCTCCAGCTTCCTGGGCTAGCTCACGATCGCCATGGCATCCACGCACCAATCTTCATCCGGCACTGAGTCCTCAGGGGACCAGAGCAGTGCCGCCGCCGGGCGAGAGCTCCGTAGTGGGAGCACAATCTGCACCTCGGACAAATATTGGGACAAGTCCACTACGACGGCCAAGCAACTGCAGAAGTTGGAGGACCTTGGACTGCTTCCTGACACCAGCCTCTTCCCTCGTCGGCATGCCAAAGGTCAGGTGTATCCGACCCCCAACACCCTTGAGATGGTGACGTTCTTGGAGTTCTTCCATTGTGGATTCGGGGTTTATCCTTCTGATTTCTTCCACAGCATCTGCGAGCATTACCACATAGAGCTCGTGCACCTTAAGCCCGGCGCCTTGACTATGCTTAGCGTCTTTGCCTTTCTGTGCGAAGCTTGGTTAGGGATTAAGCCTTCACTGTTGCTGTGGAGATATTTTTATACCCCTGCATACTACAAAAACCAAGTCATGATCGGGTCCATTGGTTTTTCCTTGAGAGATCGGGAGATCTATATCCCCTTTCCAGTTAATGATTGCTGGAAAGGATATGAGCGTCACTGGTTTTACATCACCCTTCCCCAAGCCACAGTGGCAAAAGGGAAGTATCTGATGCCCTATCTCAAGGAAGAGACCAAAGCCCTGCCAAGAATCACCCCGGAGATGCAGAAGCATATTGATCGGGTCCTGGAGCTCCGCAGCGCCGGTCTGACGGCGGTTCATGTAGCAGAAATCTTCATCAGATGGAGATTCATCCCGCTCATGACTCACGACCGCTATGCCTGGACGTTTAGGGGCGACAACGACCCGAACAGAATGAAGCCCGATGGTGAGCCTTTGTTTTTCTGTTCGATTGTTTTTCTGAGTTTGTTCGGTCATTTGAGTTCATGACTCTTAACTAGCAGTTGTCCCAGAGACAGAAGTATCCGCGCTCCTGAAGAAGATGTTTGGAGCTGATCCCCCGAACTGGGAGAATGTCCCAGCACCCTACAGCGCAGACAACCCTCCTCCAGAGGTAAACTGTCACTCAGAAAAAGCTTTTTCTTGCTTAATATTGATATGATGCAACTCTTTTTCCCCGACCAGGCCCCAGCTATTATTGATGCCCCCGCCCAGAGCGGTGCCATCAATGTTGAGGAGGAGGGAGATCAGCCCGTTGATCAAGGCACCGGGGCCCCGACCAACGAACAACCTGAACCACCACCTGGTTGGAGAAAGAGGTCCCGAGCAGCCCCAAGGCGATTATCCCCCGAACCCGGAAACGCTCTCGCAGTGTGGAGAGAACAGTTCCGGATTCGGGAGTTCTTGGATTGCTCAGGTCCGCCGATCTGCAGCCCAGTCGTGATCCGCCTCGTCCTGATGCCCAGGTATCGAGCATGATCGTATTCGGGCGTTTATTCGCAGCTTTTGATCGCATAACCAAAGCTAAACGTGCTCGGGAGATTTCTCGACAGGAAAATCGTCCGACCGCACAGTCATCAAAGCTTATACCTGGTGCCAAGAGATTTAAAGTCAAGATCCCGACGGCCGAGTAAGAACTCTGACAATCTTTGATTATGCATGAGCACTTTTCTTAGAAAATGTTGTTTTCACTATATCTGATTGTTCGGGAATTCAGGCAATCCGATCCTACAGCCTCTTCTCCTGTCAAGCCAGATGCCAAAGAGAAAACTCCCGAGCCAGACTCGGCGACTCAACTTGACAGTACAGAGAAGACTGCAGAGATCATGGGACCCATTCCGACGCCCCTGGGCCCGATCATTAGCGCGCTCTCGGCAGCCGAGGAGCAATGGCGTTCGCTAGACGCTCGTGCCTCTGCTGCGGAAGCATCTGTGATCAGACTGGGAGCCCAGGTGACCGTTCTCTAGTCCGAGAAAGAAGGTACATGTCTTACGTTTTCATGCTTCGCTTATTGAGTCCTTATCTGCGAACTTTTGCTTACGCGCTGCCTTTGACCCTGTAGCTAACTCCAAGAGCATTGAGGTGCTCGAGAAGAAGAGCTCGGATCTGGAAGGGAGGCTGGCAGTTTGGGATAAAGACGTAGCTGATCTGACTGCCCGTCTTGAAGCATCAGAAAAGCGCAGCTCGTCCTTGGAATCCAGGCTGATGGAAGGTGCCTGCGTTGCTGCAACTCACACCATCGGGGCTTTGAAGAGCCACATTCCTGATCTGGACGTTTCTCTGCTTTCCAAAGGCTTCAAGTGCTCGGCGTCAGAAGCTGAGGTAATGTTTGATAGCCTTACCCCACTGGTGGAACCATTTGTCAGAAAACTTGATCTCCATCTGAGTGATTCGGAGGAACCACCTTGAACACTGTGCAAGATTCCTGTAATAGGGCAAAACTTTAACGGTTTAGAATGCGACTATAATTCGCGAAACATATGCTTGCATGTTTTTGCGTAAGTCTTAGAGCTGATCGGTGTTTTTATGGAACTTTTTTAGCTGATAGCTTTGTCATAGCCAAAAAGTCCCGTTACCATAAGCTATTTTGGAATTGTTTAGTTGCTGAGACACGGGCGGCCTTCTGAACTGTGTAATTCCTTGTAGTCATGTTGTTCGGTAATTTTAGCGTAGCCTAGCTGTCTTGAATTAAAAAGCCCGATTCTTGCGTGGTAGTAGTACCGTAGTAGCCCCCGGGCTCTTTTACAGTCATGTAGGCATGCTGAAAAAGAGTCTAGAAGTACTAAACCGCAAGAAACTTCCCGATCAAGTGGGGGAGCCCCCGAGCATAAGGCTCGGGACGCATAGAATAGGTCTGAAAAGAAAATTTTCAGCATGGTAGTCCCCGGCTCTTTGTTAGTGTATGTAATATGGTAACAAAGAGTAGAAACAGAATAGAAAATACAAAACCCAGCCCCCGAGCGTAAAAGCGAGGGTTAGTAGAGTGTATAGAACTTATCTTTTTGTTTTGTTGGCGCTGTAGGCGACGCAGACGACGGTTTGTATCTGCCAAACCTGATGGTTGGTCTTGAACTGTGCACGATTTCCATAGTTTAGGCGTAGAATCTGCGTAGTTGATCCATATTCCACGTGTTTGGCAGTATGTCCCCATCTATCTCCACGATCCTGTAGGCTCCTGGTCGGGCAATATCTACTACAATGTACGGCCCTTGCCATGGAGAGGACAATTTAGTTTTGTCCTTGGTGCGTTGATCCAGTTTGAGCACCATGTCACCAATGCATAGGCTTCTTTGTCGAACATTAGCATCGTAGTATTGCCGCAATTTTTGCTGATATTGGGCTACTCTAAAAGCAGCTGCGTCACGAGCCTCCTCGAGGAGGATTAGCTCATTAGCGCGTCTGTCAGGCTCTTCAGTCTCTGAAAACATTGCCACGCGAGGGGCTTGTAGTCGGATGTCGGATGGTAGAATCGCCTCTGCTCCATACACCAAGAAGAAAGGTGTTTCGCCTGTTGCCCAATTCATAGTGGTCCTCATTGACCAAAGTACTGTAGGGACTTCATGAATCCAGCGCTTGTCATAAGCTTGCAATCTGTTAAAAATTCTCTTCTTGATGCCCTGGAGCACGATGCCATTGGCACGCTCTACTTGCCCGTTTGTCTTCGGGTGATTTACCGATGACCGATCATGCCTGATCCCGTGGTCGTAGCAGAAATCAGAAAACTTTTTACTTTTAAACTGTGTTCCGTTATCAGAGATTATCCTGTTCAGGACACCGAATCATACGACAATGCTCCGTAGGAATTTGACAGCTGCCTCTTTTGTGATTTTCTGAACTGGCTCGGCTTCAACCCATTTTGTAAATGTGTCAATGCCAACGAACAGAAATCTGTATCCCCCGACAGCCCTTGGGAAGGGCCCGAGGATGTCTATACCCCAGGTGGCAAAGGGCCATGACAAGGGTATAGTGTTTAAAGCTTGCGCAGGTTTAGTTTGTTTTCGTGCGAAGAATTGGCATGCCTCGCACTTTTTTACTAAATCGCTTGCGTCTTGAAGAGCTGTAGGCCAGTAGAAGCTCTGTCGGAATGCTTTCCCTGTTAGATATCGGGGAGAAGCATGTGATCCACGGATTCCTCCGTGAATGTCGTGGAGCAAACTAATGCCCTCGGTCCGTGTGATGCATTTGAGGAGCATTCCATTGCGGGTTACCTTTTATAATCGCCCGTCAACCAATTGATAGTTCTTGGCTTTACGATGGATTTTCTCCAATGTAGCATCATCGTCCGGAATAGCTTGGTTTGTGAGGTATGCCCGGATTGGATCCATCCAGTTCTCCTCGTTTCCAACTAGAGCGGCGGCTCGGGCCGTACCGACCAACATAGACTCCTTGACGGATTCGTTGGTTGTAGAAACTGATCCCTTGGCGGGTTCAGTTTTTAGGTTCGGTAATGAAACCGACACAGATGGTTTAGTAAGAACTTCAAGTAACACGTTACCTGGGAGCCGTGTGCGTTCTGCAGCTGCCTTTGCAAGCTTGTCTGCGTCGCCATTGAATTCCCTTTTCACGTGCCGTACTTCAAGCCCATCAAATTTGCTGTCCATTCGCCTATATGCTTCCAAGTATTTAGCCATGACCTCGCTCCGCGCACTGTACTCTTTCATGACTTGCTTTGCAGCTAACTCGGAATCCCCTTTCACGAGCAGCCTTCTGACACCAAGAGATGCAGCTATGCGGAGACCTGTCAAGAGTCCTTCATACTCGGCAACATTGTTAGTAGGAGTTGGATCAACAAAATTGATTTGTAATGCGTACCTGATGATGTCATTGTGTGGTGAGATCAGGACCACCCCAGCCCCCGTGCCTGCTCTGCAAAATGCTCCGTCATAGAACATTGTCCAGTGTTCGGGATTTTGGGCAGCTTCTTTGGGTTCGGGGTTTGTCCACTCTGTGATGAAATCTGCCAGAGCCTGCGACTTGATGGCAGTTCTAGGTTTGAATTCAACGTCATAAGCCCCCAGCTCCACAGACCATTGAGCAATCCTACCCACAGCATCTCGATTATGTAAAATGTTGCCTAGGGGGTTGACACAACCTTGATCTTGTGGCTCAGAAAATAATGCTTGAGCTTCCTGGAAGTCATTAGTACAGCATATAATAATTTCTGAATCTGAGGGTACCTTGTTTTGGCATCATGTAGGACCTCGCTTACGAAGTAAACGGGATGTTGTGTTGTAGACTTTTCTGTTGGTCTTTCGACCACCAAAACAGTGCTTACAACAGTTGGTGTCGCAGCTACGTATAACAGCATCTCCTCTTGTGGCTTTGGCGGGACCAGTATGGCCATTTTCCGCAGGTACTGTTTGAACGCCTGGAACGCCTCTTCTGCTTCTGCCGACCACTCAAAACGATCAGTTTTACGTAGCAATTTGTAAAATGGCATACCTTGTTCGCCTGACTTGGACACGAATCGACTCAGGGACGCCATCATTCCTGCCAACTTCTGGACCTCGTGGCGGCTGCGTAGAGATTTCATGTCGTCGAGTGCCTTGATCTTGTGCGGATTTGCCTCTATACCTCGTTGGGAAACAAGGTAACCGAGGAGCTTACCCGATGATACACCAAAGGTGCATTTGGCAGGGTTGAGCATCATCCTGTTTTCGCGCAAGTTGTTGAATGTTTCGGTTAAATCAGCGATTAAGTCGCCCTTTAACTTACTTTTTACAACAATGTCATCTATATATGCTTCCACATTACGGCCGATTTGGCCTTCGAGAACAATGTGAACACATTTTTGATAAGTGCAACCTGCGTTTTTCAGACCAAAAGGCATCTTTATATAGCAATAAACACCGAAGGGAGTTACAAATGCAGTTTTCTCCTCATCGTCAATGCACATGCTGATTTGGTGATACCCCGAATAGGCATATAGAAAACAAAGCAATTCGCATCCAGAGGTTGAATCTACAATTTGATCTATCCTAGGTAATGGGTACTCATCCTTCGGGCAAGCTTTATTCAGATCTGTGTAGTCCATGCACATCCGCCACGTTCCGTTGGGCTTCTTGACCATGACTGGGTTTGCCAGCCACTCCGGGAAAGGGACCTCTCGAACGAAGCCGGCTTTGAGTAGTCGATTGATTTCTTCGTTAATGGCGTCTCGCTTCTCCGGGGTATATCTCCTTTGCTTCTGCTTGACTGGTCGGACGCCAGTTCGTATGCCAAGCTTGTGCTCGATCACCTCCCTGGGGATCCCGGGCATGTCAGATGGTTCCCAAGCGAACACATCTGCGTTTGCCCGGAGGAAAGCAATGAGCTCGAGTTCCTATTTATCACCCAGGCCAAGGCCCACCTGGGTGGTCTTGGTTGGGCTTGCCTCATCAAGGGCCACAGACTTCGTGCCTGGCTCGGAGCGCTTGGCTGGTGGCTCGATTGGTGAGGCGTTGGCCGGTGACTCGCCGGCTGCCTGTGACGGTGTCCCCTTGAGTGGGGTCTGGTCCACCACAGTCTGCTTCTCGGCGGCGCGGTCGTCGTCCTTCTGTTCCCCGATGAGCTCCTGTTCGGGAACTTCTTTCCCTTTGGCCCTTGGTCGGTTCTCCGCTGCTCGGGAGGTTTCAACCCATGCTCTCTTGGCGGCAGCTTTTGACTGGTTCTTTGTCTTTTTCTTGGCAGGTTCGGCAGCCCTGGCTGGTTCCTGCTCGTCTCCTTTGATCATGTCCAGGGTCTTCATGTCGCACTGGACCGCGCCCTTGCGATCGCCGCAGACGGTGATCGGGCCCAGCGGCCCTGGGACCTTGATCATGGAGTATGCAAAGTGAGCGACCGCCATGAATTTCTTCAAAAACGGCCGGCCCAAGATGCAGTTATAGGCCAACGTGATGTCAGCCACCTCGAAGGTGAGAAACTCTGTTCGGATGTTTTTGCCCTCCATGAGGGTCACCTGCAGATCGATCCTCCCCAAGGGAAAGGCTTGGATGCCTGGTATGACCCCGTAGAAAGGCTTCTCCACAGGGGACAAGGACCTCCTCGGGATCCCGAGTTCGTCAAAGGCATTGACAAACCGTAGGTTGAGGGCGCTTCCACTGTCGATCAGGGTTCGCCCGATCTTGCGGGGCCCGATCCATGGTTTGATGCACAGTGGGAGTAGCGGCCCGTCGTAGAGCGTCTCGGGGTGATCCCTCTGATCAAATGTGATCGGGATTTCAGACCACCTTAACGGATGCTTGCAGGGCTCGGTGCTTGCTATCTGCCTCTCGACCAGCTTTAGCTGGGACTTGGAGGTTCGAGTAGAATAGCCACCGAAAATTGTGGCGATCTCTAGGTCTTCGGGAAGATCTGGCTCATCATCACAGTCCATGTAGTTCGCCGTCCGAGGGTTGTGAGCTGCCTGGTCACGCAGAGCTCCCTGCTGCAGGCTCGCCTCCTCCTGCTTCTGCTTCTTGTACACCGTACAGTCCACAAAGTGATGCTTTGTAGATCGATGAATCGGGCAGTACATCGGGAGATCGGCTGGTTTGCCTTGACGCCTGTACAGGGGCTTGTTGTCCACGGCCATGACTTTGTCGCCCTCGGTCTTGCGCTTCTTGTTCTTGTGTTTATTCTTCTTCTTGCCTTCCCCGGCTGGCTGGCTTTGTTCGGGCTTTCCGTGAACCCGTGCTCGGGCGTCCGCCATCTTGGCGGTCTCTTCAAGGATCCCGTAGAGCTCCGCCACCGTCTTCGGGTTCTTCTTGGCAAGTTCCTCCGCCGTTCGCTCGTCCTTGCAACCCTGATTGAAGGCCACAATCACCCGATCATCCACCATGTCAGGGATGGTGTTACGGGTGTCGCTGAACCGGCGGATGTAGTCCCGGAGGGATTCTCCAGGCTTCTGCACACAGTTGAGCAGATCTCCTTCATGTCCGGGGCGTTTGTAGGTGCCTTGGAAGTTGGCTTCAAATGTCTCCCGGAGGTGGGCCCATGACTTGATGCTGGCCTCTGGCAGGTTCATGAGCCACGTACGGGCTGATCCCTGCAGGGCAGTCGGCAAGTAGTTGGCCTTGACGTAGTCGTCGCCCCCGGTGGCGTCGATGATCGTGGAATAGATCTGAGTCCACTTGCGGGGGTTCGTTGTTCCGTCATACTTCTCGATGTTAGTAGGACGAAACTTTTCGGGCCACCTGACCTTGCGCAGGGCTGGGGAGTACGCAAGGCATCCCCCCGTGCCTGGTCAGGAGTCACGTGGCGGCGAATCTGGATGGGACCGATAGTAGCCCTCATGTGCCCGGTAATCTCAATTGTAGTTGAGAGTTTCCCGAGCGTCGCGAGCGCGACGGTTGCGTTCGAGCTGCGGCCTCATGTCGCGCCCCTCGTGTGGGCGATAGTGCGGTCGTCCGTTAACAGATCGGGACCGAACCGGCTGTGGTTCATGTGGTCTGTTTGACGGAGCTGGTGGTGCGGCAGCGGCGGCCTCGATGCGCTCCTTGGCCTTGTCCGCTGCTTCCCGAGCCTTCTTGGCTATGGTGGCCATCGGAGTCCCTTCGGCCATTGCTTCCATGGTCTCCAAGAGGGTTCAGATCTGCAGATTGTCCTACTCGACAGCCCGGAAATCGTTGTTGAGATTTCGGGGAGCCAATGAGGACGCAACCTGCTGTGTTCGGGTTTTAGCCGTTTGAAGTGTTGGTGCGTTGCTGAATCATGGATGAGGCATGGGTCTGCGTGAGCTAGATGACTCGGCAGCGGCCTCGGTCCCGTTTGCAGTTAGCACATGGATGCGGCGGTCTTCGGATTTTTCTGACCCATTGCTAGATCCACTGTAGTCAAGATCCAACTGCGCAGTGCGATCTGCAATGTCTTCGGGAGTTGGCTCCGTGAAGGTGGCGAAAACTTCCCGACCGGCGCATGTGAGATCGGGATCATGGATCCCTGTCATCTTGAGCTCGTAGTCGCCTTGGTGCTCGATCACGAGATCCCCGAAGCGGATCTCCCGTGCAGGCACTAGATGGCGGTGAGCGTAGAGATCGGAAGCGGAGGCAGAACTCCCGATGGCTTCTGACTTGACGGAACTGGGCATGTAGGGCATCGATGAACTTGACGCGTCGGCGATCCAGACTCCGTTGACGATCGGCATGATCTTTCTTCACGCAAGGGCCCCTACCTGGCGCGCCTCTGTCGAGGTTGTACTCGGCAGATATTTGTCCGGCAGGCACCCCGCTTCGTGCGAAGATTGATCACGGTGATGAACAGAGAGACACGGAATTTTTATACTGGTTCGGGCCCTCGAGATCGAGTAATAACCCTACGTCCAGTTGCTGCTTATATTATTTCGTCGAGTACAGATTACAATGCGTAACAAGTACCCTCGGGTGGATTGTCTAAGATCGTGAATACCCTCTACGTACAGGACCCCCGCTATTTATATCCAGGGAGACGTGCCTTACAAGACAAGACAGACCTAAACCTAGTAGGATTCTAGCTATCTTCGGGCTTTCCTTCTGCGATCTGGCCATCATGTCTTGTTCGGAGTCTTGATAGTTCGGAGTCGGTAATCCTCGCGATCGGGCACCCTGGTATTATGGCCTCAACAAAAGCTATCTTTGAATAATCAAGAGAAATCTAGCTCCGACGCAGGGAATCTAGATCAAACCCGACACTCAAGACAACCAGATTGAGCTGTAGAGATGAATCGGACCTAAAACGATATTGTAAGATAAGTATTGCTCAAATCGGACTAAACCAATGCTCATAGTTGTTGAAGAATCAGATTAATTCACATGGCGCAGATCTAAATCAATCTAGCAACTCCAAACAACCGCATAGATTGCCTTCTGATAATCGAGGAAGATCTAGCTCCGACGCAGGGAATCTAAACCAAACCCGAAAACTCGAAGAACAACCCGATAAACGATTAATCACTGAATAATCAAGAGAAACCTAGCTCCGACGCAGGGAATCTAAGCTAATCTTAACGATCCAAAGATAAATCGGTTGAACAGCATAAACGAGAAAGGGCGATGCACCTCAATTCAAAGCTTATACTAATTCGATAAGTTGACAATCTTACTGGTAAGCCGGAGATCAAGAACTGATGCAGCCCGTTCACCAATGAGTTTGTCGAGATCTACTGTTCCTAGGGTTTTGGCATGAAGCCGGGTTGTATTGATTGTGAGAATAGTTCTTTACAATGGACGAGGGTTTATATTTATACCCTGGTCATGAAGAGTCCTGATCGGACCTGACTATCTTGCAGATAAAGTAAACTAAATCTAATATAGAATGGGACTCTCAATATGCCTTCAAAAAGGAAATAGCCCCCGTATCTGATACGCTCCCTTTTTAGCCGACGCGCCCTTGATCGGACTTCTCTTCCCCGCATCGGCTTCCTTCTTCGTCACATTCGGCTTTGACCAGTCAATGGGTCCACTGCTCAGTTCCAGCGCTGCCACGTCACCATCTGACTCAGCACCCCCAGTGCGAAAATCCGGTGTCAACACATGCCCCCCAATTTTGGGATAAAATATCTTTTATTCCAAAATTCGTATCTGTCATCATAACTCCTCCACCGATTTTTGTGCCGAAACTTCCCATCCTTGCACTGTGTGGTTCCTCGATTTTTGGGCCACAGCCATCCTTATCTCCTTATCTCCTTCCCAACTCTTTCTGTCAATCCTTACCCTTAAGTCACGGGTACCCATGCGTCTATTGATCCAGACGAAACGACTCTTCAAGGCAGTTCCTCAAAAGACGCTCCTCTTCTTTATCATATCAGCACTGAATCAATGACACATCTTCACGAAAATACTGTTCTTTATTTGGACAGTTTCAGCGAGCTCCCTTCAGATTCCCATCTTTCCTTCAATTCCTCCACCGATTACCGGCTATAAATATCTGCCTCAGGTTCTCCTTTTCCACCATCCTTTCGCCATGGCGCAGCTAATATCCATGATAGAACAGAGACTCCTTCTCTTCGATATGGAAACCAATCTCATCTCCCTCTTCTGCTAGAAAAATTCTCGTGAAGTAGCATAAGGTACTCCCCCCTTTTCTGATCCTACAGTAAATCCAGGTGGAACTTCTGCTAGGAGAATCCTCGTGAGGGTTCTTCATGGTTTACCCAGGAAAAGAATTTTCAAAGGGGCTTAATGGGATGCCCTCTACAAGGATAGGGGCAAAGTCACTGGTCCGCCGGTGCACTCTTCAAGGGACTGCACCCAGAGCGGATCTCCTCGTACTTGCGGATTTCTTGAATGAGTATTCAAGAATCTATCCCAAGGAAGAAGATATCTCCTCAAACTTACGCTTTCTCTTGCCCCTCTCCTCCTAGGCTTATTCCGGCAATGATGAACAAAATACATCGGCGCCTATTAGATCTTTTGCCTTCTGAAATCCCCTGTATCGGAAATTCCTTTGTATGAGAAATATATGAATATATATGCAATTCCTTTTCTTGTCTCTCTGCCTGCATGTACTTCCGAATATCCTCTTTGTATTTTAATTTTTTGCCCTTAAGGCGATACATATCGTATCGGCTATCTCAGACGAAACCATTTAAGGCATCGGCTTTAGGAATCAACCCAAATACTTGGATAGTATTTCTTCAAATATTTTCCATTCAGCGCCTTAGGAAATGTTTCCCCTTCAAGTGTCTATAGAATATAAGCATTGCCAGGAACACATCGGACGACTCAATATGGCCCTTCCCAGTTCGGTGACCACTTGCCGTATCTGGGATCCTTAGAGCCAATCGGCAGAATAACTTTCCACACGAGATCGCCCTCTTTGAACTCTTTCCCCTTAACTTTCTTATCATAATGCCTCGCAACTCTGAGTTTGTTAGCTTCAATACTCTCCAGAGCACGTAGCCGACGAACAGCCAAGTCATCGGACTCACTATTCATGAGTTCCATGTATTCGCCGGCCTTTAATTTATCCTGAAGCTCGATACGCCTT
This sequence comes from Alloteropsis semialata, assembly GCA_004135705.1. NCBI lineage: Eukaryota > Viridiplantae > Streptophyta > Magnoliopsida > Poales > Poaceae > Alloteropsis > Alloteropsis semialata. The sequence goes on along the minus strand of CM014273.1, from coordinate 3,647,568 downwards.
GATCCAGTACGAATTTCCCATGGAAGAATGGCTTCATGCCCATAAACCAGTTCATACGGAGAAACCTTGATCGATCCATGACAAGCCATCCGATATGCCCACAGAGCTTCAGGAAGCACAATATGCCACTTTCTCGGGTACTCCTCAATCTTTCTATCAATCAACTTGATCAAACTTTTATTGGAAGCTTCAGCTTGACCGTTGGCTTGTACGTAGTATGGCGATGAATTGAGGAGCTTGATACCCATATCAGCAGCAAAATTTTTGAACTCATCAGACATAAACATCGTACCTTGATCCGTCGTGATTGTCTGTGGAATTCCAAACCGGTAGACAATGTGCTCTCTAACGAAATCAATAATATTCTGGGACTTCACCTCCTTCAAAGGGATAGCTTCAACCCATTTGGTAAAATAATCCGTTGCCGCTAATATGAATTTATGTCCCTTGCTTGAATGTGGAAAAATCTGGCCGATCAGGTCAATCCCCCAACCTCTAAACGGCCATGGCTTGATGACAGGGTTCATAGCCGATGCTGGAGCTCTCTGAATATTTCCATACCTCTGACATTCTTGACATCCTTTATAATATTCAAAGCAATCTTCCAAAATCGTCGGCCAATAATATCCATTCTTCTTGATCATCCACTTCATCTTAAACGCCGATTGATGAGCCCCGCAAACGCCTTCATGAATCTCTCCCATCAAGACCTTGGCCTCTTCAGGTCCGATGCATCTTAACAGGACTCCATCAACTGAGCGAAAATAAAGTACTCCTTCAACCAAGACATGCCTGACTGATTTGTAGCGTAACTTCCTCGAAGTCTTGACAGAAGGATCTTTCAAATATTCAACGATTGCTTTCCTCCAATCTCCCTCTGGTATCTCCTGAACCATTACATCGGACATAGGCCGATAGCCAGACGCCTTTTGCGCCAGCCGATTTGCTTCCTCGTTATGATGTCTTGGAATATGCTTAAGAGTTACCAGGGCGAACTGATCAATCAAATCTCGGCATTTTTCAAAGTAAGGCATCAACGCATCCATCTTGCAATCATACTTGCCGAGCAACTAATTAATAATCAACAAAGAATCTCCAAATACTTCAACAAATCGAGCGCCGATTTCTTTAAGAATCTGGAAACCTTTCACCAATGGTTCATACTCTGCCTGATTATTTGTGCACTTTTCAATTGGATAAGCAAACTCGAATCTTGCCCCCCGAGGCGAAATAATAAACAGGCCGATTCCACAACCATCATTGCAAGACGAGCCACCAAAGAACATGGTCCAGGGAACTGCGTCAACCACATCGGCCTCCGTATTCATCGGACCAGTCACATCAAGCTCCATGGTGCATTGCTCAACAGCATCAACACTAGGTCCACAATGATCAGCAACCAAATCAGCCATCACTTGCCCTTTTACCGCTTTGGCCGATTCGTATTTAAGATCAAACTCTGTCAGAGCAAAAACCCATTTGCCAATTCTCCCTTTCATGGTTGGCATCGACAACATGTATTTGATCACATCCTCCCTGCAGACCACGGTGCACTCGGCCGATAGCAAATAATGCCTCAATTTTGTACAAGAAAAATATAGACAAAGGCAAAGCTTCTCCACATACGAATACCGAGTCTCAGGATCCAGTAATCTTCGGCTTAAATAAAATATGACTCGCCCTTTCCCATCAACTTCTTGGATTAAAACAGAGCCGATTGCATGATTAAAAGCCGATAAATAAAGCTTGAACGGCTTACCCTCTTGTGGCGGAATAAGAACTGGCGGATATGCTAAATATTGCTTGATTTCATCCAGCGCCTTTTGATGTTGAGGCTCCCACACCAATTCTTCTCCATCCTTCAGTTTCAACAGAGGAGTAAACGCTTCCAATCAGACCGACAAATTTGATATAAACCTCCTCAGGAAATTGATTTTCCCCATCAAACTTTGCAATTGCTTCTTGTTTACTGGAGGTTCAATATCATCAATTGCCTTGCGGTTCCGATCATTCACCTCGATTCCTCTCTCATGAACCAGGAAACCGAGAAACTGGCCGGCCGATACACCAAAAGCACACTTGAGCGGATTCATCTTCAATCCATGTTGCCTTGTGCATTCTAGCGTCTCTCTTAAATTGGCCAAATGCTCCTGATAGCCTTTCGACTTGACTACCACATCATCAATGTAGATTTCAACTATCCTGCCGATCAACTTATGAAAAATATAATTCATAGCACGTTGATAAGTAGCTCCGGCATTTTTTAAACCAAAAGTCATAACAACCCATTCATACAAACCGAGAGCCCCTGGGCATTGGAATGCAGTCTTGGGGATATCTTCTTCTGCCATAAAAATCTGATTATAACCAGCATTACCATCCAGGAAGCTCATCACTTTATGGCCTGATGTTGCATCAACAAGCATATCGGCCACTGGCATCGGATATTCATCCTTCGGGGTTGCCTTGTTCAAGTTCCTGTAATCAATGCAAACACGCAGCTTTCCATTTTTCTTATAAACAGGAACTATATTTGATACCCACTCAGCATATCGACATGGCCTGATAAACTTAGCTTCAAATAGCTTCATTATTTCGGCCTTAATTGGTTCGTACATCTCAGCTTTGAACTTCCTTGCGTACTGCTTGTGCGGCCGATCTCCTGGCTTGATGGGTAGCCGATGCTCAACAATATCACGGCTTAAACCTGGCATTTCATAATATTCCCAAGCAAAACAATCAGAATACTCTTTCAAAATTTTTATTAATTCTTGTTTATACTCGGGATCCAACTTAGCACTGATATACGTCGGCCTTGGCCTATCACCAGATCCTATGTCTATCTCTTCTAACTCATCGGCCGACGTAAACCCAAATCCTAACTTACCGAATTCACTTCGGTCCTCATAATCTTCTATACAATCGGCCATTTAAAACAAAGTCTCAGAGCCGACTGCTTGGATCGGCTGTAGTCCCTGATCGGACACCTTGAGGAAGTCACCATCCCATGCTTTCCCTGACAGGCATTCAATCCCTTCAAACTCCCAAATTGTTGACTCGGCCGTTGCAATGCTAACCGAATCATCAGCTGGGACAATCTCCACGTTGTTGCCCTGCCACTGGATCAAACACTGGTACATCGTGGATGGGATGCAGCAATTGGCATGAATCCAATCATGCCCGAGGAGCATGCTATAGGAACCTTGGCCATCAATCACAAAGAAAGTAGTCGGCAATGTCTTGCTGCCGATGGTCAACTCCACATGAATTGCCCCCCGAGGCTCTGAAACATTACCGCCAAAATCCTTGAGTGTCATATTTGTCTTGATCAGATCATCAATCCCCTTACCCAACTTGCGGAATGTGGAGTAGGGCATGAGATTGACAGCAGCTCCCCCATCAACCAGCATCTTGGTCATCAGCTTCCCATCAACGTATCCCTTGATGTACAGAGGTTTCAGGTGCCGATATCCATTCGCATTTGGCTTTTCAAAGACAGCCTTCTCTGAATCAAGAACTAAGCACACGGCGGCCTCTTCTAATTCATAATCAATCTCATCGTCATCCTGTTCATCAGGAGCAGCAAAATCAAAAGGCAACATCAAAACCATGTTTACCGGGGCCGATGCGCTTGCTTCATCGTCATTGGCCATCTTGACGCGCCAAGTTTTCTTCTCTTTGGCCAATTCTTGCTCCTGAATCTGCTCATGATGGCGTAACCGCTGAATGCATCTCCTTTTGGACCTAGAAATCCCTGATGGGCACCACTGTCCAGGCTTCATTTGAGGTTCTCTAATCCGATCCTGAATTGGAGCCCTCTCTTCTATTTTTTCAGGGCCACGAGCATCAACCTGGCCTTCATTATTTTTATGGCCATGAGTATCAACCCGGCCTTCATCATTTTTACGGCCACGAGTATCAACCCGGCCTTCATCTCCTTGATGACGATCATCAATCCTGACGCCGATCCGTTCATGAACTGACCGTCTTTTCTTAAAAACTCTGTATTCTTCATATTGGAAGCTGCATTCAGGACAATCTGCTTTGGACGGCAATCTGAGCTTCTCGTTCCAGCAGAATACGAAGAAAGGACATCTCCAGTGACCATCGTCTCGATCATACTGCTCATAAGTTTGACGCCTGTCCATATGCCAATCGGACCTATAGCCGTACTGACGACGATCGTCGGACCTATCATCAAACCAGCGTCGGCCATCGGACCTGTCATCATATTGGTGCCAATCATCGGACCTGTCATCACGTCGGCGTCGATCATCAAATCCTTCATCAAACCGCCTTGTCTGATATTCACGCTTCTGACGTCGTCGTTCCTCACACTCTTCCCACGCTCGAGCTGCCTGCTACCTTTTGTACTTGTTAATCAGCATCTGGGAAGTCACGCGTGGCCGATATCCACCAAGAACATTAGATTCATGCCCAAATGCCTGATGATTCCTTTGCAACTCTTCAACAGTGACCTGAACTGCAGGATCAACGGCACCAGAACTCTTGGCGTGATCCGATGTGAGCACCTTGAACTTCCCCTTCTCACCAGCATCAACCATATTAATAGAAAAGGAGAAATCAACAAAGTTATTAGAAAGGGATGACCGTCGATCTTCATGGCTTTCTTGTTATCTTCGAACTTGATCTTGCCAGATTCGATAGCCAATTGGATCTCCCTCCTGAACACCTTGCATTCGTTCGTCTCATGAGAAGTTGAGTTATGCCATTTGCAATACTTGCGCTTCTTCAACTCCTCGGCCGATGGAATAGAATGATTTGCAGACAGTTGGATAAGCTTCTCACTGAGCAACATGTCAAAAATCTTGTCGGCCTTTGTTATGTCAAACCCAAATTTCTCAGGACTTTGCTTAATCCATGGACACGATACCGGCTTTTTGGACTTTGTCCATTCAGCTATGTTGATATCGTCTTCATCTTCAGAATCAGACAGATAAGACACTGGCTTGGAAAACTTTGTACGCCTCGTCTCCTGGTATCGGACCTCATGGGCTGACACCTTTTGCACCAGCTGTCCCAATGTCTCAAACTCTTGAGCAGAAAACCTCTCCTTGATCGGCGCGAGCAAACCCTGGAATGCAAGCTCAGCCAATTGCGTGTCAGATAACTTCAAACTGTAGCACCGATTCCTGATATCACGGAACCGTTGGATGTACTCCTTGATGGACTCATCATTTCTCTGCCTGATAGCAATCAAATCAGAAATTTTCATTTCATTAAGACCAGAAAAGAAGTACTTATGGAACTGCTTCTCCATATCGGACCAGCCTGTAACCGATCCTGCTGGCAACGACGTGAACCAAGTAAACGCTGGCCCTGATAGTGACAAAGGGAAGAATCTGAGCCTGAGTCCCTCTTCAGAAGCGGCTTTACCACATTGAGCCAAGAATCCGCTCACATGCTCAATGGTAGTCATATCATCTTGCCCAGAAAATTTGGAAAAGTCTGGCACTCTGTAACGCGGAGGAAGTGACACTGCATCAAAGTATGATGGGTACGGATGCCGATATAACCTCGCTTCATCTTTAGTCTTCAAACCGAACTGATTCTGGATCACCTCGATTATTTTCTGTGACCAATCGGACTGCTGATCTCCGAGTGGCATCCCATCAGCTTGATGCATATCCATCATGTAAATATTGTAATCACCGACCATACGCTGATGTGGAGGAATCTCTGCACGTAGCTTTGCAGCTGTGGGTTTCTTTTCTTCTTCGTTCAGAGTCCTAGTATATTTCTCACCATGCGGGCCGACAATAGATCCATCGGCCATCAACAGAAAACCATTGGCCAGCTGAATAGGTGGTGGAGTCACCGGGGCTTGCGGAACAACGGTCATGGTAGAGTTTTCAGTATCTTTGCCTTTTCCTGTCCCTGATGCCCCTGAAGAATCTGGCATAAAGACTGGGCCCTTTAAGCAAATAGTCTCATCCACCGCCTTCTTGATGAGATTGTCCAAAGAATTCACCAAAGTACCTGACTGGTTAATCAATGCATGGTGGACAGCTTGATGAATCATCTCGGTCATGTTTACATGGTATTCCCGGGCGTCGGTCGTCTTCTTGATCAATTCTAGGTCCGGAAGAGCACCTTTGAGCACAGGACCTGAACGATTACGCCCGAATTGATCAAGACAGAGCTTCTCAAATGCTTCAATCTGGGCCTGAACTGCATCCAACTGGGCTTTAGACAGATCAGCCTTCGTGACTAGCATAGTTGCGTCAGGAATCTTGTTTTTGTCAACTTTGGCCTTCTCAGCCAACAACTTCTCAGCCGCCAGTTTGTCAGCAGCGAGCTTAGCAGCAGCCTCCTTTTCAGCATCAGACGACATCTTGGAAATTGTCTTACGTGTCCCACTGGGCATGCCAAAAATGTGTTGACACGAAAAATCGGCGATCGTATCCTCAGCGAGCAACACAACAAGGCCAGGGAGATCTGCTTCACTCCGGTGCTGGTCCTGCGCTTTGTCCAGGTTCGCGGCGTGCCAGTCAATTTGACCTGTAATTGACAAGGGAATAAATAGTTAAATTACTCTTTGATTGTGTCGGCTCTATTCCAGACGGCAAAAGCACATCGGACTTAGCCACGACCCAATCGGACATATATCGGCCGATACTAGTCGGACCTCAAAATCGGACCTTCTTCAATGACATCAATCAGACCTGAATCAATCGGACTTCAATCAAACCATCGAATCGGACCTTAGAATCGGACCAACCAGGATCGGACCTTGATTAATGTAATAAATCTAATACAGAGTAACAGTAACAGATCGGCTATGTCTTTGAACAGGATATTAAACAATCAAAGTAGAGCCGATACGTTGTCCACCTTGCCTAGTTGTCAGTATGATTCATCTCATCGGACCATCTAACTAGCCAATCAAACCAGAACTGTTTCGACATGGTTTCACAGACGGATACAGCGCACATACTCCAGCTATGATCGGACCAAATAGCTAAATGATCAAACTCGACTCATCAACAGAACAACTAAACAAGATGCTCGCATAGGTAATTAATCAGATTAAAGCAAATAAGCAGTAAAGCAGTAACAAGATCGTTCCAATATTCAAAGCTATCTTTGAATAATCAAGAGGAATCTAGCTCCGACGCAGGGAATCTAGATCAAACCCGACACTCAAGACAACCAGATTGAGCTGTAGAGATGAATCGGACCTAAAACGATATTGTAATATAAGTATTGCTCAAATCGTACTAAACCAATGCTCATAGTTGTTGAAGAATCAGATTAATTCACATGGCGCAGATCTAAATCAATCTAGCAACTCCAAACAACCGCATAGATTGCCTTCTGATAATCGAGGAAGATCTAGCTCCGACGCAGGGAATCTAAACCAAACCCGAAAACTCAAAGAACAACCCGATAAACGATTAATCACTGAATAATCAAGAGAAACCTAGCTCCGACGTAGGGAATCTAAGCTAATCTTAACGATCCAAAGATAAATCGGTTGAACAGCATAAACGAGAAAGGCGATGCGCCTCAATTCAAAGCTTATACTAATTCGATAAGTTGACAATCTTACTGGTAAGCCGGAGATCAAGAACTGATGCAGCCCGTTCACCAATGAGTTTGTCGAGATCTACTGTTCCTAGGGTTTTGGCATGAAGCCGGGTTGTATTGATTGTGAGAATAGTTCTTTACAATGGACGAGGGTTTATATTTATACCCTGGTCATGAAGAGTCCTGATCGGACCTGACTATCTTGCAGATAAAGGAAACTAAATCTAATATAGAATGGGACTCTCAATATGCCTTCAAAAAGGAAATAGCCTCCGTATCTGATACGCTCCCTTTTTAGCCGACGCGCCCTTGATCGGACTTCTCTTCCCCACATCGGCTTCCTTCTTCGTCACATTCAGCTTTGACCAGTCAACGGGTCCACTGCTCAGTTCCAGCGCTGCCACGTCACCATCTGACTCAGCACCCCCAGTGCGAAAATCCGGTGTCAACACCTAGGAAGCTACGGATCCCTTTAACATTGGTGGGAGGTGGAAGCTTTTCTATGACTTCAATTTTTGCTCTATCCACCTCTATTCCTCTTTCGGACACCAAGTGTCCTAATACTATACCCTCTCGGACCATGAAATGGCACTTTTCCCAATTTAGCACCAGGTCCTTGTCTCGGCATCTTTGTAGCACCTTGTCTAGGTTCTGCAGACAATGATCGAAAGTCTTTCCATAGACTGAGAAATCGTCCATGAAAACTTCCATGATCTCTTCTATCATGTCTGAAAAGATAGACATCATGCACCTTTGGAACGATGTTGGTGCATTGCATAACCCGAATGACATCCTGCGGTATGCATACGTTCCATAAGGGCAAGTGAAGGTGGTCTTTTCTTGATCATCGGGGTGGATGGGAATCTGATGATAGCCGGAATACCCATCAAGAAAACAAAAGAAGGAGTGGTTTGCTAGTCTCTCCAACATCTAATCGATGAAGGGGAGAGGGAAGTGATCCTTCTTTGTCGCCTTGTTGAGTCGGCGGTAATCAATGCACATCCGCCACCCAGTAACGGTTCGCTGAGGAATCAGCTCATTTTTTTCATTACTCACGACGGTCATACCTCCCTTCTTGGGTACTACTTGGACAGGGCTGACCCATTCACTATGAGGGACGGGATAGATGATCCCGGCGTGCAAAAGTTTTAAAACTTCCTTCTTCACGACTTCCCTCATTGCATTATTTAGCCTACGCTGAGGCTCCCTAGAAGGTGTAGAGGCTAGATCTATGGGAATGCGATGGGTACAGAGCACGGGGCTTACTCCCTTCAAGTCTTTTAGGGAGTACCCGAACGCCGAGCGGTGTTTCTCGAGCACCTTCACGAGTCTATCACTCTCGTCCCGCGATAGCTTGTCGCTAATGATAACAGGGATGTCCCTGTCTTTGTTTAGGAAGACATAGCGAAGGCCAGCGGGCAAGGGTTTTAGCTCTATGTGTGTCTTAGGTGGCTCCTCAGTTTCAAGTGGCTCAGAAGCGTCATCCTCTTCCTCTATAAAGTCGTGAACATGTTCTTCGACGAATGACTCAAATGGGTCACTAGGTTGCAGGGATTTTACCTCCTCAACTGGGTTAGGTTCTACCAAAGGTTCGACTATGGCATTTTTAACCCTAGCTAACGGTATAGTGAGGAGATTTCTTCCTACTTTGGCTAGGAGATTTCCTTCCGAGGTTACATCCTGAAAGAGGCCCTCGACAGGTTGTCCTACCAGGAGGTCAAAATCTGATGTCTCTGTTGACGCGGAAAATCGGCGGTCGTATCTCCCGCGTGCAGCACACGAAGACCAGGGAGATCTGCTTCACTCCAGTGCCAGCCTGCACTCCAGTTCAGGTTCGCAGCGTGCCAGTCAATTTGACCTGAAATTGACAAGGGGATAAAACAGTTAAATTGCTCTTTGATTGTGCCGGCTCTATTTCAGACGATGGAGAAACGTCGAATTGTAGCCAAGACCCAATCAGACACGTATCGGCCGATACCGATCGGACCTCAAAATCGGACTTCATTGATGACGTCAATCAGACCGAATGATCGGACTTCAATCAGACATCAAGTCGGACCTCAGAATCGGACCAATCAGGATCGGACCATAATTGATATGACAGATCAGCCTTTAAATAGTAAAATAAAGCATAAAACAGGGCCGATATGTAAAATAATGGATCAGCTATGTCTTTGGACAAGATATCAAATAATCAAAGTGTAAGCCGATACATTGTCCACCTTGCCTAGTTACCAGTTTGACTCGTCTCGTCGGACCGTCTAACTGGCCGATCGGACCATAGCCTTTTCAGAGAAATCTAGCTCCGACGTAGGGAATCTAGATTTCTCCAGCTATGATCAAATCAGATAGCTAGATAGTTAGATTCAACTCATCAATCTGACAACTAAACAGGATGCTCGCACAGGTGTTAATCAGTTTAAGCAAATAAACAGACAAAGCAGTAACAGGATCATTCTGATTCTAATATATGCTACCAAATAATTAAGCAGGACCTAGCTCCGACGTAGGGAATCTAAACCATGCATAACATTCAAATAGCAATAAGGCATAACCAAAGCTTCCTTTGATTAGTCAAGATGAATCTAGCTCCGACGTAGGGAATCTAGACCAAACATGATAATCAAAGATCAATCTAATCGTATTGCAAAGATCCAGCTCCGACGTAGGGAATCTACACCAGTACAATACTCAAAGAACAACCAGATTAAACCACAAAGCAGGATCGGACCTAGAACGATGCTGTAAGATAAATATTGCTTAAATCGGACCAAGACCAATGCTCAAAGCCGTTGAAGAAGTAGAATTGATTCACATGGCGTAGATCTAAACCAATCTAGCAACTCCAAACAAACCGCAAAAACTGCCTTTAGTAACCAAGATTACTCTAGCTCTGACGTAGGGAATCTAGACTAATCTTGATATCTAGCTCCGACGTAGGGAATCTAGACTTAAAGTACAGTCCGATAAACGATAATCCGTTGAATAATCAATATTGATCTAGCTCCGACGTAGGGAATCTATATCAATCTTGATTATCCAGAGATAAATCGGTTGAACAGTATAAACGAGAAAGGGCGATGCGCCTCAATTCAAAGCCTATACTAGTTCGATAAATTGACTAACTTACTGGTAAGCCGGAGATCAGAACTGATGCAGCCCGTCCACCAATGAGCTTCGTCGGTAACTACTACTAGGTTTTTTGGCGTGAAGCCGGGTTGTATTGATTGTGAGAATAGTTTTTACAATGGACGAGGGTTCATATTTATACCCTGGTCATAGAGAGTCCTGATCGGACCAAACTAACTTGCGAATAAGGTAAACTAAACTTAACATAAAAGCGGGACTCCCATACGCCTTCTAAAAAGGAAATAGTCCCCATATCTGATACGCTTTCCTCTCAGCCGATGCGCCTCTCCTCTTGTACTCGGATCAGACTCCTGTTTCATCGGATCTCTTCTGCATATCGGCTTCTTTCTCTGTCATCTTCAGCTTTGACCAGTCAACGGGTCCACCAGCCTCTCCACGTCACTTAATGATTCAGCATATCTGGTGCGAAAATCTGGTGTCAACACATGCCCCCCAATTTTGGGATAAAATATGTTTTATTCCAAAATTCGTATCTGTCATCATAACTTCTTCACCGATTTTCGTGCCGAAACCTTCCATCCTTGCACCATGAAGTCCCTTGATTTTCGGGCCATAATTTTTCTTTCTTTATCAACAACCCGCAGAGCTTATCTTCTCCCTTCTTTCTCCTGAGCAATCGTATCTCTGACAATGAATAGTATATGGAACCCTGCATTTACCTCACGGGTATCCATGCATCTATTGACCCAGTCAAAACGACTTTTCAACGCAGCTCCTCAAAAGACGCCTCTCCTTTAATTACAGCAGCTCTGAATCAATGACACATCTTCATGAGAATACTGTTTTCTTATTTGGACGGTTTCCACGAGCACCCCTTGGATTCCATTTTTCTTTTAATGCTCCCATCGATCTCCGGCTATAAATACCTGCCTGAGGTCCTCTTCTTCCACCATCCCTTAGCCATGGCGCATCCAATACTCTTGATAGAACACAAGTTTCTTCTGTTTGATATAGGATCAACTCCTCCTTCCTCTTCTGCTAGAAGAATTCTCGTGAAGTAACATAGGGTACTCCCCCCCTTTTCCGATCCTGCAGTGAATCCAGGTGGAACTTCTGCTAGAAGAATCCTCGTGAGGTTCCTTCATGATTCACCAAAGGGAAGGTTTTTCAGAGGGGTGTAATAGAGTGCCCTTTACAAGCTAGGGCAAGGGCGGTCCGCTGGCGCGCTCTTCAAGGGACTGCAACCAGAGCGGATTTCTTCGACTCAAGGAAGAAGATATCTCCTCAAACTTGCGCTTCCTTTTGCCCTTCTTTTTCTAGTCTTGTTCTGGCAATGATGAACAAAGTACATCGGCGCCTACTAGATCCTTTTATCTTCTGAAATCCTCCTGTATGAGAAATATATGAATATATATGCAATCCCTTTTTCAGTGACCTGCCCCGCCGTTGAGCAGCTTGATGATGTAATATATTTTTGTTTGTATATAGCCCCTAAGGCGATGCATATCGCATCGGCTCTCACTTTTTGTTCTTGAGGCGATTTTCCCATCGGCTTCCAAGCCTGACGCACAGCATCGGCCTTACGAGTTCACCCAAATACTAGGGTAGTACTTCTTCAAATATTTTCCGTTTAATGCTTTAGGAAACACTTCTCCTTCAAGCGTTTGTAAAATATAAGCATTTCCAGGAACACATCGGACGACTTGATAGGGTCCTTCCCAATTTGGTGACCATTTGCCGTACTTGGGATCTTTAGAACCGATCGGCAGAATAACTTTCCAAACAAGATCGCCCTCTCTGAACTCTTTCCCTTTAACTTTCTTATCATAATGCCTCGCAACTCTGAGTTTGTTAGCCTCAATGTTTTCGAGAGCACGCAGCCGACGAACAGCCAAATCATCGGACTCACTATTCATGAGTTCCATGTATTCGCCAGCCTTCAACTTATCCTGAAGCTCGATACGTCTTGATCCAGTACGAATTTCCCATGGGAGAACGGCTTCATGTCCATAAACTAGTTCATATGGAGAAACTTTGATTGATCCATGACAAGCCATTCGATAAGCCCATAGAGCTTCAGGAAGCACAATATGCCATTTTCTCGGATATTCCTCAATCTTTCTATCAATCAACTTGATCAAACTTTTATTGGAGGCTTCAGCTTGACCATTGGCTTGTGCATAGTATGGCGATGAATTAAGTAGCTTGATACCCATATCAGCAGCAAAATTTTTGAATTCGTCCGATGTAAACATCGTACCTTGATCTGTTGTGATCGTCTGTGGAATTCCAAACCGGTAGACGATGTGTTCTCTAACGAATTCAATAACATTCCGTGATTTCACCTCCTTCAAAGGAATAGCTTCAACCCATTTGGTGAAATAATCTGTTGCCACTAATATGAATTTGTGCCCCTTGCTTGAATGTGGAAAAATTTGGCCGATCAGGTCAATTCCCCATCCTCTAAACGGCCATGGCTTGATAACAGGGTTCATAGCCGATGCTGGAGCCCTTTGAATGTTTCCATATTTTTGACACTCTTGACATCCTTTATAATATTCAAAGCAGTCCTCCAGAATCGTCGGCCAATAATATCCATTTTTTCTGATCATCCATTTCATCTTGAACGCCGATTGATGAGCCCCGCAAACACCTTCATGAATTTCTCCCATTAGAACCTTAGCTTCTTCAGGTCCGATACATCTTAACAGGACTCCATCAATCGAGCGAAAATAAAGTACTCCTTCAACCAAGACATGCCTGATTGATTTGTAGCGTATCTTCCTTGAAGTTTTGACAGAAGAATCCCTCAAATACTCAATGATTTCTTTTCTCCAATCTCCTTCTGGAATCTCCTGCACCATCACATCGGACATAGGTCGATAGCCAGACGCTTTTTGCACCAGCCGATTTGCTTCTTCATTATGATGTCTTGGAATATGCTTAAGAGTTACCACGGCGAACTGGCCAATTAAATCTCGGCACTTCTCAAAGTAAGACAATAAAGCATCCATCTTGCAATCATATTTGCCGAGTAATTGATTGATAATCAGCAAAGAATCTCCGAATACCTCAATGAACTGAGCGCCGATTTCTTTAAGAATCTGGAGACCCTTCAACAATGCTTCGTATTCCGCCTGATTATTTGTACATCTCTCAATTGGAAAAGCAAACTCAAACCTTGCCCCCCGAGGCGAAATAATAATCAGGCCGATTCCGCAACCATCATTGCAAGAAGAACCATCAAAGAATATAGTCCAAGGAACCGCGTCAACCACATCGACCTTTTTCATCGGACCAGACACATTAAACTCCATAGTGCATTGCTCAACAGTGTCAATGCTAGGTCCACAATGATCAGCAACTAAATCAGCCATTACCTGCCCTTTTACCGCTTTAGCCGATTCGTATCTAAGATCAAACTCCGTCAGAGCAAAAACCCACTTGCCAACTCTTCCTTTCATGATTGGCATGGATAACATATACTTGATCACATCTTCCCTACAGATCACAGTACACTCGGCCGATAACAAATAATGCCTTAATTTTGTACAGGAAAAATACAAACAAAGGCAAAGCTTCTCCACATATGAGTACCGAGTCTCAGGATCTAGCAATCTTCGGCTCAAATAGAATATAACTCGTTCCTTCCCATCAACCTCTTGAATCAAAACAGAGCCGATTGCATGATTAAAAGCCGATAAATAAAGCTTGTACGGCTTACCCTTTTGTGGTGGAATAAGAACTGGTGGATACGCTAAATATTGCTTGATTTCATCCAATGCCTTTTGATGTTTAGGCTCCCACACCAACTCTTCTTCATCTTTCAGCTTCAACAGGGGAGTAAATGCCTCCAATCGGACCGACAGATTTGATATAAACCTCCTTAGGAAATTAATCTTTCCAATCAAACTCTGCAATTCCTTCTTGTTTACTGGAGGTTCAATATCATCAATTGCTTTGCGGTTCCGATCATTTACCTCAATTCCTCTCTCATGTACCAGGAAACCGAGAAATTGGCCGG
>CM014273.1:3599212-3627130 GCA_004135705.1 Alloteropsis semialata | reverse complement strand
TAGATAGTTAGATTCAACTCATCAATCTGACAACTAAACAGGATGCTCGCACAGGTGTTAATCAGTTTAAGCAAATAAACAGACAAAGCAGTAACAGGATCATTCTGATTCTAATATATGCTACCAAATAATTAAGCAGGACCTAGCTCCGACGTAGGGAATCTAAACCATGCATAACATTCAAATAGCAATAAGGCATAACCAAAGCTTCCTTTGATTAGTCAAGATGAATCTAGCTCCGACGTAGGGAATCTAGACCAAACATGATAATCAAAGATCAATCTAATCGTATTGCAAAGATCCAGCTCCGACGTAGGGAATCTACACCAGTACAATACTCAAAGAACAACCAGATTAAACCACAAAGCAGGATCGGACCTAGAACGATGCTGTAAGATAAATATTGCTTAAATCGGACCAAGACCAATGCTCAAAGCCGTTGAAGAAGTAGAATTGATTCACATGGCGTAGATCTAAACCAATCTAGCAACTCCAAACAAACCGCAAGAACTGCCTTTAGTAACCAAGATTACTCTAGCTCCGACGTAGGGAATCTAGACTAATCTTGATATCTAGCTCCGACGTAGGGAATCTAGACTTAAAGTACAGTCCGATAAACGATAATCCGTTGAATAATCAATATTGATCTAGCTCCGACGTAGGGAATCTATATCAATCTTGATTATCCAGAGATAAATCGGTTGAACAGTATAAACGAGAAAGGGCGATGCGCCTCAATTCAAAGCCTATACTAGTTCGATAAATTGACTAACTTACTGGTAAGCCGGAGATCAGAACTGATGCAGCCCGTCCACCAATGAGCTTCGTCGGTAACTACTACTAGGGTTTTGGCGTGAAGCCGGGTTGTATTGATTGTGAGAATAGTATTTACAATGGACGAGGGTTCATATTTATACCCTGGTCATAGAGAGTCCTGATCGGACCAAACTAACTTGCGAATAAGGTAAACTAAACTTAACATAAAAGCGGGACTCCCATACGCCTTCTAAAAAGGAAATAGTCCCCATATCTGATACGCTTTCCTCTCAGCCGATGCGCCTCTCCTCTTGTACTCGGATCGGACTCCTGTTTCATCGGATCTCTTCTGCATATCGGCTTCTTTCTCTGTCATCTTCAGCTTTGACCAGTCAACGGGTCCACCAGCCTCTCCACGTCACTTAATGATTCAGCATATCTGGTGCGAAAATCTGGTGTCAACAGTCTCAAAGACGTAAAGGTCTAGAGCCATCTCAATCCCATGGTGAACGAGGAGAAAATCTCGTACTATGCCGAGACTCTCGAGAATTTGACCTGAGGGTGTTCTAAGGAGTTTTGACGTTGGGACCATCCTTTTACGACGTCCAAGGACGTATGCGAAAGAACTGGACATGATGTTTGCCCCAACAGTCGGGTTGTACAGAATGTCTACGGCTACCTTGCTTACGAAACCTCGAATAGTCTGCGAAGGTGAGTTAATCCGAATAACTTCGGAAGAAGACTCAGATTCGTTTGACCATTCCGTGTTTAGGATGGAAATAAGCTCCCTCACGATTTCGTCTAGGAATTCAGTCTCCATATAAATGGAGGGGGTCTCTACCGTAGGCTTTTTCTGTGTTGTGTAGTTCGAGGTATTCCCGAAGTCTTCAAAAAGATCTTCCTCGAACTCAAAGGGTAATTCGAGAGGTTGAGTTTCCTCTTCCTCGACGGATGGGGTCTCAGGAGTCGGACTGGGCAAGTCTATGGATTCTACTTGAAAGTCTTCTTGCTCAGTTTCGGTCGCGTCAGCAGGGGCGTTTTCCCGGATGGCTGCTAGGACTTCTTTTGCTCTAGCCGTGGTTATGTGTAGGAATGAGCCTCTGGCTGCTATGTCTATGTACCGGGCATCTTCACTATTCAACCCAGACCGAAAATTCTGCATGAGCATGTAATCTGGGAAGCCTAGATCTGTTCCGGTTAGACATGAGTCCTGGAACCGGTCCCATGCTTTGGCGATTGTTTCCTTCTCTCGTTGCTGGAAGTTAATGATTTCCTTCCGAAGTGCACAGATCCGGTGAACAGGGAAGTATTCAAGACAGAACTTGTCCCATAACTTTTCCCATTCACCGTTCGTTAGCCCAACGGTGTGGTCATACCACTTCCTTGCTTTCTCTTTGAGAGAGAACGGGAAGAGCTTCCATTTAATCGTTGCCTGCGTCATGCCTGATATAACCAGACACGAACAGAGCAACTCAAATTTGTGTAGGTGACGGTATGGGTTTTCACCATCACTTCTAGAGAAGGATTTGTCCTGGACCATAGCTATGAAGGCAGTGCGAAGCTCATAGCTATCAGTTAAAATAGGATTTGACGAGGGGTGCGGCTCCAATAATTCGCCCTTTGGAGCAGAGAACTCATGAATTTGGGTGGAATTCATGGTTGAAAACAAAAACAAAAGAAATATAAAATAAAAGATATACGGGCAATCTTAGATCTTAGATAACAGCTACCGCTCCCCGGCAACGGCGCCAGAAAGCTTGTTGACACCAGGGGTGGCAAACAGAAAGTCCGCAAGCGCACGACTGTCGAAGTAGCTTTCACCCGTGAGTAAATCAGGTATCGAATCCACGGGGAACGTAAAAGTGTATCTAATCACTAAAGCTGAGCCGGATCAATCGAGTGTTTATAAAGGCTGGGTAGAGAGGATAACTTAGCACTAAGGCTCTGATGATAGTTAAGAGAATTCTCCTATGCTTGCTTTAGGCACCGGGGTATCCTAGGCCTCTAGGAAATTGCCGGCCAACAGCTCTACGCCGTACCCGTACGTGGAGGATTACAAAGGACGGACAGGGCTATCACCACCTGCCGCCTACCTCTACTAATCCGTGGGGCTACGAGGCAAGCGAGGGCAAATATACACCTAAGCACCACGCTTAAGATAATATCAGCTATCCTAACCTTGATCAAAGATTAGAATACTTTATAAATAAAGCAACGAACCCACAAGCACAATAGAGAATGTAACTTAACTATAACTCAGACTTAATTACTAGTTGAATCCCGGATACTCACTGAGTAGCTCGCATCCGTTGAGGTACAGGTGGAGGGTCGCCGACACGCCGGGACTCCTCCAGACTCTCCCTCACTCTCTCCCTATTTCTAATCTGGATATGAGAAGGGCTTCACCTTGGATCTTCACTTCAGCTCGATGATGATTAGCCCTGCCCCGAGTCCAGCTATTTATAGCTTGGAGAGGCGGTTTGGAGTCGGTTTGCAGCGGTTGAGGCGGTCTGGAGGTGGGCCCAGGTCGGCCGACTAGGGGGGATCGGCCGACCGTGCATTTCACCGACGTTGATGATGCACGGCACCGATGAACTCCTGGAGGCGGTTGACAGTTACTGGTGAAGGCGGTGGCGATTTGGGCGCGCGGCCAGGTCAGCCGACCTGGCTGGGTCGGCCGACCCAAGGCTGTGGCCCCTCGGCCCCATTTCGTCAGTGTCACTCTCCAGTGGGTCCTTTGGTCGATTTCCAGTGGGTAATGGTGAATATGTGTCAGTTAAGTTGGAGATGTGGGCCCATGAATCCATGTGATTGCCACGTGTCCCAATCCCATCTCTCTATTTCCACCGTCTTGATCTCAACGTGCCTGATCACTCCCGAGTGTGCTTTTGCTGATGGGCTAAGGATGGACCTCACTGGGCCTGGACCCAGGTCGGCCGACCAAGCTAGGTCGGGCGACCTGGCCCTGGGCCCAATTTAGCCTTTCTTTCTCCACTTTATTCCTGTGAACATATATGCACCAAAACTTGTGGAATTCGTTAGTAAATAACCCTATGTCTATTTGTTTCATCACTTTTTATATCTTTGTTGGCCATAATAAATTGTCGTTAAGAACTGCCAACAGCGGCTCTGCACGTTGCACGGCTAGAGCACGTGCTGCGTGTCTTTGCTCTAGTGATGTGTCGCGTTGGATGCCAATGGTCTTCCCCTGTGATGCGTCACAGGTGAGGGTCTTCTCGGTGCCTTGGGGCCATATGCCATAGTCAAAACCACAGTGGCTACTACCTTGTTAGAGTGCCTTATGAAAAGTCTCGTAGCGTCCCTATGCTGTTCATACCTCGAAAGTGTGGATTGGCGTGACGGGGTTAAGTTCCTTTGAACTTTACGCGACTGGTGGGTAAAGGGCGAAACCTCTGCAGAGTGTACATCCTATCATGATAGCCGTGCTCACGGTCACGAGCGGCCTGGAACCCTGTTCTAATTAGAAGATGATGTTTACTTTATGATAACCTGTACTTACATTTATTTAACTGGGTTCTCAACTGGGGTTCACTTAAGTTTACTATTCTGTTCTAATGTAAAATGAATCAACTAAAAGTGCTAATGCAGTTCAACCGTATCAGCCTTTCTTTAAGCCTTCATGCATTCATGCTATACTTGTTAAGTATGACAAATACTTACACTTGCCACAATATCAACAAAATCCCGGATGGGTACAGATGGTGCACACAATGAGGATGTGCTAGCTGAGCTTCCAGAAGATCTTCCATACCTCTGAGCTGTGGTCAACCAGTCGGCGTCCCTGTGGTGTGGAGCTCGTCATTAGTTGAAGAACGATTAATAAATTAGACTTCCGCTATGTCTTTAGCGTAATACTCTGATTCGTGTTAAACTTTGGATGTAAACTTTATTTTATTCGAGCATTGTTGCTACTGTGATACAATTTGTGAGCTATATGTGTTCTGTGGACATCCTGGGCACACATATGGCAGCATTCTGGTTTTGTTGAAAATCAGGGTGTGACAAGTTGGTACCAGAGCCATGCTGACTGTAGGATCGCAGCCTAGATAGTATGGACGATGCCCTTTTTGTTTTATCATTGTTCTCTTGCTATCTCACTCCTTGGTGTTGAGTTTCTTTTATAAAATATGTTCTTTGCCTTCTACTTGCTCTATTGTGAAAATTTTTCTAATTTTTGTTTATATCCTCTACCTCATGCTACAGATGGCCCGCATCAAGTTGACCGCACGCAAGAGCACTTGCGCGCACCTGCCATCGCGCGTCTTCGAGGGCAGTTTGATGGTGACTTACCAGGACGCCTACCGCAGTTGGAGACGCACGTACGACGACGCAGTCCGGAGGCAGAGGCAGTAGCAAGAGGCGCTCCAGCTGCAGGAGGCGCCCCAGACAGAGGAGTCGGAGTTGGAGGAGGATCTTGAGGAGAGGGAGATCTTCCATTCTGACGACGAGGGCGATCGGGAGCACAGCGACTACCCGTCGCAGCTTGCCCCTACTCAGCAGTCTGCCACTGGAGGAGGCCCAGGAGGTGACCCCGACAGCGATGGTGACGATGGTGATGATGGGGATGATGAGGCTGACGACAACGAGGGTGATGAGGACGAGGATGATGAGGACGAGGACTACGAGGCTGAAGATGGTGAGGAGGACGGAGTCGAGGACGGAGAGGAGACAGTGGAGCCAGCAGAGCGGGCGACACCTGATGAGCGTGGTTGGAGGATCTACCAGTTCGTCAGGGATGGCAGTGACAACTTCTACCATGTCCGTCTTCAGAGGTTGCTTCGCGGTCACTACGGCCTTGAACGCGTGGGAGTGGAGTACCACGGGGAGTTCCGGGTGCATGATCACTTCCGTAACTTCTGGAGGGTTCACGTGGAGGTTCGTGTGCCAGATGAGCGGTTCCACGCCGCCAGGAGGATAGCTACACACTACGCCATCAGTGACAGAGACACCCTAGCAGCAGGGATCAGTTGTGCAGCTCGCCAGGCGTACTACCGCTTCAGGGACAGGTTCTGGGCGGAGGCTCGGAACGGTCACGACAGGTTCCACCCACGCCG
This sequence comes from Alloteropsis semialata, assembly GCA_004135705.1. NCBI lineage: Eukaryota > Viridiplantae > Streptophyta > Magnoliopsida > Poales > Poaceae > Alloteropsis > Alloteropsis semialata. The sequence goes on along the minus strand of CM014273.1, from coordinate 3,621,299 downwards.
GAGGTGTGGAGAGGCAGCTTGCACTATAGCTTCAGTGGTGGGAGCCACCAACCCCCAGCTCATCTCTACAGTGGCGCTTGTGGCCGCGCTCAACACAGACTTGGACGCCGCGTCAGATGAGATCGCCAGGCTGAGGGCTAGGCTCACTGCGACACAGGACAGGGTTCAGGAGCTGGAGACACAGGCAGAACTTCCAGCACCATGCGAGGACGAGTACCGTGCTGACTCGCCACCCCGCAAGAGACCCCACTACGGCACCGCTGAAGGCTGCACCACCGTCGAGGATTAGGAAGTCCACCATCAGTCTTGAGTCTGTAATAGGAGAATGTTAGAACGTTTTTGAGTCAAAAACCCGGTTGAGTCGAGTCGAGTCTTGTGTGAACTATGTCCTTTAAGTGCTTTGTTTGAGTCGTTATTATGCTTATGGATGATTTGGATCTTTGTAATGATTGTGATGTGAGTAGACGTAAGTCTGTGATCGTCTAGTTTAAGGTTAAGGGTAATGAATAGTTGGGTTCCTTATCTCTTGTGCTCTATATCTATCTTGATCATCACTATATCAGTTCTTATCCTGTCAGCATACCATATCTCTTTATAACTGCTTACACTGAGTTGAGACTGCATATACATGGTTCATGGCAAATTAATGAGAGGTTGTATGTTCATGACAGATGGTTAACACCAGGACTGGCAGCGGTGCACCCAGCGCCAACACACCACCACCGCCACCGTCCACCATGGAGGATCTGGTGCGCATGCAGACGCAGCTTATGCAACAGATGGCACAGACCATGATGGTCATGCAGCAGAACCAGCAGCACCAGCAACAGCACCCAGTGCCTGCTAGAGACAAGAGGGGCGAGTTCATGAAGGGACATCCGCTGAGATTCGCCCATGCCAGTAACCCGCTGGAAGCTGATGACTAGTTAAGAGCGGTGGAGAGACAGCTTGACATTGCTCAGTGCAACGATAGGGAGAAGGTTCTCTATGCGGCAGGGCAGCTAGATGGATCAGCTCTGGACTGGTGGGAGACTTATCAGGTTGGATACCCCAACCGCAACCTGATCACCTGGCAGCAGTTCAGTGACGGCTTCCGTTCTCACCATGTGCCCGAAGGACTGAAGGAGCTGAAAAAGAAGGAGTTCCTGTCACTAACACAGGAAGGGATGAGTGTCACATCCTACCGTGACAAGTTTATGGAGTTGGCACGCTATGCTCCAGAGGAGGTGTCTACTGACAGGAAGAGGCAAGCTCGCTTCCGTGGGGGACTGCTTGATGCCATTCAGCTACAGATAACGTGCATTGTTTTCCCACTTTCGGGGATCTGGTTGATGGTGCCTTGATGATTGAGAGCAAGAGCCGTGAGATAGAAGACAAGAAGAGGAAGCACCTGAGCCAGCAGTCGGGCAGTAACACTCGCCCACGTTTTACCCCTCAGTTTCAGCAGCGCCCTCAGTACCAGCAACAGCTGCAATAGCGCCCCCAGAATGTCCAACAACAGCAGCAGCGACTCCTGAACTTCCAGTAGCCGCAGCGCACCCAGGGTCAGCAGCAGAATGGTCAACAGCTCACCCTGACCAATCTCACTCCAATGGGGCTAAGGACCTGCTACAACTGTGGTGAACCGGGACATTTCGCCAGTGCTTGTCCCCGTAAGGTTCAGAATGTCGTTGGCCAGAATAGCGGCCAGAAGCCAGGACAGCAGCTGGTGCAGAATGGGAATCAACAGCAGGCACAGGGCAACCGAGGCCAGCAGAACTATCTCCAGGGCATGCTACACCACATGAGCTCAGAAACCGCTCAGGAAGCAACGGACGTGGTTGTTGGTACGTTCTCCGTCAACTCAACCCCCGCTATTGTTTTGTTTGATTCCGGAGCCTCGCATGCATTTATATCTGCTGAATTCGTGCAAAAGAATCAGATAACACTACAACCCATGAAAAATGCCATGCTAGTTAGCGGACCGGGAGGTGAACAACGTGCTACCCTTTACTGTCCAAAGGTGACCTTAGCCATAAGGAGGGTAGATTTTGTGGTTCACCCGATAGTCCTGAACTCAGTTGGGATGGACTTGATCCTAGGGATTTGTTGGATGTCCAAGAATAAAGCTGTGATAGAGTGTGCCACAAGGACTGTAAGGATGAAGGCACCATCAGGAGAGGATGTTGAATTCAAGGCAACCAGCTCATCGGAGCATCGCATGGTAAACCAAGCCACGGGCACAGCAATCGAGGATGAGCTGAAGAAGGATTGTTCCATCTCCTTGAACTTCCATCCGAATCTCGAGGATGAGATTCATCTTAAGGGGGGTAGGTTTGTAACACCCTGAAAATGTCTTTTCAAAACTTAGTAAATAATTTGCCTAGACTTGAGAGTGATCATGAAAAACTTAGGAAAATAAAACTTTTCGACGAATAAAATCAATCTAGAGCTCAACAAGTTGTTGCATTCATGCCGTTGCATTCATTTTGTTGTTTGAGTGTAGTCATAGCTTTGTGTTGTTCTTTTCTTTCTTTCTTTTCTCCCGGCCCAGCGGCCCGCAGTCCAACCCAGAAACCCGCTTCCCGGCCCCCTAGAAAACCCACCTCTCTCCCTGGCCGAGCCCTCCCCCACGGCGCCCACATCCCTGGCGCCCCCCTTCCCCCTATCCTGGTGCCCTCCCCTCTCCTAATCCTTTTAGGATTTGGGACCCCGGCCCCACCAACCCTAAACCCTATAGGACTAGGTGCCCCCACCAGCCCCACCCCTTTTCCACGCCACCCAGGAGCCGCCGCCCCCCACCAGAACCGCCGCCCCCACCCCAGTGCGCCGCCCCTCCCTTGCCGCCGCCGCCGTCGTCGTCGCCGGTGATCCGCCCGTCGGTTCTCGTCGGTAAGGCCACCATCGCAACCCTCTCACCGAGCTCTCTCCATTTTATCCCTGTTTTGCGCAGCCCCTAACCCTCTCCATGGCCCTCCCATGGCGCCATGCAGCCCCGCCGCCGCTGCCGGTCGTCGACGTCGTCATCGGTGATCGTCGTTGCCGTTGCTCGTTCGTCCTCGCCGTTGCCGGTGAGCCGCTGCCCCTTCCCTCTCATTTTCCCATAGTTTCTGTGCCGTTTAGGCCCTGGTCTTGGTCGTCCTCCCCGCCGCATAGTTGCTGCGTTGCCGCCGCTTGCCGTCATTCGCCGCCGATCGACGTCGCCGACGTTTGCCGTAGGTGCTGTCCGCTCGTTTAGAGAGCAGCCCCGTCATGCGCTTCGCCTTAGACGGCCGCGCTAGCGTCGTGTCCAGCATAGACACCGTGTTCCATGCTACGTAGCGCTGCCCGCCGCCGCTCGTGTCGCTCGCTGACGTCAGCCGACGCCGCCGACGTCGTTCGTCGACGTCGTTGCTTGCCGTCGCTCGCCGCCGCTCGCTAAGTTCTGCAGCCCCGCCACATGACTCGTCATGGACGGTCGTGTTCAACCTTGTGCTCAGCATCGCAGCCGTGTTTCGTGCCATTGTTCGCTATCCGCTGACGTCGGTCGACGTCCGTTCACGTCGCCCGCCGACGTCGCCCGATCGTTTACCGTTTTAGGCGTAGTTTCTTCGTTCTAGCTCCGATTAGAGTGATTTTCACGCTCACGTGTTCGTATCGAAGCGTAGATTAGTTTAGTAGCTTTGTTTTGTGCTTTTGTTTCTGTTTGGTGTACTGTTTTAATAGAATTAATTCTGTTTGCATGTGATGAATGTGTGGATACTTGTGTGGTGAATTGCGTGAGCAGCCGTTGATCCGTTCGAGTTCGGTTACGACCAAGGCTTCGAGGAGCAAGTCCCGCAGCAGCAGCACTTTCAGGAAGGCAAGTATAGCATGGACAATCCTTGCTACCTATTCACATTAAACTACACATTTACTTTCTCATACTTGCATGTGTCTAAATTGATGAACCTTTAGGATGAACCTAGTACTTTTATCCTTACACCTTGTCACCCGGGTTTTATGCATATGGGTAGTTCCTTGCTAGTGCCGCTATCCACCTTATGCTAAATGTTAATCTTGACTTAATGGTTCACTCTCACATGATGATAAAACTTGCTTTTTAGCAACATGGTTTAGGGAGCTAGAGCATGTGCTTTGTGCTTTGCTCTAGTGTCTCTCCTTAAGGTCCGGTTTGGAATGCGGCCCTTCGGGACTTACTCGCCGCCACCGGAACTATAATGGCTCTGGTATTGACCAAGTACTTTGTGCGGCTCTAGCTTGCTAGTGGTTACCGAAAGGCACTAAGTGGGGGATGCGGTGATCCAGTATGGTTTCGATCCACCGAGGGCGGTCGCAGTGAGCGTATTGTTACCGTCGGCCCTGCTGTCATGGAGCACAGTCCCGTGTCAGGAGCCACTGTGTGCGGCTCTGCACGTTGTGCGGCTAGAGCATGTGATGTGTGTCTTTGCTCTAGTGACGTGTCGCGTTGGACGCCAATGGTCTTCCCCTGTGATGCGTCACAGGTGAGGGTCTTCTCGGTGCCTTGGGGCCATACGCCATAGTCGAAACCACAGTGGCTACTACCTTGTTAGAGTGCCTTACGAAAAGTCTCGTAGCGTCCCTATGCTGTTCATACCTCGGAAGTGTGGATTGGCGTGACGGGGTTAAGTTCCTTTGAACTTTACGCGACTGGTGTGTAAAGGGCGAAACCTCTGCAGAGTGTACATCCTATCATGATAGCCGTGCTCACGGTCACGAGCAGCCTGAAACCCTGTTCTGATTAGAAGATGATGTTTACTTTATGATAAACTGTACTTACATTTATTTAACTGGGTTCTCAACTGGGTTTCACTTAAGTTTACTATTCTGTTCTAATGTAAAATGAATCAACTAAAAGTGCTAATGCAGTTCAACCTGTTGACGCGGATAATCGGCGGTCGTATCCTCCACGGTCAGCACATGAAGACCAGGGAGATCTGCTTCGCTCCAGTGCCAGCCTACACTCCAGTTCAGGTTCGCGGCGTGCCAGTCAATTTGACCTGAAATTGACAAGGGAATAAAACAGTTAAATTACTCTTTGATTGTGCCGGCTCTATTTCAGACGATGGAGTAACGTCGAATTTTAGCCAAGACCCAATCAGGCACGTGTTGGCCGATACCAATCGGACCTCAAAATCGGACTTCATTGATGACGTCAATCAGACCGAGTGATCGGACCTCAAGCAGACATCGAATCGGACCTCAGAATCGGACCAATCAGGATTGGACTTTAATTGATATAACAGATCAGCCTTTGAATAATAAAATAAAGCATAAAACAAGGCCAACAGGTAAAATAATGGATCAGCTGTGTCTTTAAACAATATATCAAATAATCAAAGTGTAAGCCGATACATTGTCCACCTTGCCTAGTTACCAGTTTGACTCATCTTATCGGACCATCTAGCTAGCCAATCGGACCATAGCATTTTCAGAGAAATCTAGCTCCGACGTAGGGAATCTAGATTTCTCCAACTATGATCAAATCAGATAGCTAGATAGTCAAATTCAACTTACCAATCTGACAACTAAACAAGATGCTCGCACAGGTGTTAATCAGATTAAGCAAATAAACAGACAAAGCAGTAACAGGATCGTTCTGATTCTAATATATGCTATCAAATAATTAAGCATGACTTAGCTCCGACGTAGGGAATCTAAACCACACTTAACATTCAAATAGCAATCAGGCATAACCAAAGCTTCCTTTGACTAATCAAGATGAATCTAGCTCCGACGTAGGGAATCTAAACCAAGCATGACAATCAAAGATTAATCTAATCGTATTGCAAAGATCCAGCTCCGACGTCGGGAATCTACACCAGTACAATACTCAAAGAACAACCAGATTAAACCACAAAGCAGGATCGGACCTAGAACGATGCTGTAAGATAAATATTGCTTAAATCGGACCAAGACCAATGCTCAAAGCCGTTGAAGAAGTAGAATTGATTCACATGGCGTAGATCTAAACCAATCTAGCAACTCCAACAAACCGCAAAAAACTGCCTTTAGTAACCAAGATTACTCTAGCTCCGACGTAGGGAATCTAGACTAATCTTGATATCTAGCTCCGACGTAGGGAATCTAGACTTAAAGTACAGTCCGATAAACGATAATCTGTTGAATAATCAATATTGATCTAGCTCCGACGTAGGGAATCTATATCAATCTTGATTATCCAGAGATAAATCGGTTGAACAGTATAAACGAGAAAGGGCGATGCGCCTCAATTCAAAGCCTATACTAGTTCGATAAATTGACTAACTTACTGGTAAGCCGGAGATCAGAACTGATGCAGCCCGTCCACCAATGAGCTTCGTCTGTAACTACTACTAGGGTTTTTGGCGTGAAGCCGGGTTGTATTGATTGTGAGAATAGTTTTTAGAATGGACGAGGGTTTATATTTATACCCTGGTCATGGAGAGTCCTGATCGGACCAGACTAACTTGCGGACAAAGTAAACTAAATCTAATATAGAATGGGACTCTCAATACGCCTTCAAAAAGGAAATAGTCCCCGCATCTGATATGCTTTCTTCTTAGCCGATGCGCCTTTCCTCCTGTACTCGTTATCGGATCGGACTCCTGCTTCATCGGATCTCTTCTGCATATCGGCTACCTTCTCTGTCATCTTCGGCTTTGACCAGTCAATGGGTCCACCAGCCTTACCACGTCACCTCATGACTCAGCATATCTGGTGCGAAAATCTGGTGTCAACACAACCGTGTCAGCCTTTCTTTAAGCCTTCATGCATTCATGCTATACTTGTTAAGTATGACAAATACTTACGCTTGCCACAATATCAACAAAATCTCGGACGGGTACAGATGGTGCACACAATGAGGATGTGCTAGCTGAGCTGCCAGAAGATCTTCCATACCTCTGAGCTGTGGTCAACCAGTCGGCGTCCCTGTGGTGTGGAGCTCGTCATTAGTTGGAGAACGATTAATAATAAATTAGACTTCCGCTGTATCTTTAGCGTAATACTCTGATTCGCGTTAAACTTTGGATATAAACTTTATTTATTCGAGCATTGTTGCTACTGTGATACAATTTGTGAGCTATATGTGTTCTGTGGATATCCAGGGCACACATATGGCAGCATTCTGGTTTTGTTGAAAATCAGGGTGTGACAAAACAGTTGTTCAACACCAAAATAAACCATGTTCATTTACAGCATGCAGATTTTAGATTTCACTTTTTCTAAATCTAATCTATTCTGCATCCTCTTCCGTCCAGAGCTCCAGCTTGCCCACAATCTGCGCCGCATGAGCTTCATAAGTCTCCCCAAGGGAGGTCAGCAGCGCTTCATCATAGCCTGGCGGTGGAGGCCCGGACACCTTCTCCACAGCAAGTGTTGGGAAGTGCGCCTTCGTCAAACCCAGGGCGTCTGCACGCAAAAGGTGCCCTTCTCCACTAGTAACTCCATGAGCCGAGCTGGGGCTGCCTTCAGCCGATCCAGTACAGACACAGGAGCCACCGGATCCGCCTGAGGGACTACCATGTCCATCACATAGCCAGCTGCAGGCTTCAACTCCTCGAGCTCCAGCTCCAGCCCTGCAATTTGCACTTGGTCATTCTGAAGACAACGCATCGCCGCCTCAAGACACTGTTCAACATCTGTGCGCAGATCCTTCTCATAAGCAAGCTTCTGAGAAACACTATACTCACTATCAATGGCAGCCTTGTGCTCCTCTTGGAGACGAGAGTTCGCCTGCTCGCACTCCTTGAGGTCTCTCTGGAGCCTTGCATTCTGCTCCTTCAGCTCGGCCTCTTTCCTCTCCATCTCTGCAGGACGAAGAGTTGGTCAGACCAACCAAAGCCAAAACTACAGTAAGTCTAAAACATGTATTACCTATTTTCAGCTCAGCAAGGCCTCTCCTCTCCATCTCGATCTGCTCCTCCTTCAGCTTCATCGCCTGCTCGGCAGCAGAGCTGGCCGCTGCCAACTCGGCCACCGCCTTGGCTCGCTGGTCAGCCAGCAGCTCGGCCACCACCTCCTCAGTGCGCTTTAGCTTAGCGCGGAGCTCTTCCACCTCACATGCAAGAGCCGCCGTCTTGGCAACGGCGTCGGACCTCTCCTTCGCCCGCTTCATCATATTCTGCGCAACAAAACAGTCAGGCTATTTTGAGCAAAAACACCAGCATCTATAGCAAAAGGGACAAAGGCATGTGGAACTCACAAAAAGTGACGACGAGAAGACCTGTTGGGCCTCGCGAACCTTCGCCAGGTCTGCGCGATCCAAGATGATGCCCTCCTCAAGATGACTCGAGGTCAAATCCAACACCTCATCGCCATCACCGTCCCCGTCAGTCTCCGTCGCGATCCATTCCGACGGTTGAGGCTGACCACCAGAGCAGTCGACCTCCCTCGCCACATGTGACAGCGGCGGCACCGGGGTCCCCCCGGAGGTCTGGCCGGACATGCGAGGTGTCGGGAATGATTGGAATTCGCCGCCAGACATGGCAGAGGGGCGGATCGGCATCTCTTGCCCGGTGGAGCCCCGAGCTCCAGCCGACTCATTCGCCCGAGCAGACGAGGCGGATGGATCCACCGCCGGGCTCTGCCCAGAAGCAGCGCCATCTGAGGCCGCACTGCCACTAGCCGACGCAATCTTCGGCCTGCCAGAAAAAACTCGCTAGAGTAAAACACCCAGTGCATCACACAGATGAAATTCCAAACACTAGCAGAGGTAAAGCTAAAAATTACCTCATGCTCGGCTTCAACCGGAAGCGTCGCTTCAACGCCGGAGACGGAGGGAGTACGGTCTTGGATCGGCCCTGCAGCATATCAGCCTTCAGCTGATCCTTGACGCGCCCCGCGTCCACCACCATCTCCACAGCGCCCGACTTCGGCCTCTTTGCCGACAGGCTCTGCGAGTCGACCTCGTCCTCTTCTTCAGGGGGAGTCCCAGGACCTCCCGCGCCATCAGGCGCACCGGCATCCGCTACCGGACGTGACTGGCGCTGTCCAGTCCCCCTGGTCTTCCACTTCTTCTTCCCCAGATCGGCGGTCCTCGCCGTCTCGGCACGAGTGGCGGACACCTTGCCGGCCACTGCGCAGATCCGCCTCGCCGGTGGGGCTGATGGCGTCTTGCTAATATCTTCATCAGACTCCCCAAAGGTAGAGTCTGACGCAAACCCCGCCATCTCCTCGTGGCAGTCACCTCCGACCTGGGGGCGTAGCTTAGGCTGCTGCGAAGCATCCCCCGGTAAAGGGGCCGGGCACCAAAACTCGGCCTCCTGTCCCTGTAAAAATCAGGTTGACCTCAGCTGTACATAAAAAATCGGCCACCAGCTACAGCATTGTAAAAGCCGAAACAGCAACTCACCAGAGCAGCAGGATGGAGCAGGGAGTATCTTTATCAATTGAAGAAGATCTCTACGGCCAAAAAACAAGACCATTGGTGGGGCCGGGTTCTCCTTGAGGCCTAACAGAGGCGAGGAGTATTATGACCTGAAGCTCAACACCACGAACAAGGGCTGGACCAAGGAGTGGTTCACGATTGGCAATCAGATGCCTTCTCTGCCTCCTCGCCGCGGCTACGCACCTGTGCCGGATCCGGATTGGACGAAACAGATCATGGCAGTGGAGCAGGTGAAGGTCGACCAGCTTCTGAAGAAGATAGCCGACCTGAAGGCGCGGGGTCTGACAGCGGCCGCGGTGTGCATCAGCTTTGCCCGGCGTCTCACTCAGCCCATCAAGGAGCGGGTGCATCCTGCTTACGAGTACGAAGGCCAGGAAGACCCAACCAGGGAGGCCAAGCGCAAGGTCACGCGAGAGGAAGCCATTGCTCGGGTGTCCGAGTTCTTTGGCGGGGAGGTGAAGAATCACAAATGCCCCAAGGCATACCGCCACAGATCGAAATGTGGCGAAATTCCCAAGTACGCCTCACAGAGGTGGATGAAAAATGCAATATCGAAAATCGAGTTGGGATTGAGGTGTACCAACTCAATCTTGTAGTAGTGAAGCAGCCCGCGGAAGAAATCCCCGGTGGGGATGCCGAAGCCGCGCTCAAAGAAGGAAGCGAACACCACCGTGTCCTTGTCGTCCTCCGTCGGGAATGCTTGGCCGTCGCACGCCTTCCAGTCAAGCAGTGCCTGCAGTCCAATCAATCCGCGCCCCTCCAGCACCTTGATGTGCTCCAGAGTCATCACCGACTCCGGCCAGTAGGATTCCGGCGCCGGCGCCAGCACCTCGGGGCTCTTCGCCATCTCTGGGCCCTCGCTCATGGATCTAATCAAAGCTAGGGTTTTCACCCGCATCAACAGGCAACCGCGCTGGCACGGGGGCGGACTCGGGCTCACGAGGGGACGCGGTGACAGGGCGGTGGAGTCACTCCGGAGATGGGGACCCGCGGGCGACCAACCCTAACCCTAAGGAATGGCGGCGGCAGCAGCGCGAGGAAGAAGAAGATGCGGGGGGAAGTGTGTGAGTGGATAAGGGCACGGCGTGTTCCCACCCTCCTCCCTCGGCTTATATACCACTCTAACGACGGGGAGCGCGCGTCAGCCACAGCGCTGCAACGGGGCTTTTGCCCAGCATTCACGGCGTTATCACCGTCTTATGCGCAGAAATTTTGAACAACAGTGCTCCAAACGGCTAGGTTCAAACGGCTAGGGCCATAAAGTGTACCATTTCAAATCTCCAGGTCGGCGTGCCACTTACAGGCCACGCCAGTCCCTCATATCTTATGCTCGGGGGGGGCGCCTCTCTCCGGCTCGGCGTGCCACTTACAGGCCACGCCAGTCCCTCGCATCTTATGCTCGGGGGCTGGGCGCCTCTCTCCGGCTCGGCGTGCCACTTACAGGCCACGCCAGTCCCTCGCATCTTATGCACGGGAGCTGGGCGCCTCTCTCTAGGTCGGCGTGCCACTTACAGGCCACGCTAGTCCCTCGCATCTTATGCTCGGAGGCTGGGCGCCTCTCTCCAGGTCGGCGTGCCATTTACAGGCCACGCGAGTCCCTCGCATCTTATGCTTGGGGGCTGGGCGCCTCTCTCCAGGTCGGCGTGCCACTTACAGGCCACGCCAGTCCCTCGCATCTTATGCTCGGGGGCTGGGCGCCTCTCTCCAGGTCGGCGTGCCACTTACAGGCCACGCCAGTCCCCCGCATCTTATGCTCGGGGGCTGGGCGCCTCTCTCCAGGTCGGCGTGCCATTTACAGGCCACGCCAGTCCCCCGCATCTTATGCTCGGGGGCTGGGCGCCTCTCTCCAGGTCGGTGTTGGCGGTTCTTAATGACAGATTATTATTGCCAACAAAGATATAAAAAGTGCTAAAACAAATAGACATAGGGTGATTTACTAATGAATTCCACGAGTTTTGGTGCTTATGTGCTTACAGGAGTAAAGTGGAGAAAGGAAGGCTAAAGTGGGCCCAGAGCCAGGTCGCCTGACCTACCATGGTCGGCCGACCTGGGTCCATGCCCAATGAGGTCCAACCTGAGTTCAACTACAAAAGCACACTTAGAACTGATCAGGAACGTTGAGATCATGACGGTGGGAATGAAGAGATGGGATTGGTCCACATGGCAATCACATGGATTCATGGGCCCACATCCCCAACTAAACTGACACATCTTCACCATTACCCACCGGAAACCGACCAAAGGACCCACTGGAAAGTGACCCTGACAGAGTGGGGCCGAGGGGCCATAGCCCTGGGTCGGCCGACCTGGCCGCGCGCCCAAACTGCCACCGCCTTCAGGACCAACTGTAAACCGCCTCCAGGAGTTCATCTACGCCGTGCATCATCGACGTCGGTGGAATGGAGGGTCGGCCGATCCCCCCTAGTCGGCCAACCTGGGCCCACCTCCAAACCGTCTCAACCTCCTCACAACCGCCTCTCCAAGCTATAAATACATGGACTCGGGGCAGGGCTAATCATCATCGAGCCGAAGTGAAGATCCAAGGCGAAGCCCTCCTCATATCCAGAGTAGAAATAGGGAGAGAGTGAGGGAGAGTCTGGAGGAGTCCCAGCGTGTCGGCGACCCTCCACCTGTACCTCGACGGATGCAAGCTTCTTAGTAAGTATCCGGGATTCAACTAGTAGTTAAGACTGAGTTATAGATAAGTTAATTTCTCTATTGTGCTTGTGGATTCGTTGCTTTATTATTCTAATTGTTGACGTAGAAAATCGGCGGTCGTATCCTCCGCGGTCAGCACACGTAGACCAGGGAGATCTGCTTCACTCCAGTGCCAGCCTGCACTTCGTTCAGGTTCGCGGCGTGCCAGTCAATTTGACCTAAAATTGACAAGGGGATAAAACAGTTAAATTACTCTTTGATTGTGCCGGCTCTATTCCAAACGACAGAGGCACGTTGGATTTTAGCCAAGACCCAATCAGACTTGTATCGGCCAATGCTAATCGGACCTCAAAATCGGACCTCAGAGACGGCTTCAATCGGACCAATATGATCGGACCTCAATCAGTCATCTAATCGGACCTCAGAATCGGACCAATCAGGATCGGACTTTGATTGATGTAACAGATCAGCCTTTCAAATAATAAAATAAAGCATAAAACATGGCCGATATGTAAGTAATGGATCAGCTGTGCCTTTGAACAAGATATTAAATAATCAAAGTGTGAGCCGATACATTGTCCACCTTGCCTAGTTGTTAGTTTGATTCATCTCATCGGACTGTCTAACTAGCCAATCGGACCAGAGCCTTTTCAAGAGGAATCCAGCTCCGACGCAGGGAATCTAAATTAACTCCAGCAATGATCAGACCAGATAACTAAGCAATCTAACTCAACTCATCAACCTAACAACTAAACAAGATGCTCGCACAGGTGTTAATCAGATTAAGCAAATAAGCAGTAAAAACATTAACAGGATCGTTCTGATTCTAAAGTATGCTATCAAACAATCAAGAAAGACATAGCTCCGACGCAGGGAATCTAAATCAAACCTAACATTCAAATAGCAATCAGGTATAACCAAAGCTTCCTTTGACTAATCAAGATGAATCTAGCTCCGACGCAGGGAATCTAAACCAAACATGACAATCAAAGATCAATCTTATCATACTGTGAAAACCTAGCTCCGACGTAGGGAATCTAGACCAACACAACACTCAAAGAACAACCAGATTAAACCACAAAGCATGGATCGGACCGAGAACGATGCAGTAAGATAAGTATTGCTTAAATCGGACTAAGACCTATGCTCAAAGATGTTGAAGAAGCAGATTAATTCACATGGCGCAAATCTAAACCAATCTGACGACTCCAAGCAACCGCAAAAGCTGCCTTTAAATAATCAAGATGAGTCTAGCTCCGACGTAGGGAATCTAGACTAATCTTGATGATCTAGCTCCGACGTAGGGAATCTAGACTTAAAGGGCAACCCGATAAACGATTAACTGTTGAATAATCAATAATGATCTAGCTCCGACGTAGGGAATCTAGATTATTCTTGATTATTCAAAGATAAATCGGTTGAACAGCATAAATGAGAAAGGGCGATGCGCCTCAATTCAAAGCCTATACTAGTTCGATAAGTTGACTAGCTTACTGGTAAGCCAGAGGTCAGGAACTGATGCAGCCCGTCCACCAATGAGTTCGTCGGTATCTACTCCTACTCCTAAGGGTTTGGCGTGAAGCCGGGTTGTATTGGTCGTGTGGATAAATCTTTTACAATAGCCAGGGGGTGTATATTTATACCCTGGTACCCTTCACGCACACAACGTACTAAGAAACAAATATCTAAACAAAAGGAAATAATAAGATACATGGACTCTATTTTCCTTTCCATAGAGACCTTGCTTAATAAAGCCCCCTCCGATCTGTCCGATCCGCATGCATGGTTATGGTGACTGGCCTGGACTTCTCACGCGGTGATCCCCCTTTCTTTATTCTAATTATCTTTGCATGCACGTAGTGACCTTTCCCTCATTTAATCAATCCGGCCATCAATCTTTCTTTAATTATCTTGCATGCAGCCTGAAGACTCATTTCTAATCCGGCCACGGTGTACGTGCGCATGTAGCACTCGTCTTCACGTAAATCCATACAGCTTCCGTCTTGATTTTCCTTAGATTATCGGCTTTATTTTAGGGACTCCTCTGGCCATAAAATTACCAAATTCTGGTGTCAACAGTAATCTCTGATCAAGGTTAGGATAGCTGATATTATCTTAGGCGTGGTGCTTAGGTGTTTATCTGCCCTCGTTTGCCTCGTAGCCCCACGGATTAGTAGAGGTAGGCGGCAGGTGGTGACAGCCCTGTCCGTCCTTTGTAATCCTCCACGTACGGATACGGCGTAGAGCTGTTGGCCGGCAATTTCCTAGAGGCCTAGGATACCCCGGTGCCTAAAGCAAGCATAGGGGAATTCTCTTAACTATCATCAGACCCTTAATACTAAGTTATCCTCTCTACCCAGCCTTTATATACACTCGATCGATCCGGCTCAGCTTTAGTGATTAGATACTCGCTTACGTTCCCCGTGGATTCGATACCTGGTTTACTCACGGGTAAAAGCTACTTCGACAGCCGTGCACTTGCGGACTTTCTGTTTGCCACCGCTGGTGTCAACAAGGTTTCTGGCGCTGTTGCCGGGGAACGGTAACAAGTATTTAAGATCTAAGGTTGCCCGTATATCTTTTATTTTATATTTTCTTTTTATTTCCTTTTTATCAACCATGAATTCCACCCAAATTCATGAGTTCTCTGCTCCAAAGGGCGAATTATTGGAGCCGCACCCCTCGTCAAATCCTATTTTAACCGATAGCTATGAGCTTCGCCCTACCTTCATAGCTATGGTCCAGGACATATCCTTCTCTGGAAGTGATGGTGAAAACCCATACCGTCACTTACACGAATTCGAGTTGCTCTGCTCGTGTCTGGTCATACCAGGCATGACGCAGGCAACGATTAAATGGAAGCTCTTCCCGTTCTCTCTCAAAGAGAGAGCAAGGAAGTGGTATGACCATACCATTGGGCTAACGAACGGTGAATGGGAGAAGTTACGAGACAAATGTTGCCTTGAATACTTCCCTGTTCACCGGATCTGTGCACTACGGAAGGAGATTATTAACTTCCAGCAACAAGAGAAGGAAACGATCGCCAAAGCATGGGACCGATTCCAGGACTCTTGTCTAACCGGAACAGATCTAGGCATCCCAGACTATATGCTCATGCAGCATTTTCGGTCTGGGTTGAATAGTGAAGCCGCCCGGTACAAAGACACTGCAGCCAGAGGCTCATTCCTACGTATAACCCCGGCCAGAGCAAAAGAAGTCCTAGCAGCCATCCGGGAAAACTCCCCTGCCGACGCGACCGAAACTGAGCAAGAAGACTCCCAGGTAGAACCTATAGACTTGCCTAGTCCAGCTCCTGAGACCCCATCCGTTGAGGAAGAGGAAACTCAACCCCTCGGATTGCCATTCGAGTTCGAGGAAGATCTTTTTGAAGACTTCGGGAATACCTCGAACTACACAACACAGAAAAAGCCTACGGTAAAGACCCCCTCCATTTATATGGAGACAGAATTCCTAGACGAGACCGTGAGGGAGCTTATTCCCATCCTAAACACGGAATGGTCAAATGAATCTGAGTCTTCTTCCGAAGTCATTCGGATTAACTCACCTTCGCAGACTATTCGCGGTTTCGTAAGCAAGGTGGCCGTAGACATTCTGTACAACCCGACTGTTGGGGTAAACATCATGTCCAGTTCTTTCGCCTACGTCCTTGGACGTCGTAAAAAGATGGCCCCAACGTCAAAACTTCTTAGAACACCCTCAGGTCAAATTCTTGAGAGTCTCGGCATAGTACGAGACTTTCTCCTCGTTCACCATGGGATTGAGATGGCTCTAGACTTTTACGTCTTTGAGACATTAGATTTCGACCTCCTGGTAGGACACCCTATCGAGGGCCTCTTTCAAGATGTAACCTCGGAAGGAAACCTCCTAGCCAAAATAGGAAGAAATCTTCTCACCATACCTTTAGCCAGGGTCAAGGATTCCATAGTTGAACCTTTGGTAGGACCTAACCCAGCTGAGGAAGTGAAATCCCTACAACCTAGCGACCCTTTTGAGTCATTCCTCGAAGAACATGTTCACGACTTTATAGAAGAAGAGGATGACGCTTCTGAGCCGCTTGAAACTGAGGAACCACCTAAGAAACACGTAGAGCTAAAACCCTTGCCCGCTGGCCTTCGCTATGTCTTTCTAAATGAAGACAGGGACACCCCTGTCATCATTAGTGACAAGCTATCGCAGGACGAGAGTGATAGACTCGTAAAGGTGCTCAAGAAACACTGCTCGGCGTTCGGGTACTCCCTCAAGGATTTGAAGGGAGTAAGCCCTGCACTCTGTACCCATCGCATTCCCATAGATCCAATCTCTACACCTTCTAGGAAGCCTCAGCGTAGGCTAAACAATGCGATGAGGGAAGTCATGAAGAAGGAAGTTTTAAAACTTCTGCACGCCGGGATTATCTATCCCGTCCCTCATAGTGAATGGGTCAGCCCTGTCCAAGTAGTGCCCAATAAGGGAGGTATGACCGTCGTGAGTAACGACAAAAATGAGCTGATTCCTCAGCGTACCGTTACTGGGTGGCGGATGTGCATTGATTATCGCCGACTCAACAAGGCAACAGAGAAGGATCACTTTCCACTCCCTTTCATCGATGAGATGTTAGAGAGACTCGCGAACCACTCTTTCTTCTGTTTCCTTAATGGGTATTCCGGCTACCATCAGATTCCCATCCACCCCGATGATCAAGAAAAGACCACCTTCACCTGCCCCTATGGAACGTATGCATACCGCAGAATGTCGTTTGGGTTGTGCAATGCACCAGCATCGTTCCAAAGGTGCATGATGTCTATCTTCTCAGACATGATAGAAGAGATTATGGAAGTTTTCATGGACGATTTTTCAGTCTATGAAAAGACTTTCGACCATTGTCTGCAGAACCTAGATAGGGTGCTACAAAGATGCCGAGACAAGGACCTGGTGCTAAATTGGGAAAAGTGCCATTTCATGGTCCGAGAGGGTATAGTGCTAGGACACTTGGTGTCCGAAAGAGGAATAGAGGTGGATAGAGCAAAAATCGAGGTCATTGAAAAGCTTCCACCTCCCACCAATGTCAAAGGGATCCGCAGCTTCTTAGGTCATGCAGGGTTTTACCGGCGCTTTATCAGAGATTTTTCTCAGATAGCCAGGCCCCTCACTAGCCTTTTAGCCAAGGACGTGCCCTTTGAGTTTGATGATGAGTGTTTGCATGCTTTCACAATTCTAAAGAACGCTCTCATCTCAGCGCCAGTCATTCAACCCCCTGATTGGACGCTACCTTTCGAGATAATGTGTGATGCCAGTGACTATGCTGTTGGTGCTGTCCTATGACAAACCAAAGATAAGAATCATCATGCTATCTCGTATGCAAGCAAAACTTTGACAGGAGCTCAACTTAACTATGCTACCACTGAAAAAGAGCTCTTGGCAGTAGTTTTTGCTATAGACAAGTTTAGATCTTACTTGGTAGGAGCCAAAGTGATTGTTTACACCGATCACACTGCTTTGAAATATTTGCTTACCAAGAAAGATGCTAAACCTCGCCTTATCCGCTGGATTCTCCTACTTCAAGAATTTGATTTAGAAATTAAAGATAAAAAGGGAGTAGAGAATTCAGTAGCAGATCATTTGTCGCGTATGCAGTTTACTGACACACAGGATCTACCGATAAATGACTTTCTGCGGGACGACACCCTACTCAAGGTAACTGCCTCCGACCCCTGGTATGCAAACATCGTCAACTTTATGGTTGCAGGATATGTGCCACCAGAGGAGAATAAGAGAAGGCTTATCTATGAGAGTAGAATCCATTTGTGGGATGAACCATACCTGTACAGGGTGTGTTCAGATGGCATGCTCAGGCGATGTGTACCAACAACCGAAGCAAGAAAGATCGTCGAGCAGTGCCATGCAGCCCCATATGGAGGACACTACGGGGCGTTCAGGACAAGGTCAAAGATCTGGCAGAGTGGATTCTATTGGCCCACAATGTATGAGGATACAAAGGAATTCATTCGACGATGCCAGCAATGCCAGAAACACGGAGGGATCACTGCAAGAGATGCTATGCCACTCACAAACAACTTACAAGTTGAGTTGTTTGATGTGTGGGGCATTGATTTCATGGGACCCTTCGTCAAATCCTATGACAGCGAGTACATCCTGGTGGCAGTGGACTACGTCTCAAAGTGGGTTGAAGCAATGCCCTGTCGAGCCGCTGACTCCAAACACGCGCGAAAGATGTTCCATGAGATCATCTTTCCACGTTTTGGAACCCCCAGGATGGTGATCAGTGATGGAGGGTCACATTTCATCGACAAGACCTTCCGGAAGTTTCTGGCAGAACTGGGGGCGAAGCACAACATAGCTACTCCTTATCACCCCCAGACAAGCGGTCAAGCAGAAACATCAAACAAGCAAATCAAAAACATTCTGCAGAAGACCGTAACAGAGATGGGAAAAGGATGGAAGAGCAAGTTACCAGATGCTCTATGGGCTTACCGAACGGCATACAAAACACCAATCGGGATGTCCCCATATCAACTGGTTTATGGCAAGACTTGCCACTTACCAGTTGAGCTAGAGCATCGGGCACACTGGGCCATTAGAAAATGGAACATGGATTTGCCAGCAGCCCAACAGATGAGAAGGATGCAGCTGTCAGAGCTGGAAGAATGGAGAGACAAAGCATACCACAGTGCCAGAATCTACAAGGATAGAACCAAAAGATGGCACGATAGGAGGATCAAGGTGAAGGAGTTCCACCCCGGAGATAAGGTATTACTCTTTAATTCCAGGGTGAAGCTTTTTGGGCATGGAAAACTCCGGAGCAAATGGGAAGGACCATTCATTGTGGTGGAGACCTCGTCGCATGGGGCAATCACACTCCAAGATGATGAAGGTAACCTCTTCAAGGTAAATGGTCAACGTTTAAAAGTTTTCCTTGAGCCTGATAAAATAGATGAAGAATTTGATGTGATCAACTTGGTCATGGATAATTCCTACCTATGATTTCACTTTGCTCTAAGTCTTTAACCCCTAGAACTTGGTTGCACACATTTTGGGGTAAAATGAACCTGTCACGTAGTACACAAAAAGGAAGAGGGCGACCGGGCTCAAGGCCAGGTCGGCCGATCCCACCAGGTCGGCCGATCTGCCCCCGAGCCCGATCAGCCCTATCCTTTGCCAACGTCTCATTCCAACGTCTCTGAAGCCGTTCTGCGGTGGATGAGCGATTCATCCTCTGAGGGATCCGAGAAGATGGTTAATTCTTCTTTAAAATTTCAACCATCCTCTTCTTCCCCTCTCATCTGAGCTCTTCCTCGCCCACACTCTGAATTCACTAAACCACACCTTCCAAATCCCGAGCAATTGTAACACCCTAAAAATTCCCTTTTCAATATAGTAATTAATTTGCTAGCTCTTGTGTGTGCATACTCAAAATTTAGGAAAATAAAAACCTTTTTCAGAAATTAAAATCAACTAGGTTTAGAAACTTGACTGTATGCATTTTATGCCGATGCATCATTTTCTTGTATGAGTGTTTTGTGTGCTAAGTTCTAGAGTCCAAAACCCCCCTTTGGTACTAAGCCCTAAAACCCTATCCACTAAACTCGACCCCTTTTTGTTTCTCCTTTCTTTCTCTCCCGGTGTCCGAGAACCCAACCCAGACCCGGAACCTAGCCCAAAGCCCGTGGCTCATACCCTACCCAAACCAAAATCCGAAACCCAAAACAATACCCTAACCCGGCCCAACCAGCTCGGCCCCATCTCTCTACCTCTTTCTTTTCTCCCTTAGGCCCAAACAGATCCAACCCAGGTCCAAAGCAGATCCATTCTCACCCCTTCCACCCACTCACACAGGGAGCCGTGCCCCCCTCATCCCGTCGTCTCCTTCCTCCCTCCCTCACGCACGCCTCCCCCTCTTTCTTTTTTTCACGCACACAGGAACGGCGCCCCTCTTCTCTCTCTGCGTCGCAAGAATAGCAACCGCACCCCCTTCCCGTTCCTTCCCCTTCTCCTCCACACGAGCACCCAGCGCCCCTCCCTTTCCTCTTCCCCCAAACGAAACTCCCAGCCTTAATTCCTCTTCAATGTCATTCAAGCCAGGGCAGTGAATTCCCCTCTCCTCTCTTCAAATTCCTTCTCACCAGCAGGGTTTTTTTTACCGTTCCCAACCGGTCCGGTTACCGCGGTAACCGGTCTTACCGGTCCGGACCGGTAGCGGTACCGGCCGGTTGGGAACCGCCCAAATTCAAAATTTTTAAATTTAAATTCAAAAAATTGAAAAATGAAACAAAAATTCCTAAAAATACTTCAAGGTGCGTAGAATCTAATGGTGTCAAAAATTTTCAAATATTAGTTCATTTAGTATTTTTTTTGCTGGCATTAGAAGTTCAACAAAAAAAGAAAAAAATCGTCCGGCCCATTAAGGCCCATTTAGGCCGGTCAGCTGGGTTACCACCCCCCCCCACCGGCGCCCGCATTCAGTCCTCCTCTCCGGCTCTCCCTCCCTCTCCCTGGAGCTCCCGCCGCCCGCAAGGAGACGACCGGCGCCCACCGCCGGCTAGCCGCCCCCAGTCCTCGGTTAGCCGGGCGGTTGCACCGGTTAGCCGCCCGTCGGGCGAATCTACCCCCGCAGCGGTCAGCCGCCCCCGCCCGACGGTTAGCCGGCCCGTAACGGCGGTAAGCCGCTCCTGCGCTGCGGTAAGCCGCCCACCCCCCTCTCCATTTAGCTGATTTAGCTAGGATTTGATTTAGGATAGCTGATTTAGCTAGGATTTGATTTAGGATTTAGGTATGATTTGATTTAGGTGTTGCAAGCATTTAGCTATGATTTGATTTAGGTATATTGTGATATAGGTGTATTGTGATTTAGGTGTTGCAAGGATTTAGGTATATCACAATTTAGGTATGTGTTGTGAACTTGTGATTGATATGTTTATGTTGATTCCATTTATGCAGATATAGAATGTCAGGCAGAGAGAAAGATATTGTGATTTAGGCTATTGTGATTTAGGTATGATTTGATATAGGTATGTTGTGATTTAGGTGTTGCAGGTTTTAGGTGTATTGTGATTTAGGTATGTGTTGTGAACTTGTGATTGATATGTTTACGTTGGTTCCATGTTTGCAGATACAAAATGTCAGGCAGAGAGAAAGATATTGTATGGGAACACGGTGAAAATCTTTACCCCGGTTGGAGATGCAATTATTGTCATACGTCCAAAGGAGGAGGTGGTTCCACTAGATTGAAACAACATTTGGCAGGGCGCGGGACCGAGGTCGTCCATTGTAGGAAGGTTCCAAAGGAGGTGCGTGAGTACTTTCAGCGTGACATTGAAAGGGTTCAGAAGGCAACTTCTGACCGGGCTCGAGAGAAGTTGAGAAAGGAGAAGCTTGCAGCGGAGGGTAACTATCCCGGTGGAGATGAAGCATATGATGAGGAGGCTGAGCTGGAGCGTGCCCTGAACCAATCGAGAGCGAAAGAGGAGTTCCGTCGGGGGGTGCAACAGAGAGGAGGTGCATACGAGCATGGAGGGGGTAGTGGTTCGAGGGGAGGAAATCCGGTGCAGAGGATTCTTCGAAGGGCAACTTCGGTGAGGGAGACTCCTGGGGTGAGGGACTATAACTTGGCCGCGGGCCTGAGAGGATCGACGCAGCCAAGGATTGACACAGGCTCCTGGACGCAGAAGGGTAAGACTGCAAAGGAAGCTATTGGGAAAGCTTGGTCAAAGTTTTTCCATATTGCGGGAGTACCTGGAAGACAGGCTGACAATCCATACTTTGTCAGCGCGGTCAGAGAGACACAGAAGTGGGGTAAGTTTTCTTTTCATGCGAATGACACCTATGCAACTGCATGTCTCTATCTAATCTCATGATTGCCATATGGTTGCAGGTGAAGGTATCGCGTCACCCACTGGACGGGATATTGATGGCAGGTACCAGGATCAAAACGAGCAAGACTTGAAGACTCAGTACGCAAAGTTTCAGCAAGAGTGGCCTCTCTTTGGCGTCACGTTGATGTGCGATTCGTGGACTGGCCCGACGAGGATGAGTGTCATCAACTTTTTGATATATTGCAATGGG
>CM014273.1:3572739-3598212 GCA_004135705.1 Alloteropsis semialata | reverse complement strand
ACTAGTTGAGATGGGTTGAATGTAAAAGTGCCCCCTTCTTCTAGCTTACAACGGGGTGTCATGGTGTGGTACTGCTAGCATGCTTTGTTTTTTTTTTGGGAAATTCAGTGTAACATTTGTCCAATCTGTTGAAGAGAATGCACAGGTCTGCTTGTTAAATTTCATCAGGTTCACCTAATCTATATGTTCCTGTGATGGGTATTCTTTTTTCAGAAAAAATACTAGTTATTGATAATCTTGTTGGGATTTTCCTTTCCAACAAACTATCTTTTATCGGTTCTTCCAGCAGGGAATGCTGCTTCTCTTCCTGTCTGTCACTCCAGCTCTATGAATTGCAGACAAGTTGCTGCTTATGTGTAACCCATGGAGTACTTTATTAGACAAAGCAACTTGTGTCCCAATTGTTACGCTATGAAACACACTGTTGGGCTCTACATGAGTTGCTGTTGTCACATAGGTTGTTTTTGGAGCACATAGAGATTTATCCAGCTAGCTTTGCAGAGGATAGTATCCAAGGACTCATATGATAAATAATTATAATCCAATGAGTTTCTAAGAAAACAATACCATCCTTTTTCCCATCACACTTCTAGCTGTGTGACAGAGATTCATGCATCTAGATTGCTGGGCCGGTAGTGAACTAACTTGAGGACCTAAATTGATGGGCGCAGTTTGATCACCACCATTATGCACTAACATGACACCTGGAGGCTGGAGCAGGCACAATGGCATTCGGCTCAACAGGTAGCACAAGGTCATTCTACAATAGCTGGTGTTTCAGCACCGCAGCAACTTCATCTTGCCCCACGCAGTCTGCAGCGTCAAGAGGCTATGAATTCAGATCAAATAGCCCCCCTAAACGACATCTTCTACCTGGAAAAAAATCATTCTCATTACGAACTATAGATGTAAATTAGCAAATAATAGAGGTATGTAGCACAGTTAGCCCACCAGAATCAGCAGGATCAGAACTGACATGACGACCTAAATCGCTGATGGGGCGCATGCAGATCACTAGAAATCTGTAGCTCAAAACAAGTCCTTAAATGACATTTTCGAACTGCAGAAAAAAAACAAAATTTTTTCATCAACACACAAGGTCAAGACAACAACAGGGGATCATTAACATACATTCAGTGTACCAGTTTTAAAGATGAATTTGTGGGGATAGTCGAAGTAGACATCATGGATCGTAGAACTAGTCATCTCCTGGCGAAAGTCAAGAGAAGTAGAACTGATTTTTCCTTTTTTTCTAGAGGAGATGCAACTTACGTGCGATTTGCAGTAGCAACTTATACATTCAACATACCATTTTCAAAGAACAACTTATCTACTAGTGTAGTGCAAAATATTTTTTGTCAGTCCAGCAGGGCAACTTATTCGCTAGTTGCAGTAGCAACTTAGATGAAAGATGCAGGGAAGAGTGAACGCAGCCACCGGGTCTTGCCGGTCGCACATGGGACAACTAACCTCATGAAGTTGCGCCGTGCAAAAGAAAATGTTGCAATCCAAATATGTTTTCACTTTGCTCCCCACCCCGAAGTCTACAAACAGACTAGAGGAATATCTGATCTCGTCAAACTTGTTATGATAATGCTACTAGTACCATGCATGATATGTTCCCAAGCTCAACTACTGATCAAGTCAAAAAGGTTGTGTTTGGATGACCAAAAAGGAAAATAGAGCACCTGATGCAATCAAAGACCACCTGAAATTATAGAGATCAGGTCGCAGCTTCACATGGGAAAATGATCTCCCAATTTGCTGAGAAAGAGCTTGAAAGTTTGGAGGATGTGGACGCCTTGGCTGGGGAATCGAATCTGCAATTGAAGGAAGAAGCTGATAATCTTCAAACTAAATTAACCCAAGATATTCTCCAACAAACAAAAGCTCTGTTTTCTAACAAGTTTTTTGTTTTGTCCCAATAGAGAGGGAAGCTCAAAGTCAGCCAAGATGTAGTCAAGGGAGAACGAAGAGAAGCACTTTGCATAGTAGAAATTTTTTTCTTTTTTTTTGGTGTAGTCGGACACTGGTTATAATATATGAACCAAAGCTTCAAATTCAGTCTATGGATGCTTAAGATTGCTGGTTCAATACTTTTTTCTAAAAAAACCAATATTATACCTGCATAAGCTGCCCCCTGCAAGTTGCCTAAGATCACTAATTCTAAAAAAAAAGTTGCCTAAGATCACTATTTTTGGAATGCTACATCTGCACAAGTCGCCCCTGCAAGTTTAGT
The DNA here is from genome assembly GCA_004135705.1 of Alloteropsis semialata. Classification (NCBI taxonomy): domain Eukaryota; kingdom Viridiplantae; phylum Streptophyta; class Magnoliopsida; order Poales; family Poaceae; genus Alloteropsis; species Alloteropsis semialata. The sequence goes on along the minus strand of CM014273.1, from coordinate 3,595,973 downwards.
GTTTTTAAGGCTCAAATAGTCCTTCCAAACCAGATGCAACAATAATCTCTTTTGGAGGCTGCGTCATTTCGTAGCAAGTTTGGCACATTAACACAACAAATCTAAAAAAATCATAGTGTGCTGTTACCATACCAACAAAGCATGAGCCGCCACCTAAATTGAAACAGTAGCACATATAAATACTATGTCAGTCAAACAAGTTGCGACATTAGCTAACAAGCAAATCTAAAAGCTGAAAAGCCACGCAGAGTTGCAACTCCAGAAACAAAATTGGAGCAACCCACAAGGGAATTACGGTTCCCCATCATACAAAATCTCAAATCGATTGTATCATATTGGCGAATTGCAGCACTAAGCACAGAAGGGGTCAAGGGATTACCTCGTACCAGCACTCTCAACTTTCTACCGGCCGCGAAGAAAATGTGGGGTGAGGTTGGTGGCGCAGATCCAGGAGAGAGTGGACCGGCGGAGAGAAACTGGGAGAGGCGCAGATGGAGGCGAGATTGGAGGCGGAGATGGGACGTCGAGGTTGGAGGGGGGGAGGGGGATGACGAGAGAATTGCCCTCCTCCGTGCTAGAATCGCCCCCCAGCAATCCCAACATCCACCGCGGAAGCGTCGGGTCCTCACGTGTTGCAAGGAGGACGGGAAAGGGAAATCCCGGCACGCCAGAAACGGCAAGAGATAGGGTCGCGCGCTCGCCCATCGCGCGACCCGTCGCGCGTTAGCGCGGTCGACCGCGCTAACGCGCGATGGGTCGCGCGATGGGCGAGCGCGCGACCCTATCTCTTGCCGTTTCTGGCGTGCCGGGATTTCCCTTTCCCGTCCTCCTTGCAACATGTGAGGACCCGACGCTTCCGCGGTGGATGTTGGGATTGCTGGGGGGCGATTCTAGCACGGAGGAGGGCAATTCTCTCGTCATCCCCCTCCCCCCCTCCAACCTCGACGTCCCATCTCCGCCTCCAATCTCGCCTCCATCTGCGCCTCTCCCAGTTTCTCTCCGCCGGTCCACCCTCTCCTGGATCTGCGCCACCAACCTCACCCCACATTTTCTTCGCGGCCGGTAGAAAGTTGAGAGTGCTGGTACGAGGTAATCCCTTGACCCCTTCTGTGCTTAGTGCTGCAATTCGCCAATATGATACAATCGATTTGAGATTTTGTATGATGGGGAACCGTAATTCCCTTGTGGGTTGCTCCAATTTTGTTTCTGGAGTTGCAACTCTGCATGGCTTTTCAGCTTTTAGATTTGCTTGTTAGCTAATGTCGCAACTTGTTTGATTGACATAGTATTTATATGTGCTACTGTTTCAATTTAGGTGGCGGCTCATGCTTTGTTGGTATGGTAATAGCACACTATGATTTTTTTAGATTTGTTGTGTTAATGTGCCAAACTTGCTACGAAATGACGCAGCCTCCAAAAGAGATTATTGTTGCATCTGGTTTGGAAGGACTATTTGAGCCTTAAAAACACTAAACTTGCAGGGGCGACTTGTGCAGATGTAGCATTCCAAAAATAGTGATCTTAGGCAACTTTTTTTTTAGAATTAGTGATCTTAGGCAACTTGCAGGGGGCAGCTTATGCAGGTATAATATTGTTTTTTTAAAAAAAAGTATTGAACCAGCAATCTAAAGCATCCATAGACTAAATTTGAAGCTTTGGTTCATATATTATAACCAGTGTCCGACTACACCAAAAAAAAAAGAAAAAAATTTCTACTATGCAAAGTGCTTCTCTTCGTTCTCCCTTGACTACATCTTGGCTGACTTTGAGCTTCCCTCTCTATTGGGACAAAACAAAAAACTTGTTAGAAAACAGAGCTTTTGTTTGTTGGAGAATATCTTGGGTTAATTTAGTTTGAAGATTATCAGCTTCTTCCTTTAATTGCATATTCGATTCCCCAGCCAAGGCGTCCACATCCTCCAAACTTTCAAGCTCTTTCTCAGCAAATTGGGAGATCATTTTCCCATGTGAAGCTGCGACCTGATCTCTATAATTTCAGGTGGTCTTTGATTGCATCAGGTGCTCTATTTTCCTTTTTGGTCATCCAAACACAACCTTTTTGACTTGATCAGTAGTTGAGCTTGGGCACATATCATGCATGGTACTAGTAGCATTATCATAACAAGTTTGACGAGATCAGATATTCCTCTAGTCTGTTTGTAGACTTCGGGGTGGGGAGCAAAGTGAAAACATATTTGGATTGCAACATTTTCTTTTGCACGGCGCAACTTCATGAGGTTAGTTGTCCCGTGTGCGACCGGCAAGACCCGGTGGCTGCGTTCACTCTTCCCTGCATCTTTCATCTAAGTTGCTACTGCAACTAGTGAATAAGTTGCCCTGCTGGACTGACAAAAAATATTTTGCACTACACTAGTAGATAAGTTGTTCTTTGAAAATGGTATGTTGAATGTATAAGTTGCTACTGCAAATCGCACGTAAGTTGCATCTCCTCTAGAAAAAAAGGAAAAATCAGTTCTACTTCTCTTGACTTTCGCCAGGAGATGACTAGTTCTACGATCCATGATGTCTACTTCGACTATCCCCACAAATTCATCTTTAAAACTGGTACACTGAATGTATGTTAATGATCCCCTGTTGTTGTCTTGACCTTGTGTGTTGATGAAAAAATTTTGTTTTTTTTCTGCAGTTCGAAAATGTCATTTAAGGACTTGTTTTGAGCTACAGATTTCTAGTGATCTGCCTGCGCCCCATCAGCGATTTAGGTCGTCATGTCAGTTCTGATCCTGCTGATTCTGGTGGGCTAACTGTGCTACATACCTCTATTATTTGCTAATTTACATCTATAGTTCGTAATGAGAATGATTTTTTTCCAGGTAGAAGATGTCGTTTAGGGGGGCTATTTGATCTGAATTCATAGCCTCTTGACGCTGCAGACTGCGTGGGGCAAGATGAAGTTGCTGCGGTGCTGAAACACCAGCTATTGTAGAATGACCTTGTGCTACCTGTTGAGCCGAATGCCATTGTGCCTGCTCCAGCCTCCAGGTGTCATGTTAGTGCATAATGGTGGTGATCAAACTGCGCCCATCAATTTAGGTCCTCAAGTTAGTTCACTACCGGCCCAGCAATCTAGATGCATGAATCTCTGTCACACAGCTAGAAGTGTGATGGGAAAAAGGATGGTATTGTTTTCTTAGAAACTCATTGGATTATAATTATTTATCATATGAGTCCTTGGATACTATCCTCTGCAAAGCTAGCTGGATAAATCTCTATGTGCTCCAAAAACAACCTATGTGACAACACCAACTCATGTAGAGCCCAACAGTGTGTCTCATAGCGTAACAATTGGGACACAAGTTGCTTTGTCTAATAAAGTACTCCTTGGGTTACACATAAGCAGCAACTTGTCTGCAATTCGTAGAGCTGGAGTGACAGACAGGAACAGAAGCAGCATTCCCTGCTGGAGGAACCGATAAAAGATAATTTGTTGGAAAGGAAAATCCCAACAAGATTATCAATGAACTAGTATTTTTTTCTGAAAAAAGAATACCCATCACAGGAACATATAGATTAGGTGAACCTGATGAAATTTAACAAGCAGACCTGTGCATTCTCTTCAATAGATTGGACAAATGTTACACTGAATTTCCCAAAAAAAAAACAAAGCATGCTAGCAGTACCACACCATGACACCCCGTTGTAAGCTAGAAGAAGGGGGCACTTTTACATTCAACCCATCTCAACTAGTGTTGAGTTTGAAAAAATAAATTCAACTAGTGTGTCTGTTGACACCAGATTTTCGCACCAGATATGCTGAGTCATTAAGTAACGTGGTAATGCTGGTGGACCCATTGACTGGTCAAAGCCGAAGAAGACAGGGAAGGAAGCCTGTGCTGAAGAGGAGTCCGATGAGGCAAGGAGTCCGATCTAATGATGGAAGGAGGACGCATCGGCTGAGGAGGAAGCGTATCAGATGTAGGGACTATTTCCTTTTTGAAGGCGTATTGAGAGTCCTATTCTGTATTAGATTTAGTTTACTTTATTCGCAAGTTAGTCTGGTCCGATCAGGACTCTCCATGACCAGGGTATAAATATGAACCCTCGTCCATTGTAAAAACTATTCTCACAATCAATACAACCCGGCTTCACGCCAAAAAAACCCTAGTAGTAGTTACCGACGAAGCTCATTGGTGGACGGGCTGCATCAGTTCTGATCTCCGGCTTACCAGTAAGTTAGTCAATTATCGAACTAGTATAGGCTTTGAATTGAGGCGCATCGCCCTTTCTCGTTTATACTGTTCAACCGATTTATCTCTGAATAATCAAGATTGATATAGATTCCCTACGTCGGAGCTAGCAATATTAGTTATCTCTGGATAATCAAGATTGATATAGATTCCCTACGTCGGAGCTAGATCAATATTGATTATTCAACAGATTATCGTTTATCGGACTGTACTTTAAGTCTAGATTCCCTACGTCGGAGCTAGATATCAAGATTAGTCTAGATTCCCTACGTCGGAGCTAGAGTAATCTTGGTTACTAAAGGCAGTTTTTGCGGTTTGTTTGGAGTTGCTAGATTGGTTTAGATCTACGCCATGTGAATCAATTCTACTTCTTCAACGGCTTTGAGCATTGGTCTTGGTCCGATTTAAGCAATATTTATCTTACAGCATCGTTCTAGGTCCGATCCTGCTTTGTGGTTTAATCTGGTTGTTCTTTGAGTATTGTACTGGTGTAGATTCCCTACGTCGGAGCTGGATCTTTACGATACGATTAGATTAATCTTTGATTATCATGTTTGGTCTAGATTCCCTACGTCGGAGCTAGATTCATCTTGATTAATCAAAGGAAGCTTTGGTTATGCCTTATTGCTATTTGAATGTTATGCATGGTTTAGATTCCCTAAGTCGGAGCTAGGTCCTGCTTAATTATTTGATAGCATATATTAGAATCAGAACGATCCTGTTACTGCTTTGTCTGTTTATTTGCTTAATCTGATTAACACCTGTGCGAGCATCTTACTTAGTTGTCAGATTGATGAGTTGAATCTGACTATCTAGCTATCTGATTTGGTCATAGCTGGAGAAATCTAGATTCCCTACGTCGGAGCTAGATTTCTCTGAAAAGGCTATGGTCCGATTGGCTAGCTAGACGGTCCGATAAGATGAGTCAAACTGGTAGCTAGGCAAGGTGGACAATGTATCGGCTTACACTTTGATTATTTGATATCTTGTTCAAAGACACAGCTGATCCATTATTTTACATATCGGCCTTGTTTTATGCTTTATTTTATTATTCAAAGGCTGATCTGTCATATCAATTATGGTCCGATCCTGATTGGTCCGATTCTGAGGTCCGATTCGATGTCTGATTGAAGTCCGATCACTCGGTCTGATTGACGTCATCAATGAAGTCCGATTCTGAGGTCCGATTAGCATCGGCCGATACGTGCCTGATTGGGTCTTGGCTAAAATTCGACGTTACTCCATCGTCTGAAATAGAGCCGGCACAATCAAAGAGTAATTTAACTGTTTATTTCCCTTGTCAATTTCAGGTCAAATTGACTGGCACGCCGCGAACCTGAACTGGAGTGTAGGCTGGCACTGGAGCGAAGCAGATCTCCCTGGTCTTCGTGTGCTGCACGCGGAGGATACGACCGCCGATTTTCCGCGTCAACACATTTTTGGCACGCCCAGTGGGACACAAGAAACAAATTCCAAGATGTCGTCGTCTGATGCTGAAAAAGAAGCTGCTGAAAAGGCCAAGAATGACAAGAACAAGACGACTGAAGCGGCTATTCCAATTACAAAGGCCGATCTGTCTAAAGCTCAACTAGATGCAGTTCAGGCCCAGATTGATGCATTTGAGAAGCTCTGCCTTGGCCAATTTGGGCGTAATCGTTCAGGCCCAATACTCAAAGGTCCTCTCCCAGATCCAGAATTGATCAAGAAGACAACTGAGGCTCGGGAGTACCATGTCAACATGACAGATATGATTCACCAAGCTGTTCATCATGCATTGATCAACCAGTCAGGCACTTTGGTGAATTCCTTGGATAATCTCATCAAGAAGGCGGTAGATGATGCTATTTGCTTGAAAGGGCCAGTTTTTATAGCAGATTCTGCAGGGGCATCAGGATCAGGAAAAGGTAAAGAAACTGAAGATAATGCAATGACCGTTGCTCCGCAGATTCCAATTGCTCCACCACCTCCTGTTGAACTGGCCAACGGTTTTCTGTTGATGGCCGATGGATCTATTGTCGGCCCACATGGTGAAAAATATGCTAGGACTTTGAACGAACAAGAAAAGCAACCTGCAGCTGCAAGGCTACGTACAGAGATCCCTACACATCGGCGTATGATCGGTGATTACAATAATTATGTGATGGATATAGCTGATGGGATGCCACCTGAAAATCAACAGTCCGATTGGTCGCAGAAAATAGCCGAGGTGATTCAGAGTCAATTCGGCTTGAAGCCTAAAGATGAAGCGAGGTTGTACCGGCACCCGTACCCGTCTTACTTTGATGCAGTGCCACTTCCTCCGCGTTACAGAGTGCCGGATTTCTCCAAATTCTCCGGGCAAGATGATATGACCACCATTGAGCATGTCAGCCGATTCCTGGCTCAATGTGGTGAAGCTGCTTCAGAGGAGGGACTCAGGCTCAGATTTTTCCCTCTGTCACTGTCAGGGCCGGCGTTTACTTGGTTTACGTCGTTGCCAGCAGGATCAGTCGCAGGATGGTCCGATATGGAGAAGCAGTTTCATAAATATTTCTTTTCTGGTCTCAACGAGATGAGGATCTCCGATTTGATTGCTATCAGGCAGAGAAACGATGAGACCGTTAAGGAGTATATTCAACGATTCCGTGACACCAGGAATCGATGCTACAGTTTGAAGCTGTCTGATATGCAGTTGGCCGAGCTTGCATTCCAGGGTTTGCTCGCGCCGATCAAAGAAAAGTTTTCTGCTCAGGAATTTGAGACATTGGGACAACTGGTTCAGAAAGTGTCAGCCCATGAGGTCCGATATCAAGAGATGAAGCGTGTAAAGTTTTCTAAGCAAGTATCTTATCTCTCTGAATCTGAAGAAGAGGCTGATGTCAACATAGCTGAATGGACCAAATCCAAGAAGCCGGTATCGCTCCCATGGATCAAGCAGAACCCTGAGAAGTTTGGATTTGACATAACAAAGGCCGATAAGATTTTTGATTTACTGCTCAGTGAGAAGCTTATCCAGCTTTCTCCAAATCATTCTATTCCATCGGCCGATGAGTTGAAGAAACGCAAATATTGCAAATGGCACAACTCAACTTCTCACGAGACCAATGAATGCAAAGTGTTCAGAAGGGAGATCCAATTGGCTATTGAATCAGGCAAGATCAAGTTTGAAGACAGCAAGAAAGCCATGAAGATCGATGGTCATCCCTTTCCTAATAACTTTGCTGATTTTTCCTTTTCCATTAATATGATTGATGCTGATGAGAAGGGAAAATTTAAAGTACTTACATCGGACCACGCCAAGAGTTCTGGTGCCGTTGATCCTGCAGTTCAAGTTACTGTTGAAGAACTGCGGAGGAATCATCAGGCATATGGGCGTGAATCAAATGCTCCTGGTGGATATCAGCCGCGTGTCACTTCCCAAATGTTGATTAACAAATACAAGAGGCAGCAAGCAGCAACCCGAGCATGGGAAGAACGCGAGGAACGACGACGTCGGAGGCGTGAGTATCAAGCAAGACGGCTTGATAGAGAGTTTGATGATCAGTACCGATGTGACCATAGGTCCGATGACCGACGCCGATATGATGACAGGACCGATGGCAGGCGTTGGTATGATGATAGAATCGATGATCGCCGTCAGTACGGTTATAGGTCCGATTGGAGTATAGACAGGCGTCAAGGTTATGACCGGTATAATCAGGATGATGATCACTGGGGGTGTCCTTTCTTCGTATTCTGCTGGAACGAGAAGCTTAGACTGCCGTCAAAGGCAGATTGTCCTGAATGCAGTTTCCAGTATGAAGAGTACAGAGCTTCCAAGAGAGGTCGACGATCAGTTCATGAACGGATCGGCGTCAGGATTGATGATCATCATCAAGGAGAAGAAGGCCGAGTTAATGCTCATGGCCATAAAAATATTGGAGGCCGGGTTGATGCTCTTGGCCCTGAAAAAGTGGAAGAAAAAGTTCCAGTTTGGGATCAGACTGAAGAACCTCAGATGAGGCCTGGACAATGGTGCCCATCAGGGATTTCTAGAACCAAGAAAAGACGTGTTCAGAGGTTGCGCTATCATGAGCAGATTCAGGAGCAGGAGTTGGCAAAAGAAAAGAAGACGTGGCGCATTAAGATGGCCAATGATGATGAAGCAAGCACATCGGCCACAATTAACATGGTTTTGATGTTGCCTTATGATTTTGCTGCTCCTGATGAACAGGATGATGATGAGGTCGATTATGAACTGGAAGAAGCCGCTGCATGCTTGGTTCTTGATTCAGAAAAGGCTATCTTTGAGAAACCAAATGCAAATGGATATCGGCACCTGAAGCCTCTGTATATCAAGGGATACGTTGATGGGAAGCCGATGACCAAGATGCTGGTTGATGGAGGAGCTGCTGTCAATCTCATGCCTTATTCCACGTTCCGCAAGCTGGGTAAAGGGATTGATGATCTGATCAAGACAAATATGACACTCAAGGACTTTGGCGGTAATGTTTCGGAGCCTCGGGGGGCAATTCATGTGGAATTGACCATCGGCAGCAAGACATTGCCGACTACTTTCTTTGTGATCGATGGCCAATGTTCTTACAGCATGCTCCTCGGACGTGATTGGATCCATGCCAATTGCTGCATCCCATCCACGATGCATCAATGTTTGATTCAATGGCAGGGCAATAATGTGGAGATCGTCCCAGCTGATGATTCGGTTAGCATTGCTACAGCTGAATCAACGATATGGGAGTTTGAAGGAATTGAGTGCCTGTCAGGGAAAACATGGGATGGTGACTTCCTCAAGGTGTCCGATCAAGGACTACAGCCGATCCAAGCAGTCGGCTCTGAGACTTTGTTTTAAATGGATGGTTGTATAGAAGATCTTGAAGACCGAAGTGAGTTCGGCAAATTAGGGTTTGGATTTACGTCGGCCGATGAATTAGAAGAAATAGATATAGGATCTGGTGATAGACCTAGGCCGACGTATATCAGTGCTAAATTGGATCCCGAGTATAAGCAGGAGTTAATAAAACTTTTGAAAGAGTATTCTGATTGTTTTGCTTGGGAATATTATGAAATGCCAGGTTTAAGCCGTAATATTGTTGAACATCGGCTGCCCATCAAACCAGGGTATCGACCACACAAGCAGTATGCAAGAAGATTCAAGACTGAGATGCATGAACCAATCAAGGCCGAAATAACGAAGTTATATGAAGCTAAGTTTATCAGGCCATGTCGATACGCTGAGTGGGTATCAAATATAGTTCCTGTTTATAAGAAGAATGGAAAGCTACGTGTTTGCATTGATTACAGGAACTTGAACAAGGCAACCCCGAAGGATGAGTATCCAATGCCAGTGGCCGATATGCTTGTTGATGCAGCGTCAGGCCATAAAGTGATGAGTTTCCTGGATGGTAATGCTGGTTATAATCAGATTTTCATGGCGGAAGAAGATATTCCTAAGACTGCATTCCAATGCCCAGGTGCTCTCGGTTTGTATGAGTGGGTCGTTATGACTTTTGGTTTGAAAAATGCCGGTGCTACTTATCAACGTGCTATGAATTATATTTTTCATAAGCTGATCGGCAGGATAGTTGAAATTTACATTGATGATGTGGTGGTCAAATCAAAAGGTTATCAAGATCATTTGGCCGACTTGAAGGAAACGCTGGAGTGCACAAGGCAGCATGGGTTGAAGATGAATCCACTCAAGTGTGCCTTTGGCGTGTCGGCCGGCCAATTTCTCGGTTTCCTGGTACATGAGAGAGGAATCGAGGTCAATGATCGGAACCGTAAGGCAATTGATGATATTGAACCTCCAGTAAACAAGAAGGAATTACAGAGTTTGATTGGAAAGATCAATTTCCTGAGGAGGTTTATATCAAATCTGTCGGTCCGATTGGAGGCATTTACTCCTCTATTGAAGTTGAAAGATGAAGAGAACTTGATATGGGAGCCTAAACATCAAAAGGCATTGGATGAAATCAAGCAATATTTAGCATATCCGCCAGTTCTTATTCCACCACAAAAGGGTAAGCCGTACAAGCTTTATTTATCGGCTTTTAATCATGCAATCGGCTCTGTTTTGATTCAAGAGGTTGATGGGAAGGAACGAGTTGTATTTTATTTAAGCCGAAGATTGCTAGACCCTGAGACTCGGTACTCATATGTGGAGAAGCTTTGCCTTTGTTTGTATTTTTCTTGCACAAAATTAAGGCATTATTTGCTATCGGCCGAGTGTACTGTGATCTGTAGGGAGGATGTGATCAAATATATGTTATCAATGCCAATCATGAAAGGGAGAATTGGCAAGTGGGTTTTTGCTTTGACGGAGTTTGATCTTAGATACGAATCGGCCAAAGCGGTAAAAGGACAGATAATGGCTGATTTAGTTGCTGATCATTGTGGACCTAACATTGATGCTGTTGAGCAATGCACTATGGAGCTTGATATATCTGGTCCGATGAAGAAGGCCAATGTGGTTGACGCGGTTCCTTGGACTATATTCTTTGATGGATCTTCTTGCAATGATGGTTGCGGAATTGGCCTGATTATTATTTCGCCTCGGGGGGCAAGGTTTGAATTTGCTTTTCCGATTGAAAAATGTACAAATAATCAGGCGGAATATGAAGCATTGATGAAGGGTCTCCAGATTCTTAAAGAAATCGGCGCCCGGTTTGTTGAGGTATTTGGAGATTCTTTGCTGATTATCAATCAATTACTCGGCAAATATGATTGCAAGATGGATGCTTTGATATCTTACTTTGAAAAGTGCCGAGATTTGATTGGTCAATTTGCCTTAGTAACTCTTAAGCATGTTCCAAGATATCATAACGAAGAAGCGAATCGGCTGGCGCAAAAAGCGTCTGGCTATCGGCTTATGTCCGATGTGATGGTGCAGGAGATACCAGAAGGAGATTGGAGGAAAGAAATCATTGAATATTTGAGGGATTCTTCTGTCAAAACTTCTAGGAAGATACGCTACAAATCGATCAGGCATGTCTTGATTGAAGGAGTGCTTTATTTTCGCTCGATTGATGGAGTCCTGTTGAGATGTATCGGACCTGAAGAAGCCAAGGTTTTAATGGGAGAAATTCATGAAGGTGTTTGCGGGGCTCACCAATCGGCGTTCAAGATGAAATGGATGATCAGAAAAAATGGGTATTATTGGCCGACGATTCTAGAAGACTGCTTTGAATATTATAAAGGATGCCAAGAGTGTCAAAGATATGGAAATATTCAAAGGGCTCCAGCATCGGCCATGAACCCTGTTATCAAACCATGGCCGTTTAGAGGATGGGGAATTGATCTAATCGGCCAAATTTTTCCACATTCAAGCAAGGGGCACAAATTCATATTAGTGGCAACAGATTATTTCACCAAATGGGTTGAAGCTATTCCTTTGAGGGAGGTGAAGTCACAGAATGTTATTGAATTCGTTAGAGAACACATTGTCTACCGGTTTGGAATTCCACAGACGATCACAACAGATCAGGGTACGATGTTTACATCGGATGAATTCATCGCCATATTATGCACAAGCCAATGGTCAAGCTGAAGCCTCCAATAAAAGTTTGATCAAGTTGATTGATAGAAAGATTGAAGAGTATCCAAGAAAATGGCATATTGTGCTTCCTGAAGCTCTATGGGCCTATCGAATGGCTTGTCATGGATCAATCAAAGTTTCTCCATATGAACTAGTTTACGGACATGAAGCCGTTCTTCCATGGGAAATTCGTACTGGATCAAGACGTATCGAGCTTCAGGATAAATTAAAGGCCGGCGAATACATGGAGCTCATGAATAGTGAGTCCGATGATTTGGCTGTTCGTCGGCTGCGCGCTCTCGAGAATATTGAGGCTAATAAACTCAGAGTTGCGAGGCATTATGATAAGAAAGTTAAAGGGAAAAAGTTCGAAGAGGGCGATCTTGTCTGGAAGGTTATTCTGCCGATTGGTTCTAAAGATCCCAAGTACGGCAAATGGTCGCCAAATTGGGAGGGACCCTATCAAGTCGTCCGATGTGTTCCTGGAAATGCTTATATTTTACAAACGCTTGAGGGAGAAGTGTTTCCTAAAGCATTAAATGGAAAATATTTGAAGAAGTACTACCCTAGCATTTGGGTGAACTCATAAAGCCGATGCTGTGCGTCAGGCTTGGAAGCCGATGGAAAAATCGCCTCAAGAACAAAAATAAGAGCCGATGCGATATGCATCGCCTTAAGGGCTATATACGAACAGAAGTATATTACATCATCAAGCCGCTCGACGGCGGAGCAGGTTACTGAAAAGGGGATTGCATATATATTCATATATTTCTCATACAGGAGGATTTCAGAAGATAAAAGGATCTAGTAGGCGCCGATGTACTTTGTTCATCATTGCCAGAACAAGATTAGAAAAGGAAGGGCAAAAGGAAGCGCAAGTTTGAGGAGATATCTTCTTCCTTGAGTCGAAGAAATCCGCTCTGGTTGCAGTCCCTTGAAGAACGCGCCGGTGGACCGGCTTTGCCCTAGCTTGTAAAGGGCACTCTATTACATCCCTCTGAAAAACCTTCCCTTTAGTGAATCATGGAGAAACCTCACGAGGATTCTTCTAGCAGAGGTTCCACCTGAATTCACTGCAGGATCAGAAAAAAGGGGGAGTACCCTATACTTCTTCACGAGAATTCTTCTAGCAGAAGAGGAAGGAAGGAGTTGGATTCCATATCAAACAGAAGGAGTTTGTGTTCTATCAAGAATATTAGCTGTGCCATGACTAAGGGATGGTGGAAGAAGAAGACCTCAGGCAGGTATTTATAGCCGGCGATCGATGGGAGCATTAAAGGAAAAATGGAATCCGAGGGGTGCTCGTGGAAACTGTCCAAGTAAGGGAACAGTATTCTCATGAAGATATGTCATTGATTCAGGGCTGCTGTAGTTAAAGGAGAGGCGTCTTTTGAGGAACTGCATTGAAAAGTCGTTTCGACTGGGTCAATAGACGCATGGATACCCGTGAGGTAAATGCAGGGTTCCATATACTATTCATTGTCAGAAGTACTATCGCTCAGGAGAAAGAAGGAAGAAGATAAGCTCTGCGGGTTATTAAAGAAAGAAAAATTATGGCCCGAAAATCAAGGAACTTCATGGTGCAAGGATGGAAGGTTTCGGCACGAAAATCGGTGAAGAAGTTATGATGACAGATACGAATTTTGGAATAAAATATATTTTATCCCAAAATTGGGGGGCATGTGTTGACACCAGATTTTCGCACCAGATATGCTGAGTCATTAAGTAACGTGGTAATGCTGGTGGACCCATTGACTGGTCAAAGCCGAAGAAGACAGGGAAGGAAGCCTGTGCTGAAGAGGAGTCCGATGAGGCAAGGAGTCCGATCTAATGATGGAAGGAGGACGCATCGGCTGAGGAGGAAGCGTATCAGATGTAGGGACTATTTCCTTTTTGAAGGCGTATTGAGAGTCCCATTCTATATTAGATTTAGTTTTCTTTATTCGCAAGTTAGTCTGGTCCGATCAGGACTCTCCATGACCAGGGTATAAATATGAACCCTCGTCCATTGTAAAAACTATTCTCACAATCAATACAACCCGGCTTCACGCCAAAAACCCTAGTAGTAGTTACCGACGAAGCTCATTGGTGGACGGGTTGCATCAGTTCTGATCTCCGGCTTACCAGTAAGTTAGTCAATTTATCGAACTAGTATAGGCTTTGAATTGAGGCGCATCGCCCTTTCTCGTTTATACTGTTCAATCGATTTATCTCTGGATAATCAAGATTGATATAGATTCCCTACGTCGGAGCTAGATCAATATTGATTATTCAACAGATTATCGTTTATCGGACTGTACTTTAAGTCTAGATTCCCTACGTCGGAGCTAGATATCAAGATTAGTCTAGATTCCCTACGTCGGAGCTAGAGTAATCTTGGTTACTAAAGGCAGTTCTTGCGGTTTGTTTGGAGTTGCTAGATTGGTTTAGATCTACGCCATGTGAATCAATTCTACTTCTTCAACGGCTTTGAGCATTGGTCTTGGTCCGATTTAAGCAATATTTATCTTACAGCATCGTTCTATTCAGCATCGTTCTAGGTCCGATCCCGCTTTGTGGTTTAATCTGGTTGTTCTTTGAGTATTGTACTGGTGTAGATTCCCTACGTCGGAGCTGGATCTTTACGATACGATTAGATTAATCTTTGATTATCATGTTTGGTCTAGATTCCCTACGTCGGAGCTAGATTCATCTTGATTAATCAAAGGAAGCTTTGGTTATGCCTTATTGCTATTTGAATGTTATGCATGGTTTAGATTCCCTAAGTCGGAGCTAGGTCCTGCTTAATTATTTGATAGCATATATTAGAATCAGAACGATCCTGTTACTGCTTTGTCTGTTTATTTGCTTAATCTGATTAACACCTGTGCGAGCATCTTACTTAGTTGTCAGATTGATGAGTTGAATCTGACTATCTAGCTATCTGATTTGGTCATAGCTGGAGAAATCTAGATTCCCTACGTCGGAGCTAGATTTCTCTGAAAAGGCTATGGTCCGATTGGCTAGCTAGACGGTCCGATAAGATGAGTCAAACTGGTAACTAGGCAAGGTGGACAATGTATCGGCTTACACTTTGATTATTTGATATCTTGTTTCAAAGACACAGCTGATCCATTACTTTACATATCGGCCTTGTTTTATGCTTTATTTTATTATTCAAAGGCTGATCTGTCATATCAATTAAGGTCCGATCCTGATTGGTCCGATTCTGAGGTCCGATTCGATGTCTGATTGAAGTCCGATCACTCGGTCTGATTGACGTCATCAATGAAGTCCGATTCTGAGGTCCGATTAGCATCGGCCGATACGTGCCTGATTGGGTCTTGGCTAAAATTCGACGTTACTCCATCGTCTGAAATAGAGCCGGCACAATCAAAGAGTAATTTAACTGTTTTATTTCCTTGTCAATTTCAGGTCAAATTGACTGGCACGCCGCGAACCTGAACTGGAGTGTAGGCTGGCACTGGAGCGAAGCAGATCTCCCTGGTCTTCGTGTGCTGCACGCGGAGGATACGACCGCCGATTTTCCGCGTCAACAGTGTCTGATTTACATATCGTTTTTTATATTACACCAACAAAGAACTGGGCGTCACCATCTTTATCAGCACATCTTCACTTCAGCAATCCGCAGTCTTGTGTGCTGCTCGGCTTCTTATAGCATTGAGTCGGTGATGGATCCTGTTGAGTTAGTTGGGCTATCAATGCTGAGGTCAAAGCTTAGGGTGTTTGGGGCATCCGTGAATTGTTTGCTCTCGCTGATTTTTTTCAACATACTGGGATGAAGAAAGAAACAAAAATACAGATGCCCCTCCTTGTTGCTGCTATGAACTGTCCAAACATATTTTCAATAAACAAAGGCGAAATAAGCAACTTAGTAGAAGAGATAGAAAAATTTATTGTTGTGGACAAAATCGTGGACACTGCTAGGTGTAATGAGCATTGATTCAGTTGTGCATGAGTATTCTTGTTTTAGCTGTAAACAAAGGTGGAATTACAACTTGCCGGCTGATGTGCACAAGTAGCTGATTGTATGAAAACGCAAGTTGTTGATAATGAAAACACAAGTTGCCGTGGAAGACATTGTTTGCTTACAGGTAATTTCCTAAACTCATTGTCAGGCAGCCTATCCATGGAGGAAACTTTACTGACAAGATTTCCACTCCATGCAGTGACCCTTGTTTCCTCACCTTGGTCCACATCAGCCTGTCCCACTTCGAGTGAGTTCAGATATAAAACCTGCAGAAAAAATAAAATCAAAAATATCACTTGTGGCAATGAGTAGGAAAAAAGGAACAGCCCCAAACAATTTTCTTGTCCCATTCTTTGCTGGAAAGAGCTTGAGTTTGTCTACAATGTTACCGGCATTAAAAATCATCTAAAATACATATCAGCGATTATGTTAAAAAGTAGGAAACTAGTCAATTAGTGTCACAAGGAGTCGTTGTGCGCCCATCACTTGTCGTCACGCGTCCTATGGTGGTTATCACGTGAATCCCCATCTGCCTCCCCTCCAACGCCATTGGGCTCGATCCGCAACCTCTTCCCCGCGCTGCTATCTAGCTTGAAAGTCCAGCCGTCGCACATCCAGCGACGACCATATTGCCTTCAGAGTGAAGAGAATGCATGCATGTTTCAATCGACTTGCTGATCTATTTAATCTCTATCATTTACATTTTTTGTCTTTAATTAGTTTGCTAGAGAACTAATGTATATATCAAAAGTTGGTAGATAATTGTCTATATAAGTTGCTACTGGCCTGATCAGATAAGAAAAACAAATTCCTATATAAGTTTCTACATGCTTGATCAGACAATAAAAAAAGAAATTTCCTATATAAGTTTCTACATGCTTGATCAGACAATAAAAAAAGAAATTTCTATATAAGTTGCTAGTGGCTTGATCAAACAAGAAAAAAAAAATCCTATATAAGTTTCTACTGACTTATCATACAAGAAAAAATAAATTCCTCCATAAGTTGATACTGACTTGATCAGACAAGCAAAAGAAATTCCTATATAAGTTGCTACTGGCTTGATCAGAAGAGAAAAAGAAATTTCTATATAAGTTGCTACTGGCTTAATCAGACAAAAAAAGAAATTCCTATATAAGTTGCTTCTGGTTTGATTAAACAAGAAAAAAAATTTCCTATATAAGTAGCTACGGGCTTGATAAGAAGAAAAAAAAATTCCTATATAAGTTGCAACCGGCTTGATTAGACAAAAGAAGAAGCATATCAAAAGTTGTTATCTTATCTGGTTACTTTTTTAGTTAATCATATTCTTCCAATCGACCTTTCCCCTTTAGCTCATTTACTTTCTCATGGAATTTATACATAAGCTGCTGACTGAAGAAGAAAAAGCTGAACTGCTATGCCTTTTACTGCTAGTCCCTGTTGTGCTAGTTTATGCTTATTCAACTAAGATTACTGAAATAAAATGTTGTTACTTATTAATATATAATAATTAATAGGGGAAAAAAGGGAGGGGGAAATTTTGGGGAACCGGTCTGCCTCCGCGGTCTTGCTCCGGAAGATTCACGTGACAGGTGGGCTCTGCTGATGAACTCAAGACATAACCCACATGTCATGGAGCGATCAGTAGTGGCGGTGGTCCCGTATTTGTGGTTTGGGAAGGAGCGGGCTAACGGGAACTGAGGCGGGAAACGGGATCGCTTTTTCCCGCCGTCTCGCTGGGTCGGTGCCTTCTCTCCAACCATTTTCAATACTAGTGGTGTGCACGTGCGGCACGCACGTGTCTAAAAACAAATTATATGAAAATGCAAGTGCGGCACGTACGTGTCTGGAAAAACACAATAAATAAAAAATATTTATAAAATGAAGGTACATGAGCATATTCAATATCAAAAACTTAATCTCATACTACAACAATTTTATTGTCAGCAGGAACAATCCCATCGCTAGAAGAACATAGATGCCCAGCAATAATCTTATGGTGACGCCAACCACGGACAAGACAACAAAAAGGATAATCGTATTCCTCGTGAATAATGCGTCGACACCGCTCTCCACATCTGCAATCAATGTTCTCCCTCACATGTGGGGCTCTCGATAATCCAATTTACTAACTATACTAATATCATTAATTCAGCTTTATTAGAATAAATACAAAAAGGTAAGCTCCTGCTACACTCTATTGTTTTTTAATCCCTTCGAGGTCCATAGTATATAGTTCCAAAAGATAGGCATCATGGTAAATTCCACGTGCATTGCCCTCCAATAAACCCCCGCCCCGCCCTACCCTCCTCCTTGCATCTCCGACAGCTATCATCGCAAAATATGCCCCCTCCCTCCGCCACACTGATCTTCCCTAGCATTCCGAGAGACCCTAACACCCAATTTTTTTTGCCGCACGATCCTACCAAATAAGATCATCCACATGTCTCGCTTCATGTTCCTCTACGCGTGCACAGGCAACATTCAGTCTTCCACTCGCCTCAAGCTCATGTTCAACCCCCGCCCCCACCCCCGCCCTTCTCCCTCTATTTACGACGGTTATCACCGACAAGTCCCTCCCCTCCTCCCTCCCCGCGCGGCTGCACTGATCGTCCCTACTATCTCAAGGGGCTCTTACACCCGAACTTTTTGGATCTGCAATCCTACCAGATAAGATCCTCCAGATGCCCCGCTTCATCTTCGTCCTCATATACACACCTAACATTCAGTCTTCCACTTGCCATCAAGCTCTTGTTCAACCCCATCCCGCCCTCCTTCCTGCCCCTTTGGCGGCTATCGCAGCCGAATCCACCGCACCTTCCCCCCCTCACCACGCTTATCTTCCCTAACATTTCGAGGGACCTTAACACCCGAACTTTTTGCCTGCACGATCATGCCAGATAAGAGTATCCACATGTCCTGCTTCATTTTATTCCTTATGTACGCATCCAACATTCAGTCTTCCACTCACTGTCGAGCTTATGTTCACCCCTGCATTACCCTCCTCCCTGTGTCGTCTCCAGCTTCATCTCCCGCCTTAATTATGCACTCATCCAAATGCCCCGCTTCATCTTCCGCCATACGTACGCACCCAACATTTAGTCTTCCACTCGTTGTGAAGCTCCTAATCACCCCCGCCTCACCCTCCTCCCAGCATCTCCGGTGGCCATTATTGCCGCCAAATTCCCCCCCCCTCCACTCACTGTTAAGCTCATGTTCAACCCCCTCCCCTCCCATCCTCCTTGCGTCACTGGCGGCTATCGCCGCCGAATCCGCTACCCATCCCTACTCCACCCCAACCACCACGCTGATCTTCCATAGCATTTCGATGGACCCTAACACCTGAACGTTTTTGGCACATGATGAACTTCCCTAACATGCCTACCCCGACCCTACCCAACCGCTGTCCTCTCCTACCTTGGCCACATTGACTCACCACTCATGCATGCACCACCACTCCCGAGCTGACCCGCCAGCGAGATCCTGTTTACCGCCGACCCACCTCCTCCCACATCTATAGCGGCTATCGTCGGTGAATCTTCTACCACTTCCCACCCTCATGGTAATCTTCCTCGACATGATGCTGCCACCACTGCCCTGCCCAACCACCATCACTCACCACCACCACCTTGCCTCACCGCTCCTGCACCCACCACCGCCGGGTCGGCCTGCCGATGCCAGCAAGATCCTGTTTACCGCCGACCCACCCTCCTCCCCACGTCGATAGCCACCGAATCCGCTCCCACCCCACCCCTGCCTCCCTCCCACCATGATAACATTTAAGTTTAACAAGCTGGATGTGTTCAAATGATACTCATGGGACTTTATTAGAGTTTTAAATTTTATTTTGGTGGTTCGGTCTCAGTACACTTCACCCCTCATGTACACACCCAACCTTCTGTCCCCCGCTCGCTGTTAAGCTCCTGTTCGCCCCCGCCCCACCCTCCTCCCTGCGTCTTCGGCGGCTATCGCCGCCGAATTCGCTCCCACCCCACCCCTACCTCCCTCCCGCCATGATAACATTTAAGTTTGATAAGCTGGATGTGTTCAAATGATGCTCATTACACTTTATTAGAGTTTTAAATTTTAATTTGGCGGTTCAGTCATAGTACATTTCGCCCTCACGTACACACACAACCTACAGTCCTCCACTCATTGTTAAGCTATTGTTCGCCCCCGCCCCACCCCTCCCTGAGTATTCAGCAGCTATCGTCGCCGAATCCGCCCTACCCCTACTGCTACCCCCTCCCATCACTACGCTGCCCAACTGATGTCCTATGTCATCTTGGTTTGTGGTGCCACTACCATCTTATCTCACCCTTCCTGCACCCAACACCATCGCCGGGCCAACCTGCCCCTACCATCCCCCTCTACGTCCAACATATCCTTGGGAAACCTCCACCCCAAAGCTCTAACCTAGACATGAAGGCGCGTGCGGCACGCACCTGCTATTAATTGATAAGGTACAATTTCATCTCTATTTAATGATAACATAAGGTCAGACCTATTTTTTAAACATACATTGAACACAAGTTCATAGAACACACATAACACCAAATTTTGACAAAGTAAATATAGACTAATAATAGCATAAAAGCATAAATTGCTATCCTCCATGGATGCTAAGATGGCTTCTTCATTCCTCCTTGAGAGCAATTTCACATGAATGTTGTGGAAGCTCAAAATATACCTGCTTTTGAATCATTTTTTGCATGCCTCACTGGAAACCTGTAAATTACACAATAAACATTTCTGGGTCAAGTTCTCAGAGAGGGGAAAAAATTAGAAGCATGATTACACAGGATGTTAGTGGCAAATTATGGATGCAAGTATGTAACTACACTCTCAAGGACTTGCACACATAGTGCTCTAGATATTTTCTTGCTAAAAAAAGACCCAAGCTCTAGATATCCTTTTCTCCTTGGTGATATTAAAATAAATTATAGTTCCATTGATACCAATAATAACACAACCTGAAATATGTAATGAGGATCAATCAAGTCAAACATAAGAAAAAATCAGTTACTATAGAACAAACATTGAGAGCAATAATTGAATATCTGGGATGTTGGTCAAGCAGGAAATCACAAGACAGAGTATCAAATTTCCTCTCAAAAACTGGCTGTATGGCATGAGGCTGACAATGCAGGATCTGTGAACTATGAAAATTAGCACAAACAATGTTCTTGCAGTTTTTTAAAGCATTCTCTATTTGTGGAGCTTCCTACACAGCATATTTTTAATTATGAAGCCCCCTCTGCTCTGACATTTTTTTAGAAAGATTTTGTCAACCAATCTGTTAGTATAAAATAAGTATATGTCATGGTCTTCTGAAAAGGAACATACACACAATTAACTTAGGTTTTAACTTCTTGGACACAGACCATGAACATTTGTAGCTGTGAAGATGATTGTAGGGAAAACGTCATAAAATTGAATTACCATTCTACTGATTTACTGACCACAAAAGCCATAGAAATCAAAATAAATACCTCCAAATGGCAGATGATGATTGCAAACCTTATAAGCTCCAAATCTTTAGTTTGCTAATGCATCACTCCTTTCCAGAACAGGCATCACAGCTCCTAGAACATCCTTCACATGAGAAAATGAGAAATAGTAAGGACAAAAAAGATTAAATTTCAAATGAAAAAATGAACAGATGATAAATGTGAGTCTGACAATTTCATACACAAGACGACTAAATTACCAAACACATGGGGGCATTAAGCTCAGTAGCAATTTTGACTTCAGTCTGTCAATTTAAAAATCCAAAATGGAATATTTTCATCCAATAGGTGTGGATGGCATTAAGTACTCAAGCTTGTTCTGGGCGCAGCTAATTGCTTCTAGCAATTTAACATCAATAAAATCTGCTAAACCAATATAATATATAAGAAATACAGGATGTATAGAAAGATGAAGAATGGGGAGAAGATGTGCATACCAGGCATGGCCTGGCAATGCCAAGGAAAAAGTTCTCATTTCTAATATTCTAAAGTTGACAAATTAAATGAAAAGAATAGACCTCTTTGCTGCATGGGGAAAATAAATTTGATAAGAAACAAAATTGTCAACTTCACATCGAGGAAGAGGTAGGTACCCTTCATTTTGCAGTACAGGAACATTGCAATATGCCGCCAAAAAAGATCACAAGAAATGAAATAACTTACAGGTTCCCATTTTCTGATACGGTTGGTTGCATTCAGAATCCATCCAGCCCTACATACCAGAAGAAAATTCAGTAAACAAGGGAAACCATTGGTTTTCTGCAGAGAAACAGAACGTCAGTGTGCGCCCACAAGATGCTCGTGGAAATGCCCACCCAGAAATGTAAAGCCAACGCAAAGCAGAGGAAGCAGGAATGGGATGGACCTTGAGCTTGCAGTCGAGATCCTTGTAGAGGAGGAACCCTGAGAACTTGGCGGTGCAGGAACACTTGCCCATCCGCACATCTCGCCATGATTCTGCAGCAGCAGCTTGACACGCTCCACCAGCGCGGCCCCCATCTTAGCCACCGCGGCAGCCGCACCGACCATGGTGAAGTCCACCGCCACGCTCGCCGGTGACCTCGCGACCTCACCAGCGGCGGCGGCATCTCTCGCCGGTTCGGTGGTACGGATGCGGATCACGGTGCGGATGGGGAGGAGCCGCTTGAATGTGTCCAGCAGGTAAAATATCATGGTCCTCACCTTGTTACATCGCATCTGCCTCGATCGCGCTCCCTGCTCGCGACCTCCAGCACCGCCGCAACTTCATCCACGCGGGGCACACTCTCGAGTGCTGTGATGCGCGCCCGTGCGTGCCGTCGCTTTGATTCCGCCCTGCTCCTCCTTGCAGTCCGTCGGTGGGGCACACTTCTCGGGCGTTGCGGGAGGGGCACCGCCGGCTTGAGGGGATGCAGATGAGGGGCACCACCGGTTCGAGGGATGCAGATGAGGGGCGCCGCCGGCTCGATTTGAGGCGGAGGAGAGGCACCACCGGCTTGAGGAGAGGCGGTGGAGGGGCGCCGCCGGCTTGTGGAGAGGCGGAGAAGGGACGTCGTCGGCTCGATGTGAGGCAGAGGAGAGGCGCCGCCGACTGGAGTTCGGGTAGGAAGCAGGGGCGTCGCCGGTACTGACCTGGTGCCGAATATGGGGGCCGCCGCCGCATCTGCTTCAGTGGAGGGGACGAGATTGAAGCGCGGAGGTGAGGTGGTAGGTCGAGCTTGTCGATGCGGCGCTCCTCGGAGAGCTGCGCCTCCTCCTGCGTCGTCTTCTTCGAAGCGAGGAGCGAGGGTGGGACTCTCGGCCGCCGAGGAAGTCGCCGCCGCCACCAGGTCTCCTTCGCCGGGAGCCCTGGAACGAGGCCGCTGTCGCGTCGTGATGAGATGAGATGAGATGGGGGACGGACAAATCGTGGATGGGGAGGCCGAGAGGGCGCCAGAGAAAAAGGGTGATGGGAGGGGGCGGGATGGGTGCAGAAGGAAAGAATCGCGAGAGCACGCATGATTAGCGGGCGGGTCGGATGTGGGTACGGCGGGCGGGTAAAAATCAAGTATTTTATTTAAAAATAAATAATA
>CM014273.1:3450593-3571739 GCA_004135705.1 Alloteropsis semialata | reverse complement strand
GTAACATCCCGGATTTTTCCGGAATGTTCTTTGAATGCAAAAATGTGGATTTCAAAAATTTTGTTTGCGTTGTTGTGAAAACACCTTAGATTGTCTTCTTGTGAATCTCCCTAAATTCCTAGGAAATTAAAATTGACCTTTTAATTCTGCTTAGGTTAAATTTAGGATAGAGTGTTTTGGCTTTTCTTCGGCTTTAATTGGATTTTTTAGTGTGATTTATATTTGGATTCAAAATTCAAATATAAATCTAAAGCCAACAACTAACTCGCCCGATCAAACCCTGTGGTGAAAGCCGCTACCCAAACACTATCCGATCTCCCGGCCAGTTGATCCACTAACATATCGGACCGATCATCCATCTCTCTAATCCCAATCGAAGTCTAGATCGAAATTCTCGGCGTCTAGATCAATCCTGAGTTCCAGAAAACCCTATCGAATTATGACGCTATTTTCCATTTGAACGGATTGATTATTAATTTAATTAATCTGGTTCAGAAAATAGTCTGATTAATTCATTCCAAAAATCTAAAGATTTTGTTCTGAATTATGGCCACGTTATTCGGATTTTGAATTAATTATTTCTTAATTAATTCGATCTGGATAATTAGTCTAATTCATTTGTTTCACGGTTTATGAAATAAATTATTGTGAATTTATTTCATAGGCTGATAATATCCTAGCCCATCAAACCTAGGCCCATCTAAAGCCCACAACCTAACCCTAGCCCTAATCTCTTCCTATAAATTCTCCACCCCTTCCATCTCCTCACCATCTCCCTCACCCGCCGCCTCTCTCTTATCCTCCAATTCTTCTTCCACCCGAAGCAACCAGCGCCCCCTCTCCTGTTCTTCTCTCCACCGAGCAAATCAAGCCATCACCGCATCCATCTCTTTCTCAATTCCACCGAGCCAAACAACTGCAGCAATCAATTCTCTCTCTCCTCTGAATTCCTCCACCAACTCAGTCTCTCACTCCCTCGATTCCTCTGCCAAATTCTCTCTCTCTCGAACCTCTCTTCCTCTCGATCCCACGATGCAAGCAGCGAGCAGAGCAGTGGCAGGAAGCAGCAGCGGCATGTGGCGCGCACGGGATTCTAATCCATCAGTCTGCATATATCCAGAAAATTCTGCAAAAATTCAATATGGATAAAGCATATCCATCCAAAACACCTATGGTCGTTCGATCTTTAGACATGAACAAAGATCAATTCAGACCAAAGGGTGAAGATGAAGAGTTACTGGGACCAGAAGTCCCATATCTCAGTGCCATTGGTGCGCTAATGTATATCGCAAATTGCACAAGGCCTGACATTGCATTTGCGGTAAACTTGCTAGCTAGACATAGCGCAGCCCCAACAAAACGCCATTGGGCAGGGGTCAAGAATATCTTCCGATATCTCCAAGGCACTATGGATCTTGGTTTATTCTATAAATTTGGCCAAGATAAAGTTATGGTTGGATATACAGATGCTGGCTATCTATCTGATCCCCACAATGCCAGATCACAGACCGGATTTGTATTTTTACATGGTGGAACGGCTATATCATGGAAGTCATCAAAACAAACTCTAGTAGCCACATCCACTAATCATTCTGAAATAATTGCATTATATGAAGCATCACGTGAATGTGTATGGCTTCGCAGAATGATCAACCACATACAACAATCATGTGGTTTAAGTTCAATCATGAACCCAACAATTATCTATGAAGATAATTCAGCTTGTATTGCACAAATGAATGCAGGTTATATAAAGAGCAATATAACAAAACACATTGCTCCCAAATTATTCTATCCTCATGAATTACAAAAGAATGGGGAAATAGAAATCTTGCAAACCAAATCATGTGATAATCTTGCAGATTTATTCACAAAGTCCTTACCAACTTCATTATTCCAGAAATACGTTTTTGGAATTGGTATGAGACGTCTTAAAGATTTGCAGGAATCAGGGGGAGTAATTCCTTGATATATAACTTTCAAATAATCTTATGATTATATACATATTGCACTCTTTTCCTTATGAGTTTTCCTATCAAGGTTTTTCTCATAAAGGTTTTTAATGAGGCAATATACAATACAAGCAATCACATGTCATAGATATTTTCTCCTATTTTTCCCTAAGGGGTTTTTAAGGAGTTTTTCCTATGACATATCCAGGTTTCTCCTTCTATTTTTTCCCACAGGGTTTTTGGAGGAGTTTTACCATATCCTGTTACAAGATTACAAGAACCAATTGATCAAGGGGGAGTGTTATGAAATAATATTTAGTGATCAATTAGTAGAATTAGATTAGTCCTTAATCTAGAATTAATTATGTAATCAGCAGTTGCTAATAACATTGGCAACTGCCATTAGTGAAAGGGCCTCTCTCCAAAGGTCATGTCCCTTCGGGAGAGGAACCCCCATGCCCCTTCATGGGGTATATATATGTAACAGGACCACCCATCAATCAATTGATTCACTCCATTCATTCCATTCCACTTTTCACTTTCAACAAGCTCAACTGAACCTCTTGTGTCCCTATGTCGTCAAAAAAAGAGGTAAACTGTTTAGCTCAACTGAAACTCTTAGTCCCTATGTTAAAAAAAGTTATCCTATGTGCTGTCAACAAAAACAAGAGAGTAAACATCACTGTAGTAACTAAAATTATGCTTTGGCGGTTCCATAGTAACCTCTTACACTTTTGGTAAGAAAATGCATCTGCATGCTTCTATATAATTAATTGCATCTTTCTTTTGAGCTCAGCTGCATCATGCTTGCTTGCTTCAGAAATGCTTTAAGCAACTCTGTCGATGTTTATAACACCATAGACCTTTTCGTTATTGTAAAAATTACTGACACTGTTGTTCTCAATTCACTTCCATTCATGTTGCTAACTACTACGGACGAACAAATATTTGGTGCAGCCCAACAGAGAGATTAATTACTTGGTGGTCAAAAGAACTAAGTAAAAAGGCCATGTGATTATACACGAAGTTAGGTGTGTTAAGGTTTCCTCAAGGCTAAATTAATCAAGAGTGAGGTCCATTGACCACATTAACGGCACCTGGTCCTTATGATGTTTGGCCATTCTATACATTATGTATTCTGAGTACGAGCAATTCTGAGACCTTCTTAGATGAATATGATATTTTTTTTTGGAATCTTGACCGATATCAAGATTCTAAAAGTATCTATATTTGGTTTATTTAGTTAGTTCAGGATTACTGTAGCTTGATTTATTTCTGGTGTCATCTTTACAATGTGTTTGTACTGAATGTCATTGTACAGCGCGCAAAGCGCGCCAAATGTTCTACTAGAGAGAATAAGAAATCGGTGTTGATCGGCCAGGCCGTCCGGCACTGTGGAGACTCGAGACAAGGCACTGTTGGTGCGGGAACTCTTCTCAGCCATACCATACGTACTTGATTACTAGCTCTCATTCTAAAGCGTTGTTTATACAGGGAACAAACCAATTGGTACATTTTCTGCCCCAGAACCACGGAGTGCTCACATCACACGGGACATAAACAGAGCTCACAATCACACGGGCGAGAGTGGTCGTCAGCCACAATACATTTTCTGCCCCAGAAGTCCAGAACCACGGGAGTGCTCACAATCACACGGGCAAGAGTGGTCGTCAGCCACAATACATCTTCTGCCCCAGAAGTCCAGAACCACGGAGTGCTCACAATCACACGGGCAAGAGTGGCCGTCAGCCACAACTTAAACAAACTGGGATTCATCCATCCTTGCTAATCGTCACGGCAGCGGCAATGGTAACTGAAACACAAAAGTAGCAAGCCCACTCCACGGCTTTGACAGCTCTTGAGGTCCACTTGATCCCTCTCCTAACAAAGAACAGGGGTGCCACAAATCATAAACAATGTGTTAATTAAGCCAATCAAAACAGAATCTAGAGCCTCTTATACCTCATAAAAACTTCATGTTTCTTCGCTTTTTCCAGTAAGTCTCGAGTAGATTCCAGATCATTCGAGAACCTCCGTATTGCGATGCCATTCTGTTAAAAAGTGCAATCCATTCCCAAGAAAGAAAAAGAAAAAAAAGAAGTAAGCAAAGATGAAAGGATAGAGTTCAAGAATAAAGGAATTGAAACTAGTGCTAGTTATCCCCTCATGAGCAAATGTCTGATACAAAAGATTTTAGAAATAAATCACAGCTAAAATATTACACAGTATGCCCAGATTCAGAAGAGCTACCGATTTCTTTTGTCCAAAAGAGCACAATGGATGAAGAAATACTACACAGACCATAGTATGACCGGATTGCGAAGAGCTACTGACTTGATTTTTTCTTGTCCAAAAGAGACAGGTTACCACAATAGACGAAAATAAATCACATTATGGAGGAGCTACTGGTATTTTTTTTATTCCATAGCTTTTAGGTGCTTAGCTTGCACAACACATTTGCACTAATAACTAGGGCGTAGTAACTCATGCCACTTATGGTGCCATGGTTGGCAGGAAGCCATCACAGTAACAATAGAAGACATGCTATCATACAGTTTCACCAAGCAAACTGATTTGAAGAAATAATGAACTTTTCCTACTCCAGCAGGGCTGGGAAAAACATATTGCCAATATTTTCACAGGAAGCAGATGCTGGTTTGACTGTTCTGTTTGTGATCTAATGTTTTAAAGTCTGACGCCACCGAGTCCTAACAGAAAATTAAACGAGTATGCATAGGACGTATCCTACTGGGTGCACAACCAACAGAAGGCTCTACAGAAAGTTAGCACTACTTCATGCCAATGGAGATCAGGTGACGACTGCCATGCCATTAGTCGAGCAAGGTTGAACCATAATGAGAAGCTATTACTCCCCGATCATGTGAATTTTATACTGGCGATGCCCACAACATGTAGCTAGTGGCAAGCTACTTGTGCTGCATGTATTTGCTCTAGCAATTGATGGTGCAACACAGCCGAACATTAATTCGGCAACCAGCATGCCGCAATAAATCCCTCACCCACCAGGCTAAACTATAAACATTCTAATCGACGGATCAACTAAAAACATTCTAATCGACCCAAGAGGCACGCCACGGCGAAGGATCGAGGCATGAACTTAGAAGGCGATTCAGATTTTGCAGGCATGCGTATCGTAGCACGACTCCGGGAACTGACCGATCAAACCTTATGGGGGGTGGTGGGGGGGTGAGGAGTTGCGAACCTGAATGGGGACGGCGCCGAGAAACTGAGAGCGCGCCGACGGCGGCATACCAGAGCCCGACCAGTGGCGGAGGGCGGAAGCCGCAGGGATCC
This sequence comes from Alloteropsis semialata, assembly GCA_004135705.1. NCBI lineage: Eukaryota > Viridiplantae > Streptophyta > Magnoliopsida > Poales > Poaceae > Alloteropsis > Alloteropsis semialata. The sequence goes on along the minus strand of CM014273.1, from coordinate 3,566,472 downwards.
ACGTCCTCGTCACCAGGTTGCGCGTCGCCATTGCGGAAGGTCAGGAATCAGGAGGCGGCGGCGGCGGCGGGTTGGGGAATTGGGGATCGATTCCTCTTCCTCCGTCTCTCTCTCCGTCGCGGGTATAAAAGAGGCCGGGCCGGCGGCCTCTGTGGGCCTTACTGGGCCTACATGTTATCATCTTGTGCGAATTTTCTTATCCGGAGAGGAAACGAGTACGGCTCTCGGCCTGTTTGTTTTATATATTCTTATATATTATTATTACTACTCCTCGCGAGCCCCGACGGAGACGGGGAGAGAGAGAGAGGGCAGGAAGAGGAATCGATCCCCAACCCGTCGTTCCCAAACCCTAGCCGCCTCCGCCTCGTGGAAGCTTTCGAGGGAAGAGAGAATCTAGTGTCTGCCTATGGCGCTTCGCAGCCTAGCGAGGGGGGCATGGGGCCCTGCGGCTTGTGCCCTCCGCCGCAGCACGGGCGGCGGTATACCGGCGGCAGGGCCCTCTTGTTTTTTTGCCACCATCCGCAATCAGGTTCGCCCCTCCCGTCTCCGGTATAGTAAGATTAGTTTTCCAGTGAGTAGTATATTAGCACCTCCAAGATTTTGGTCTGTCAATTTTTCAGTGTAGTATTAGCACCCCGATCCGCCTTGTAGATATGTATCAAGTTGTCAATTCCATCAACCATATCATATCATTGTGACCAACCTGCGTTGTTAAGCCAAACTTTCCCGAGTGCAGTCAAAGCGATAGATTTTCTTTACCCGACGAGATTCATATTCACTCTAGATTATTGGCTTTGCCTCCTTAGCTAATTCGGCCTTTTTTGGTTCAGCCTCCAGGGTGAGCATAACGCAGACTGCAGAGTTACTTGAGTTGAACTCTCTGCTGAACTGTCTTGTTTGCACTCACTACGGGCTTGTTCGGTTAGCTACAACCCACATGGATTTGAGGGGGGATTGAGACAATTTGAGGGGTATTTTGACTTGTTGGGGATTTAATCCCTCTCTATTCCCCTTGGTTTCATGTAACCGAACAAAGCCTACTTGGGTTGGAAACTCTGCTGAATTGTGTTGTCTGTACTCTACATATCATGGCCATGTTTTTTTTTTAATCTACAATGGCGGACCCAGAAAGGCTGACAAGGGGGTGCTAGCTCAATGAAAGAGGTCCTGAATTGATTTAAATGGACTTAATTCTAATTTTTAGACTCATTTTGCTCCATAATATACATGGAATTCCGTAGGCAAAGCCGGCAGCGCCAGGCCTGTGACCGCCCCTATTTGTAGAGCACACAGAGGCAATGGGGTTGTCTGGGGGGTGGATTGGGGGATATACTTCATCATTGCAAAGCTCGCATGTAGTGTGCATATAGCACTATTTTCCGCTATGTAGATGGTTAGGATAAAACTCACATATACTTGTGTCTCAGGGTAGTACATAATCGATATTTTATAGACACCACACTTGTGCCAGTGACATCAGGCTGCATTTTGTGGCGGTGTCCCATGCACAAAGAGGACATTTTGTCGCTGTGTGTGCACATTATCTGAGGTCACATCTTCAGGCAGAAATAGCTCCACCAATTTCATTTTTTAGAAATAGGCTTCCTCAACCTGTTAATGTCTACGCAAGTTGTGCTGCTGCATTTATCGCTAGGATCTCAGGAATATCCTGATGCTTACTAGCTTCCTAGAAACATTCAAGCACTGACTTGTCTTTGTTACGTCTATGGCAAAGAATGCTCATCAGGTGGCATTTTGATTGATACTGGCTAATATAATAGCAGTAGTTGGCAGCTTATTTTAGGTTTATTGTTATTTGAATTGCAGGTCCAGCGGCACAGCAAGAGAACCCGAAAGGAAACTGCAGATGAAGATGCCCTTCTAATGGAAAAGCTGGTTCAAATAAAAGAGCTAGCCAAAGTCTACTCCTATCGCTTTCTTATCCGGAGAGGAAACGAGTACGGCTCTCGGCCTGTTTGTTTTATATATTCTTATATGTTATTATTACTACTCCTCGCGAGCCCCGACGGAGACGGGGAGAGAGAGAGAGGGCAGGAAGAGGAATCGATCCCCAACCCGTCGTTCCCAAACCCTAGTTTTTAACATGAAGTTTTCTTTTTAACATGAAGTTTTTATGAGTACTAGTGGTGTGCACGTGCGGCACGCACGTGTCTAAAAACAAATTATATGAAAATGCAAGTGCGGCACGTACGTGTCTGGAAAAAACACAATAAATAAATAATATTTATAAAATGAAGGTACATGAGCATATTCAATATCAAAAACTTAATCTCATACTACAACAATTTTATTGTCAGCAGGAACAATCCCATCGCTAGAAGAACATGGATGCCCAGCAATAATCTTACGGTGACGCCAACCACGGACAAGACAACAAAAAAGATAATCGTATTCCTCGTGAATAATGCGTCGACACCGCTCTCCACATCTGCAATCAATGTTCTCCCTCACATGTGGGGCTCTCGATAATCCAATTTACTCACTATACTAATATCATTAATTAAGCTTTATTAGAATAAATACAAAAAGGTAAGCTCCTGCTACACTCTATTGTTTTTTAATCCCTTCGAGGTCCATAGTATATAGTTCCAAAAGATAGGCATCATGGTAAATTCCACGTGCATTGCCCTCCAATAAACCCCCGCCCCGCCCTACCCTCCTCGCATCTCCGACAGCTATCATCGCAAAATATGCCCCCTCCCTCCGCCACACTGATCTTCCCTAGCATTCCGAGAGACCCTAACACCCAATTTTTTTTGCCGCACGATCCTACCAAATAAGATCATCCACATGTCTCGCTTCATGTTCCTCTACGCGTGCACAGGCAACATTCAGTCTTCCACTCGCCTCAAGCTCATGTTCAACCCCCGCCCCCACCCCCGCCCTTCTCCCTCTATTTACGACGGTTATCACCGACAAGTCCCTCCCCTCCTCCCTCCCCGCGCGGCTGCACTGATCGTCCCTACTATCTCAAGGGGCTCTTACACCCGAACTTTTTGGATCTGCAATCCTACCAGATAAGATCCTCCAGATGCCCCGCTTCATCTTCGTCCTCATATACACACCTAACATTCAGTCTTCCACTTGCCATCAAGCTCTTGTTCAACCCCGTCCCGCCCTCCTTCCTGCCCCTTTGGCGGCTATCGCAGCCGAATCCACCGCACCTTCCCCCCTCACCACGCTTATCTTCCCTAACATTTCGAGGGACCTTAACACCCGAACTTTTTGCCTGCACGATCATGCCAGATAAGAGTATCCACATGTCCTGCTTCATTTTATTCCTTATGTACGCATCCAACATTCAGTCTTCCACTCGCTGTCGAGCTTATGTTCACCCCCGCATTACCCTCCTCCCTGTGTCGTCTCCAGCTTCATCTCCCGCCTTAATTATGCACTCATCCAAATGCCCCGCTTCATCTTCCGCCATACGTACGCACCCAACATTTAGTCTTCCACTCGTTGTGAAGCTCCTAATCACCCCTGCCTCACCCTCCTCCCAGCATCTCCGGTGGCCATTATTGCCGCCAAATTCCCCCCCCCCCTCCACTCACTGTTAAGCTCATGTTCAACCCCCTCCCCTCCCGTCCTCCTTGCGTCACTGGCGGCTATCGCCGCCGAATCCGCTACCCATCCCTACTCCACCCCAACCACCACGCTGACCTTCCATAGCATTTCGATGGACCCTAACACCTGAACGTTTTTGGCACATGATGAACTTCCCTAACATGCCTACCCCGACCCTACCCAACCGCTGTCCTCTCCTACCTTGGCCACATTGACTCACCACTCATGCATGCACCACCACTCCCGAGCTGACCCGCCAGCGAGATCCTGTTTACCGCCGACCCACCTCCTCCCACATCTATAGCGGCTATCGTCGGTGAATCTTCTACCACTTCCCACCCTCATGGTAATCTTCCTCGACATGATGCTGCCACCACTGCCCTGCCCAACCACCATCACTCGCCACCACCACCTTGCCTCACCGCTCCTGCACCCACCACCGCTGGGTCGGCCTGCCGACGCCAGCAAGATCCTGTTTACTGCCGACCCACCCTCCTCCCCACATCGATAGCCGCCGAATCCGCTCCCACCCCACCCCTACCTCCCTCCCACCATGATAACATTTAAGTTTAACAAGCTGGATGTGTTCAAATGATACTCATGGGACTTTATTAGAGTTTTAAATTTTAATTTGGTGGTTCGGTCTCAGTACACTTCACCCCTCATGTACACACCCAACCTTCTGTCCCCCGCTCGCTGTTAAGCTCCTGTTCGCCCCCGCCCCACCCTCCTCCCTGCGTCTTCGGCGGCTATCACCGCCGAATTCGCTCCCACCCCACCCCTACCTCCCTCCCGCCATGATAACATTTAAGTTTGATAAGCTGGATGTGTTCAAATGATGCTCATTACACTTTATTAGAGTTTTAAATTTTAATTTGGCGGTTCAGTCATAGTACATTTCGCCCTCACGTACACACACAACCTACAGTCCTCCACTCATTGTTAAGCTATTGTTCGCCCCCGCCCCACCCCTCCCTGAGTATTCAGCAGCTATCGTCGCCGAATCCGCCCCTACCCCTACTGCTACCCCCTCCCATCACTACGCTGCCCAACTGATGTCCTATGTCATCTTGGTTTGTGGTGCCACTACCATCTTATCTCACCCTTCCTGCACCCAACACCATCGCTGGGCCAACCTGCCCCTACCATCCCCCTCTACGTCCAACATATCCTTGGGAAACCTCCACCCCAAAGCTCTAACCTAGACATGAAGGCGCGTGCGGCACGCACCTGCTATTAATTGATAAGGTACAATTTCATCTCTATTTAATGATAACATAAGGTCAGACCTATTTTTTAAACATACATTGAACACAAGTTCATAGAACACACATAACACCAAATTTTGACAAAGTAAATATAGACTAATAATAGCATAAAAGCATAAATTGCTATCCTCCATGGATGCTAAGATGGCTTCTTCATTCCTCCTTGAGAGCAATTTCACATGAATGTTGTGGAAGCTCAGAATATACCTGCTTTTGAATCATTTTTTGCATGCCTCACTGGAAACCTGTAAATTACCAATAAACATTTCTGGGTCAAGTTCTCAGAGAGGGGAAAAAAATTAGAAGCATGATTACACAGGATGTTAGTGGCAAATTATGGATGCAAGTATGTAACTACACTCTCAAGGACTTGCACACATAGTGCTCTAGATATTTTCTTGCTAAAAAAAGACCCAAGCTCTAGATATCCTTTTCTCCTTGGTGATATTAAAATAAATTATAGTTCCGTTGATACCAATAATAACACAACCTGAAATATGTAATGAGGATCAATCAAGTCAAACATAAGAAAAAAATCAGTTACTATAGAACAAACATTGAGAGCAATAATTGAATATCTGGGATGTTGGTCAAGCAGGAAATCACAAGACAGTATCAAATTTCCTCTCAAAAACTGGCTGTATGGCATGAGGCTGACAATGCAGGATCTGTGAACTATGAAAATTAGCACAAACAATGTTCTTGCAGTTTTTTAAAGCATTCTCTATTTGTGGAGCTTCCTACACAGCATATTTTTAATTATGAAGCCCCCTCTGCTCTGACATTTTTTAGAAAGATTTTGTCAACCAATCTGTTAGTATAAAATAAGTATATGTCATGGTCTTCTGAAAAGGAACATACACACAATTAACTTAGGTTTTAACTTCTTGGACACAGACCATGAACATTTGTAGCTGTGAAGATGATTGTAGGGAAAACGTCATAAAATTGAATTACCATTCTACTGATTTACTGACCACAAAAGCCATAGAAATCAAAATAAATACCTCCAAATGGCAGATGATGATTGCAAACCTTATAAGCTCCAAATCTTTAGTTTGCTAATGCATCACTCCTTTCCAGAACAGGCATCACAGCTCCTAGAACATCCTTCACATGAGAAAATGAGAAATAGTAAGGACAAAAAAGATTAAATTTCAAATGAAAAAATGAACAGATGATAAATGTGAGTCTGACAATTTCATACACAAGACGACTAAATTACCAAACACATGGGGGCATTAAGCTCAGTAGCAATTTTGACTTCAGTCTGTCAATTTAAAAATCCAAAATGGAATATTTTCATCCAATAGGTGTGGATGGCATTAAGTACTCAAGCTTGTTCTGGGCGCAGCTAATTGCTTCTAGCAATTTAACATCAATAAAATCTGCTAAACCAATATAATATATAAGAAATACAGGATGTATAGAAAGATGAAGAATGGGGAGAAGATGTGCATACCATGCATGGCCTGGCAATGCCAAGGAAAAAGTTCTCATTTCTAATATTCTAAAGTTGACAAATTAAATGAAAAGAATAGACCTCTTTGCTGCATGGGGAAAATAAATTTGATAAGAAACAAAATTGTCAACTTCACATCGAGGAAGAGGTAGGTACCCTTCATTTTGCAGTACAGGAACATTGCAATATGCCGCCAAAAAAGATCACAAGAAATGAAATAACTTACAGGTTCCCATTTTCTGATACGGTTGGTTGCATTCAGAATCCATCCAGCCCTACATACCAGAAGAAAATTCAGTAAACAAGGGAAACCATTGGTTTTCTGCAGAGAAACAGAACGTCAGTGTGCGCCCACAAGATGCTCGTGGAAATGCCCACCCAGAAATGTAAAGCCAACGCAAAGCAGAGGAAGCAGGAATGGGATGGACCTTGAGCTTGCAGTCGAGATCCTTGTAGAGGAGGAACCCTGAGAACTTGGCGGTGCAGGAACACTTGCCCATCCGCACATCTCGCCATGATTCTGCAGCAGCAGCTTGACACGCTCCACCAGCGCGGCCCCCATCTTAGCCACCGCGGCAGCCGCACCGACCATGGTGAAGTCCACCGCCACGCTCGCCGGTGACCTCGCGACCTCACCAGCGGCGGCGGCATCTCTCGCCGGTTCGGTGGTACGGATGCGGATCACGGTGCGGATGGGGAGGAGCCGCTTGAATGTGTCCAGCAGGTAAAATATCATGGTCCTCACCTTGTTACATCGCATCTGCCTCGATCGCGCTCCCTGCTCGCGACCTCCAGCACCGCCGCAACTTCATCCACGCGGGGCACACTCTCGAGTGCTGTGATGCGCGCCCGTGCGTGCCGTCGCTTTGATTCCGCCCTGCTCCTCCTTGCAGTCCGTCGGTGGGGCACACTTCTCGGGCGTTGCGGGAGGGGCACCGCCGGCTTGAGGGGATGCAGATGAGGGGCACCACCGGTTCGAGGGATGCAGATGAGGGGCGCCGCCGGCTCGATTTGAGGCGGAGGAGAGGCACCACCGGCTTGAGGAGAGGCGGTGGAGGGGCGCCGCCGGCTTGTGGAGAGGCGGAGAAGGGACGTCGTCGGCTCGATGTGAGGCAGAGGAGAGGCGCCGCCGACTGGAGTTCGGGTAGGAAGCAGGGGCGTCGCCGGTACTGACCTGGTGCCGAATATGGGGGCCGCCGCCGCATCTGCTTCAGTGGAGGGGACGAGATTGAAGCGCGGAGGTGAGGTGGTAGGTCGAGCTTGTCGATGCGGCGCTCCTCGGAGAGCTGCGCCTCCTCCTGCGTCGTCTTCTTCGAAGCGAGGAGCGAGGGTGGGACTCTCGGCCGCCGAGGAAGTCGCCGCCGCCACCAGGTCTCCTTCGCCGGGAGCCCTGGAACGAGGCCGCTGTCGCGTCGTGATGAGATGAGATGAGATGGGGGACGGACAAATCGTGGATGGGGAGGCCGAGAGGGCGCCAGAGAAAAAGGGTGATGGGAGGGGGCGGGATGGGTGCAGAAGGAAAGAATCGCGAGAGCACGCATGATTAGCGGGCGGGTCGGATGTGGGTACGGCGGGCGGGTAAAAATCAAGTATTTTATTTAAAAATAAATAATAATTTATATTTATAGTAAAGATGTACTTGTAATAGAAGCTTGTGTGATAAACAAATATTTTTTAAAAAATATAGTGAACAAGAATTTTCAGGACTCATAAGAATATAACATAATTAAGCTTCCTCGGTGATAAAGAAATAACCATGATAGTTTAGAGATACAGCTTTATACTAAAATAGTCTTTTGTAACAAATAATATTAGTTTGCAGTTAGCCATAAAATTAGTACTCAATTATTCTTATTTTACTTCCTTTTAATATTCTCAGTAAATAATATTAACAACACTACGAGCTTGCTCCATGCTGTAGCTTGGCGGGTGTGCCGCACAGAATCGGTGCCGCAACCCTAAAGTGTCATTATAGACAAAATGATTATGGTGAGAACCCTCCATGCACTTGGAAATATAAAATAAATGAAGAAAAAAGTCCATTTTACTTCCTAATCATATTGATACCGGCTCAAATCAAGGCCATGTTTGGGTGTTCTGAAATTATTTTTGCTTGTAAATGGTTTACACCTGCTTTTCGTTGTGCACAAGAAAACCAGGAAATGATTTTTCGCTTGTACAATGATGTTTGGGTACATGGTATGGCTCTGAACGCAGTAACCAGGTGCAATCGTTCAATAGCAACACAGAAAGAGATCAAACAAAGGAAGGTCTGAACTCTAACTCGATTCCAGAAATTTTGAAGAAATGGATCCAAGCTCCAAGCGTTGAAATCCCAGAAAGAGCATTGAAATTTCAAAACAATGTATGAAACTGGAGGTCGAACCAGTACAAAGTTTGTATCCAAATAATCCAATGTCGAAATGGGGCCAAAAAAATCGCACAATGTTTGATCTGCTCATCGATTCGCCATCCATACATGCACAGAAGGCAGTGATGCAACCGCTGTAGAATCGCTGTTGCGATGGATATTCCGATCTGCTCACCAATGCCGCAGATCAAAGATATTTGCATACTGACCATTAGGGGCTTCCAATAAATTTTTTCACTGCATCAAAGAAAGTAAAAAACAACTAATAATGATTAGATTTAATAAAGCATGCAAAGAATTGAGAGACCAATGATAGTTTACATCAGTACAATGTGTCATACATTTGACAGTATATAGTTTTTATAACATCCTTGATGGGATGATAACTACATAATGTGTTCGGAGCAAAAAAAAGAAATGCAAAGCAAGGCAGACACAAAGTGCATTTTTGAAGAGGCGCCTTTCTAAAACTGAATTTACCACAACAATTTATCTTCATGATTGTTCACAGAAATTCCGCCAAAATTGAGAAAAACCAACACATAAAGTGCTCACAGAATCCATGTTCTTAGAAACTAAGGCTCAAAAAGGCTCCCCATCAACCAAATTTTGTGTCTTAAAAAGCGAAGTCAATTTCCTTTCAGTCTTACTCTAACATCTTGAATAGCAGTGAAATCAGGGTGCAAAAGGCTAGTACAGATCTCACCCTTAGCGCATTCAAAGGGGGGATGATGAAGATCCTGCAGGAAACAACCAAAAATAGAACTATCGGTGCTTTGCCTTCCCCTAAGACATGGATTGCAACTCACAGGGAAAACCGAAAAAAAAAGTAAACAAGGCACTCAAATAGATATTTTCGTGCTTCAAGGCATCAAAGGTAAGGTCCAAAATATGTCCATTGAATACATTGCAAGTTTAGATTATGACAGTTAAAGTTTGGGGTAATTGAGCAAACATCAATAACATGTTTTAATCTAAACACGATTCAATTTTTACTTAAACTGTCTAATATGTCAATCATCAATGAATAGGGATAGAGATTACACACTAATAGTTAGAAGTACATAGGCAACGTAAGAAGAGATACTTCTAGAACTGATGTATTAAAGTATGCAAATAATAAAATACTTATACAGAATCACCTATGGAGCTTACTTTCTTAGTTTTTTTTCCTTTTCTAGCTGGAGCTTACTTTTAGCCTTCGGCCCCTGTGAAAATCTCAGTGACAATAATGCTCTGCTGCCAAATGCACAAACCCTCTAGGGGAGCACATCTGCTTTCTGAAAACTTCATGAAACAAAAATGAAGTCAATTTATTAAGAAAAAGCATAGCATACTCAAAGTAATCACAGGAACAAAACTTTAGAAATATACTACTCATATAAGAAACTCAACTTAGGATGTACCGTGGTAGTGTATTATTCACAAGGAACAAAACTAAACAAGGAACAGAACTTAACTTAGTATGTCATCAATTCACATATGTAATTAACAAAACCTATTAGCTGAGTCATACAATAGATCATTGATTTTATTCACAAACTAATCAACCTACAGAACCTGTGTCGAAAGTGTACCTCCTCATCCTTAGCCAGCCCATCAATAACTGCCACTTGCTAAAAAGGTTTGTCGATCACGGTGCAAAATTTAGCTGCCACTGTCACATCTCATGCCATTTATCCTAATACCAATATGTAGCCACCGATAAAATTCAGAAACAAAGACAAAAAGACACCTTGATCATCTTTGCTCTTTAATTGCAAGAAATGATTTCACTGGTCATTTGATAGCAGACTAAAAATCATCATTTCTCTTATCCTCTCACCCGAACCTGTCCAAAACAACAACATTGGTGCATCAAGAAATTTATATATCATAATATTGTAGGCTGGTTCCAGACAAAGTATAAGGTTTCATCTCAACTATTTAACTTTAACACTAACGAAGATCCATTTACTATAGAACTTGCCAAATTTCATTACTGTCCTAAGACAGCATGGAATCGTCAATCAAGATCAAGGGCATATTAGCTATAGCCTGTAGGAAGCAAACTGAAGTAAAAGAAAATTCCACAGCTAGAAAAGAGATGGATGGGTACATTGCTGATGGTTGACACCTCTTTTCTAAAGAAATTCAGATACCATTACTGTAGTTTGATATGTGCTTCAACCAGCAGTACATGTGCACGTGACAACATAGAGTAAAAACACGAAAAATCATAGAACCCAAATTAGTGTCCTCACAAGTCAAGACATGGGCTTGAATGTTCTAGAGACGGACTGAAAGAGTTAAGAGTCTGATGGTGGATTTTCACTTAACCGTTTGCCGGGCAATTCACCTTCATTAGCTCATTATTTGCTATAGAGTGGCTAGTGCCAATTGCAGTAATGTCAACAAAACATTGATTGGCCTGAAAACCAGGACAACAACTACTATATTTCACCAATGACGTTAAACTACAGAATATTGAGAAAAATATTTAATACTGTACAACTTTACATGTACTAAAGCTAGCCATTTTAATTTGTATTTTAGTTTAAGCTCTAGGCATATGATATACTCACCTCTAGATGAATGGTGTATGCAGTCCTGTTAGTCATCCAAGATTACTATGGGACTAGTTTCTCCAAACACACGCCATTCGATTTTCATTTGTATGCATCCTTGTTGGTTCTTCGATTCCTGAAAATAGATAGAATGATTTTTTTATACTCCTACATTGCTAATAGCTGACCAGAACACTAATTGATTCAATCAATCTTTCATGAAAAAATCATTCAAGAACTACGACACCAGGGAAATGAGCTAAACTAAAAAATGTACAGTTCTTAAGATCATTAAACTGGACACTGAACCCATCAGCTTATTTATCTCGATCGAAACCACATCAAGAAAATTATTGATTACTGATATGAATCAAAATTGACAATAAGATTCTTACCAGGATGTGCAGCTATGTTGCCTCCTACTCCTCTCTCCTACCTACAAGGAGCTGCAAGGGAGTTAAGAAGGGATTCATACCATTTTGATACACCTACACGGTTTGCTTTTTCTTTTTTGCATCCTCTCCCTCGACACCAGAGTACAAGCTCATTCTCTTCAGCGAGCCCTAAAGGTTCTGGCCTGGCTTCACCTAAAAGCAAACCAAAACCCAGTTCTGATGCAGAGGAAATATGAATTGTTACCCATAATGTAGACCGTAGAAACTATACAATTTATACAGAGCTGGAGAAATAAAATGAGGAAAGGAGGTCACTAAAGAAAATTATGTGCTTAAAAATCTTCAATCTAGACAATATAAACTATTCAATTTATACAGAGCTAGAGAAATAAAATGAGGAGAGGTCACCAAAGAAAAAATATGTGCTTAACAAACCTTCAATAAGTCACCACCTACAGTTCAAAAAAAAAAGTCACCACCTAGAATCATAAAATCTTTGATCACTCTAGGGAACTGACAACCCTTATAACCATACGGCATAAATATTTTCCTGCAATGTCAAAGCATTAGAATTGCCAACTAAAAATATTTAAAATCCAGTAACCTATCCTTGCTCCTAAAAATTTCAAACTTAAATCCTAACATCTATGAAACTCATTCCATCTTCACATTAAAATAATAAAATTATTGATTATTAAAGCATAAAAAGGTATCAAGGTATTTAAAAAGAATAATTTACCTAAAGATTGAAACCATAGTACAAAGACTGAACTAAAGAATTTACCTAAAAATTCAGCAACCACAACAACTGAATACCTGATGTAGATCATCACTAAAGTTTACACCTGTACATGTTGCAGATCTCCACATTAGCAAACTGACCCACAAAGCTTCAACATTAGCAGGATAAATACTTGTAAAATGCCCCATATTATGTAACCATGGTTTGGTTTCTAAAACCAGTACAAAAGCTCAAGTAATAAACATGTGTATCAAGCAAGGTTGTTCAGTAGAAAAATGCATAGTAATATTTACAAGGAGGGTAAAAGACTGCAAGTACTATACCAATAAGAGGTAGAAATTAGCCAATGATTTCTTAGTGATATTTCTCAATGCAATGTCAAAGCATTAGAATTGCCAACTAAAAATATTTATAATCCAGTAACCTAACCTTGCTCCTAAAAATTTCAAACTTGAATCCTAACATCTATGAAACTCATTCCATCTTCACATTAAAATAATAAAATTATTGATTATTAAAGCATAAAAAGGTAGCAAGGTATTTGAAAAGAATAATCTTAAGTGATACATATAGGTCCCAAGATAGCAGTGAACTCTTTGTGAATCAGTATACTCTGGAAGATGTTTGGAACATCTAGGTCCTGCAAATAATAAGCTGATAAATTATAATCTTACCCTAAAAAGTGACCACAATTTGCACATAAACTTTGATGGGAACTAAAGAACAAAATTCACCTCATTTACCATATTAAATCCAAAACATCGCATTAACTTGTTTACCTTATTCTACCATCCGCATTCTGCCACCACCATTGGAAGAATAGCCACAAGCAATATGTTCAGCCAACATGCTACTTTTCTGCATTTTTACTAACCAATGTCCCTGAGTTGCGCAATGCTTTTTTCTTCTAAACTTCTTTGCTGATCTAGAGCTCAAAACAGTTCAGCAAACTGGTGGAAGGGGGAATGAACTAAGCGACAAACAGCACCAATGTTGTAGGAACCGAAGAATATTGAGGCGAACGAATCGATGCACATCAATAATAGAGCTCAATGAAATTCTGCAGCAAGATCTAAAGTAAATGATTCTATGCCAATAAATTCTACAAGGAATGGATTTACAGCAAAAAAGGGAAGACAATACATAGTGATTTACTTACCTCAAAAGTGAGTATAGGACACGACAGAAAATAAACCAGCAGCGCAGGAGAAGACGAACACTGGGACCAGTCATACCCACCAAGAAAAGCTATCCCAGATCCATAATAACCTGCATCAGGATAAACATATATGTCCCCCACTGACCAGGGCAACAAAATAGATTCAAGCGTAAGAATAAGTGGATTAGAACAGAGAGCAAGATGGTTCGCATGTTGGCCATGATGTTGGACTGCATGGTCTCGTTGTTTTCGGATCTCGGCCGCCGCCGCCGCCGCGTCTCCACCTACATTCACAGCGCCCCCAAATCCGGGGCAATACAACATCAGATCACAACACGAACTGAAATGTAACCAGATCAAATAGGCGGCGGGTATGCGAGTAACGGGAGAGCGGGTCGGGGTACCTCTATGGCACGGAGGTAGTCAAGTAGGTGTACATGTCGGAGGCATAGGACCTGCAGAGCTGCAGGTCGATGGGCGCCTCCACGGTGGCTCGCGGCGGGGAGGCAGAGGTCAAGGAATCAGGGTAGGGTTCGGCCATGGCCGCAGCGGCGGCGGCACGGCGAGGTGGACGAGGAGTCCAGACTGGGGTCGACGCCCCCCCGCTGCGCGCGGCGGGCAGGAGAACCCGCATCGGTCGACGTCGGCAGCCTCGGTCATGGCGGCGGGGACGGGGGCAAGCCTGCGGACCTCCCGCGTGGCAAGGCTTGCTGCTACCCCTCGCAGGCTTGACGGCGCGCAACGGCGGCCCGCGGATGACATCGGCGGTGGAAGCGTGGCCTGGAGCTTCGGCTTGGTTGGATCTGGGAAGGCGAGGGGGAGCCAGGGAGGCGGTGCGGGTCACGGGAGGTGTGGCCGTGGGGTATAGGAGCGAGATGAGCGCGATAACGAAAGAAAGAAATGATGGGATGAGGCGTGATTGGCGGAGGCGGGTCGGGTGGGTATGGCGAGCGGGTAAGAGCTGCCCATGGTGAAAAAAAATCGGTAAAAACGCAAAAAGTATTTTCCTTCGACGAAAAATGGGCCTCCCCCCACTTTCGTCGTCAACTAATTCCGACATGCGGGCCAAATTATGACGTGCGGGACCGGCTGTGAGGTGGGTGTGGGTAAATATTTTGGTGGGAGGGTTAATCAATTTAACTCGTTCTTTATAGTATAGATAACAGGGAAAGCTATATCTCACACTTGTGATTTAGGAGCTTCCCTCACATGATTTTTTTTTACCTTCATCTCCACTTTCTTCTCCAACTCCGACGAGAAATCCGGCGAGGTTAGAGTTCGGGTTAGGGTTCGGGGTTAGGGTTCGGGGTTTTCGGGTGGAGGCTGCTGTTACCACTGGACATGGAGGGAGGGTCGGGGGCAGCAGGCCGGCCCGACGGAGGTGTTGGGGAGGCGAGGTCGGGCGGCGAGGGCGCCGTCAGCCCAGGCGGTGGAGGCCGGCGGTTGAGGTCAGGGTCGGACGGGGGGACTCACTTGACGAGGGGATAGATTAGGGGTGACCATTACCACCTTTAATCCCCGATACGTGGCCACGAGAGCCCCACGACAAGTGGGACCCTCACCAAGTGGAAAAAGAAAAAAAAGGACCCCCGCGTCATCTCCCTGGGCGACTCGGGGGGCAACGCGCCACCGCCCTCCAACCCCGTCCTCGTGCCACCTCGCGGCCGCCGCTGCCTGTCGGGCATACACCCCGGGTACCCATGCAAGGAAGGATGAAGACAGACTCCTACTAGAATTCACCTGTAATCCTACTAGGACTCATACCGTGTAATCCTATCCGGACTCCTACCTTGTAACCGACTAGGCACCCGCCCCCTGGACTATATAAAGGAGGGCCAGATACCTAGGAGGACATCAGATCCCCAACCCCTCCGGGGACCAACACCCAAGCGCAGGGCGCCATACTTGATACCCCACACAGCACGTAGGGTCCGCTACTCTGGCGGCCCGAACCTTATAAATCTGTGTCGCGTGTCCTCGCGCATACCTTTGAGTTCTAGGTCTGGCGATCCCCTACCACACAATCTACTACCTCGGGTACCCCCTTGGTAGGTTTGCCGGGTTAAAACACCGACGGCCAGATAGGGGTGATTGTCAAGATCATCGGGCGAATTCAAAGGAACTATCAGCAAAATCAATCCAGCGTGGTGGTTGAACTCGCCGATCGATTCAACAACTCGCCGTGTTCCTTTTGCTACTACTCTCATGTTCTGCGCGGCACAACAAAACAAGCACTCTGTTTTCTAAGCAGGGTCGACGCTTCTCAAGAAGACGTCTCCATCCAATTCGCCGACTCGGCGAGATTTGATGCAAGTCCAAAACCGACACGAAAATCAATTTCGTGTTACCAAAGTCCGAACCGGTGTGCAGCAATTCCCCCAGCTGTCGTTCAAACATCAAGATCGAGGCAGAATCAAGTTCGACTGCGAGCATCAGGGATCAATTTCATATCCGAGTCCACGGTCGCGCATAGGGCTGGACAAAAAGCTCGTTAGGCTGGCTCGGTGGCTCGGTACAAAAGTGCCCCAATTGGATTCGTTTTTCTTTTAAAATTAAAATGACTTCATTTAGAATGACTTTCGACTTCGGCTCGGCTCGTTTGGCTCGGCTCATTAAGCTTGACATAAAGTTGGGTCTCAAACAATTCAGGAGATTATGATAAATAAGATTATGCTAATTTCAAAAAAAGCTCAAAAAACTGCCTTCAACTTGATATCCAGCCCGACGCGCAGTACTCCTATTACTCCATACCCGGTTTTGAATGATGGCACGTCAAGATGAGGCAAATTAATTACGTGCATCCGAGTCCATCCAAGACTCCGAGAGTTTCACGTCTTCACGTGAAAAGCAAATTGGTTGGCGGATCATTGCTACACGCACACGGGAAGCTCTGCAAGACCGCAACTCGTGTTTTCTACCGCGTCGAAACAGAGTCATGCAGGAATCGATTTTCCAGCGAGTCCGAGATGGAGCAGAGCATCAACTAGGGGTGGGCACTTTGAACCCGAAACCCGAAAACCGAACTGAACCGAACCCAAATTACCCGAATTGTTGGTCTATTCGGGTTTCCAGGTTCGGGTTCGGTCCAGATAATTTTATAATTCGAAGTTCGAGTTCGGTTTCGGTTCCTATGGTCTATAAGCCGAATAGACCGAATAACCTGAAATTCAATATAGTTGTGTATTTTGATTTAGACTATGAATGTTACAACTTTGTGTTTTAAACTATTTTAAATTTTTTTGCTTGAACTTGTTAGGTACGTGCTTCCGTCGAGTAGTCCTTAAATCCATAGACTTCAAATGAGTTGGGAATTTGAATTTCTACCATAGAGTTTTGAGAGGTGACAAGAATACCTATGAAAATTCGGGTAATTCGGTGGACCGAATAGACCGAACCGAAATAATCGGTCTATTCGGGTTCGGTTCCTATTATTCTTTTTAAAACTTCGGTCCTCACTTTTCCAAAACCTGAATTTCCCAAAAACCGAATAGACCGAACCGAAAAGACCAAATAGACCGAATGCCCACCCCTAGCATCAACCTGTCTTCGTGCGGCAAAAAATTCAGCTAGTGCTCCTGCTAAGTGCACACACAAGGCTACCAGGAGATATCAAGATCTTCGCTTGACACACACAAGCAATGTACACGAGTACAACTACATCATCGAGGGGCTGCATCGACTCACCGTCGACTACTTCCACTACTCGAGTACGACTACGCCGCGTGCCATGAGTACTCGTCTTTCGGCCGCGTCGGCTCTACATCAACTACGCCGCGCGTTGTGAGTACTCGCTTCCGGTCACGTCGGCTCTACATCAACTACGCCACGTGCCGTGAGTACTCGTCCTCCGGCCACGTCGGCTCTACATCAACTACGCCGCGCGCCGTGAGTACTCGTCCTCCGGCCGCATGGCTCTACATCAACCACGCCGTGCGCCGTCACGACATAGTCTTACGGCCGCACCGGCTCTACTTCGACTTCGCCGTGCGCCGCTGCGACATCGTCTTGCGGCCGCACCGGCTCTACTTCGACTACGCCGTGCGCCGCCGCGATATCGTCTTGCGGCCGCACCAGCTCTACTTTGATTACGCCATGCGCCATCTTGACATAGTCTTACGGCCGCACCGGCTCTATATTCGGCAACGCCAACTCGCGTCGACTACTTCGGCTACTCACCTCGACTAGTTTCGACTAGAAAACTAGTCGAGAGTGGTTATCACGCCCCCAACAACTAGTCGGAACCAACTTTGACTAGTCGACTTCACCAACAACCGTCGCGGCTCCATCACCGACCGCCACGGTTTCTTCGACGACTCCTGTCAGCGTTTCAGAAACCGCCGGCGAGTAATCGATCCGATCCGTACGATCGCGTGTCGGGGGACAAAGCGGTGGCTCGAGAGGCACGGGCGGTTTATACTGGTTCTGGCCTCCGGGGAGTAACACCCTACGTCCAGTGTGGATCAGTGTACTCGAGCCTGGTGTCTGCAGTAGGGGGCATACAGACTGGTCGGGGGGAGGGAGCTGGTCCCAAGCCCCTGGGCGGCGTCCCGGGACGAGCTCGCCCCTGGGGCGTGACCGGGTTATGGTGTGAACGGAGCACCGCTTTCTGCCTAGGGTGCTGGTGTGCCGTTCGTGTTGTCCTAGCGTCTGTGTCTGAAAAGCTCCTCCCTTCTGCCCCTACCCCTATCCTCCTTTTATAACCGTAAGGGGGATAAGAGATAGAGGGGCAAAAGTGGAACTAGAAATGGGTCTACAGTCCTTCAGCTGTTGCTACCGTCATCTGCAGGCGCGATTCGTACGAGGGGAATAGGACTTCTACTGTCGAAGGAGTGACGCGGCGCCGTGGGGTCTTGTCTGTCCTTGTGAGAACCTGGGAAGGGTTCGAATGACCAGGAGGGTCGCTTCCCAGTGTGATGAGTGATTGACAACGTGGTGTAACTGATGCTTTGCTTGAGCTGAGTATGTGCAGGTGTTGAGGGCGGCAAGGTTGGTGTCTGTGCAGGTGAAGGCTGGGCGCGAAAGGTCCGTTGTTGGGATGGCCACCGAGGAGGTGAAGGACAAGTAGGCTCGGTTCGAGGGACTGGATGCAAGACGGGGCCTTGGGCGACTCACACGCTGTAGCAGAAAGGGCAAGCAAGGCGGGTTTGTTGGTAGAGCCAATGGAAAAACCAACGGGTGGAGGGTTTACCAGTTTGGGCCACAAAACTGGAGGAGCTCCGGTACTTGGGCTTGAGAGGCCCATGGACAAGTGTGCGGCGGCCGGTGGGAGTTCAGGTCGGCCGAGTGGACTCTCGGTGCGGGTGGGCGGCCCGCGGACGGCCCGTGCGGCACTTGGAGGGATCCATGCGGCCGGAAGCTTCGGGAAGGTGGACGACACGTGGCGCCATCGCGGAGCTTGCGTCGAGGCGAAGCGAAGTCGAGAAGGCGGCGTGGGCGTCCGATCAAAGTATAAAGACTTGGACCAAATTGCCCCTCCATATGGGCGTGTATCTTATTTATGCGGGGTAGCGTTGTCTTTTCGCAGGGCCGAGTCACTTGACTATATAAGAGAGAGGGAGGCACCCTTGGCAGCTATCTCTTCCCTCTTGGCTCATTTGCTCTGAATTCTTCTTCCTTTCTAGGGCTAGCCAAGTGCTCAAAAGTCTAGAGGGTGTGAGTTGGGAGAGATCCCCTTCTTATTGCCCCATCTAAGTGGGTGGATGAAGGGTGGAGGCTAGTCCTCTTTGTAAAGATGTTGACCTCGTGATTCATAGTGGATTTGTACTGCGAAATCGTGTTTGATTCCTCCTTTTCCTGAGCTCTCTTGGTCTCTCTAGTTTTGGCTCTTTGAAGGATTTCGTGGAGGTTTGATTTCTTGCGATTCGAGGTGTTTCTGTTCGTGGTTCCTTTTGGAGTTTGTTCTCTGGTCACTTGTGACTATATGCCTTGAGAAAACTCCTGGGAAAACCATGGATTAGGCCAAGAATTCGAGTTCTTTCTTCCTCCTCAAGTTCTTGGAGTTCTTGCTCTAGATCTTTGATTCTGCAGGAAGTTCTTGGTTTGGGGACTTGATCTTTTGGGATCAGATCTATGGCAAGGTGATACACCTCCCCACCAAGTTTCAGCTTCTTTGGTTGCATGAGTCAAAAGTTCTTTAGATTTCTTGGAGAGGTCGTGCTGAGAAAGAGGGTTTTCCTCTCTGTGTCGGGGTCACCGACACATTCGGTGGGAGGCGGCTAGGCCACCGAATCAATCAGTGGATGCGTGGCGCTCTGTTCTTGGACGAGTTCGTCGTACAGTTCTTGACCCGTGGCGCACTGTTACCACCGACACTTTTGGTGGGGGTCTAAGCTGTGCACCGATTGTATCGGTGAGGCTGGGGTTTTCAGCTGTGCTACCTTCGGTTTCTCCGCCAGCCACCGACTGTTTCAGTGTGACTGAGGGTTTCATCACCGTCACTTTTAATTGTGTCGATGGTTTGCGTTTAGCCGTTCCAGAAGGTTTGCTCGCGAACTCTTGATCCACCGACTGTTTCGGCGCTTTGACTCTCCCCCACCGAATCGATCGGTGCTCCTGGGGAAAGTTTCGGTGCTACGTGAGATTGTGTCGTTGGTGCTTGTACGTGGGTTCCAGAGAGTTTGCTTCGCTCTCCTGTTACCACCGATTGTTTCGGTGCCCTCTCCTTAGTGGCACCGATTGAGTCGGTGAGTCTCTGGACTCGTGCTTTCGCTGCCGGCTCTACATCTTGTCTCGAGGAGCTTCGCCCATAGTTCCTAGAGGCTTAGTGGTGCATACCGGCCAGAGTTTGTGAGTGCTTTGTGTTGTTTGTAGCTTCTGTTGTGTACGAGTGCTTAGGGGTTCTGTTTGGGACATAGGCCTGTTCTCTTTGGAAGAGATTTTTGAGAGGCTCCCATTCACCCCCCCTCTGGGTCGCCTTTTCGGTCCTACAAGTGGTATCAGAGCTCGGGTAAGGTTTTCAGTACCTTAACCGGTTCGAGAACCAGGGATGGCGAACTCAGAGCGTTCGGGCGGCCCTCCCTACTTCGATTGGAGCAACTACTCGCGTTGGGCCATTCGGATGAAGGCTTACCTAGCTGGTAAGGGCACTTTGATCTGGAAGGTGACAGAGGATGAGGGATATGAGATCCCCGTGATTCAGATCACTCCGCTAGATCGTGAGAAGGTCGAGGCCAACAACAAGGCTGTAGATTTGCTCTACCGTAGCCTTGGGCAAAATGAGTTCGACCGAGTCATGGGCGAGATTATGGCCAACAAGATTTGGGCCAAGCTGCGTAGAGCGCATATGGGTGATAGTCAGGTCCGTGGACGCTTGTTCCAGACTTACCGGAGAGAGTACGAGAACTTTACTCATCTCCCCGGTGAGTCGACAGATGAGATGTTCAAGCGGTTCACTGTAGTGGTAAACAACATGAGAACCAACATTGATGCTTTGCCTTACACGGATCACGACAAGAGCTTTGAAGATCCTTCACTCTTTGGATCGGACCATGTGGGGGGCTAAGGTTGAGGCTATCATGGACTCTGCCAGCTACGCGACTCTGACTGTTGACGAGCTGTTCTCTAAGCTTAAGTCCTCCGAGATTGATATGAACTTGAGAACTAAGACCGAGAAGCCCAATGATCATGCTATTGCTCTCGTGTCAGGCTCGTGTGAGAAGAATGCTGTTGCTAACCCTTCACATAGCTCGTTTTCCTTTATGTCTTGCTTGATGTCATTGACAGAGGATCAGCTCGAGGAGATCGACGACGACGACTTGGCGTTGCTGTCCAAGCGGTTCACGCGGTTTCACGACAATCGTGTGAACAGGAACCGGAGCCGCAACACCTGCTGTAGCTGCGGCAAGCCCGGTCACTACGCCGCCGACTGTCCGGAGAAGTTCAAGCCCAAGGACGAGTACAAGCAGGACCGCCAGAACTCCTCCAAGAACGACTACAAGGAACGTGGCAACTACTACAAGAGCAAGTACGAGGAGGAGAAGAAGAAGGCAAGAAGAAAGTACACCGGCCACAAGAACAAGCCAGAGCGGAGGGCGATGGTGGCGCGTGCGAGCGACATCGACTCTGAGTCCGGGTTCTCTTCG
The DNA here is from genome assembly GCA_004135705.1 of Alloteropsis semialata. Classification (NCBI taxonomy): domain Eukaryota; kingdom Viridiplantae; phylum Streptophyta; class Magnoliopsida; order Poales; family Poaceae; genus Alloteropsis; species Alloteropsis semialata. The sequence continues at coordinate 3,544,863 of CM014273.1, read as the reverse complement.
TCGAGCTCAAGTGAAGAGGAAGACAAGCGAAGCCGGCGCAGGAACAAGGACGTGGGACGGAACATCAACGGCATCTGCCTCATGGCGAACAAGCCCGGCGTCAACTACTGCGTCATGGCTCACAGCTCCAAGTCGAAGCGCTCGCACTCTGACTCCGACTCCGACTCCGACTCCGAGGTCAAGGTAACCGACATGTCCCATGCTGAACTAGCCGCTGAAGTGCTTAGATTGAATGGTGTGCTAGAGAATCAGGATAGAGTCCTTAGAGATTGCAATAGGGAGCAGAAGTCTTATAAGTCACAGCTTGCTAATGCTAAGGCTGAGGTAGATCGCTTGCATGATGTTGTGACTGTGACTGATGAGAAGGAGTGTGATGATTGTGCTACACATATGTCTGATGTAGTTGATTTGCGTTTCAAGTGTGCTAGCTTGCGTGATGAACTAGATGCTGTTAGGAAGGAGCTTGAGGAAGTTAATGCTAGACCTGTTTTGTTAGGTGCTTGCAAGACCTGTCCTACTTTGCAATCTAGTTTAGATGAAGCTTTGATTCAGGTAGCTGCTTTAGAGAAAACTATGTTGCATGATAAGACTGCAGTGCCTGAATGTTCTGAATGCTTGTTGACGCGGAAAATCGGCGGTCGTATCCTCAGCGGTCAACACAAGAAGACCAGGGAGATCTGCTTCGCTCCAGTGCCAGCCTACACTCCAGCTTCAGGTTCGCGGCGTGCCAGTCAATTTGACCTGAAATTGACAAGAGAATAAAACAGTTAAATTACTCTTTGATTGTGCCGGCTCTATTTCAGACGATGGAGTAACGTCGAATTTTAGCCAAGACCCAATCAGGCACGTATCAGCCGATACCAATCGGACCTCAAAATCGGACTTCATTGATGACGTCAATCAGACCGAGTGATCGGACCTCAATCAGACACCGAATCGGACCTCAGAATCAGACCAATCAGGATCGGACCTTAATTGATATGACAGATCAGCCTTTGAATAATAAAATAAAGCATAAACAAGGCCAATATGTGAAGTAATGGATCAGCTGTGTCTTTAAACAAGATATCAAATAATCAAAGTGTGAGCCGATACATTGTCCACCTTGCCTAGTTACCAGTTTGACTCATCTTATCGGACCATCTAACTAGCCAATCGAACCATAGCTTTTTCAGAGAAATCTAGCTCCGACGTAGGGAATCTAGATTTCTCCAGCTATGATCAAATCAGATAGCTAGATAGTCAAATTCAACTTACCAATCTGACAACTAAACAAGATGCTCGCACAGGTGTTAATCAGATTAAGCAAATAAACAGACAAAGCAGTAACAGGATCGTTCTGATTCTAATATATGCTATCAAATAATTAAGCAGGACCTAGCTCCGACGTAGGGAATCTAAACCATGCATAACACTCAAATAGCAATCAGGCATAACCAAAGCTTCCTTTGACTAATCAAGATGAATCTAGCTCCGACGTAGGGAATCTAAACCAAGCATGACAATCAAAGATTAATCTAATCGTATTGCAAAGATCCAGCTCCGACGTAGGGAATCTACACCAGTGCAATGCTCAAAGAACAACCAGATTAAACCACAAAGCAGGATCGGACCTAGAACGATGCTGTAAGATAAATATTGCTTAAATCGGACCAAGACCAATGCTCAAAGCCGTTGAAGAAGTAGAATTGATTCACATGGCGTAGATCTAAACCAATCTAGCAACTCCAAACAAACCGCAAAAACTGCCTTTAGTAAAAAAGATTACTCTAGCTCCGACGTAGGAAATCTAGACTAATCTTGATATCTAGCTCCGACGTAGGGAATCTAGACTTAAAGTGCAGTCCGATAAACGATAATCTGTTGAATAATCAATATTGATCTAGCTCCGACGTAGGGAATCTATATCAATCTTGATTATCCAGAGATAAATCGGTTGAACAGCATAAACGAGAAAGGGCGATGCGCCTCAATTCAAAGCTTATATTAGTTCGATAAGTTGACTAACTTACTGGTAAGCCGGAGATCAGAACTGATGCAGCCCGTCCACCAATGAGCTTCGTCGGTAACTACTACTAGGGTTTTTGGCGTGAAGCCGGGTTGTATTGATTGTGAGAATAGTTTTTACAATGGACGAGGGTTCATATTTATACCCTGGTCATGGAGAGTCCTGATCGGACCAGACTAACTTGCGAACAAAGTAAACTAAGCTTAACATGAAACGGGACTCCCATATGCCTTCTAAAAAGGAAATAGTCCCCGCATCTGATACGCTTTCTTCTTAGCCGACGCGCCTCTCCTCTCGTACTCGTCATTAGATCGGACTTCTTGCTTCATCGGACTCCTCTCCAGCGTCGGCTTCCTCCCCTGTTATCTCCATTTTTGACCAGTCAATGGGTCCACCAGCCTTACCACGTCACCATATGACTCAGCATACCTGGTGCGAAAATCCGGTGTCAACACATGCCCCCCAATTTTGGGATAAAATATGTTTTATTCCAAAATTCGTATCTGTCATCATAACTCCTCCACCGATTTTCGTGCCGAAACTTTCCATCCCTGTACTGTGCCGTTCCTCGATTCTCGGGCCACAGCCGTTTTTTCCTTATAAAATTACCGCCGGCGGCCACGCTGTTCACTTCTTCTTCCTTGCCAAGAACTTACACTGCTTATCTTCTTCCTCCTCTCTCCCGAGCGGCCATTCACATTCACCCAAACCTACATTAAAACTGCTTCAAATGGCTCAATCATCCTCCATGGGCGCCCTTCAGTCGTCTACATCTGCTCCCATCTCCGCATCTGCTCCAGCGGGCTCTCCATCTGCTATGCCTTCCACTATGGCTGCAATCACAACCTCAACAATGGCGGCGGTTATGACCTCGACAATGGCGGCAGTAACAAGCTCTTCAACCCCTTCTTCATCGACTTTCTTCACCTCAGGTTCCTCTTCGACGCCTGCAGCACCATCAGTAGGAGAATTACGTCACCCAATCCCAGAGGTACCCTACTGAATCCGATTTTACTTTCTGCCTGAAATTTGGCTTTTAAAACTTGTCCTCATTTCGCAATCTTCTTCTAGGCCATTCGTGCCCAAACCCTAATCCCTGTAGGCGATGCCCATGGGGTTTATTTTCTTGGTCCAATGGGAGATCCGGACCCGACCGAGATCATCAATCTGGAAACTCTGCGCATTCCGTTCAAAACTTCCGGATTAGACATCGAAGATTGGAAGAATGCATTCCGTTCCTGGCCGACAGTTATCCCCGGATGGAAAGACTGGTATCTAAGAGTATCGGCCTCCAAGTCTGCAATCTGGGATAGATTAGATATCGCCCAGTGTATTGGCCTCAGCATCGGACCCATCGCTAAAAACGAGAATCTCTTGATCGCCGCATCACATTTCTGGTCCGATGCACTGAACGCCTTCCTCTTTGGACATGGTCCGATGACCCCAACACTACTTGATGTAGTCATGCTTCTCGGCCTCAATGTTACCGGTGACAAACGCCCCTTCCGGCTTAATATCAAGCTTAAACACCATTTCAAGACCAAAAACTCTGGCGGCTGCACAGGATACATGGAGAAAAATCATCGGACCGGACCCGTGACTGACCGCGAGCATGTGGCTTTTCTGAACATGTGGTTGGATAGATTCTTCTTTTGCGGTACCACCCTTGGTCCAACTGCCAACTTCCAACACCTGGCCGAATTGCTGGTGAGTGACCATGTCATCAACCTTGGTCAATTCCTCTTGGGAGCAGTATACAATTTGCTTCATCAAGTCGCCAAGCGCCTGAGGACCGGATCACTTATCACCAATCTTGGCGGACCGTGGTGGTTTATTCAGATGTGGTTGATGCTACATCTAAGCAAGGCCGTCAAGGTAGATTTTCGAAGGAACAAATTCCCAGAAAGCAAGCCTGAATCGGAAGAAATCACCTGGCGCCGATGCACTTCGCTTGGTGAAGCTGCCATGGGTTTCCCTGCTGAAAAGCTATCGGCTAAAGAATCATCCAAATACTTTACACTCCTCTACAGAGGCATTGCTGATGATAAGGCGCTATGGTTCCTGTATGATAGTGCTGATGAATTCGAGCTGCCCTACAAATTCAAATTCAACATGATTGTAGAGGCAGATTCAGAAGCCCTGACAATTTTCCGAACTTGCATCAGTGCTCGATTTCTCCCGATCGGCCTCAGTCTGAGCAAGCCAGGGCAATCATCTTATGAATACTATCATCCAAACTTGGCCGCTCGTCAGTTTGGCATTGGACAGCTTCCACCCTACCTAATCTTGACCGATCAAGTTTTTCCAAGGGGAAAAGTTGACACAGGCTTGGAATGGGATCGTCTTCTAGGGCTTGAGCCTCCTATTGATGAAACCAATCTGGACACCTTTGCAATCTGCCTTGTAGCTCATCGGACCTTCAACATATGGTGGGCCGAATGGCGTCAACACTTATTCTGCATTGCCTGCAAAACTTATGTCCGGAAGTTGCAGCCTGCTTTCAAGGGCAGACCAGAGGTAATATTTGTGAACTTGCTTCCCTCCTTTACATAACTTTATTCTGTTGAACAATTCTTTGCCAGGATGTCGATCGTTCCCCTCCAACGATGACCCGATCCGGGAGACAAGTTGTCTACAGCAATATCTCGCCAGATCCGTGGATCGGCTGTGACTCTCCCACTATCGGCAAGCTTCTGTCAGTACATGGTGACAGCAGGAAAAGGAAGAAGCAGGCGTCCTTAAAATTCCCAAACGCCCGAAGACTGCTCTGGTAAGTCCAAGAACTTCATCAACTTGACTCCTCTCTTTATTGAAATTAATCCTTTCTGTAAATTCAGGTCATCGGAGAATCTTCTACACGTCAGCCCAGTCCGACTAAGTCTTCAAGCCCATCGGCTGAAGAAGCACCAGAATCGGACCCACAAAAACTATCAAGCCCTATTCAGATGCAATCAAGCCCAGTTCAGAAGCATTTGGGCCATACATCTTCATCTGAGAGGACTATAACTGGGTCGCCTCGCCAATCAAGCCCGCCACCTCAAGCAGAACAAGCACAAATAGATCAGGACCTTCAAGAAAATCAGCCAGTAACTCCTCCACAGGTCCGATCATCTGACTCTACAGAAGTAATCGGTAATCATTGATCAATTTTTTAATAATTGATAGCCAACTTATCCTTATTCTTCCAAATCATTCAGAATGTCTTGATGGATCTCGAGATCGCTCAAGTAAACATCCAGGGCAGTAACAACCCTTTAATCGGACCCGAGCAAGAACTAGCCTGGAAACAAGTAAGCTTTCTAGCCCGGTATAATCATATCAGTCTTTTGATATTATATCTAATTATTTCTTTTGCAGGCTCAAGATACTCCTCAAACTAGCCAGACCATATCAGTCGATTTTGATCGGCTGCAAACTGAAGAGGAAGAAATCAGCTCTGGGCAAAGCTTGCTATCTGCTGAGGTGAAAGCGAAGTTGCTTGATATATCTGCACTCCTTCACCAAAATATTATCGATCTTGTCCAGGATGCAGAGCCAATTCGTCAGATCATCAAAACTCTGAGAGGTCAACTTCCGTCAGATCTGGAGGAAGTATTGATTCCGGCGGCATACATAGAAGGCCATTCCTTTCCAGTGTTGCAAGCCAATCGCCGAATCAATAATCGGACTTCTCAACAGGACTTGATCAAAGCCAGAAATGAAAAACGAGCCCAAGCTGACGAATCAACAAAATTGATCGAAGAATTATCGATGCTTCCTGCATCCATCCAATCAGAGCTCGACAATCTGCGAGCCAGGGAACAACAACTGGAGCAGGAGCTCGTCCAAGTTCGATCAAGTATCCAGGCCAAGACAAAAGAACTTGATGATCTCCCAGCTAGGAAAGCGAAGGCCAAAGAAGATTATAGAATCCACATCAAGGCCGCCAAAGAAATCCACAAGATAATCAAGCCTGTAGAAGGGAATGCTGAAGCTGATGCCAAGATCATTGCCGATGTTGACAAGATTCGTCAGACTGCTCTTGATTTGATAGTTAAATACCTGCAGCCTTGAATATTCAAACTTGCCTGTATTACCAAGTAGTCTAATACATTGATAGCCTGCTCCGCCATCGAGCGGCTTAATGATATAACATACTCTTCTTTGTTTGTATATAGTCCTTAAGGAGATGCATATCGCATCGACTCTTATTTTTTGTTCTTGAGGCGATTTTTTATCGGCTTCCAAGCCTGACGCGTAGCATCGGCTTTACAAATTTACCCAAATGCTGGGGTAATATTATTGGATAAGCAAACTCGAATCTTGCCTCCCAGGACGAAATAATTAGTCAGGCCAATTCAATTTACAAGAAGAACCATCGAAAACATATTTGAAATAACTGATCAACCACATCGGCCTCTGTCAAACCAGCTACATCAATTTCCATGATTTGTTTTTTCAACATCATCAACACCAGATCCAATGTCTATCTCTTCTAATTCATTGGCCGACGTAAACCCAAATTCTAACTTACCGAATTTACTTCGGTCTTCAAAATCTTTTGTACAATCGGCCATTTAAAATAAAGTCTCAGAGCCGACTGCTTGGATCGTCTGTAGTCCTTGATCGGACACCTTGAGGAAGTCACCATCCCATGTTTTCCCTGACAGGCATTCAATTCCTTCAAACTCCCAGATCGTTGATTCAGCTGTAGCAATGCTAACCGAATCATCAGCTGGGACGATCTCCACATTATTGCCTTGCCATTGAATCAAACATTGATGCATTGTGGATGGGATGCAACAATTGGCATGAATCCAATCTCGCCCGAGGAGCATGCTGTAAGAACCTTGGCCATCAATCACAAAGAAGGTGGTCGGCAATGTTTTGCTGCCGATGGTCAATTCAACATGAATTGCCCCCCGAGGCTCTGAAACATTTCCACCAAAATCCTTGAGTGTCATATTAGTCTTGATCAGATCATCAATCCCTTTTCCCAATTTGCGGAATGTGGAATAAGGCATGAGATTGACTGCAGCTCCTCCATCAACCAGCATCTTGGTCATTGGCTTCCCATCAACGTATCCCTTGATGTACAGAGGTTTCAGGTGCCGATATCCGTTTGCATTTGGCTTCTCAAAGATAGCCTTCTCTGAATCAAGAACCAAGCATGCGGCGGCTTCCTCCATTTCATAATCGACCTCATCATCATCCTGTTCATCAGGAGCAGCAAAATCAAAAGGCAACATGTTGACGCGGAAAATCGGCGGTCGTATCTCCCGCGTGCAGCACACGATGACCGGGGAGAGTCTGCTTCGCTCCAGTGCCAGTCTACACTCCAGTTCAGGTTCGCGGCGTGCCAGTCAATTTGACCTGAAATTGACAAGGGAATAAAACAGTTAAATTGCTCTATGATTGTGCTGGCTCTATTTCAGACGATGGAGTAACGTCGAATTTTAGCCAAGACCCAATCAGACACGCATCGGCCGATACCGATCGGACCTCAGAATCGGACCTCAATGATGACGTCAGTCGGACCGAGTGATCGGACCTCAATCAGACATCAAATCGGACCTCAGGATCGGACCTTGATTGATATAACAGACTAGCCTTTGAATAATAAAATAAAGCATGTAACAAGGCCAATATGTAAAATAATGGATCAGCTGTGTCTTGAAACAAGATATTAAGTAATCACAGTGTAAGCCGATACATTGTCCATCTTATCTAATTGCCAGTTTGACTCATCTCGTCGGACCATCTAACCAGCCGATCGGACTATAGCCTTTCCAGAGAAATCTAGCTCCGACGTAGGGAATCTAGATTTCTCTAACTATGATCAGATCAGATAGCTAGATAACCAGATTTGATTCATCAACCTGTCAATTAAACAAGATGCTCGCACAGGTGTTGATCAGATTAAGCAAAATAAGCAGATAAAACATTAACAGATACGTTCTGATTCTAAGATATGCTACTGAACAATTAAGCAAGATCCAGCTCCGACGTAGGGAATCTACACCATACTTAACATTCAAATAGCAATAAGGCATAACCAAAGCTTCCTTTAACCAATCAAGATGAACCTAGCTCCGACGTAGGGAATCTAGACCAAGCATGACGGTTAAAGATTAATCTAAGCGCATTACACAGATCCAGCTCCGACGTAGGGAATCTACATCAATGCAATGCTCAAAGAACAACCAGATTAAACCACAAAGCAAGATCGGACATAGAACGATGCTGTAAAGTAAATATTGCTTAAATCGGACCAAGACATATGCTCAAAGCCGTTGAAGAAGTAGAATTGATTCACATGGCGTAGATCTAAACCAATCTAGCAACTCCAACAAACCGCAAAGACTATCTTTAGTAACCAAGATTATTCTAGCTCCGACGTAGGGAATCTAGACTAATCTTGATACCTAGCTCCGACGTAGGGAATCTAGGCTTAAAGTATAGTCCGATAAACGATAATCTGTTGAATAATCAATATTGATCTAGCTCCGACGTAGGGAATCTATATCAATCTTGATTATCCAGAGATAAATCGGTTGAACAATATAAACGAGAAAGGGCGATGCGCCTCAATTCAAAGCCTATATTAGTTCGATAAATTGACTAACTTACTGGTAAGCCGGAGATCAGAACTGATGCAGCCCGTCCACCAATGAGCTTCGTCGGTAACTACTACTAGGGTTTTGGCGTGAAGCCGGGTTGTATTGAATTGTGAGAATTGTTCTTTACAATGGACGAGGGTTCATATTTATACCCTGGTCGTAGAGAGTCCTGATCGGACCAGACTAACTAAATAAGGTAAGCTAAACTTAAGATACAACGGGACTCTCAAACATCTTCTGAAAAGGAAATAGTCCCCGAATTTGATACGCTTCCCTCTTAGCCGATGTGTCTTTCCTTTCGAACTCGTCATTGGATCGGACTCTTGCCTCATCGGACTCCTTTTCGGTATCGACTTCCTTCTCCGTCTCCTTCAGCCTTGACCAGTCAACGGGTCCACTCCACAGTCTCATGTCACCATCTGACCCTGTATGTCAGGTGCGAAAATCTGGTGTCAACACATGCCCCCCAATTTTGGAATAAAATATCATTTTGTTCCAAAATTCGTATCTGTCATCATAACTTCTCCACCGATTTTCGCGCCGAAACTTTCCATCCCTGCACTGCGCGGCTCCCCGATCTTTCTCCTGGGCAATAACCTCTGACAACGAACAGATATGGATCCCTACATTTACCTCATGGGTATCCATACGTCTTCTGACCCAGTCGATACGACTCCTCAATGCAGCCCCTCAAAAGACGCCTCTCCTTTAATTTCAGCAGCCCTGAATCAATGCCGCATTTCCACGAGAACACTGTTCTTCATTTGGACGGTTTCCACGAACGTCCTCTGGATTCCATTCCTTTAATACATCCATCGACCGTTGGCTATAAATAACCGCCTCAAGCCTTCCCCCTTCACCATCTCTTAGCCATGGCACAACCAATATTCATGCTAGAACACAAGCTCCTCCTCTTTGATATGGGATTCGTCTCCTTCCTCCTCCTCTGCTAGAAGAATTCTCGTGAAGAAGTATAGGGTACTCCCCCCCTTTTCTGATCCCGCAGTGAATCCAGGTGGAACTTCCGCTAGAAGAATCCTCGTGAGGTTCCTCATGGTTCACCAAAGGGAAGGTTTTTCAGAGGGGTGTAATAGAGTGCCCTTTACAGGCAGGGCGGAGCGTGTCCACCGGCGCGCTCTTCAAGGGACTGCATCCAGAGCGGATTTCTTCGACTTAAGGAAGAAGATATCTCCTCAAACTTGCGCTTCCTTTTGCCCTTCCTTCTTTCAATCTAGTTCTGGCAATGATGAACAAAGGACATCGGCGCCTACTAGATCCTTTTATCTTCTGAAACCCTTCTGTATGAGAAATATATGAATATATATATGCAATCCCTTTTCAAATAGCCTGATCCGTCATCGAACGGCTTGATAATGTAATGTATTTTTCTGTTTGTATATATCCCTTAAGGCGATGCATATCGCATCGGCTCTTATTTTTGTTCTTGAGGCGATTTTCCATCGGCTTTCAAACCTGACGCATAGCATCGGCTCTTATGAGTTTACCCAAATGCTAGGGTAGTACTTCTTCAAATATTTCCCGTTCAATGCTTTAGGAAACATTTCTCCTTCAAGTGTTCGTAGAATATAAGCATTCCCAGGAACACATCGGACGACTTGATAAGGTCCCTCCCAGTTCGGTGACCACTTGCCGTACTTGGGATCTTTAGAACCGATTGGCAGAATAACCTTCCAGACAAGATCGCCCTCCTTAAACTCTTTCCCTTTCACTTTCTTATCATAATGCCTCGCCACCCTAAGTTTATTAGCCTCAATATTTTCAAGAGCGCGTAGCCGACGAACAGCCAAGTCATCGGACTCACTATTCATGAGCTCCATGTATTCGCCGGCCTTCAATTTATCCTGAAGCTCGATACGTCTTGATCCAGTACGAATTTCCCATGGAAGAACGGCTTCATGTCCATAAACCAATTCATACGGAGAAACCTTGATTGATCCATGACAAGCCATCCGATAGGCCCAAAGAGCTTCAGGAAGCACAATATGCCATTTTCTTGGATACTCCTCAATCTTTCTATCAATTAATTTAATCAAACTTTTATTGGAGGCTTCAGCTTGACCATTGGCTTGTGCATAATATGGCGATGAATTAAGAAGCTTGATACCCATATCAGCAGCAAAATTTTTGAATTCGTCCGATGTAAACATCGTACCTTGATCTGTTGTGATCGTTTGCGGAATCCCAAATCGGTAAATAATGTGTTCTCTAACGAATTCAATAACATTCTGTGTCTTCACCTCTCTCAAAGGAATAGCTTCAACCCACTTGGTGAAATAATCTGTTGCTGCTAATATGAATTTATGCCCCTTACTTGAATGTGGAAAAATCTGGCCGATCAAGTCAATTCCCCATCCTCTAAACGGCCATGGCTTGATAACAGGGTTCATGGCCGATGCTGGAGCCCTTTGAATGTTTCCATATCTTTGACACTCTTGGCATCCTTTATAATATTCAAAACAATCTTCTAGAATTGTCGGCCAATAATACCCATTCTTTCTTATCATCCATTTCATCTTGAACGCCGATTGATGAGCCCCGCAGACACCCTCATGAATTTCTCCCATCAAAACTTTGGCTTCTTCAGGTCCGATACATCTCAACAAGACTCCATCAATCGAGCGAAAATAAAGCACTCCCTCAACCAAGACATGTCTGATCGATTTATAGCGTACTTTTCTAGAAGTCTTGATAGTAGGATCCTTCAAGTATTCAACAATTTCTTTCCTCCAATCCCCTTCTGGTATCTCCTGTACCATTACATCGGACGCAGGCCGATAGCCAGACGCTTTTTGCGCCAGCCGATTTGCTTCTTCATTATGATATCTTGGAATATGCTTAAGGGTCACCAATGCAAACTGGCTAATCAAATCTCGGCATCTTTCAAAATAAGACAACAAAGCATCCATCTTGCAATCGTATTTGCCGAGTAACTGATTGATAATCAATAAAGAATCTCCAAATACTTCAACAAACTGAGCTCCGATATCTTTAAGAATCTGGAGACCTTTCATCAGTGCCTCATATTCCGCCTGATTATTTGTGCACTTCTCAATTGGAAAAGCAAATTCAAATCTTGCCCCCCGAGGCGAAATAATAACCAGACCGATTCCGCAACCTTCATTACATGAAGAACCATCGAAGAATATAGTCCAAGGAACCGCGTCAACCACATTGGCCTCTTCCATCGGACCAGATTCACCAAGTTTCATAATGCTTTGTTCAACATCATTAATGTTAGGTCCACAATGATCAGCAACCAAATCAGCCATTACTTGTCCTTTTACCGCTTTGGCCGATTCATATCTGAGATCAAATTCTGTCAAAGCAAAAACCCATTTGCCAATTCTTCCTTTCATGATTGGCATTGATAACATATACTTGATCACGTCTTCTCTACAGATCACAGTACACTCGGTCGATAGCAAATAATGCCTTAATTTTGTGCAAGAAAAATATAAACAAAGGCAAAGCTTCTCCACATATGAATACCGAGTCTCAGGATCTAGTAATCTTCGGCTTAAATAGAATATAACTCTTTCTTTCCCATCAACCTCTTGAATTAAGACAGAGCCGATTGCATGATCAAAAGCCGATAAATAAAGTCTGTACGGCTTACCCTTTTGTGGTGGAATAAGAACTGGCGGATATGCTAAATACTGCTTGATCTCATCCAATGCTTTTTGATGTTTAGGCTCCCAAACCAATTCTTCTTCATTTTTCAGTTTCAGCAAAGGAGTAAATGCTTCCAATCGGACCGACAAATTTGATATAAATCTCCTCAGAAAATTAATTTTTCCAATCAAACTCTGCAACTCCTTCTTGTTCGTTGGAGGTTCAATATCATCAATCGCTTTTCGGTTCCGATCATTCACCTCAATTCCTCTCTCATGTACCAAGAAACCGAGAAATTGGCCAGCTGACACGCCAAAAGCACACTTGAGCGGATTCATCTTTAATCCATGTTGTCTTGTACATTCCAGTGTTTCCTTCAAATCGGCCAAATGATCTCGATAACCTTTTGATTTGACCACCACATCATCAATGTAGATTTCGACTATCCTGCCGATCAACCTATGAAAAATGTAATTCATAGCACGTTGATAGGTAGCACCGGCATTTTTCAAACCAAAGGTCATAACAACCCACTCATATAAACCGATAGCGCCTGGACATTGGAATGCGGTTTTGGGAATATCTTCTTCTGCCATGAAAATCTGATTATAACCAGCATTACCATCCAGGAAACTCATTACTTTATGGCCTGATGCTGCATCAACTAGCATATCGGCCACCGGCATCGGATACTCATCCTTCGGGGTTGCCTTGTTTAAGTTCCTGTAATCAATGCAAACACGTAGCTTTCCATTCTTTTTATAAACAGGAACTATATTTGATACCCACTCAGCATATCGACATGGCCTGATAAACTTAGCTTCAAATAGCTTCGTTATTTCGGCCTTAATTGGTTCATGCATCTCAGTCTTGAACCTCCTTGGGTACTGCTTGTGTGGTCGATATCCTGGTTTGATAGGTAGCCGATGTTCAACAATATCATGGCTTAAACCTGGCATTTCATAATATTCCCAAGCAAAACAATCAGAATACTCTTTCAAAAGCTTTATTAATTCTTGTTTATACTCAGGATCCAACTTAGCACTGATATACGTCGGCCTTGGTCTATCACCAGATCCTATATCTATTTCTTCTAATTCATCGGCCGACGTAAATCCAAATCCTAATTTACCGAATTCACTTCGGTCTTCAAGATCTTCTATATAATCATCCATTTAAAACAATGTCTCAGAGCCGACTGCTTGGATCGGCTTTAGTCCTTGATCGGACACTTTGAGGAAGTCACCATCCCACACCTTTCCTGACAGGCACTCAACTCCTTCAAACTCCCAAATTGTCGACTCGGCTGTAGCAATGCTAACCGAATCATCAGCTGGGACAATCTCCACCTTATTGCCTTGCCACTGGATCAAACATTGGTGCATCGTGGATGGGATGCAACAGTTAGCGTGGATCCAATCACGTCCGAGGAGCATGCTGTAGGAACCTTGGCCATCAATCACAAAAAAGGTAGTCGGCAATGTCTTGCTGCCGATGGTTAATTCTACATGAATTGCCCCCCGAGGCTCTGAAACGTTCCCACCAAAGTCCTTGAGCGTCATGTTTGTCTTGATCAAATCATCAATCCCTTTTCCTAGTTTGCGGAACGTGGAATAAGGCATGAGATTGACAGCAGCTCCTCCATCAACCAGCATCTTGGTCATCGGCTTTCCATCAACGTATCCTTTGATGTACAGAGGCTTCAAGTGCCGATACCCGTTTGCATTTGGCTTTTCAAAAACCGCCTTCTCTGAATCAAGGACCAAACATGCAGCGGCTTCTTCCAGCTCATAATCGACCTCATGGTCGTCCTGTTCATCGGGAGCAGCAAAATCAGAAGGCAACATTAAAACCATATTTATTGCGGCCGATGTGCTTGCTTCATCATCATTGGCCATCTTGACGCGCCACTTCTTCTCTTTTGCCAATTCCTGCTCCCGAATCTGCTCATTATAGCGCAAGCGTTGCACACGCCTCTTCTTGGACTTAGAAATCCCCGATGGGCACCACTGTCCAGGCCTCATTGGAGGTTCTTCAGCCCGATTGTGAACTGGAGCCTCCTCTTCTGTCTTTTCAGGGCCATGAGCATCAGCCCGGCCTTCATTATTTTTGTGGCCATGAGTGTTAGCTCGGCCTTCATTATTTTTGTGGCCATGAGTGTTAACCCGGCCTTCATCTCTCTGATGATGATCATCAATCCTGACGCCGATCCGTTCGTGAACTGATCGTCGACCTCTTTTGGAAGCTCTATACTCCTCATATTGAAAACTGCACTCAGGACAATCCGCTTTTGACGGCAGTCTAAGCTTCTCATTCCAGCAGAACACAAAGAAAGGACATCCCCAGTGATCATCATCTTGTTCGCATCGATCATAAGCTTGATGTCTGTCTGCATACCAATCAGACCTATATCCATAATGACGGCGATCATCAATTCTATCATCATACCAGCGCCGGCCATCGGACCTGTCATCGTTCCGGCGTCGGTCATCGGACCACTCATCATATCGGCGTCGGCCGTCGGACCTGTAATGATGTCGGCGTCGATCATCAAATTCTTCATCATAGCGCCTTTCTTGATATTCATGCCTCCGACGTCGTCGTTCTTCGCGCTCTTCCCACGCTCGGGCTGCTGCTTGCTGCCTCTTGTATTTGTTGATCAGCATCTGGGAAGTCACTCGTGGCCGATATCCACCAGGAGCGCTAGATTCTCGTCCGAATGCCTGATGATTCTTGCGTAACTCTTCAACAGTGACCTGTACTACAGGATCAACGGCACCAGAACTCTTGGCGTGGTCCGATGTAAGCACCTTGAACTTCCCCTTTTCACTAGCATCAACCATGTTAACAGAAAAGGAGAAATCAGCAAAGTTGTTTGGAAAAGGATGACCGTCGATCTTCATGGCCTTCTTATTGTCTTCAAATTTAATCTTGCCAGACTCAATGGCCAATTGGATCTCCCTTCTGAACACTTTGCACTCATTGGTCTCATGAGACGTCGAGTTGTGCCATTTGCAGTACTTGCGTTTCTTCAACTCATCGGCCGATGGAATCGAGTGATTTGGAGAAAGCTGAATAAGCTTCTCACTGAGTAGCAAATCAAAGATCTTATCGGCCTTTGTTATATCGAATCCAAACTTTTCAGGATTCTGTTTGATCCATGGGAGCGACACTGGCTTCTTGGATTTAGTCCATTCAGCTATGTTAACATCAGCTTCTTCTTCAGTATCAGAGAGATAAGATACTTGTTTAGAAAACTTCATACGCTTCATCTCCTGATATCGGACCTCATGAGCTGACACTTTCTGAACCAATTGCCCCAATGTTTCAAACTCCTGAGCAGAAAACTTGTCTTTAATCGGCGCGAGCAAACCTTGGAACGCAAGCTCGGCCAACTGCATGTCAGATAGCTTCAAACTGTAACACCGATTCCTAGTGTCACGGAATCGTTGGATGTACTCCTTAACGGTCTCATCATTCCTTTGCTTGATGGCAATCAAATCGGAGATCTTCATCTCGTTGAGACCAGAAAAGAAGTATTTATGGAACTGCTTCTCCATGTCGGACCAACCTGTGACTGACCCTGCTGGCAACGACGTAAACCAAGTAAACGCCGGCCCTGATAGTGACAGAGGGAAAAATCTGAGCCTGAGTCCCTCCTCAGAAGCAGCCTCACCACACTGAGCCAAGAATCGGCTCACATGCTCGATGGTGGTCATATCATCTTGCCCGGAGAATTTGGAAAAATCGGGCACTCTGTAACGTGGAGGAAGTGGCACTGCATCAAAGTAAGATGGGTACGGGTGCCGATACAACCTCGCTTCATCTTTAGGCTTCAAGCCGAATTGATTCTGAATCACCTCGGCTATCTTTTGTGACCAATCGGACTGTTGGTTTCCACGTGGCGACTCATCAGCTATGTCCATTACATAGTTGTTGTAATTTCCAACCATACGCTGATGTGAAGGGACTTCTGTACGTAGCCTCGCAGCAGCAGGCTGTTTTTCTTGTTCACTCAGAGTCCTGGCATACTTTTCACCATGCGGGCCGACAATAGTTCCATCGGCCATCAACAGGAAACCGTTGGTCAATTCAACAGGAGGTGGTAGAGCAATCGGCATCTGTGGAGCAACGGTCATTGTATTATCTGCAGTTTCTTTTCCTCTTCCTGATCCTGATGCTCCTGCAGAATCTGCTATAAATACTGGTCCTTTTAAGCAAACAGCATCGTCCACCGCCTTCTTGATAAGATTGTCCAAAGAATTCACCATGATGCCTGATTGGTTGATCATTGCATGATGAACAGCCTGGTGAATCATCTCTGACATGCTAGCTTGGTGCTCCCAAGCTTCAGTTGTCTTCTTGATCAACTCTGGGTCCGGGAGTGGACCTTTGAGTATAGGACCTGAACGATTACGCCCAAACTGACCAAGGCATAGCTTCTCAAATGCATCAATATGGGCCTGAACTGTATCCAACTGGGCTTTGGACAGATCGGCCTTTGTAATGGGCATGGTCACCTCAGTCGCCTTGTTCTTGTCGTTCTTAGCCTTCTCAGCAGCTTCTTTTTCAGCAGCCAATCTTGCTGCAGCTTCTTGTTCAGCATCAGACGACGACATCTTGGATTTGTTCTTCGTGTCCCACTGGGCGTGCCAAAAAATGTGTTGACGCGGAAAATCGGCGGTCGTATCTCCCGCGTGCAGCACACGATGACCGGGGAGAGTCTGCTTCGCTCCAGTGCCAGTCTACACCCTGATTCAGGTTCGCGGCGTGCCAGTCAATTTGACCTGTAATTGACAAGGGGATAAAACAGTTAAATTGCTCTATGATTGTGCCGGCTCTATTTCAGACGATGGAGTAGCGTCGAATTGTAGCCAAGACCCAATCAGACACGCATCGGCCGATACCGATCGGACCTCAGAATCGGACCTCAATGATGACGTCAGTCGGACCGAGTGATCGGACCTCAATCAGGCATCAAATCGGACCTCAGGATCGGACCAATCAGGATCGGACCTTGATTGATATAACAGACTAGCCTTTGAATAATAAAATAAAGCATGTAACAAGGCCAATATGTAAAATAATGGATCAGCTGTGTCTTGAAACAAGATATTAAGTAATCACAGTGTAAGCCGATACATTGTCCATCTTATCTAATTGCCAGTTTGACTCATCTCGTCGGACCATCTAACCAGCCGATCGGACTATAGCCTTTCCAGAGAAATCTAGCTCCGACGTAGGGAATCTAGATTTCTCTAACTATGATCAGATCAGATAGCTAGATAACCAGATTTGATTCATCAACCTGTCAATTAAACAAGATGCTCGCACAGGTGTTGATCAGATTAAGCAAAATAAGCAGATAAAACATTAACAGATACGTTCTGATTCTAAGATATGCTACTGAACAATTAAGCAAGATCCAGCTCCGACGTAGGGAATCTACACCACACTTAACATTCAAATAGCAATAAGGCATAACCAAAGCTTCCTTTAACCAATCAAGATGAACCTAGCTCCGACGTAGGGAATCTAGACCAAGCATGACGGTTAAAGATTAATCTAAGCGCATTACACAGATCCAGCTCCGACGTAGGGAATCTACATCAATGCAATGCTCAAAGAACAACCAGATTAAACCACAAAGCAAGATCGGACATAGAACGATGCTGTAAAGTAAATATTGCTTAAATCGGACCAAGACATATGCTCAAAGCCGTTGAAGAAGTAGAATTGATTCACATGGCGTAGATCTAAACCAATCTAGCAACTCCAACAAACCGCAAAGACTATCTTTAGTAACCAAGATTATTCTAGCTCCGACGTAGGGAATCTAGACTAATCTTGATACCTAGCTCCGACGTAGGGAATCTAGGCTTAAAGTATAGTCCGATAAACGATAATCTGTTGAATAATCAATATTGATCTAGCTCCGACGTAGGGAATCTATATCAATCTTGATTATCCAGAGATAAATCGGTTGAACAATATAAACGAGAAAGGGCGATGCGCCTCAATTCAAAGCCTATATTAGTTCGATAAATTGACTAACTTACTGGTAGGCCGGAGATCAGAACTGATGCAGCCCGTCCACCAATGAGCTTCGTCGGTAACTACTACTAGGGTTTTGGCGTGAAGCCGGGTTGTATTGAATTGTGAGAATTGTTCTTTACAATGGACGAGGGTTCATATTTATACCCTGGTCGTAGAGAGTCCTGATCGGACCAGACTAACTAAATAAGGTAAGCTAAACTTAAGATACAACGGGACTCTCAAACATCTTCTGAAAAGGAAATAGTCCCCGAATTTGATACGCTTCCCTCTTAGCCGATGTGTCTTTCCTTTCGAACTCGTCATTGGATCGGACTCTTGCCTCATCGGACTCCTTTTCGGTATCGACTTCCTTCTCCGTCTCCTTCAGCCTTGACCAGTCAACGGGTCCACTCCACAGTCTCATGTCACCATCTGACCCTGTATGTCAGGTGCGAAAATCTGGTGTCAACACAACATCAAAACCATGTTTATTGCGGCCGATGTGCTTGCTTCATCATCATTGGCCATCTTAATGCGCCATGTCTTCTTTTCTTTTGCCAATTCCTGCTCCTGAATCTGCTCATGATAGCGCAAGCGTTGCACGCGTCTCTTCTTGGACCTAGAAATCCCTGATGGGCACCATTGTCCAGGCCTCATTTGAGGTTCTTTAGTCCGATCCCGAACTGGAGCCTTTTCTTCCATTTTTTCAGGGCCAAGAGCATCAACCTGGCCTTCAATATTTTTATGGCCATGAGCATCAACTCGGCTTTCATCTCCTTGATGATGACCATCAATCCTAACTCCGATCCGTTCATGAACTGATCGTCGACCTCTCTTGGAAGCTCTGTATTCTTCATATTGGAAACTGCATTCAGGACAATCTGCTTTTGATGGCAGTCTAAGCTTCTCGTTCCAGCAGAATACGAAGAAAGGACACCCCCAGTGTGTTGACACCAGATTTTCGCACCAGATATACTGAGTCATTAAGTGACGTGGAAAGGCTGGTGGACCCATTGACTGGTCAAAGCCGAAGGTGACAGAGAAGGAAGCCGATGCTGAAGAGGAGTCCAATGAAATAAGAAGTCCGATCTGATGATGGAAGGAGGACGCGTCGGCTGAGGAGGAAGCGTATCAGATGCAGGGACTATTTCCTTTTTGAAGGCATATTGAGAGTCCCATTCTATATTAGATTTAGTTTACTTTGTTCGCAAGTTAGTCTGGTCCGATCAGGACTCTCCATGACCAGGGTATAAATATGAACCCTCGTCCATTGTAAAAACTATTCTCACAATCAATACAACCCGGCTTCACGCCAAAAACCTAGTAGTAGTTACCGACGAAGCTCATTGGTGGACGGGCTGCATCAGTTCTGATCTCCGGCTTACCAGTAAGTTAGTCAATTTATCGAACTAGTATAGGCTTTGAATTGAGGCGCATCGCCCTTTCTCGTTTATACTGTTCAACCGATTTATCTCTGAATAATCAAGATTGATATAGATTCCCTACGTCGGAGCTAGATCAATATTGATTATTCAACAGATTATCGTTTATCGGACTGTACTTTAAGTCTAGATTCCCTACGTCGGAGCTAGATATCAAGATTAGTCTAGATTCCCTACGTCGGAGCTAGAGTAATCTTGGTTACTAAAGGCAGTTTTTGCGGTTTGTTTGGAGTTGCTAGATTGGTTTAGATCTACGCCATGTGAATCAATTCTACTTCTTCAACGGCTTTGAGCATTGGTCTTGGTCCGATTTAAGCAATATTTATCTTACAGCATCGTTCTAGGTCCGATCCTGCTTTGTGGTTTAATCTGGTTGTTCTTTGAGTATTGTACTGGTGTAGATTCCCTACGTCGGAGCTGGATCTTTACGATACGATTAGATTAGTCTTTGATTATCATGTTTGGTCTAGATTCCCTACGTCGGAGCTAGATTCATCTTGATTAATCAAAGGAAGCTTTGGTTATGCCTTATTGCTATTTGAATGTTATGCATGGTTTAGATTCCCTACGTCGGAGCTAGGTCCTGCTTAATTATTTGGTAGCATATATTAGAATCAGAACGAATCTGTTACTGCTTTGTCTGTTTATTTGCTTAATCTGATTAACACCTGTGCGAGCATCTTGTTTAGTTGTCAGATTGGTGAGTTGAATCTGATTATCTAGCTATCTGATTTGATCATAGCTGGAGAAATCTAGATTCCCTACGTCGGAGCTAGATTTCTCTAGAAAGGCTATGGTCCGATCGGCTAGCTAGACGGTCCGATGAGATGAGTTAAACTGGTAACTAGGCAAGATGGACAATGTATCGGCTTACACTTTGATTATTTTATATCTTGTTCAAAGACACAGCTGATCCATTACTTTACATATCGGCCTTGTTTTACGCTTTATTTTATTATTCAAAGGCTGATCTGTTATATCAATCAAGGTCCGATCCTGATTGGTCCGATTCTGAAGTCCGACTTGGTGTCTGATTGAGGTCCGATTACTCGGTCTGATTGACGTCATCAATGAAGTCCGATTTTGAGGTCCGATTGGTATCGGCCGACACGTGCCTGATTGGGTCTTGGCTAAAATCCGACGTTCCTCCATCGTTTGGAATAGAGCCGGCACAATCAAAGAGTAATTTAACTGTTTTATCCCCTTGTCAATTTCAGGTCAAATTGACTGGCACGCCGCGAACCTGAACGGAGTGTAGGCTGGCACTGGAGCGAAGCAGATCTCCCTGGTCTTCTGTGCTGACCGCGGGGATACGACCGCCGATTTTCCGCGTCAACACATTTTTGGCACGCCCAGTGGGACACGAGAAACAAAGTCCAAGATGTCGTCGTCTGATGCTGAACAAGAAACTGCAGCAAGACTTGCTGCTGAAAAGGAAGCTGCTGAGAAGGCCAAGAATGACAAGAACAAGACACCTGAGGCAGCCATTCCAATTACGAAGGCCGATCTGTCTAAAGCTCAACTAGATGCAGTTCAGGCCCAGATTGATGCATTCGAGAAGCTCTGCCTTGGCCAATTTGGACGTAATCGTTCAGGCCCTATACTCAAAGGTCCTCTCCCAGATCCAGAATTGATCAAGAAGACAACTGAGGCTCGGGAGTACCATGTCAACATGACAGATATGATTCACCAAGCTGTCCATCATGCATTGATCAACCAATCAGGCACTTTGGTGAATTCATTAGATAATCTTATCAAGAAGGCGGTGGATGATGCTATTTGCTTGAAAGGGCCAGTGTTTATAGCAGATTCTACAGGGGCATCAGGGTCAGGAAAAGGCAAAGAAACTGAGGATAATGCAATGACCGTTGCTCCACAAATTCCGATTGCTCCACCACCTCCTGTTGAACTGGCCAACGGTTTTCTGTTGATGGCCGATGGAACTATTGTCGGCCCACATGGTGAAAAATATGCTAGGACTCTGAACGAACAAGAAAAGCAACCTGCAGCTGCAAGGCTACGCACAGAAATCCCTGCACATCGGCGTATGATCGGTGATTACAATAATTATATGATGGATATAGCTGATGGGATACCACCTGAAAATCAACAGTCCGATTGGTCGCAAAAAATAGCCGAGGTGATCCAGAATCAATTCGGCTTGAAGCCTAAAGATGAAGCGAGGTTGTATCGGCACCCGTACCCGTCTTACTTTGATGCAGTGCCACTTCCTCCGCGTTACAGAGTGCCGGATTTCTCCAAATTCTCCGGGCAAGATGATATGACCACAATTGAGCATGTCAGTCGATTCTTGGCTCAATGTGGTGAAGCTGCTTCAGAGGAGGGACTCAGGCTCAGATTTTTCCCTCTGTCACTGTCAGGGCCGGCGTTTACTTGGTTTACGTCGTTGCCAGCAGGATCAGTCACAGGATGGTCTGATATGGAGAAGCAGTTTCACAAATACTTCTTTTCTGGTCTCAACGAGATGAAGATCTCCGATTTGATTGCTATCAGGCAGAGGAATGATGAGACCGTCAAGGAGTATATTCAACGATTCCGTGACACTAGGAATCGGTGCTATAGTTTGAAGCTGTCTGATATGCAGTTGGCCGAGCTTGCATTCCAGGGTTTGCTCGCGCCGATCAAAGAGAAGTTTTCTGCTCAGGAGTTTGAGACATTGGGACAGCTGGTTCAGAAGGTGTCAGCTCATGAGGTCCGATATCAGGAGATGAAGCGTATAAAGTTTTCTAAACAAGTATCTTATCTCTCTGATACTGAAGAAGAAGCTGATGTTAACATAGCTGAATGGACTAAATCCAAGAAGCCGGTATCGCTCCCATGGATCAAGCAGAACCCTGAGAAGTTTGGATTTGATATAACAAAGGCCGATAAGATTTTTGATTTACTGCTCAGTGAGAAGCTTATCCAGCTTTCTCCAAATCATTCTATTCCATCGGCCGATGAGTTGAAGAAACGCAAATATTGCAAATGGCACAACTCAACTTCTCACGAGACCAATGAATGCAAGTGTTCAGAAGGGAGATCCAATTGGCTATTGAATCAGGCAAGATCAAGTTTGAAGACAGCAAGAAAGCCATGAAGATCGATGGTCATCCCTTTCCTAATAACTTTGCTGATTTCTCCTTTTCCATTAATATGGTTGATGCTGATGAGAAGGGGAAGTTTAAAGTACTTACATCGGACCACGCTAAGAGTTCTGGTGCCGTTGATCCTTCAGTTCAAGTTACTGTTGAAGAACTACGGAGGAATCATCAGGCATATGGGCGTGAATCAAATGCTCCTGGTGGATATCGGCCACGTGTCACTTCCCAAATGTTGATTAACAAGTACAAGAGGCAGCAAGCAGCAGCCCGAGCGTGGGAAGAACGCGAGGAACGACGACGTCGGAGACGCGAATATCAAGCAAGGCGGCTTGATGAAGAGTTTGATGATCAACGCCGACGTGATGACAGGTCCGACGGCCGACGCCGATATGATGAATGGTCCGATGACCGACACCGATATGTTGACAAGACCAATGGCAGGCGTTGGTATGATGATAGAATCGATGAACGTCGTCAGTACGGTTATGGGTCTGATTGGAATATGGACAGGCGTCAAGGTTATAACCGATATGATCAGGATGATGATCACTGGGGGTGTCCTTTTTTCGTATACTGCTGGAACGAGAGGCTTAGACTGCCATCAAAAGCAGATTGTCCTGAGTGCAGTTTCCAATATGAAGAATACAGAGCTTCCAAGAGAGGTCGACGATCAGTTCATGAACGGATCGGAGTTAGGATTGATGATCATCATCAAGGAGATGAAGGCCGAGTTAATGCTCATGGCCATAAAAATATTGAAGGCCAGGTTGATGCTCTTGGCCCTGAAAAAATGGAAGAAAAGGCTCCAGTTCGGGATCAGACTAAAGAACCTCGGATGAGACCTGGACAATGGTGCCCATCAGGGATTTCCAGGTCCAAGAAGAGACGCGTGCAACGCTTGCGCTATCATGAGTAGATTCAGGAGCAGGAATTGGCAAAAGAAAAGAAGACGTGGCGCATCAAGATGGCCAATGATGATGAAGCAAGCACATCGGCCGCAATTAACATGGTTTTGATGTTGCCTTCTGATTTTGCTGCTCCTGATGAACAGGATAATGATGAGGTCGATTATGAACTGGAAGAAGCCGCCGCATGCTTGGTTCTTGATTCAGAGAAGGCTATCTTTGAGAAGCCAAATGCAAACGGATATCGGCACCTGAAGCCTCTGTACATCAAAGGATACGTTGATGGGAAGCCGATGACCAAGATGCTGGTTGATGGAGGAGCTGCTGTCAATCTCATGCCTTATTCCACGTTCCGCAAATTGGGAAAAGGGATTGATGATCTGATCAAGACCAATATGACACTCAAAGACTTTGGTGGAAACGTTTCAGAGCCTCGGGGGGCAATTCATGTTGAATTGACCATCGGCAGCAAAACATTGCCGACTACCTTCTTCGTGATTGATGGCCAAGGTTCTTACAGCATGCTCCTCAGACGAGATTGGATTCATGCCAATTGTTGCATCCCATCCACAATGCATCAATGTTTGATTCAGTGGCAAGGCAATAATGTGGAGATTGTCCCAGCTGATGACTCGGTTAGCATTGCAACAGCTGAGTCAACGATCTGGGAGTTTGAAGGAATTGAATGCCTGTCAGGAAAAACATGGGATGGTGACTTCCTTAAGGTGTCCGATCAGGGACTACAGCCGATCCAAGCAGTCGGCTCTGAGATTTTGTTTTAAATGGATGATTGTATAGAAGATCTTGAAGACCGAAGTGAGTTCGGCAAATTAGGATTTGGATTTACGTCGGCCGATGAATTAGAAGAAATAGATATAGGATCTGGTGATAGACCAAGGCCGACGTATATCAGTGCTAAGTTGGATCCCGAGTATAAACAGGAGTTAATAAAGCTTTTGAAAGAGTATTCTGATTGTTTTGCTTGGGAATATTATGAAATGCCAGGTTTAAGCCGTAATATTGTTGAACATCGGCTACCCATCAAACCAGGGTATCGACCACACAAACAGTATGCAAGAAGGTTCAAGACTGAGATGCATGAACCAATTAAGGCCGAAATAACGAAGCTATTTGAAGCTAAGTTTATCAGGCCATGTCGATATGCTGAGTGGGTATCAAATATAGTTCCTGTTTATAAGAAGAATGGAAAGCTACGTGTTTGCATTGATTACAGGAACTTGAACAAGGCAACCCCGAAGGATGAATATCCAATGCCAGTGGCCGATATGCTTGTTGATGCAGCGTCAGGCCATAAAGTGATGAGTTTCCTGGATGGTAATGCTGGTTATAATCAGATTTTCATGGCGGAAGAAGATATTCCTAAGACTGCATTCCAATGCCCAGGTGCTCTCGGTTTATATGAGTGGGTTGTTATGACTTTTGGTTTGAAAAATGCCGGTGCTACTTATCAACGTGCTATGAATTATATTTTTCATAAGCTAATCGGCAGGATAGTTGAAATCTACATTGATGATGTGGTGGTCAAATCAAAAGGTTATCAAGATCATTTGGCCGACTTGAAGGAAACGCTGGAGTGCACAAGGCAGCATGGGTTGAAGATGAATCCGCTCAAGTGTGCCTTTGGCGTATCGGCCGGCCAATTTCTCGGTTTCCTGGTACATGAGAGAGGAATCGAGGTGAATGATCGGAACCGTAAGGCAATTGATGATATTGAACCTCCAGTAAACAAGAAGGAATTACAGAGTTTGATTGGAAAGATCAATTTCCTGAGGAGGTTTATATCAAATCTATCGGTCCGATTGGAGGCGTTTACTCCTCTGTTGAAGTTGAAAGATGAAGAGAACTTGGTGTGGGAGCCTAAACATCAAAAGGCATTGGATGAAATCAAGCAATATTTAGCATATCCGCCAGTTCTTATTCCACCACAAAAGGGTAAGCCGTACAAGCTTTATTTATCGGCTTTTAATCATGCAATCGGCTCTGTTTTGATTCAAGAGGTTGATGGGAAAGAACGAGTTATATTCTATTTAAGCCGAAGATTACTAGATCCTGAGACTCGGTACTCATATGTGGAGAAGCTTTGCCTTTGTTTGTATTTTTCTTGTACAAAATTAAGGCATTACTTGCTATCGGCCGAGTGTACTGTGATCTGTAGGGAAGATGTGATCAAATACATGTTATCAATGCCAATCATGAAAGGAAGAATTGGCAAGTGGGTTTTTGCTCTGACAGAATTTGATCTTAAATACGAATCGGCCAAAGCGGTAAAAGGGCAGATAATGGCTAATTTAGTTGCTGATCATTGTGGACCTAACATTGATGCTGTTGAGCAATGCACTATGGAGCTTGATGTATCTGGTCCGATGAAAAAGGCCGATGTGGTTGATGCGGTTCCTTGGACTATATTCTTTGATGGTTCTTCTTGCAATGATGGTTGCGGAATCGGCCTGATTATTATTTCGCCTCGGGGGGCAAGGTTTGAATTTGCTTTTCCAATTGAAAATGCACAAATAATCAGGCGGAATATGAAGCATTGATGAAAGGTCTCCAGATTCTTAAAGAAATTGGCGCTCAGTTTATTGAGGTATTCGGAGATTCTTTGCTGATTATCAATCAATTACTCGGCAAATATGATTGCAAGATGGATGCTTTATTATCTTACTTTGAAAAGTGCCGAGATTTGATTGGTCAATTCGCCTTGGTAACTCTTAAGCATGTTCCAAGACATCATAACGAAGAAGCAAATCGGCTGGCGCAAAAAGCGTCTGGCTATCGGCCTATGTCCGATGTGATGGTGCAAGAGATACCAGAAGGAGATTGGAGGAAAGAAATCATTGAATATTTGAAGGATCCTTCTGTCAAGACTTCTAGAAAAATACGCTATAAATCGATCAGACATGTCTTGGTTGAAGGAGTGCTTTATTTTCGCTCGATTGATGGAGTTCTGTTGAGATGTATCGGACCTGAAGAAGCCAAGGTTCTAATGGGAGAAATTCATGAAGGTGTTTGCGGGGCTCATCAATCGGCGTTCAAGATGAAATGGATGATAAGAAAAAATGGGTATTATTGGCCGACGATTCTAGAAGACTGCTTTGAATATTATAAAGGATGCCAAGAATGTCAAAGATACGGGAACATTCAAAGGGCTCCAGCATCGGCCATGAACCCTGTTATCAAGCCATGGCCGTTTAGAGGATGGGGAATTGACCTGATCGGCCAAATTTTTCCACATTCAAGCAAGGGGCACAAATTCATATTAGTGGCAACAGATTATTTCACCAAATGGGTTGAAGCTATTCCTTTGAAGGAGGTGAAGTCACAGAATGTTATTGAATTCGTTAGAGAACACATCGTCTACCGGTTTGGAATTCCACAGACGATCACAACAGATCAAGGTACGATGTTTACATCGGACGAATTCAAAAATTTTGCTGCTGATATGGGTATCAAGCTTCTTAATTCATCGCCATATTATGCACAAGCCAATGGTCAAGCTGAAGCCTCCAATAAAAGTTTGATCAAGTTGATTGATAGAAAGATTGAGGAGTATCCAAGAAAATGGCATATTGTGCTTCCTGAAGCTCTATGGGCCTATCGAATGGCTTGTCATGGATCGATCAAAGTTTCTCCGTATGAACTAGTTTATGGACATGAAGCCGTTCTTCCATGGGAAATTCGTACTGGGTCAAGACGTATCGAGCTTCAGGATAAGTTGAAGGCCGGCGAGTACATGGAACTCATGAATAGTGAGTCCGATGATTTGGCTGTTCGTCGGCTGCGTGCTCTCGAAAATATTGAGGCTAACAAACTCAGAGTTGCGAGGCATTATGATAAGAAAGTTAAAGGGAAAGAATTCAAAGAGGGCGATCTTGTCTGGAAAGTTATTCTGCCGATTGGTTCTAAGGATCCCAAGTACGGCAAATGGTCACCAAACTGGGAGGGACCCTATCAAGTCGTCCGATGTGTTCCTGGAAATGCTTATATTTTACAAACGCTTGAAGGAGAAGTGTTTCCTAAAGCATTAAATGGAAAATATTTGAAGAAGTATTACCCTAGCATTTGGGTGAACTCATAAGGCCGATGCTGTGCGTCAGGCTTGGAAGCCGATGGAAAAATCGCCTCAAGAACAAAAATGAGAGCCGATGCGATATGCATCGCCTTAAGGGCTATATACAAACAGAGAAGAGTATGTTACATCATCAAGCCGCTCGACGGCGGAGCAGGTTACTGAAAAGGGGATTGCATATATATTCATATATTTCTCATACAGGAGGGTTTCAGAAGATAAAAGGATCTAGTAGGCGCCGATGTACTTTGTTCATCATTGCCAGAACAAGACTAAAAAGGAAGGGCAAAAGGAAGCGCAAGTTTGAGGAGATATCTTCTTCCTTGAGTCGAAGAAATCCGCTCTGGATGCAGTCCCTTGAAGAGCGCGCCGGCGGATCACCCTTGCCCTAGCCTGTAAAGGGCACTCTATTACACCCCTCTGAAAAACCTTCCCTTTGGTGAATCATGGAGAAACCTCACGAGGATTCTTCTAGCAGAGGTTCCACCTGAATTCACTGCAGGATCAGAAAAAAGGGGGAGTGCCCTATACTTCTTCACGAGAATTCTTCTAGCAGAAGAGGAAGAAAGGGTTGGATCCTATATCAAACAGAAGGAGCTTGTGTTCTATCAGGAATATTAGCTGCGCCATGGCTAAGGGATGATGGAAGAAGAAGGCCTCAGGCAGGTATTTATAGCCGGTGATCGGTGGGAGCATTAAAGGAAAAATGGAATCCAAGGGGTGCTCGTGGAAGAAAACAATATTCTCATGAAGATATGTCATTGATTCAGAGCTGCTGTAATTAAAGGAGAGGCGTCTTTTGAGGAGCTGCATTGAAAAGTCGTTTCGACTGGGTCAATAGACGCATGGATACCCGTGAGGTAAATGCAGGGTTCCATATACTATTCATTGTCAGAAGTACTATCGCTCAGGAGAAAGAAGGAAGAAGATAAGCTCTGCGGGTTATTGATGAAGGAAGAAAAATTATGGCCCGAAAATCAAGGAACTTCATGGTGCAAGGATGGAAGGTTTTGGCGCGAAAATCGGTGAAGAAGTTATGATGACAGATACGAATTTTGGAATAAAATATATTTTATCCCAAAATTGGGGGGCATGTGTTGACACCAGATTTTCGCACCAGATATACTGAGTCATTAAGTGACGTGGAAAGGCTGGTGGACCCATTGACTGGTCAAAGCCGAAGGTGACAGAGAAGGAAGCCGATGCTGAAGAGGAGTCCAATGAAATAAGAAGTCCGATCTGATGATGGAAGGAGGACGCGTCGGCTGAGGAGGAAGCGTATCAGATGCAGGGACTATTTCCTTTTTGAAGGCATATTGAGAGTCCCATTCTATATTAGATTTAGTTTACTTTGTTCGCAAGTTAGTCTGGTCCGATCAGGACTCTCCATGACCAGGGTATAAATATGAACCCTCGTCCATTGTAAAAACTATTCTCACAATCAATACAACCCGGCTTCACGCCAAAACCCTAGTAGTAGTTACCGACGAAGCTCATTGGTGGACGGGCTGCATCAGTTCTGATCTCCGGCTTACCAGTAAGTTAGTCAATTTATCGAACTAGTATAGGCTTTGAATTGAGGCGCATCGCCCTTTCTCGTTTATACTGTTCAACCGATTTATCTCTGGATAATCAAGATTGATATAGATTCCCTACGTCGGAGCTAGATCAATATTGATTATTCAACAGATTATCGTTTATCGGACTGTACTTTAAGTCTAGATTCCCTACGTCGGAGCTAGATATCAAGATTAGTCTAGATTCCCTACGTCGGAGCTAGAGTAATCTTGGTTACTAAAGGCAGTTTTTGCGGTTTGTTGGAGTTGCTAGATTGGTTTAGATCTACGCCATGTGAATCAATTCTACTTCTTCAACGGCTTTGAGCATTGGTCTTGGTTCGATTTAAGCAATATTTATCTTACAGCATCGTTCTAGGTCCGATCCTGCTTTGTGGTTTAATCTGGTTGTTCTTTGAGTATTGTACTGGTGTAGATTCCCTACGTCGGAGCTGGATCTTTACGATACGATTAGATTAGTCTTTGATTATCATGTTTGGTCTAGATTCCCTACGTCGGAGCTAGATTCATCTTGATTAATCAAAGGAAGCTTTGGTTATGCCTTATTGCTATTTGAATGTTATGCATGGTTTAGATTCCCTACGTCGGAGCTAGGTCCTGCTTAATTATTTGGTAGCATATATTAGAATCAGAACGAATCTGTTACTGCTTTGTCTGTTTATTTGCTTAATCTGATTAACACCTGTGCGAGCATCTTGTTTAGTTGTCAGATTGGTGAGTTGAATCTGATTATCTAGCTATCTGATTTGATCATAGCTGGAGAAATCTAGATTCCCTACGTCGGAGCTAGATTTCTCTAGAAAGGCTATGGTCCGATCGGCTAGCTAGACGGTCCGATGAGATGAGTTAAACTGGTAACTAGGCAAGATGGACAATGTATCGGCTTACACTTTGATTATTTTATATCTTGTTCAAAGACACAGCTGATCCATTACTTTACATATCGGCCTTGTTTTACGCTTTATTTTATTATTCAAAGGCTGATCTGTTATATCAATCAAGGTCCGATCCTGATTGGTCCGATTCTGAAGTCCGACTTGGTGTCTGATTGAGGTCCGATTACTCGGTCTGATTGACGTCATCAATGAAGTCCGATTTTGAGGTCCGATTGGCATCGGCCGACACGTGCCTGATTGGGTCTTGGCTAAAATTCGACGTTACTCCATCGTCTGAAATAGAGCCGGCACAATCAAAGAGTAATTTAACTGTTTTATTCCCTTGTCAATTTCAGGTCAAATTGACTGGCACGCCGCGAACCTGAACTGGAGTGTAGGCTGGCACTGGAGCGAAGCAGATCTCCCTGGTCTTCGTGTGCTGCACGCGGGGAATACAACCGCCGATTTTCCGCGTCAACAATCATCATCCTGATCATATCGGTTATAACCTTGACGCCTGTCTATATTCCAATCGGACCTATAACTGTACTGACGACGATCATTGATTCTATCATCATACCAACGCCCGCCATTGGTCCTGTCATCATATCGGCGTCGGCCATCGGACCATTCATCATATCGGCGTCGGCCATCGGACCTGTCATCACGTCGGCACTGATCATCAAACTCTTCATCAAGCCGCCTTGGTTGATACTCGCGTCTCCGACGTCGTCGTTCCTCGCGTTCTTCCCATGCTCGAGCTGCTGCTTGCTGCCTCTTGTATTTGTTAATCAGCATTTGGGAAGTCACACGTGGCCGATATCCACCAGGAACATTAGATTCTTGCCCAAACGCCTGATGATTCCTCCGCAGCTCTTCAACAGTAACTTGAACTACAGGATCAACGGCACCAGAACTCTTGGCGTGGTCCGATGTAAGTACTTTAAACTTCCCCTTCTCATCAGCATCAACCATATTAATAGAAAAGGAGATATTAGCAAAGTTATTAGGAAAGGGATGACCATCGATCTTCATGGCTTTCTTGCTGTCTTCAAACTTGATCTTGCCTGATTCTATAGCCAATTGGATCTCCCTTCTGAACACCTTGCATTCATTGGTTTCGTGAGAAGTTGAGTTGTGCCATTTGCAATATTTGCGTTTCTTCAACTCATCGGCCGATGGAATAGAATGATTTGGAGAAAGCTGGATAAGCTTCTCACTGAGCAGTAAATCAAAAATCTTATCGGCCTTTGTTATATCAAATCCAAACTTCTCAGGGTTCTGCTTGATCCATGGGAGCGATACCGGCTTCTTGGATTTGGTCCATTCAGCTATGTTGACATCAGCCTCTTCTTCAGATTCAGAGAGATAAGATACTTGCTTGGAAAACTTTACACGTTTCATCTCTTGGTATCGGACCTCATGGGCTGACACTTTCTGCACCAATTGTCCCAATGTCTCAAACTCCTGAGCAGAAAATTTTTCTTTGATCGGCGCGAGCAAACCCTGGAATGCAAGCTCGGCCAACTGCATATCAGACAGCTTCAAACTGTAGCACCGATTCCTGGTGTCACGGAACCGTTGAATATACTCCTTGATGGTCTCATCGTTTCTTTGCCTGACAGCAATCAAATCAGAAATCTTCATCTCGTTGAGACCAGAAAAGAAGTATTTATGAAACTGCTTCTCCATATCGGACCATCCTGTGACTGATCCTGCCGGCAACGACGTAAACCAAGTAAATGCCGGCCCTGATAGTGACAGAGGGAAAAATCTGAGCCTGAGTCCCTCCTCTGAAGCAGCTTCACCACATTGAGCCAGGAATCGACTGACATGCTCAATGGTGGTCATATCATCCTGCCCGGAGAATTTGGAGAAATCCGGCACTCTGTAACGCGGAGGAAGTGGCACTGCATCAAAGTAAGACGGGTACGGGTGTCGATACAACCTCGCTTCATCTTTAGGCTTCAAGCCGAATTGATTCTGGATCACCTCGGCTATTTTTTGTGACCAATCGGACTGTTGACTTCCAGTTGGCATCCCATCAGCTATATCCATCATATAATTATTGTAATCACCGACCATACGCTGATGTGAAGGAATCTCCGTACGTAGCCTTACAGCTGCAGGTTGCTTTTCTTGTTCGTTCAGAGTTCTAGCATATTTTTCACCATGTGGGCCGACAATAGTTCCATCGGCCATCAACAGAAAACCGTTGGCCAGTTCAACAGGAGGTGGTGGAGCAATCGGAATTTGTGGAGCAACGGTCATTGCATTATCTGTAGTTTCTTTGTCTTTCCCTGATCCTGATGCCCCTGCAGAATCTGCTATAAACACTGGACCTTTCAAGCAAATAGCATCATCCACCGCCTTCTTGATGAGATTATCTAATGAATTCACCAAAGTGCCTAACTGGTTAATCAATGCATGATGAACAGCTTGGTGAATCATATCTGTCATGTTGACCTGATACTCCCGAGCATCAGTTGTCTTCTTGATTAATTCTGGATCTAGGAGAGGACCTTTGAGTATAGGGCCTGAACGATTACGCCCAAATTGGCCATGGCAGAGTTTCTCAAATGCATCTATCTGAGCCTGAACTGCATCTAATTGAGCTTTAGACAGATCGACCTTCGTAATTGGAATGGTCGTCTCAGGCGTCTTGTTCTTGTCATTCTTGGCCTTTTCAGCAGCTTCTTTTTCAGCAGCAAGTCTTGCTGCAGTTTCTTGTTCAGCATCAGATGACGACATCTTGGAATTTGTTTCTCGTGTCCCACTGGGCGTGCCAAAAATGTGTTGACGCGGAAAATCGGCGGTCGTATCCTCAGCGGTCAACACAAGAAGACCAGGGAGATCTGCTTCGCTCCAGTGCCAGCCTAAACTCCAGCTCAGGTTCGCGGCGTGCCAGTCAATTTGACCTGAAATTGACAAGGGAATAAAACAGTTAAATTACTCTTTGATTGTGCCGGCTCTATTTCAGACGATGGAGTAACGTCGAATTTTAGCCAAGACCCAATCAGGCACGTATCAGCCGATACCAATCGGACCTCAAAATCGGACTTCATTGATGACGTCAATCAGACCGAGTGATCGGACCTCAATCAGACACCGAATCGGACCTCAGAATCAGACCAATCAGGATCGGACCTTAATTGATATGACAGATCAGCCTTTGAATAATAAAATAAAGCATAAACAAGGCCAATATGTGAAGTAATGGATCAGCTGTGTCTTTAAACAAGATATCAAATAATCAAAGTGTGAGCCGATACATTGTCCACCTTGCCTAGTTACCAGTTTGACTCATCTTATCGGACCGTCTAGCTAGCCAATCGGACCATAGCTTTTTCAGAGAAATCTAGCTCCGACGTAGGGAATCTAGATTTCTCCAGCTATGATCAAATTAGATAGCTAGATGATCAGATTCAACTTACCAATCTGACAACTAAACAAGATGCTCGCACAGGTGTTAATCAGATTAAGCAAATAAACAGACAAAGCAGTAACAGGATCGTTCTGATTCTAATATATGCTATCAAATAATTAAGCAGGACCTAGCTCCGACGTAGGGAATCTAAACCATGCATAACACTCAAATAGCAATCAGGCATAACCAAAGCTTCCTTTGACTAATCAAGATGAATCTAGCTCCGACGTAGGGAATCTAAACCAAGCATGACAATCAAAGATTAATCTAATCGTATTGCAAAGATCCAGCTCCGACGTAGGGAATCTACACCAGTGCAATACTCAAAGAATAACCAGATTAAACCACAAAGCAGGATCGGACCTAGAACGATGCTGTAAGATAAATATTGCTTAAATCGGACCAAGACCAATGCTCAAAGCCGTTGAAGAAGTAGAATTGATTCACATGGCGTAGATCTAAACCAATCTAGCAACTCCAAACAAACCGCAAAACTGCCTTTAGTAACCAAGATTACTCTAGCTCCGACGTAGGGAATCTAGACTAATCTTGATATCTAGCTCCGACGTAGGGAATCTAGACTTAAAGTACAGTCCGATAAACGATAATCTGTTGAATAATCAATATTGATCTAGCTCCGACGTAGGGAATCTATATCAATCTTGATTATCCAGAGATAAATCGGTTGAACAGCATAAACGAGAAAGGGCGATGCGCCTCAATTCAAAGCTTATACTAGTTCGATAAGTTGACTAACTTACTGGTAAGCCGGAGATCAAAACTGATGCAGCCCGTCCACCAATGAGCTTCGTCGGTAACTACTACTAGGGTTTTTGGCGTGAAGCCGGGTTGTATTGATTGTGAGAATAGTTTTTATAATGGACGAGGGTTCATATTTATACCCTGGTCATGGAGAGTCCTGATCGGACCAGACTAACTTGCGAACAAAGTAAACTAAGCTTAACATGAAACGGGACTCCCATATGCCTTCTAAAAAGGAAATAGTCCCCGCATCTGATACGCTTTCTTCTTAGCCGACGCGCCTCTCCTCTCGTACTCGTCATTAGATCGGACTTCTTGCTTCATCGGACTCCTCTCCAGCGTCGGCTTCCTCCCCTGTTATCTCCATTTTTGACCAGTCAATGGGTCCACCAGCCTTACCACGTCACCATATGACTCAGCATACCTGGTGCGAAAATCCGGTGTCAACAATGCTTTAATCATGTTAGCATCAATACTGAAATGAAGAATGCTATTCATTTGCTTGAGGATGAGAACATGTATGTGCGTACCATGTTGAGTTGGATTTCTGCTCGTGAGCCGCAGCTTGGCATGATGATTGCTGCTTTCAAGCGTGCGGATGGGATTGCTTTGGGTAGTTCTTTGAACTCCAGTGATTTCGAGTGGGCGTATGATCCTAAGTTTGAAGAGACGAGTGGTGAGAGGGAAAAGATCGGGAACATCTTTGCACCACCACAGAAAGCCCCCAAAAACCCCGAGTGGAAACCCAAGCCAAATCACCTCCTCAGCAAACTTGACACAATGCCTGATATGGCCAAACCAAAACCAAAGCCAAAAGCAAACACAGAGCCTACAGGAAAGCCTAAACCGCAACCACAAGCAAAGCCGCAAGATGCTCCTAATCCTAAGCCAGCCAAGCAACATTGTGAGTATTGCAAGAGAAATGGGCATAGAGAGGAGTACTGCTTTCGCAAGAGGAGAGATAGGAAGCGTGAGCATGAGTGGGGTAACCAGGACAGGTACCGCCCTTCTCGTGGTGTGCCTGAGCCTAGGAGAGCTCCACCTCCTCAGAGGGAGGATCGTGCCCCTCGTGGTGGTGTGCGTGGTGACCAAGGTGGTCGTGGCTTTGATCGACGTGCTCCTACTCGTTCTCAGTACGAGGGTGGGAGACGTGATCGTGAGTTTGCCCGGCGTGCTCCTTCTCGTGGACAGTACGAGCGTGGGAGACGTGACAGTGGCTTTGATAGACGCGACCGCAGGTTTGACGGTCGCGGTAGAGGTGATGCCAGACGCGCTCCTTCTCGTTCTCAGTACGAGTCCGGGAGACGCGATCGTGGTTTTGAGTCCCAGAGGTTTGACGGCCCACGCTTTCCCCCTCGTGGTGACCGTGCCTTTCAGACGGGACGTGATAGAGTGGATTTTGCTAACCCTTCTTATGAGCAGATGGCTCGACACTGGTTTGCTTCTTTTGGTACTAACCCCAGTGTTGAGACATATGCTCATCCTGCTTTCTCTCATTTCTGAGCAGGTAACGGGGCTGGAGAACACATGGCTCATCGACTCCGGTTGTTCTCGACACATGACCGGAGATTCTAGATGGTTCTCCAGCTTGACCCCGGTGAGTACTAGAGAGTACATCACTTTTGGGGATAATGGTAAGGGAAGGGTGCTCTCAGAAGGTCCTATTGAGATTGGTGATGGATTTGTTCTCAAGCGAGTTGCTCTTGTTCGTTCTTTGAGTTTCAATTTGCTTTCGGTTTCTCAACTTCTTTCCGATGGCTTTGAGGTGCGCTTCAAGCGCGGTGATTGTAAGATCTTGGACTCTCGAGGAGATCTTGTGTGTATGATCTACCCCGAGGGTGAGGTGTTTCGTGCGGATTTCTCTCGTTCGTTCGGTGCTTCTCGTTGTCTAGTTGCTGGTTCGAGTTCTGAGCTTTGGAAATGGCATAGGAGATTGGGTCATATGAGCTTTGAGCTGCTCTCTCGTTTGAGCCACATGGACCTTATCCGAGGATTGCCTAGGCTCAAGTATGAGAAGGATTTAGTGTGTGCCTCTTGTCGTCACGGGAAGATGATTGCTGCTTCTCATCCACCTTTGAATAAGGTGATGACTGAGCGTCCTGCTGAGCTTCTGCATATGGACACTGTTGATCCTGCTAGAGTTCGCTCAATTGGTGGAAAGTCGTATATTCTCGTGGTAGTGGACGATTTCTCGAGGTACTCTTGGGTGTTTTTCCTGGCTTCCAAAGATGAGACTCTCTCTTTTGCTCGGGATCTGATTTTGAGGTTGAGAACTGAATTCCCCCATGCCATGAGAGCTATACGCAGTGACAATGGCACAGAGTTGAAAAATGGAAAGTTCGAAACTCTCTGTTGTGATCTTGGTCTTGAGCATCAGTTCTCGTCCCCGTATATCCCTCCTCAGAATGGTGTGGTTGAGCGGAAAAATCGGACCCTTTGTGAGATGGCTAGGACGATGCTTGATGAGCATAGGACTCCTAGAAAGTATTGGGCCGAGGCTGTGAATGCCGCTTGCTACATTTCAAACCGTGTGTTCTTGAGGGCGTTTGTGAAGAAGACTTGCTATGAGCTCTTGTTTGGGAGACCTCCCAAGGTTAACCATTTTTGGGCTTTTGGTTGCAAGTGCTTCATTCTCAAGTCGGGGAACTTGGACAAATTCGAGTCTCGTTCTGCAGATGGGATCTTCCTTGGCTATGCGAGCCATTCTCGAGCTTACCGTGCTTTGAATCTTGAGACTAACCGGGTCGTGGAAACTTGTGAGGTTACATTCGATGAATCCATGCCCCGAGAGCCGTCTGTCTTTGATTGTGCAGGTGATGATGAGATTGGGAAGACCATCTTTGAGGAAGAGGAAAGCTGGTACAACGACGATGGAGATGATGGAGATGATGAGGGCGCCCCGGTTCAAGCACATGTACACTCTACTTCCACTACAATCGACGGACCTTCCCCTACACCCACTACTTCGAGTCCGCGACGTGTACATCTGCAAGAACTTGATGAAGGGCCGAGCAGGCAAGCTGCTGTACTTGGAGAAGAAGTTACCTCTAGGCGTGAGCCCTCTCGATGGGTTGTGTCAAACCATCCACCTCGGCTGATGATAGGTGAACTCCATGAGAGAGTGACAAGGCACAGGTCTCGTAATCACTGTCACTTTGCACATTCAGCTTTCGTTGCTTCTTTCGAACCCCGGGATATTGGACACGCTTTGTCTGACGCCAATTAGGTCAATGCCATGCACGAAGAGTTGGAAAACTTTGAGAGAAACCAAGTGTGGGTGTTGGTTGAGCCTCCTCCTAGGTGTCATCCCATAGGTACCAAATGGGTATTCAAAAACAAACAGGGTAAGGACGGGATGGTTGTGAGGAACAAGGCTAGGTTGGTAGCTCAAGGGTTTAGCCAGAAAGAGGGGATAGACTATGAGGAGACATTCGCTCCTGTAGCTCGTTTGGAAGCAATTAGAATCCTTCTAGCTTTTGCTGTGGCTAAAGGGTTCAAGTTGTTCCAAATGGATGTGAAGAGTGCGTTCTTGAATGGGGTTATCGAGGAAGAAGTGTATGTTAGGCAACCCCTGGGCTTTGAGAGTGCTAGGTTCCCCCACAGAGTGTTCAAACTCCAGAAAGCACTATGTGGCCTGAAACAAGCCCCAAGAGCGTGGTATGCTAGACTGAAAACCTTTTTGTTGGGTAGAGGTTTTGTGATGGGGTCGGTTGACAAAACCCTTTTCCTGCTTAGGCGTGGCAAAGATCTTTTGGTTGTACAGATTTATGTGGATGATATAATCTTCGGTGGTACTTCTCATGATCTCGTGGCCAAGTTTGCAGATGATATGAGCAGGGAATTCGAGATGTCAATGATGGGCGAGCTGAACTTCTTCCTCGGGCTTCAGATCAAGCAACACAAGGATGGCACATTTGTACATCAAGGCAAGTACACGAGGGATGTGCTCAAGAAGTTCGAGATGAGCGGGGCCAAGCCCCTTACGACTCCCATGGCGACGACGATGGCGCTGGATACTGATCAAGACGGCGAGGCAGTGGACCAGAAGGAGTACAGGAGCATGATCGGCTCCCTCCTCTACTTGACCGCGACGAGGCCGGACATACACTTCGCAGTGTGTCTGTGCGCTCGTTTTCAGGCGTCACCGAGGACTTCGCACCGTCAGGCGGTTAAGCGCATCATGAGGTATTTATGCTACACCCCTGATTTCGGCTTGTGGTACTCTGCCTCCTCCACACTCACTCTCCACGGATACTCCGATGCGGATTTTGCTGGGTGTCGGTTGGATCGCAAGTCCACTTCGGGCACTTGCCAGTTCTTGGGTTCTTCGCTTGTTTCTTGGTCTTCTCGCAAGCAATCCAGTGTAGCCCAGTCCACAACAGAAGCCGAGTACGTTGCCGCTGCTAGCTGTTGCTTCCAGTTGCTTTGGATCATGTCTACATTGAGAGATCTTAACCTATACTACTCCCATGTCCCTCTACTGTGCGACAGCACGAGTGCAATTAGCGTAGCCAAAAACCCAGTTCTACATAGCAAAACCAAGCATATAGAGGTGAGATTCCACTTCCTGAGAGACCATGTGGAGAAGGGAGACATTGACCTGTGCTACGTGTCTACCCATGAGCAGCTAGCTGATATCTTCACCAAACCCCTTGATCAGAGTTCTTTCACCCGCTTGCGAGGGGAGTTGGGTGTTTGCTGCCCGTTTTCGAGTTGAGTCTCTTGGGAGCTACTTCTGTTCATATGTAGCATACATTTCATGTTTTGCATAGCATCATGTATCATATCATGCTTAGTCTGATGTACATAGGCTTGTTGCATTGTGATATAGTAGTCTGAGCTTCTCTTATATGCCATGATTACTATGCTTTGCTAGCTTTGAGATGTTGTCTATAGCTTGGGATGCTAGTGTGACATGCAGTGTGCTCTTCTGGATGTTGTTATATATGCTTCATGAGCTCACTGTTCTTTGAACTAAATTGACCTATCCATAATTGTCACATGAAAGCTTGGTTTCACCATTGAGTAGTATGCTAGATTTTGGTTCGCTTCATGCCATGTTTGTCTAGCTCATGAGATGCTTATGCTTGAAATGCCCATTCATTATCATATACTTGTGAATGTAGCCCTTGATGCACCCGAGAGGGGGCATGGCTCCTTTGTGCCGCAAAGGCACTTCATGTACCATGGCAAGATGAATAGCAGCAAAAATTAAGAAAAATTGCTTTGATACATGTGTTCCATGCCCTTTGTGCTTAATTGATATACATGCTATAGCTTGGGTGTCTATGTTGTCATATGATGTTCACCAAAGAAGTGGACACATAGTTTCAATGGGCTTTAACATGACTTGTGGTTCTTCATGGGCGTTCATTTTGCCTCTAGCTAAGTGTGGAAGACTTTCTTGTGTAATTGTCCATAATCTAGTCTATACATGCTTGCTTGCTTACCATGATCTTGTGTATGCTCTAGTGGTGAAACTCCATTTTGCAATAAATTCCAAATCTGACATATACACTTGTCATGTGCTTCTATAGCTTTTTCATGCTTAGTGATCCACTTGTTGTAGCTTCTTCTCACTTCTAGCATTGTGTAGTGCTTGTGACCTATTTGAGAAGCTCGTGTAGTTCATATCTCATATCATTGTTCATACCTTGATTCATGCATTGTCAACAAGGGGGAGAGATTGTGTGTCTTCTCTTTTTACAAGGGGGAGATTTGATGCATTTGGATAGGGGGAGAAAACAGATGCATTTGTTCAGGGGGAGTTTTATGGTTCTTGCACATGCACTTGGTCGGGGGGAGTCTGCATTTGATCAGGGGGAGCTCCCATTTGATTCTGCTAGTGCTTCTTGTGCTTCTTTGCTCTTTACCGGTGGTGTTGAGCCCGCTTTGCCTCTTCTTGAGGAGCCGGTTGTTTGAGCTTCGTCACATGATTGGTGTTGAGCCCGCTTTGCCTCTTCTTGGGGGATCATGTGATTTTTGTCTCAGTTGTGTCGAGCCGTTGCCCGTGTCTTCGGGGACTGAGACTTCTTGCTGGTGATCTTGATTCTTGCTTCTGTTTTGGCTTTCAGGTCACCGGTTCGTTCTTTCTTGTTTCTTTTCTGTTTTTCTTTGTTTACCTGTTCGTTTATGTGGTGTGTTGTTGTTGACGCGGAAAATCGGCGGTCGTATCTCCCGCGTGCAGCACACGATGACCGGGGAGAGTCTGCTTCGCTCCAGTGCCAGTCTACACCCTGGTTCAGGTTCGCGGCGTGCCAGTCAATTTGACCTGCAATTGACAAGGGAATAAAATAGTTAAATTGCTCTATGATTGTGCCGGCTCTATTTCAGACGATGGAGTAACGTCGAATTTTAGCCAAGACCCAATCAGACACGCATCGGCCGATACCGATCGGACCTCAGAATCGGACCTCAGTGATGACGTCAGTCGGACCGAGTGATCGGACCTCAATCAGACATCAAATCGGACCTCAGGATCGGACCAATCAGGATCGGACCTTGATTGATATAACAAACTAGCCTTTGAATAATAAAATAAAGCATGTACCAAGGCCAATATGTAAAATAATGGATCAGCTGTGTCTTGAAACAAGATATTAAATAATCACAGTGTAAGCCGATACATTGTCCACCTTATCTAATTGCCAGTTTGACTCATCTCGTCGGACTATCTAACCAGCCGATCGGACTATAGCCTTTTCAGAGAAATCTAGCTCCGACGTAGGGAATCTAGATTTCTCTAACCATGATCAGATCAGATAGCTAGATAACCAGATTTGATTCATCAACCTGTCAATTAAACAAGATGCTCGCACAGGTGTTG
This sequence comes from Alloteropsis semialata, assembly GCA_004135705.1. Classification (NCBI taxonomy): domain Eukaryota; kingdom Viridiplantae; phylum Streptophyta; class Magnoliopsida; order Poales; family Poaceae; genus Alloteropsis; species Alloteropsis semialata. The sequence goes on along the minus strand of CM014273.1, from coordinate 3,503,582 downwards.
ATCAGATTAAGCAACATAAGCAGATAAAACATTAACAGATACGTTCTGATTCTAAGATATGCTACTGAACAATTAAGCAAGATCCAGCTCCGACGTAGGGAATCTACACCATACTTAACATTCAAATAGCAATAAGGCATAACCAAAGCTTCCTTTAACTAATCAAGATGAACCTAGCTCCGACGTAGGGAATCTAGACCAAGCATGACAGTTAAAGATTAATCTAAGCGCATTACACAGATCCAGCTCCGACGTAGGGAATCTACACCAATGCAATACTCAAAGAACAACCAGATTAAACCACAAAGCAAGATCGGACATAGAACGATGCTGTAAAGTAAATATTGCTTAAATCGGATCAAGACATATGCTCAAAGCCGTTGAAGAAGTAGAATTGATTCACATGGCGTAGATCTAAACCAATCTAGCAACTCCAACAAACCGCAAAGACTATCTTTAGTAACCAAGATTACTCTAGCTCCGACGTAGGGAATCTAGACTAATCTTGATACCTAGCTCCGACGTAGGGAATCTAGGCTTAAAGTATAGTCCGATAAACGATAATCTGTTGAGTAATCAATATTGATCTAGCTCCGACGTAGGGAATCTATATCAATCTTGATTATCCAGAGATAAATCGGTTGAACAATATAAACGAGAAAGGGCGATGCGCCTCAATTCAAAGCCTATATTAGTTCGATAAATTGACTAACTTACTGGTAAGCCGGAGATCAGAACTGATGCAGCCCGTCCACCAATGAGCTTCGTCGGTAACTACTACTAGGGTTTTGGCGTGAAGCCGGGTTGTATTGAATTGTGAGAATTGTTCTTTACAATGGACGAGGGTTCATATTTATACCCTGGTTATGGAGAGTCCTGATCGGACCAGACTAACTTACGAACAAAGAAAACTAAATCTAATATAGAATGGGACTCTCAATATGCCTTCAAAAAGGAAATAGTCCCTGCATCTGATACACTCCCTTCTTAGCCGACGCGTCTTTCCTTTTGTACTCGTTATTGGGTCGGATTCCTGTTTCATCGGATCTCTTCTGCATATCGGCTTCCTTCTCTGTCATCTTCGGCTTTGACCAGTCAATGGGTCCACCAGCCTTACCACGTCACCTCATTACTCAGCATATCTGGTGCGAAAATCTGGTGTCAACACATGCCCCCCAGTTTCGGAGTATGAAGGATTCATGCTTCGAAATTCTGTAAATCCAGCGTTTCAATCTCCTAGCCGATGCAATTCGCTTCAACACCTTGACTTCTCTAGCACTGCCCTTTTCATAGCCGATACCTTTCTTCAAGCTTCTTCATAACATGTTAGCCAATATGAATAATCAAGAAAACTCTACTCTTCCTGCTAAATAACTTGGTTTTTCATTTTCAAATCAAAACATAACTTCGCTCCTCAAATGATTCTCTCAGATCGCTCAATGTGTATTATTCCTTACCGAGACACTACATCGTCTCCTTTTCTTCCTACTTCTAATAAGGCCTTTTTTGGAGCTCAGGGTAGGATACATAAAGGAAGCATACTTGCACTGCATATCTTGCAAAGTCAAAAACCGGATCCAGTGGAGAAAATAAGTCATACAATCAGATCAAGATGTGCATGTGTGTGGAATTTTTGGGTGAAACTCCCTTTTGCATGACTCTTCATTTTATTTTTCTTTTCAGATATGGGCTATCTTTCATATTTTTTATCACTCTTCCTTATGCTTTTGAGCACGGATAATATATTATTTTTCTCTTTCTTTTTTGCATAACCCATACCTTTTTGCATAATGAATTTGAAAAGTCATGTCAAAGGGACGAAGTATTTTTGTATGGATGGAAGGCATGTTTTTTGCGTAACTTCCAGTGTAGAAGTCAGCATATGAATAGTTGAGCATGCGAATCAGACCAAACGACCGATATGCCCGGAAATTAAAGTCTAGCATACCCAACAATGGAATGATATGTGGAGTGTACGTGATCTCGATCTTAAAAGCATGAAATAAATCTCACAAGGGTCACAAACAATTTGACAATACTCAATACAAAACAAGCAGCATATGTGTAAGGTTTTCAGAAGATATCAACATATGGCTCTGGTAGGAATTTCATATTATTGAGGAGCTAAACTATGTATTTAATTTTCATAAAATAAAATTCCCAAGTATTTCGCAGTAAGAAATAAAGTTTACTTGATCATACCATAATTTTCGGATTGACGAGCCAACGTCGTGTTAGCATAGATGTTGAAATCCTTTCTTCTGAATTTTGGTATTTCAGTAAAGGAGTAAATGCCTCCAATCGGACCGATAAATTTGATATAAACCTCCTCAAAAAATTAATTTTTCCAATCAAACTCTGCAATTCCTTCTTGTTCGTTGGAGGTTCAATATCATCAATCGCCTTACGGTTCCGATCATTCACCTCAATTCCTCTCTCATGTACCAAGAAACCGAGAAATTGGCCAGCCGATACACCAAAAGCACACTTGAGTGGATTCATCTTCAATCCATGCTGTCTTGTACACTCCAGTGTTTCCTTCAAATCGGCCAAATGATCTCGATAACCTTTTGATTTGACCACCACATCGTCAATGTAGATTTCGACTATCCTGCCGATCAACCTATGAAAAATGTAATTCATAGCACGTTGATAGGTAGCACCGGCATTTTTCAAACCAAAGGTCATAACAACCCACTCATATAAACCGATAGCGCCTGGACATTGGAATGCGGTTTTGGGAATATCTTCTTCTGCCATGAAAATCTGATTATAACCAGCATTACCATCCAGGAAACTCATCACTTTATGGCCTGATGCTGCATCAACTAGCATATCGGCCACCGGCATCGGATACTCATCCTTCGGAGTTGCCTTGTTTAAGTTCCTGTAATCAATGCAAACACGTAGCTTTCCATTCTTTTTATAAACAGGAACTATATTTGATACCCACTCAGCATATCGACATGGCCTGATAAACTTAGCTTCAAATAGCTTCGTTATTTCGGCCTTAATCGGTTCATGCATCTCAGTCTTGAATCTCCTTGGGTGCTGCTTGTGTGGTCGATATCCTGGTTTGATAGGTAGCCGATGTTCAACAATATCACGGCTTAAACCTGGCATCTCATAATATTCCCAAGCAAAACAATCAGAATACTCTTTCAAAAGCTTTATTAATTCTTGTTTATACTCGGGATCCAACTTAGCACTGATATACGTCGGCCTTGGTCTATCACCAGATCCTATATCTATTTCTTCTAACTCATCGGCCGACGTAAATCCAAATCCTAATTTACCGAATTCACTTCGGTCTTCAAGATCTTCTATATAATCATCCATTTAAAACAATGTCTCAGAGCCGACTGCTTGGATCGGCTTTAGTCCTTGATCGGACACCTTGAGGAAGTCACCATCCCACACCTTTCCTGACAGGCACTCAACTCCTTCAAACTCCCAAATCGTTGACTCAGCTGTAGCAATACTAACCGAATCATCAGCTGGGACGATCTCCACCTTATTGCCTTGCCATTGGATCAAGCATTGGTGCATAGTAGATGGGATGCAACAGTTGGCGTGAATCCAATCACGTCCGAGGAGCATGCTGTAGGAACCTTGGCCATCAATCACAAAAAAGGTAGTCGGCAATGTCTTGCTGCCGATGGTTAATTCCACATGAATTGCCCCCCGAGGCTCTGAAACGTTCCCACCAAAGTCCTTGAGCGTCATGTTTGTCTTGATCAAATCATCAATCCCTTTCCCCAGCTTGCGGAATGTAGAATAGGGCATGAGATTGACAGCAGCTCCCCCATCAACCAGCATCTTGGTCATCGGCTTTCCATCAACGTATCCCTTGATGTACAGAGGCTTCAAGTGCCGATACCCATTTGCATTTGGCTTCTCAAAGACTGCCTTTTCTGAATCCAGAACCAAACATGCAGCGGCTTCTTCCAGCTCATAATCGACCTCATGGTCGTCCTGTTCATCAGGAGCAGCGAAATCGGATGGTAGCATCAAAACCATATTTATTGCGGCCGATGTACTTGCTTCATCGTCATTGGCCATCTTGACGCGCCACTTCTTCTCTTTTGCCAACTCTTGCTCCTGGATCTGTTCATTATAGCGCAAGCGTTGCACACGCCTCTTCTTGGACTTAGAAATCCCCGATGGGCACCACTGTCCAGGCCTCATTGGAGGTTCTTCAGTCCGATTGTGAACTGGAGCCTCCTCCTTCATTTTTTCAGGGCCATGAGCATCAGCCCGGCCTTCATTATTTTTGTGGCCATGAGTGTTAACCCGGCCTTCATCTCTTTGATGATGATCATCGACCCTGACGCCGATTCGTTCATGAACTGATCGTCGACCTCTCTTGGAGGCTCTATACTCCTCATACTGGAAGCTGCATTCAGGACAATCTGCCTTTGATGGCAGTCTAAGCTTCTCGTTCCAGCAGTACACGAAGAAAGGACACCCCCAATGATCATCATCTTGATCGTACCTCATAAGCTTGACGTCCATCTGTATACCAATCAGACCTATAACCGTAGCGATGGCGATCATCGACTCTATCATCAGTCCAGCGCCTGCCATCGGACCTGTCATCATACCAGCGTCGGCCATCGGACCTGTCATCAAATCGGCGTCGGCCATAGGACCTATCATCATATCGGCGCTGATCGCACTCTTCATCGAGCCGCCTCTCATGATATTCACGCCTCCGACGTCGTCGTTCTTCGCGCTCTTCCCACGCTCGGGCTGCTGCTTGCTGCCTCTTGTACTTGTTGATCAGCATCTGGGAAGTCACACGTGGCCGATATCCACCAGGAGCATTAGATTCACGCCCATATGCCTGATGATTCCTGCGTAGCTCCTCAACAGTAACTTGAACCACAGGATCAACGGCACCAGAACTCTTGGCGTGGTCCGATGTAAGCACCTTGAACTTCCCCTTTTCACTAGCATCAACCATGTTAACAGAAAAGGAGAAATCAGCAAAGTTGTTTGGAAAAGGATGACCGTCGATCTTCATGGCCTTCTTATTGTCTTCAAATTTAATTTTGCCTGACTCAATGGCCAATTGGATCTCCCTTCTGAACACTTTGCACTCATTGGTCTCATGAGATGTCGAGTTGTGCCATTTGCAGTACTTGCGTTTCTTCAACTCATCGGCCGATGGAATCGAGTGATTTGGAGAAAGCTGAATAAGCTTCTCACTGAGCAACAAATCAAAGATCTTATCGGCCTTTGTTATATCGAATCCAAACTTTTCAGGATTCTGTTTGATCCACGGGAGCGACACTGGCTTCTTGGATTTAGTCCATTCAGCTATGTTAACATCAGCTTCTTCTTCAGTATCAGAGAGATAAGATACTTGTTTAGAAAACTTCATGCGCTTCATCTCCTGATATCGGACCTCATGAGCTGACACTTTTTGCACCAATTGCCCCAATGTCTCAAATTCCTGAGCAGAAAACTTGTCTTTAATCGGCGCGAGCAAACCTTGGAATGCAAGCTCGGCCAACTGCATGTCAGATAGCTTCAGACTGTAACACCGATTCCTAGTGTCACGGAATCGTTGGATGTACTCCTTAACGGTCTCATCATTCCTTTGCTTGATGACAATCAAATCGGAGATCTTCATCTCGTTGAGACCAGAAAAGAAGTATTTATGGAACTGCTTCTCCATGTCGGACCAACCTGTGACCGATCCTGCTGGCAACGACGTAAACCAGGTAAACGCCGGCCCTGATAGTGACAGAGGGAAAAATCTAAGCCTGAGTCCCTCCTCAGAAGCAGCCTCACCGCACTGAGCCAAAAATCGGCTCACATGCTCGATGGTGGTCATGTCATCTTGCCCGGAGAATTTGGAAAAATCGGGCACTCTGTAACGTGGAGGAAGTGGCACTGCATCAAAGTAAGATGGGTACGGGTGCCGATACAACCTCGCTTCATCTTTAGGCTTCAAGCCGAACTGGTTCTGAATCACCTCGGCTATCTTTTGTGACCAATCGGACTGTTGGTTTCCATGTGGCGACTCATCAGCTATGTCCATTACATAGTTGTTGTAATTTCCAACCATACGCTGATGTGAAGGGACTTCTGTACGTAGCCTCGCAGCAGCAGGCTGTTTTTCTTGTTCACTCAGAGTCCTGGCATACTTTTCACCATGCGGGCCGACAATAGTTCCATCGGCCATCAACAGGAAACCGTTGGTCAATTCAACAGGAGGTGGTGGAGCAATCGGCATCTGTGGAGCAACGGTCATTGTATTATCTGCAGTTTCTTTTCCTCTTCCTGATCCTGATGCTCCTGCAGAATCTGCTATAAATACTGGTCCTTTTAAGCAAACAGCATCGTCCACCGCCTTCTTGATAAGATTGTCCAAAGAATTCACCATGATGCTTGATTGGTTGATCATTGCATGATGAACAGCCTGGTGAATCATCTCTGACATGCTAGCTTGGTGCTCCCGAGCTTCAGTTGCCTTCTTGATCAACTCTGGATCCGGGAGTGGACCTTTGAGTATAGGACCTGAACGATTACGTCCAAACTGACCAAGGCATAGCTTCTCAAATGCATCAATATGGGCCTGAACTGTATCCAACTGGGCTTTGGACAGATCGGCCTTTGTAATGGGCATGGTCACCTCAGTCGCCTTGTTCTTGTCGTTCTTAGCCTTCTCAGCAGCTTCTTTTTCAGCAGCCAATCTTGCTGCAACTTCTTGTTCAGCATCAGACGACGACATCTTGGATTTGTTTTTCGTGTCCCACCGGGCGTGCCAAAAATGTGTTGACGCGGAAAATCGGCGGTCGTATCTCCCGCGTGCAGCACACGATGACCGGGGAGAGTCTGCTTCGCTCCAGTGCCAGTCTACACCCTGGTTCAGGTTCGCGGCGTGCCAGTCAATTTGACCTATAATTGACAAGGGAATAAAATAGTTAAATTGCTCTATGATTGTGCCGGCTCTATTTCAGACGATGAGTAACGTCGAATTTTAGCCAAGACCCAATCAGACACGCATCGGCCGATACCGATCGGACCTCAGAATCGGACCTCAGTGATGACGTCAGTCGGACCGAGTGATCGGACCTCAATCAGACATCAAATCGGACCTCAGGATCGGACCAATCAGGATCGGGCCTTGATTGATATAACAGACTAGCCTTTGAATAATAAAATAAAGCATGTAACAAGGCCAATATGTAAAATAATGGATCAGCTGTGTCTTGAAACAAGATATTAAATAATCACAGTGTAAGCCGATACATTGTCCATCTTATCTAATTGCCAGTTTGACTCATCTCGTCGGACCATCTAACCAGCCGATCGGACTATAGCCTTTCCAGAGAAATCTAGCTCCGACGTAGGGAATCTAGATTTCTCTAACTATGATCAGATCAGATAGCTAGATAACCAGATTTGATTCATCAACCTGTCAATTAAACAAGATGCTCGCACAGGTGTTGATCAGATTAAGCAAAATAAGCAGATAAAACATTAACAGATACGTTCTGATTCTAAGATATGCTACTGAACAATTAAGCAAGATCCAGCTCCGACGTAGGGAATCTACACCACACTTAACGTTCAAATAGCAATAAGGCATAATCAAAGTTTCCTTTAACTAATCAAGATGAACCTAGCTCCGACGTAGGGAATCTAGACCAAGCATGACAGTTAAAGATTAATCTAAGCGCATTACACAGATCCAGCTCCGACGTAGGGAATCTACACCAATGCAATGCTCAAAGAACAACCAGATTAAACCACAAAGCAAGATCGGACATAGAACGATGCTGTAAAGTAAATATTGCTTAAATCGGATCAAGACATATGCTCAAAGCCGTTGAAGAAGTAGAATTGATTCACATGGCGTAGATCTAAACCAATCTAGCAACTCCAACAAACCGCAAAGACTATCTTTAGTAACCAAGATTACTCTAGCTCCGACGTAGGGAATCTAGACTAATCTTGATACCTAAAGATAGTCTTTGTGGTTTGTTGGAGTTGCTAGATTGGTTTAGATCTACGCCATGTGAATCAATTCTACTTCTTCAACGGCTTTGAGCATATGTCTTGATCCGATTTAAGCAATATTTACTTTACAGCATCGTTCTATGTCCGATCTTGCTTTGTGGTTTAATCTGGTTGTTCTTTGAGCATTGCATTGGTGTAGATTCCCTACGTCGGAGCTGGATCTGTGTAATGCGCTTAGATTAATCTTTAACTGTCATGCTTGGTCTAGATTCCCTACGTCGGAGCTAGGTTCATCTTGATTAGTTAAAGGAAACTTTGATTATGCCTTATTGCTATTTGAACGTTAAGTGTGGTGTAGATTCCCTACGTCGGAGCTGGATCTTGCTTAATTGTTCAGTAGCATATCTTAGAATCAGAACGTATCTGTTAATGTTTTATCTGCTTATTTGCTTAATCTGATCAACACCTGTGCGAGCATCTTGTTTAATTGACAGGTTGATGAATCAAATCTGGTTATCTAGCTATCTGATCTGATCATAGTTAGAGAAATCTAGATTCCCTACGTCGGAGCTAGATTTCTCTGGAAAGGCTATAGTCCGATCGGCTGGTTAGATGGTCCGACGAGATGAGTCAAACTGGCAATTAGATAAGATGGACAATGTATCGGCTTACACTGTGATTATTTAATATCTTGTTTCAAGACACAGCTGATCCATTATTTTACATATTGGCCTTGTTACATGCTTTATTTTATTATTCAAAGGCTAGTCTGTTATATCAATCAAGGCCCGATCCTGATTGGTCCGATCCTGAGGTCCGATTTGATGTCTGATTGAGGTCCGATCACTCGGTCCGACTGACGTCATCACTGAGGTCCGATTCTGAGGTCCGATCGGTATCGGCCGATGCGTGTCTGATTGGGTCTTGGCTAAAATTCGACGTTACTCATCGTCTGAAATAGAGCCGGCACAATCATAGAGCAATTTAACTATTTTATTCCCTTGTCAATTATAGGTCAAATTGACTGGCACGCCGCGAACCTGAACCAGGGTGTAGACTGGCACTGGAGCGAAGCAGACTCTCCCCGGTCATCGTGTGCTGCACGCGGGAGATACGACCGCCGATTTTCCGCGTCAACACATTTTTGGCACGCCTGGTGGGACGCGGAAAATCGGCGGTCGTATCTCCCGCGTGCAGCACACGATGACCGGGGAGAGTCTGCTTCGCTCCAGTGCCAGTCTACACCCTGGTTCAGGTTCGCGGCGTGCCAGTCAATTTGACCTGCAATTGACAAGGGAATAAAACAGTTAAATTGCTCTATGATTGTGCCGGCTCTATTTCAGACGATGGAGTAACGTCGAATTGTAGCCAAGACCCAATCAGACACGCATCGGCCGATACCGATCGGACCTCAGAATCGGACCTCAGTGATGACGTCAGTCGGACCGAGTGATCGGACCTCAATCAGACATCAAATCGGACCTCAGGATCGGACCAATCAGGATCGGACCTTGATTGATATAACAAACTAGCCTTTGAATAATAAAATAAAGCATGTACCAAGGCCAATATGTAAAATAATGGATCAGCTGTGTCTTGAAACAAGATATTAAATAATCACAGTGTAAGCCGATACATTGTCCATCTTGTCTAATTGCCAGTTTGACTCATCTTGTCGGACTATCTAACCAACCGATCGGACTATAGCCTTTTCAGAGAAATCTAGCTCCGACGTAGGGAATCTAGATTTCTCTAACCATGATCAGATCAGATAGCTAGATAACCAGATTTGATTCATCAACCTGTCAATTAAACAAGATGCTCGCACAGGTGTTGATCAGATTAAGCAACATAAGCAGATAAAACATTAACAGAAACGTTCTGATTCTAAGATATGCTACTGAACAATTAAGCAAGATCCAGCTCCGACGTAGGGAATCTACACCATACTTAACATTCAAATAGCAATAAGGCATAACCAAAGCTTCCTTTAACTAATCAAGATGAACCTAGCTCCGACGTAGGGAATCTAGACCAAGCATGACAGTTAAAGATTAATCTAAGCGCATTACATAGATCCAGCTCCGACGTAGGGAATCTACACCAATGCAATGCTCAAAGAACAACCAGATTAAACCACAAAGCAAGATCGGACATAGAACGATGCTGTAAAGTAAATATTGCTTAAATCGGATCAAGACATATGCTCAAAGCCGTTGAAGAAGTAGAATTGATTCACATGGCGTAGATCTAAACCAATCTAGCAACTCCAACAAACCGCAAAGACTATCTTTAGTAACCAAGAATACTCTAGCTCCGACGTAGGGAATCTAGACTAATCTTGATACCTAGCTCCGACGTAGGGAATCTAGGCTTAAAGTATAGTCCGATGAACGATAATCTGTTGAATAATCAATATTGATCTAGCTCCGACGTAGGGAATCTATATCAATCTTGATTATCCAGAGATAAATCGGTTGAACAGTATAAACGAGAAAGGGCGATGCGCCTCAATTCAAAGCCTATACTAGTTCGATAAATTGACTAACTTACTGGTAAGCCGGAGATCAGAACTGATGCAGCCCGTCCACCAATGAGCTTCGTCGGTAACTACTACTAGGGTTTTGGCGTGAAGCCGGGTTGTATTGAATTGTGAGAATTGTTCTTTACAATGGACGAGGGTTCATATTTATACCCTGGTTATGGAGAGTCCTGATCGGACCAGACTAACTTACGAACAAAGAAAACTAAATCTAATATAGAATGGGACTCTCAATATGCCTTCAAAAAGGAAATAGTCCCTGCATCTGATACACTCCCTTCTTAGCCGACGCGTCTTTCCTTTTGTACTCGTTATTGGGTCGGATTCCTGTTTCATCGGATCTCTTCTGCATATCGGCTTCCTTCTCTGTCATCTTCGGCTTTGACCAGTCAATGGGTCCACCAGCCTTACCACGTCACCTCATTACTCAGCATATCTGGTGCAAAAATCTGGTGTCAACAGTTGTCAATGCACTCGTCAAGGGGGAGATTGAGAACCTGGGAAGGGTTCGAATGACCAGGAGGGTCGCTTCCCAGTGTGATGAGTGATTGACAACGTGGTGTGACTGATGCTTTGCTTGAGCTGAGTATGTGCAGGTGTTGAGGGCGGCAAGGTTGGTGACTGTGCAGGTGAAGGCCGGGCGCGAAAGGTCCGTTGCTGGGATGGCCACCGAGGAGGTGAAGGACAAATAGGCTCGGTTCGAGGGACTGGATGCAAGACGGGGCCTTGGGCGACTCACACGCTGTAGCAGAAAGGGCAAGCAAGGCGGGTTTGTTGGTAGAGCCAATGGAAAAACCAATGGGTGGAGGGTTTATCAGTTTGGGCCACAAAACTGGAGGAGCTCCGGTACTTGGGCTTGAGAGGCCCATGGGAGTTCAGGTCGGCCGAGTGGGACTCTCGGTGCGGGTGGACGGCCCGCGGACGGCCCGTGCGGCACTTGGAGGGATCCATGCGGCCGGAAGCTTCGGGAAGGTGGACGACACGTGGCGCCATCGCGGAGCTTGCGTCGAGGCGAAGCGAAGTCGAGAAGGCGGCGTGGGCGTTCGATCAAAGTATAAAGACTTGGACAAAATTGCCCCTCCATATGGGCGTGTATCTTATTTATGCACTAGGGGTAGCGTTGTCTTTTCGCAGGGCCGAGTCACTTGACTATATAAGAGAGAGGGAGGCGCCCTTGGCAGCTATCTCTTCCCTCTTGGCTCATTTGCTCTGAATTCTTCTTCCTTTCTAGGGCTAGCCAAGTGCTCAAAAGTCTAGAGGGTGTGAGTTGGGAGAGATCCCCTTCTTATTGCCCCATCTAAGTGGGTGGATGAAGGGTGGAGGCTAGTCCTCTTTGTAAAGATGTTGACCTCGTGATTCATAGTGGATTTGTACTGCGAAATCGTGTTTGATTCCTCCTTTTCTCGAGCTCTCTTGGTCTCTCTAGTTTTGGCTCTTTGAAGGATTTCGTGGAGGTTTGATTTCTTGCGATTCGAGGTGTTTCTGTTCGTGGTTCCTTTTGGAGTTTGTTCTCTGGTCGACTATATGCCTTGAGAAAACTCCCGGGAAAACCATGGATTAGGCCAAGAATTCGAGTTCTTTCTTCCTCCTCAAGTTCTTGGAGTTCTTGCTCTAGATCTTTGATTCTGCAGGAAGTTCTTGGTTTGGGGACTTGATCTTTTGGGATCAGATCTATGGCAAGGTGATACACCTCCCCACCAAGTTTCAGCTTCTTTGGTTGCACGAGTCAAAAGTTCTTTAGATTTCTTGGAGAGGTCGTGCTGAGAAAGAGAGTTTTCCTCTCTGTGTCGGGGTCACCGACACATTCGGTGGGAGGCGGCCAGGCCACCGAATCAATCGGTGGACGCGTGGCGCTCCGTGGTTGGACGAGTTCGTCGTACAGTTCTTGACCCGTGGCACACTGTTACCACCGACACTTTCGGTGGGGGTCTAAGCTGTGCACCGATTGTATCGGTGAGGCTGGGGTTTTCAGCTGTGCTACCTTCGGTTTCTCCGCCAGCCACCGACTGTTTCAGTGTGACCGAGGGTTTCATCACCGTCACTTTTAATTGTGTCGGGGGTTTGCGTTTAGCCGTTCCAGAAGGTTTGCTCGCGAACTCTTGATCCACCGACTGTTTCGGCGCTTTGACTCTCCCCCACCGAATCGATCGGTGCTCCTGGGGAAAGTTTCGGTGCTACGTGAGATTGTGTCGTTGGTGCTTGTACGTGGGTTCCAGAGAGTTTTCTTCGCTCTCCTGTTACCACCGATTGTTTCGGTGCCCTCTCCTTAGTGGCACCGATTGAGTCGGTGAGTCTCTGGACTCGTGCTTTCGCTGCCGGCTCTACATCTTGTCTCGAGGAGCTTCGCCCATAGTTCCTAGAGGCTTAGTGGTGCATACCGGCCAGAGTTTGTGAGTGCTTTGTGTTGTTGTAGCTTCTGTTGTGTACGAGTGCTTAGGGGTTCTGTTTGGGACATAGGCCTGTTCTCTTTCGGAGAGATTTTTGAGAGGCTCCCATTCACCCGCCCTCTAGGTCGCCTTTTCGGTCCTACACCTTGACTCCGCCGCTCCGAGTAGTGGTCGTGGGAACCTTCCCGGGTAGCTTTACAAGTGGTTGGGGGGCCGGTTGACCCTTACTGTGCCTTCGCTTGACCGGCATCGAGTGGTTGGGCGTCCTTTGGAGACCTGTTGGCGCTCTGTTGGACAAGACCGCGCTCCTATGGATGCCGTGGCAGTGGAGGGTTGCCCATCCCGTTCTGACAGAGCCAGTACCAATGGGGTACGGCGCGGAGTGGGCAAGAGCGGAGGGTCGGAGCCAGTACGGTTGACTGACTGTGGAGTCTTCCTCGGAGGTTGCTTGCTTGCTAAGGATGGAACCGGTCGGGGCGGGAACCAGCCGTGCGGGACGGAGGCTCTGCCGATTGTGGGCTGGCCGCCCGGGATCGAGACCAGTCGGGTGACGCCCGGTCAAGCGGGACGGAGTCTTGTCGGGTGAGCTCGTGCGCACTCTGACAAGGTGGGTCCGCCCCTGGCGGGGCCCTGTACCATCTGCATACGGTGGGACCCTTCCGGATCTAGATTATGGCCGATGTTTGCCAGGAGCTTTCTTAGTATGATGCCGAATTAGGAGGTAATCTGATCCCCCTGGTATTGGCCCTCGTCAGTAGCCCCCGAGCCTGGGGACGAGTTGGAGACTCGTGTCCAGGGTCTGTCGAGGTGAGGGTGTAATGTGTTGGCTTTTTTACCGGCGGGGGCGCGCGAGCGCACCCGCCGGGTGTAGCCCCCGAGCCTGCGGACAAGTAGGAGACTTGTGCGCAGGGTTTTTTTACTACTTTCAGCGCCGGCCTTGCCATGGGCCTCGGCGCTCCGCGCGACCCAGTCGGGTCATGAGTAGCTCGGCTTGTGACGTAAGCCAGGGGAGCTCAGGCGCCCCTTCCCCTTGGTCGTCGCGGCCCTCGAGGGCCTGCGGTTGACAAGACTGTGCGGGCAGGTGCGGCCCGTGCTGTCCCGTAGTTGGGTGGCGTGCGCCGCGCGGCGCGGCGTCTCAGGTCATAAAGGGTCACGGAGACCCTGTCACTGCTATCAGGGGCTCGAGCTTTGGACCGGTCCGTGCGGCGTTCCCGCCGGTGGCTTGGAAGGGCCGTCTCGCAGGCTGCTGCGCTTGCTGCCGCGTGGCCGCCCGTACAAGGTTCTGCCTCGGAAAAAGGCGGGTCGCTGTTGCTCCACCCGGGGGAGGTCGCGCGCTGCGGTGGTAGTGGTTGGCCGCCGCATTGATGGCGCCTTCGAGGGGAAGCCTGAGCGGTTTTGAAAACCAGCACCCCCACGCTCCCCACAGTGCCACCTTTGGTACTATAAATACCATGGTGGGGGAAGTCTTGGCTCACCATCGGTTGCTTCTAGGCCTTCTCTTCTTGCTTGGAAAAAAAATGCTTAGGCCTTCCAGAGCTCGCTTTCGGGGTGTTGCAGCCAGGGGCAATGGTGCCCTTTCTTGGAGCTAGGAGAAGTTTGGCGAGAGGCGGGGGATGTTGGTACTTGTTAACGTCATTACTCAGGTTCGGAAATCCCAGCAACGATGCTAAGGTTCTCACGAGTTATCTAATGGCCTAAAGAAAGGATTCTGTTAACGTATTACTCAGGTTCGGAAATCCCAGCAACGATGCTAAGGTTCTCACGAGTTATCTAATGGCCTAAAGAAAGGATTCTGCAAGCGCACAGAATAACCGCTGTAGCACTTCACCTGGGAGTATTCCTAGGTATCGTATTTATATTTTTGCAGGGAAGCACTGGTGGCTCTAGACTATCGATAAAGGTTTCTGCTCAACTCTGATCACCACTCAACGTACTGCTAGTCACGGGGGTAAATAAAGATAGGAGTGATAAGCGGTGGAACTGAAGGGATAAAGGGATACTAGAGCTGGCTAGTGTTGGTACTTTTATAGCCTAACAGATAAATCCGCAAGCGTACGGATACCGATGTAGCTTTCACCCGGGAGTATTCCAGAGTATCGATTTCCACGGGGAACGTGAAGTGATCCTCTCCTAACTAGTTCGTCCGAATGGATGGTGGTGGTGATTGACAAAGAGAATAATGGTATGGAAGCAATCGGGTAGAAAGGATACTTGAGCAATGGCTCTGGGCACTCTAATGTCTCGAGCAAAGGCACCTACTTACTATCGTTCGCTACGGGCGTAGAATACCCACCGCCCCGGACTGGGATGAGAAGGGGGACAGTGAATCTCGCACTTCCTATATGTTAGACCGAACGTGGAGGATTACGTCGACCGGACAGGGCTGTCACCACCTGCAGCTACCTCGGCTATTCCATGGATCTAGATACAAACCCGGGTAATTACTAGCCCGGACACCGCGTCCGCACTAGGAACTACGACTTTACCCTTCGTCAAGAATAAAGCACTCAAACACAGAATTCACTATGCACTGAACAAGGAACTTAAGCGAACTAAATAAGTAAAGACCAATGCTCAATTAATCAGAGAAGATCAGAGTTACTGCATAAGATCCGGATGTCACTCGGAGTCGAGCCGCATCCGTCGAGGTACAAGGTGGAAGAGGGGCCGACAGCTCCGGCTCCTCCCCAGCACTCTCACCTCGCCTCACTCCCTAACTTCTAAGCATACTAATGTGGACAACGCTTCACTTCTTGAGCTCTCTTCTCTTGTGTGTCTTCTCCAGGGGCAAATGCCTCCTTTTATAGTGGTTCCAAGGCAGGAGGTACTTGTAGGAGTGAGCCAGAGTCGGTGGAGCAGGTGGGCCTGGGTCGGCCGAACCGACCAGGGTCGGCCGACCCTAGGATCCACCGTCCTAGGTGATCCACGGCCTGTGTGCAGTCTCAGATGGCTGTTGTGGAAGCGAGGATCCGTGGGAGCCAAGGGGGGTGGGTCGGCCGACCCCCTTAGGTCGGCCGACCTGGCCCTACTGCCTCCCGGCCGCCCGTTCCACCGCCTTGATCCTCTGGACGTCTTGGATTTGCTTCTGGGTACATGCTTTGGTGAGAATTGTCCATATGGTGGGCCTTGGATCCAAGTGGCATCCACCTCATCCTTTTCACTGAATCAATTCTCGTCCAACACTTGGGTGCACTCCTGGACGTGTCATGTGCCTGTGTGCACGAGCCTGAAGTGGCCCGGGGCTCGGGGTAGGGTCGGCCGACCCTAAGAGGTTCGGCCAACCTGGCCCCTGTGCTCTGGTGCGGTCGAATTCCTTTGTTTCTTGATCCTGCAGGCACAAATTCACCAAAACTCATGGAACTTCATTAGTAGCCAGGTTTTACTCATTTTATGGTGGTTCTAGTTCCATTTGGTGCAAGTGTTGACGGGCTCAGTCTTGTGGTAAAGACCGTCAACAAGCTCCCCCAAACCTAGATCCTTGCTCGTCCTCGAGCAAGACAGGGTTCGGAACTGCGAGTACTCGCATACAACCTTCACCTCAAGCAAATACCTTGAATAGTGATGGCATATGTGGAGTGGCTACCTTGAGTGCAGGCTCATGGAATCCCCTCATCTTGGGTGGTTGAGGAGTAGAACAGCTCGTCGTGGCTTCACTCGTCCTGCACCTATTCTGGATACTACCTCGGATGGTTTTTTTTTTGAATTTTTCAAAGCAAAGACATTGTTCCTTGAGTGGTCCTCTCAGCCGCTCAAAGTGTATTATGAACCTCTCCCTACTAAATCTATCAGGCTTATGTGGAGCTTTGGGTAGGTAGAGAGATGCACACTTAGTTCGAGCAATGTTGCCAAGTCAAAAGCTAGTCCTATGAGGAATTGTGCTCAAT
This sequence comes from Alloteropsis semialata, assembly GCA_004135705.1. Classification (NCBI taxonomy): domain Eukaryota; kingdom Viridiplantae; phylum Streptophyta; class Magnoliopsida; order Poales; family Poaceae; genus Alloteropsis; species Alloteropsis semialata. The sequence goes on along the minus strand of CM014273.1, from coordinate 3,486,795 downwards.
GATCACCAGTCCAAAGATATGCTCATGATATGATGGATGACTAAATGATGATGGTGGAAGTGGACTCAAATAGCAATCCTTCTCCCCTTGTTCCCTCTCTTCTTTTTTTTCATTGGGCTTTTTCTTTCTTGCCCATTTTCCTTTTTCTATTCTCTCTCTTTTTTTTTGAGGAGATTTCGGGGAGAATTGCTTGGAGCACTTTATTCTAGGGTCATGGATATGTAAAATGGATGGTAAGGTGGATACTAGGCCCGGAGTGGGTGCTAGATATTACCATTAGGAATGAGCATTTAACGGACCAAAAACCAAAGGAGCACTTCCTCTAAGGACTCAAAGTTTGACAAGGCTCATGATCAAACTAGCGGCTATGTGGATGCAACAGAGAGCATTATATGGCTGTGGTAGGAATTTTATGACCAAAAAGGAACACGTCGGGTTTTTTTAGTTTTCAAAAGTAAAACATCCGAGATTTCTCCATACTAAGAGCAAGGGAGCAGAATCAAACTAACCATATCATACTCTACAACAGCTTAGATTCGGATCAAAGCATGCATTCCCGCACCAACAGCATAATCTCTAGCATCACACATTATCTCGAAAGGTAGCGTCCAGTCAGGGGGTTGGATGACTGGTGCTGAGATGAGAGCGTTCTTTAAAATGGTGAAAGCATGCAAACACTCATCATCAAAATCAAAAGGTACATCCTTAGCTAAAAGGCTAGTGAGGGGCCTGGCTATCTGAGAGAAATCTCTAATGAAACGCCGGTAAAACCCCGCATGACCTAGGAAGCTACGGATCCCTTTAACATTGGTGGGAGGTGGAAGCTTTTCTATGACTTCAATTTTCGCTCTATCCACCTCTATTCCTCTTTCAGACACCAAGTGTCCTAATACTATACCCTCTCGGACCATGAAATGGCACTTTTCCCAATTTAGCACCAGGTCCTTGTCTCGGCATCTTTGTAGCACCTTGTCTAGGTTCTGCAGACAATGATCGAAAGTCTTTCCATAGACTGAGAAATCGTCCATGAAAACTTCCATGATCTCTTCTATCATGTCTGAGAAGATAGACATCATGCACCTTTGGAACGATGCTGGTGCATTGCATAACCCGAATGACATCCTGCGGTATGCATACGTTCCATAAGGGCAAGTGAAGGTGGTCTTTTCTTGATCATCGGGGTGGATGGGAATCTGATGATAGCCGGAATACCCGTCAAGAAAACAAAAGAAGGAGTGATTTGCAAGTCTCTCCAACATCTCATCGATGAAGGGGAGAGGGAAGTGATCCTTCTTTGTCGCCTTGTTGAGTCGGCGATAATCAATGCACATCCGCCACCCAGTAACGGTTCGCTGAGGAATCAGCTCGTTTTTCTCATTACTCAGGACGGTCATACCTCCCTTATTGGGTACTACTTGAACAGGGCTGACCCATTCACTATGAGGGACGGGATAGATGATCCCGGCATGCAAAAGTTTTAAAACTTCCTTCTTCACGACTTCCCTCATCGCATTATTTAGCCTACGCTGAGGCTCCCTAGAAGGTGTAGAGGCTGGATCTATGGGAATGCGATGGGTACAGAGCGCGGGGCTTACTCCCTTCAAGTCTTTTAGGGAGTACCCGAACGCCGAGCGGTGTTTCTTGAGCACCTTTACGAGTCTATCACTCTCGTCCTGCGATAGCTTGTCGCTAATGATGACAGGGGTGTCCCTGTCTTCATTTAGGAAGACATAGCGAAGGCCAGCGGGCAAGGGTTTTAGCTCTACGTGTGTCTTAGGTGGCTCCTCAGTTTCAAGTGGCTCAGAAGCGTCATCCTCTTCCTCTATAAAGTCGTGAACATGTTCTTCGAGGAATGACTCAAATGGGTCACTAGGTTGCAGGGGCTTCACTTCCTCAACTGGGTTAGGTTCTACCAAAGGTTCAACTATGGCATTCTTAACCCTAGCTAACGGTATAGTGAGGAGATTTCTTCCCACTTTGGCTAGGAGATTTCCTTCCGAGGTTACGTCCTGAAAGAGACCCTCGACAGGTTGTCCTACCGGGAGGTCAAAATCTGATGTCTCTAAGACGTAAAAGTCTAGAGCCATCTCAATCCCGTGATGAACGAGGAGAAAACCTTGTACTAAGCCGAGACTCTTGAGAATTTGACTTGAGGGTGTTCTAAGGAGTTTTGACATTGGGACCATCCTTTTACGACGTCCAAGGACGTATGCGAAAGAACTGGACATGATGTTTGCCCCAACAGTCGGGTTGTACAGAATTTCTACGGCCACCTTGCTTACGAAACCTCGAATAGTCTGCGAAGGTGAGTTAATCCGAATAGCTTCGGAAGAAGACTCAGATTCGTTTGACCATTCCGTGTTTAGGATGGAAATAAGCTCCCTCACGGTTTCGTCTAGGAATTCAGTCTCCATATAAATGGAGGGGGTCTCTACCGTAGGCTTTTTCTGTGTTGTGTAGTTCGAGGTATTTCCGAAGTCTTCAAAAAGATCTTCCTCGAACTCAAAGGGTAATCCGAGAGGTTGAGTTTCCTCTTCCTCGACGGATGGGGTCTCAAGAGTCGGACTGGGCAAGTCTATGGATTCTACTTGAAAGTCTTCTTGCTCAGTTTCGGTCGCGTTAGCAGGGGCGTTTTCCCGAATGGCTGCTAGGACTTCTTTTGCTCTAGCCAGGGTTATGTGTAGGAATGAGCCTCCGGCTGCTATGTCTATGTACCGGGCGTCTTCACTATTCAACCCAGACCGAAAATGCTGCATGAGCATGTAATCTGGGAAGCCTAGATCTATTCCGGTTAGACATGAGTCCTGGAACAGGTCCCATGCTTTGGCGATCGTTTCCTTCTCTCGTTGCTGGAAGTTAATGATTTCCTTCCGAAGTGCACAGATCCGGTGAACAGGGAAGTATTCAAGACAGAACTTGTCCCGTAACTTTTCCCATTCACCGTTCGTTAGCCCAACGGTGTGGTCATACCACTTCCATGCTCTCTCTTTGAGAGGGAACGGGAAGAGCTTCCATGTAATCGTTGCCTGCGTCATGCCTGATATAACCAAACACGAACAGAGCAACTCAAATTCATGTAGGTGACAGTATGGGTTTTCACCATCACTTCCAGAGAAGGATTTGTCCTGGACCATAACTATGAAGGCAGGGCGAAGCTCATAGCTATCAGTTAAAATAGGATTTGACGAGGGGTGCGGCTCCAATAATTCGCCCTTTGGAGCAGATAACTCATGAATCTGGGTGGAATTCATGGTTGAAAACAAAAACAAAAGAAATATAAAATAAAAGATATACGGGCAACCTTAGATCTTAGATAACAGCTACCGTTCCCCAGCAACGGCGCCAGAAAGCTTGTTGACACCAGCGGTGGCAAACAGAAAGTCCACAAGCGCACGGCAGTCGAAGTAGCTTTCACCCGTGAGTAAACCAGGTATCGAATACACGGGGAACGTAAATGTGTATCTAATCACTAAAGCTGAGCCAGATCGATCGAGTGTTTATAAAGGCTGGGTAGAGAGGATAACTTAGCACTAAGGCTCTGATGATAGTTAAGAGAATTCTCCTATGCTTGCTTTAGGCACCGGGGTATCCTAGGCCTCTAGGAAATTGCCGGCCAACAGCTCTACGCCGTACCCGTACGTGGAGGATTACAAAGGACGGGCAGGGCTGTCACCACCTGCCGCCTACCTCTACTAATCCGTGGGGCTACGAGGCAAACGAGGGCAAATATACACCTAAGCACCACGCTTAAGATAATATCAGCTATCCTAACCTTGATCAAAGATTAGAATACTTTATAAATAAAGCAACGAACCCACAAGCACAATAGAGAATGTAACTTAACTATAACTCAGACTTAATTACTAGTTGAATCCCGGATACCCACTGAGTAGCTCGCATCCGTTGAGGTACAGGTGGAGGGTCGCCGACACGCCGGGACTCCTCCAGACTCTCCCTCACTCTCTCCCTATTTCTACTCTGGATATGAGAAGGGCTTCACCTTGGATCTTCATTTCAGCTCGATGATGATTAGCCCTGCCCCGAGTCCAGCTATTTATAGCTTGGAGAGGCGGTTTGGAGTCGGTTTGCAGCGGTTGAGGCGGTCCGGAGGTGGGCCCAGGTCGGCCGACTAAGGGGGATCGGCCGACCGTCCATTTCACCGATGTTGATGATGCACGGCACGGATGAACTCCTGGACGCGTGGCCAGGTCGGCCGACCTGGCTGGGTCGGCCGACCCAGGGTTGTGGCCCCTCGGCCCCACTTCATCAGTGTCACTCTCCAGTGGGTCCTTTGGTCGGTTTCCGGTGGGTAATGGTGAATATGAGTCAGTGAAGTTGGGGATGTGGGCCCATGAATCCATGTGATTGACATGTGTCCCAATCCCATCTCTCCATTTCCACCATCTTGATCTCAACGTGCCTGATCACTCCCGAGTGTGCTTTTGCTGTTGGGCTAAGGATGGACCTTACTGGGCCTGGACCCAGGTCGGCCGACCAAGGTAGGTCGGGCGACCTGGCCCTGGGCCCAATTTAGCCTTCCTTTCTCCACTTTATTCCTGTGAACACATATGCACCAAAACTCGTGGAATTCATTAGTAAATAACCCTATGTCTATTTGTTTTATTACTTTTTATATCTTTGTTGGCGATAATAAGTTGTCGTTAAGAATCGCCAACAGCCACCTCCAATGGGAATCCCAGAGGGGATGGCGGCGTCAGTATCCTCCCCGACTAGTTCTGCAAACCCAGGGACATGTATATGGGGGCATCCTGCATACAAAGATCGACACATCAAGACAAGTCGCCACAGGCTTTTTGTCACGAAGCTCAAGGCGCATTATCACCACAAGTACAATACCTTGTCAAGCGACTTCTGTGGCCCTGCAGTCCTCCTTACGGACCGCTTCGCCACCACTGTCCGTTTCTTCTTCGGTGGAGGCGGAGGGATATCATCCTCCAAGGCGCTGGCCGGCCTCTTCGACGACCCGGTCCCAACAGCGGCTCCGGAGTACCCGTAGCGCGGCTCCACCTTGTAGCGCTGCGCCAAGGTCTGATCATCTTCATCATCTGTCGAGACATCCTCGACAGCTCCTTCTTCCGTCTCCGCCGACGACGTGCTCCCGACTACTCGAGGAGCCAGAGGGTTCATTTCCCTCGGGTAAAATCCCCCCTCCAAGTACTCGGGCATCGGTGGCATCGAATGGAATCGCGCAATGTCAGCCTGCAAAGCATCAGCATCAAAAACAACACGGTTAGCGGCGATATTCTGATAAGCACTCAAATGCTCAATCATACTACTGGCGACTACTTACCGGATCTGGAGGGTGTTGGTACTTTTATAGCCTAACAGATAAATCCGCAAGCGTACGGATACCGATGTAGCTTTCACCCGGGAGTATTCCAGAGTATCGATTTCCACGGGGAACGTGAAGTGATCCTCTCCTAACTATCGAGATTTCCACGGGGAACGTGAAGTGATCCTCTCCTAACTAGTTCGTCCGAATGGATGGTGGTGGTGATTGACAAAGGGAATAATGGTATGGAAGCAATCGGGTAGAGAGGATACTTGAGCAATGGCTCTGGGCACTCTAATGTCTCGAGCAAAGGCACCTACTTACTATCGTTCGCTACGGGCGCAGAATACCCTCTGCCCCGGACTGGGACGAGAAGGGGGACGGTGAATCTCTCACATCCTGTATGTTAGACCGAACGTGGAGGATTACGTCGACCGGACAGGGCTGTCACCACCTGCGGCTACCTCGGCTATTCCGTGGATCTAGATACAAACCCGGGTAATTACTAGCCCGGACACCGCGTCTGCACTAGGAACTACTACTTTACCCTTCATCGAGAATAAAGCACTCAAACACAGAATTCCCTTGAGTGCTGGCTCATGGAATCCCCTCATCTTGGGTGGTTGAGGAGTAGAACAGCTCGTCGTGGCTTCACTCGTCTTGCACCTATTCTGGATACTACCTCGGATGGTTTTTTTTTGAATTTTTCAAAGCAAAGACATTGTTCCTTGAGTGGTCCTCTCAGTCGCTCAAAGTGTATTATGAACCTTTCCCTACTAAATCTATCAAGCTTATGAGGAGCTTTGGGTAGGTAGAGAGATGCACACTTAGTTCAAGCAATGTTGCCAAGTCAAAAGCTAGTCCTATGAGGAATTGTGCTCAATGATCACCAGTCCAAAGATATGCTCATGATATGATGGATGACTAAATGATGATGGTGGAAGTGGACTCAAATAGCAATCCTTCTCCCCTTGTTCCCTCTCTTCTTTTTTTTTCATTGGGCTTTTTCTTTCTTGCCCATTTTCCTTTTTCTATTCTCTCTCTTTTTTTTCGAGGAGATTTCGGGGAGAATTGCTTGGAGCACTTTATTCTAGGGTCATGGATATGTAAAATGGATGGTAAGGTGGATACTAGGCCCGGAGTGGGTGCTAGATATTACCATTAGGAATGAGCATTTAACGGACCAAAAACCAAAGGAGCACTTCCTCTAAGGACTCAAAGTTTGACAAGGCTCATGATCAAACTAGCGGCTATGTGGATGCAACAGAGAGCATTATATGGCTGTGGTAGGAATTTTATGACCAAAAAGGAACACGTCGGGTTTTTTTTAGTTTTCAAAAGTAAAACATCCAAGATTTCTCCGTACCAAGAGCAAGGGAGCAGAATCGAACTAACCATATCATACTCCACAACAGCTTAGATTCGGATCAAAGCATGCATTCCCGCAAACATGTTCCTATATATTTTTGCCATACTACTCAAGTACTTAGCATGGATTTAGGATGTATTAGAGTAACTTGCAAGCACTAGCTCTTTTATGCCGGGATTTCCAATCATGCTCATGAAAGAAACACGCAGGTTTTTAAAAGATCAGAGAGGGAAACGAGATAGGAGATGGTGCAAACCAGCTTATACGTTCGCGTGGCACTAGCGGGGCCCCCTGGGTAGGGTCGGCCGAATCAGGTAGGGTCGGCCGACCCTATCCTGGTCCTCATCCTGCCTCGTGTCAGGTTCCTCTCCTGTTACAACTCATCGTGACTCAAAACTGCGCGTAACAGGGCCCATGACCAGGGTCGGCCGACCTGGGCTCTGCACCTCGGTCACCTGCATCTTATTCATAAACTTGAACACATGTAAAATTAAGCATGCCTCCGCTGGCTCAAACCACCAGCGGAGATTCAATCTCACACAAACTAATTATTCAAATAGAGGAAACACAAATGATAGTTTTCAAAGTGCCATCTAAACAAATCCTAATTAAATGAAAAGGAAACCAAAATAACTAAAGGCGCAACTGATTATTTTGCCTAAAGGGCATCTAAAACTTGGTGGCATGATAGAGGTCTGGGCGTCCTATCTCCTCGAAGACACGCTTAATCTTGGCGCTAAACGCCTTTCGCGTTGTCTCGACCTTGTCGTCGACCTCCATTCTCCACAACTCTGCCTCCGCTATTGTCTCAGCCAAGCTGTTGTACTTGGCCGTCATGTCGTCCAAGCGCTCGTGGAGACTCTCTATGGTGTCCTCCTCCTTCGAGTCAACGGAGAACTCCATCTGGCCAGGAGGGCCCTGGATCGGAGGCGGAGACCTACGGCGCGCCACCCGATTGCTCGGGGTGGAGTACACCGACTCCTCGACCTCTATGTCCTCCTTCTTCGGCTGAGGCGTGAGCTGCTTCTCGTAGCCTCCTCCGGGGCGCTTCACCCCAACGATCTCGTAGTTGATGGGTCCTGTGCCGGGGGTGCACTCCGGCGTCTTCATCTTGGAGGAGGCCTCCGCCCTAAAAGCGTCGGCCATGAAAAAGCCTTCAGCCTTAGGGGTCGGAGTCGGGAGTTCCTCCTCTCCAAAAAGCTTCTTTGCGGAGATCGGGAACACCGCATTCTTGAGCCTCAGTTGCCCGGTGCTGGGCCTAGCGGGCGAATCTGCCCGAGCCTTGTTCTTGGCGATGTTCCGGCGTGGAGACAGGGATCGTGCACCGGGACGGCCGCCGTTTGAGCCAGAGGGGTGGGTCGGCCGACCCTCCCTGGTTCGGCCGAACCTACTCCCCTCGGCCGGAGCCTCCTCAATGCTCGCCTCCACCCTCTGGTTGCTCTGGATGCTGCGCTGCAGCGCTTCATTTGCCTGATTGAGGACAGATTTTGAGGGTGCTCCTCCGGGGGAGTTCTTGATCGTGATCTTGGGTGGAGGATTGGGTGTCTTGTCGGCCATGGTTTCTCTCTGGGAGATGGGTGCTCGTGAGGGTTTCGCAAGTGGCGGCGGAAACAGGAGTTTTCTTTATAGGATGGATCCTGAGGTCTCTGAACTCATCCGCACGCGATGGCTCGATGGATAAGAGTGGGGGAGGATATATCCTAGGGTTTAGCACCCCCACGTGCAAAAAGGTGGGGTCAGCCGAACTGGGGGGGGGGGTCGGCCGACCCTACCCTATTGCACCTGTGCACTCAGGGTTTCGGCTGGGTCTCGACAGTCCAAGGATAGGAATTTTCAAAAAGGGGAGAAGTCAAAATATGCACTCAGAGTGCTTATTCTCTTTTGAAAGTGGAAAATAACTATAATTCAATAAACTCTAAGACATCTAGGTCTTCGAGTTTAGGTAACTCCGGCTCGAGGAAAATCTTTAACCTCTGGCCGTTTACTTTATAGATATTTCCACTATCATCTTGAATGGTGATGGCCCCATGTGTGGATGTGTTTATAACACTAAAACGGCCGTCCCATTTGCTTCTTAGCTTCCCTTTTCTGAAAAGTTTAATGTGGGAGTTAAAGAGTAATACCTTATCTCCTGGCTTGAATTCTTTGATCCTTATGCACTTATCATGCCAACGTTTTGTCCTTGCTTTATATATTTTCGAGCTGTGATATGCCTTCTCCCTCAACTCGTCCAGCTCGGCTAGTTGGATTCTTCTTTTTATTCCTGCCACTGGAAGATCCATATTCCATCTTGTTGACACCGGATTTTCGCACCAGATATGCTGAGTCATTAAGTGACGTGGTAAGGCTGGTGGACCCATTGACTGGTCAAAGCCGAAGATGACAGAGAAGGAAGCCGATATGCAGAAGAGATCTGATGAAGCAGGAGTCCGATCCGATAACGACTACAGGAGGAAAGGCGCGTCGGCTGAAAAGAAAGCGTATCAGATACGGGGACTATTTCCTTTTTAGAAGGCGTATGGGAGTCCCGTTTTATGTTAAGTTTAGTTTACCTTATTCGCAAGTTAGTCTGGTCCGATCAGGACTCTCCATGACCAGGGTATAAATATGAGCCCTCGTCCATTGTAAAAACTATTCTCACAATCAATACAACCCGGCTTCACGCCAAAAAACCCTAGTAGTAGTTACCGACGAAGCTCATTGGTGGACGGGCTGCATCAGTTCTGATCTCCGGCTTACCAGTAAGTTAGTCAATTTATCGAACTAGTATAGGCTTTGAATTGAGGCGCATCGCCCTTTCTCGTTTATACTGTTCAACCGATTTATCTCTGAATAATCAAGATTGATATAGATTTCCTACGTCGGAGCTAGATCAATATTGATTATTCAACAGATTATCGTTTATCGGACTGTGCTTTAAGTCTAGATTCCCTACGTCGGAGCTAGATATCAAGATTAGTCTAGATTCCCTACGTCGGAGCTAGAGTAATCTTGGTTACTAAAGGCAGTTCTTGCGGTTTGTTTGGAGTTGCTAGATTGGTTTAGATCTACGCCATGTGAATCAATTCTACTTCTTCAACGGCTTTGAGCATTGGTCTTGGTCGATTTAAGCAATATTTATCTTACAGCATCGTTCTAGGTCCGATCCTGCTTTGTGGTTTAATCTGGTTGTTCTTTGAGTATTGTACTGGTGTAGATTCCCTACGTCGGAGCTGGATCTTTACAATACGATTAGATTAATCTTTGATTATCATGTTTGGTCTAGATTCCCTACGTCGGAGCTAGATTCATCTTGTTTAATCAAAGGAAGCTTTGGTTATGCCTTATTGCTATTTGAATGTTATGCATGATTTAGATTCCCTACGTCGGAGCTAGGTCCTGCTTAATTATTTGGTAGCATATATTAGAATCAGAACGATCCTGTTACTGCTTTGTCTGTTTATTTGCTTAATCTGATTAACACCTGTGCGAGCATCTTGTTTAGTTGTCAGATTGGTGAGTTGAATCTGACTATCTAGCTATCTGATTTGATCATAGCTGGAGAAATCTAGATTCCCTACGTCGGAGCTAGATTTCTCTAGAAAGGCTATGGTCCGATCGGCTAGCTAGACGGTCCGATGAGATGAGTCAAACTGGTAACTAGGCAAGGTGGACAATGTATCGGCTTACACTTTGATCATTTGATATCTTGTTTAAAGACACAGCTGATCCATTACTTTACATATCGGCCCTGTTTTATGCTTTATTTTGTTATTCAAAGGCTGATCTGTCATATCAATTAAGGTCCGATCCTGATTGGTCCGATTCTGAGGTCCGATTCGATGACTGATTGAAGTCCGATCACTCGGTCTGATTGACGTCATCAATGAAGTCCGATTTTGAGGTCCGATTGGTATCGGCCGACACGTGCCTGATTGGGTCTTGGCTAAAATTCGACGTTACTCCATCGTCTGAAATAGAGCCGGCACAATCAAAGAGTAATTTAACTGTTTTATTCCCTTGTCAATTTCAGGTCAAATTGACTGGCACGCCGCGAACCTGAACTGGAGTGTAGGCTGGCACTGGAGTGAAGCAGATCTCCCTGGTCTTCGTGTGCTGCACGCGGGGAATACGACCGCCGATTTTCCGCGTCAACACATTTTTGGCACGCCTGGTGGGACACGAGAATCAAATTCCAAGATGTCGTCATCTGATGCTGAACAAGAAACTGCAGCAAGACTTGCTGCTGAAAAAGAAGCTGCTGAAAAGGCCAAGAACGACAAAAACAAGACGCCTGAGGCAGCCATTCCAATTACGAAGGCCGATCTGTCTAAAGCTCAACAAGATGCAGTTCAGGCCCAGATTGATGCATTCGAGAAGCTCTGCCTTGGCCAATTTGGACGTAATCGTTCAGGCCCTATACTCAAAGGTCCTCTCCCAGATCCAGAATTGATCAAGAAGACAACTGAGGCTCGGGAGTACCATGTCAACATGACAGATATGATTCACCAAGCTGTTCATCATGCATTGATCAACCAATCAGGCACTTTGGTGAATTCATTAGATAATCTTATCAAGAAGGCGGTGGATGATGCTATTTGCTTGAAAGGGCCAGTTTTTATAGCAGATTCTGCAGGGGCATCAGGATCAGGGAAAGATAAAGAAACTACAATGACCGTTGCTCCACAAATCCCGATTGCTCCACCACCTCCTGTTGAACTGGCCAACGGTTTTCTGTTGATGGCCGATGGAACTATTGTCGGCCCACATGGTGAAAAATATGCTAGGACTCTGAACGAACAAGAAAAGCAACCTGCAGCTGCAAGGCTACGTACAGAGATTCCTTCACATCAGCGTATGGTCGGTGATTACAATAATTACATGATGGATATAGCTGATGGGATGCCATCTGGAAGTCAACAGTCCGATTGGTCACAGAAAATAGCTGAGGTGATCCAGAATCAATTCGGCTTGAAGCCTAAAGATGAAGCGAGGTTGTATCGGCACCCGTACCCGTCTTACTTTGATGCAGTGCCACTTCCTCCGCGTTACAGAGTGCCGGACTTCTCCAAATTCTCCGGGCAAGATGATATGACCACCATTGAGCACGTCAGCCGATTCCTGGCTCAATGTGGTGAAGCTGCTTCAGAGGAGGGACTCAGGCTCAGATTTTTCCCTCTGTCACTGTCAGGGCCGGCGTTTACTTGGTTTACGTCGTTGCCAGCAGGATCAGTCACAGGATGGTCTGATATGGAGAAGCAGTTTCATAAATACTTCTTTTCTGGTCTCAACGAGATGAAAATCTCCGATTTGATTGCTATCAGGCAGAGAAACGATGAGACCGTTAAGGAGTATATTCAACGATTCCGTGACACTAGGAATCGATGCTACAGTTTGAAGCTGTCTGACATGCAATTGGCCGAGCTTGCATTCCAGGGTTTGCTCGCGCCGATCAAAGAAAAGTTTTCTGCTCAGGACTTTGAGACATTGGGACAACTGGTTCAGAAAGTGTCAGCCCATGAGGTCCGATATCAAGAGATGAAGCGTGTAAAGTTTTCCAAACAAGTATCTTATCTCTCTGAATCTGAAGAAGAGGCTGATGTCAATATAGCTGAATGGACCAAATCCAAGAAGCCGGTATCACTCCCATGGATCAAGCAGAACCCTGAGAAGTTTGGATTTGACATAACAAAGGCCGATAAGATTTTTGATTTACTGCTCAGTGAGAAGCTTATCCAGCTTTCTCCAAATCATTCTATTCCATCGGCCGATGAGTTGAAGAAACGCAAATATTGCAAATGGCACAACTCAACTTCTCACGAGACCAATGAATGCAAAGTGTTCAGAAGGGAGATCCAATTGGCTATAGAATCAGGCAAGCTCAAGTTTGAAGACAGCAAGAAAGCCATGAAGATCGATGGTCATCCCTTTCCTAATAACTTTGCTGATTTCTCCTTTTCCATTAATATGGTTGATGCTGTTGAGAAGGGGAAGTTTAAAGTGCTTACATCGGACCACGCCAAGAGTTCCGGTGCCGTTGATCCTTCAGTTCAAGTTACTGTTGAAGAACTGCGGAGGAATCATCAGGCATATGGGCGTGAATCAAATGCTCCTGGTGGATATCGGCCGCGTGTCACTTCCCAAATGTTGATTAATAAGTACAAGAGGCAGCAAGCAGCAGCCCGAGCGTGGGAAGAACGCGAGGAACGACGACGTCGGAGGCGTGAATATCAAGCAAGACGGCTTGATGAAGAGTTTGATGATCAGCGCCGACGTGATGATAGGTCCGATGGCCGACGCCGATACGATGAATGGTCCGATGGCCGACGCCGATATGATGATAGGACCGATGGCAGGCGTTGGTTTGATGATAGAATCGATGATCGTCGTCAGTACGGTTATAGATCCGATTGGCCTATAGACAGGCGTCAAAGATATGACCGATATGATCAGGATGATGATCACTGGGGGTGTCCTTTCTTCGTATTCTGCTGGAACGAGAAGCTTAGACTGCCATCAAAGGCAGATTGTCCTGAATGCAGTTTCCAGTATGAAGAGTACAGAGCTTCCAAGAGAGGTCGACGATCAGTTCATGAACGGATCGGCGTCAGGATTGATGATCATCATCGAGGAGATGAAGGCCGAGTTGATGCTCATGGCCATAAAAATATTGAAGGCCAGGTTGATGCTCTTGGCCCTGAAAAAATGGAAGAAAAAGCTCCAGTTCGGGATCAGACTAAAGAACCTCGGATGAGGCCTGGACAATTGTGCCCATCAGGGATTTCTAGGTCCAAGAAGAGACGCGTGCAACGCTTACGCTATCATGAGCAGATTCAGGAGCAGGAATTGGCAAAAGAAAAGAAGACATGGCGCATTAAGATGGCCAATGATGATGAAGCAAGCACATCGGCCGCAATTAACATGGTTTTGATGCTGCCTTTTGATTTTGCTGCTCCTGATGAACAGGATAATGATGAGGTCGATTATGAACTGGAGGAAGCTGCCGCATGCTTGGTTCTTGATTCAGAGAAGGCTATCTTTGAGAAGTCAAATGCGAACGGATATCGGCACCTGAAGCCTCTGTACATCAAAGGATACGTTGATGGGAAGCCGATGACCAAGATGCTGGTTGATGGAGGAGCTGCAGTCAATCTCATGCCTTATTCCACGTTCCGCAAATTGGGAAAAGGGATTGATGATCTGATCAAGACCAATATGACGCTCAAGGACTTTGGTGGAAACGTTTCAGAGCCTCGGGGGGCAATTCATGTTGAATTGACTATCGGCAGCAAAACATTGCCGACCACCTTCTTTGTGATTGATGGCCAAGGTTCTTACAGCATGCTTCTCGGGCGAGATTGGATTCATGCCAATTGTTGCATCCCATCCACAATGCATCAATGTTTGATTCAATGGCAAGGCAATAGTGTGGAGATCGTCCCAGCTGATGATTCGGTTAGCATTGCTACAGCTGAATCAACGATCTGGGAGTTTGAAGGAATTGAATGCCTATCAGGAAAAACATGGGATGGTGACTTCCTCAAGGTGTCCGATCAAGGACTACAGCCGATCCAAGCAGTCGGCTCTGAGACTTTGTTTTAAATGGATGATTGTATAGAAGATCTTGAAGACCGAAGTGAGTTCGGCAAATTAGGATTTGGATTTACGTCGGCCGATGAATTAGAAGAAATAGATATAGGATCTGGTGACAGACCTAGGCCGACGTATATCAGCGCTAAGTTGGATCCCGAGTATAAGCAAGAGTTAATAAAACTTTTGAAAGAGTATTCTGATTGTTTTGCTTGGGAATATTATGAAATGCCAGGTTTAAGCCGTAATATTGTTGAACATCGGCTACCCATCAAACCAGGGTATAGACCACACAAACAGTAAACAAGAAGGAATTGCAGAGTTTGATTGGAAAGATTAATTTTCTAAGGAGGTTTATATCAAATCTGTCGGTCCGATTGGAAGCATTTACTCCTCTGTTGAAGCTTAAAGACGAAGAAGAATTGGTTTGGGAGCCTGAACATCAAAAGGCATTGGATGAAATCAAGCAATATTTAGCATATCCGCCAGTTCTTATTCCACCACAAAAGGGTAAGCCGTACAAGCTTTATTTATCGGCTTTTGATCATGCGATCGGCTCTGTTTTGATTCAAGAGGTTGATGGGAAGGAACGAGTTATATTCTATTTGAGCCGAAGATTACTGGATCCTGAGACTCGGTACTCATATGTGGAGAAGCTTTGCCTTTGTTTATATTTTTCTTGTACAAAGTTAAGGCATTATTTGCTATCGGCCGAGTGCATTGTGATCTGTAGGGAGGATGTGATCAAATATATGTTATCAATGCCAATCATGAAAGGAAGAATTGGCAAGTGGGTTTTTGCTCTGACAGAATTTGATCTTAAATACGAATCGGCCAAAGCGGTAAAAGGGCAGATAATGGCTGATTTAGTTGCTGATCATTGTGGACATAACATTGACACTATTGAGCAGACCACTATGGAGTTTGGTGTATCTGGTCCGATGAAAAAGGTCGATGTGGTTGACGCGGTTCCTTGGACCATATTCTTTGATGGTTCTTCTTGCAGTGATGGTTGCGGAATCGGCCTGATTATTATTTCGCCTCGGGGGGCAAGGTTTGAGTTTGCTTTTCCGATTGAAAAATGCACAAATAATCAGGCGGAATATGAAGCATTGATGAAAGGGCTCCAGATTCTTAAAGAAATCGGCGCTCAGTTTGTTGAGGTATTCGGAGATTCTTTGCTGATTATCAATCAGTTACTCGGCAAATATGATTGCAAGATGGATGTTTTGTTGTCTTACTTTGAGAAGTGCCGAGATTTGATTGGCCAATTCGCCTTGGTGACTCTTAAGCATATTCCAAGACATCATAACGAAGAAGCAAATCGGCTGGCGCAAAAGGCGTCTGGCTATCGGCCTATGTCCGATGTGATGATACAGGAGATACCAGAAGGAGATTGGAGGAAAGAAATCATTGAATATTTGAGAGATTCTTCTATTAAGGCTTCCAGGAAGATACGCTACAAATCAATCAGGCATGTCTTGGTTGAAGGAATGCTTTATTTTCGCTCGATTGATGGAGTCCTATTGAGATGCATCGGACCTGAAGAAGCCAAGGTTTTAATGGGAGAAATTCATGAAGGTGTTTGCGGGGCTCATCAATCGGCATTCAAGATGAAATGGATGATCAGAAAAAATGGGTATTATTGGCCGACGATTCTAGAAGACTGCTTTGAATATTATAAAGGATGTCAAGAGTGTCAAAGATATGGGAATATTCAAAGGGCTCCAGCATCGGCTATGAACCCTGTTATCAAGCCATGGCCGTTTAGAGGATGGGGAATTGACCTGATCGGCCAGATTTTTCCACATTCAAGCAAGGGGCACAAATTCATATTAGTGGCAACAGATTATTTCACCAAATGGGTTGAAGCTATTCCTTTGAAGGAGGTGAAGTCACAGAATGTTATTGAATTCGTTAGAGAACACATCGTCTACCGGTTTGGAATTCCACAGACGATCACGACAGATCAAGGTACGATGTTTACATCGGACGAATTCAAAAATTTTGCTGCTGATATGGGTATCAAGCTACTTAATTCATCGCCGTATTATGCACAAGCCAATGGTCAAGCTGAAGCCTCCAATAAAAGTTTGATCAAGTTGATTGATAGAAAAATTGAGGAGTATCCAAGAAAATGGCATATTGTGCTTCCTGAAGCTCTATGGGCCTATCGAATGGCTTGTCATGGATCGATTAAAGTTTCTCCGTATGAACTAGTTTATGGACATGAAGCCGTTCTTCCATGGGAAATTCGTACTGGATCAAGACGTATCGAGCTTCAGGATAAGTTGAAGGCCGGCGAATACATGGAACTCATGAATAGTGAGTCCGATGATTTGGCTGTTCGTCGGCTGCGTGCTCTCGAAAACATTGAGGCTAACAAACTCAGAGTTGCGAGGCATTATGATAAGAAAGTTAAAGGGAAAGAGTTCAGAGAGGGCGATCTTGTTTGGAAAGTTATTCTGCCGATTGGTTCTAAAGATCCCAAGTACGGCAAATGGTCACCAAATTGGGAGGGACCCTATCAAGTCGTCCGATGTGTTCCTGGAAATGCTTATATTTTACAAACGCTTGAAGGAGAAGTGTTTCCTAAAGCATTAAACGGAAAATATTTGAAGAAGTACTACCCTAGCATTTGGGTGAACTCGTAAGGCCGATGCTGTGCGTCAGGCTTAGAAGCCGATGGAAAAATCGCCTCAAGAACAAAAATGAGAGCCGATGCGATGTGCATCGCCTTAAGGGCTATATACAAACAAAAGTATATTACATCATCAAGCCGCTCAACGGCGGAGCAGGTTACTGAAAAAGGGATTGCATATATATCGTATATTTCTCATACAGGGGGATTTCAGAAGATAAAAGGATCTAGTAGGCGCCGATGTACTTTGTTCATCATTGCCAGAACAAGACTAGAAAAGGAAGGGCAAAAGAAAGCGCAAGTTTGAGGAGATATCTTCTTCCTTGAGTCGAAGAAATCCGCTCTGGTTGCAGTCCCTTGAAGAACGCGCCGGTGGACCGGCTTTGCCCTAACTTGTAAAGGGCACTCTATTACACCCCTCTGAAAAACCTTCCCTTTAGTGAATCATGAAGAAACCTCACGAGGATTCTTCTAGCAGAGGTTCCACCTGAATTCACTGCAGGATCAGAAAAAAGGGGGAGTACCCTATACTTCTTCACGAGAATTCTTCTAGCGGAAGAGGAAGAAGGAGTTGGATCCTATATCAAACAGAAGGAGTTTGTGTTCTATCAAGAATATTAGCTGCGCCATGGCTAAGGGATGGTGGAAGAAGAAGACCTCAGGCAGGTATTTATAGCCGGCGATCGATGGGAGCATTGAAGGAAAAATGGAATCCAAGGGGTGCTCGTGGAAACTGTCCAAATAAGAGAACAGTATTCTCATGAAGATATGTCATTGATTCAGAGCTGCTGTAATTAAAGGAGAGGCGTCTTTTGAGGAGCTGCATTGAAAAGTCGTTTCGACTGGGTCAATTGACGCATGGATACCCGTGAGGTAAATGCAGGGTTCCGTATACTATTCATTGTCAGAAGTACTATCGCTCATGAGAAAGAAGGGAGAAGATAAGCTCTGCGGGTTATTGATGAAGAAAGGAAAATTATGGCCCGAAAATCAAGGAACTTCATGGTGCAAGGATGGAAGGTTTCGGCACGAAAATCGGTGAAGAAGTTATGATGACAGATACGAATTTTGGAATAAAACATATTTTATCCCAAAATTGGGGGGCATGTGTTGACACCGGATTTTCGCACCAGATATGCTGAGTCATTAAGTGACGTGGTAAGGCTGGTGGACCCATTGACTGGTCAAAGCCGAAAATGACAGAGAAGGAAGCCGATATGCAGAAGAGATCTGATGAAGCAGGAGTCCGATCCGATAACGACTACAGGAGGAAAGGCGCGTCGGCTGAAAAGAAAGCGTATCAGATACGGGGACTATTTCCTTTTTAGAAGGCGTATGGGAGTCCCGTTTTATGTTAAGTTTAGTTTACCTTATTCGCAAGTTAGTCTGGTCCGATCAGGACTCTCCATGACCAGGGTATAAATATGAGCCCTCGTCCATTGTAAAAACTATTCTCACAATCAATACAACCCGGCTTCACGCCAAAAACCCTAGTAGTAGTTACCGACGAAGCTCATTGGTGGACGGGCTGCATCAGTTCTGATCTCCGGCTTACCAGTAAGTTAGTCAATTTATCGAACTAGTATAGGCCTTGAATTGAGGCGCATCGCCCTTTCTCGTTTATACTGTTCAACCGATTTATCTCTGAATAATCAAGATTGATATAGATTCCCTACGTCGGAGCTAGATCAATATTGATTATTCAACGGATTATCGTTTATCGGACTGTACTTTAAGTCTAGATTCCCTACGTCGGAGCTAGATATCAAGATTAGTCTAGATTCCCTACGTCGGAGCTAGAGTAATCTTGGTTACTAAAGGCAGTTCTTGCGGTTTGTTTGGAGTTGCTAGATTGGTTTAGATCTACGCCATGTGAATCAATTCTACTTCTTCAACGGCTTTGAGCATTGGTCTTGGTCCGATTTAAGCAATATTTATCTTACAGCATCGTTCTAGGTCCGATCCTGCTTTGTGGTTTAATCTGGTTGTTCTTTGAGTATTGTACTGGTGTAGATTCCCTACGTCGGAGCTGGATCTTTACAATACGATTAGATTAATCTTTGATTATCATGTTTGGTCTAGATTCCCTACGTCGGAGCTAGATTCATCTTGTTTAATCAAAGGAAGCTTTGGTTATGCCTTATTGCTATTTGAATGTTATGCATGATTTAGATTCCCTACGTCGGAGCTAGGTCCTGCTTAATTATTTGGTAGCATATATTAGAATCAGAACGATCCTGTTACTGCTTTGTCTGTTTATTTGCTTAATCTGATTAACACCTGTGCGAGCATCTTGTTTAGTTGTCAGATTGGTGAGTTGAATCTGACTATCTAGCTATCTGATTTGATCATAGCTGGAGAAATCTAGATTCCCTACGTCGGAGCTAGATTTCTCTAGAAAGGCTATGGTCCGATCGACTAGCTAGACGGACCGATGAGATGAGTCGAACTGGTAACTAGGCAAGGTGGACAATGTATCGGCTTACACTTTGATCATTTGATATCTTGTTTAAAGACACAGCTGATCCATTACTTTACATATCGGCCCTGTTTTATGCTTTATTTTGTTATTCAAAGGCTGATCTGTCATATCAATTAAGGTCCGATCCTGATTGGTCCGATTCTGAGGTCCGATTCGATGACTGATTGAAGTCCGATCACTCGGTCTGATTGACGTCATCAATGAAGTCCGATTTTGAGGTCCGATTGGTATCGGCCGACACGTGCCTGATTGGGTCTTGGCTAAAATTCGACGTTACTCTATCGTCTGAAATAGAGCCGGCACAATCAAAGAGTAATTTAACTGTTTTATTCCCTTGTCAATTTCAGGTCAAATTGACTGGCACGCCGCGAACCTGAACTGGAGTGTAGGCTGGCACTGGAGTGAAGCAGATCTCCCTGGTCTTCGTGTGCTGCACGCGGGGAATACGACCGCCGATTTTCCGCGTCANAGCATTAGTGATTTTGGTGATTGTATGGCAACATAAATCATAGGACTATTATTGTTTGCTAGTATATAAGGACTTAGTCGCATGGATGCAGTGACGGACTTGGGTGATTAAACACCTCAAACAAAGGTCAAGAGTGTATTGTCAAAGCATTAGGAGACCCTAAATAAGACCAAGACTGTGATATCACGTACTATTATTCGTACTGTTATTTTGAGCATAAACTAGAGCATTAGCATTCATCCATCATAATCATGTGCATCTTAAAATTTTTGTGTTGAAGCGTATGCATGAGATTGTGCTATCCATTTAATTGCAATGTTTTGTGTATGACTGTTATAATTTTTAATTAAGTGCAATTAAAATTGATACAATATGGAATGGTGAAAATTAGTACAAAATATATTATTGATACCAAACAATCTCAATCTGGATGATTGAACACATTTTGTTGAGTGAAGTACTTCAAATTCATGGTTAAATACATAGCGCTCAAAATCTGCTCTAAGTGACTACGTCTTAAAAACTGTTCCAACTAACTGTCTTTGACCAAGGTTTAATATTTATTTTTCCTAAACACCTAATAGCAAAATACAATCCCTTTGGTATCTAATTTGCAATGGTGTACTCCACGCTACTTAATTTTGAGTTTTATTTGGTCGATTTGGAGGACAAAATCTAGGCCCTGTTTGTTTTCGATTATAATCGGCTTATCGGTGAAAATAAGCGATAATCCCACCAAACGCCTCGCTTATTTTCGCTTCTGTGGTAATCCGCTTCAGAGATTTAAACTACGAGAAGCGAGAATCAAGAAGCGAGAAAACCTTCGCTTCTCTGGTACACGCTTAGATTATAAGCTAAGCGAAAACAAACAGGCAAACCCCCACTTTTCAGCCTTATGTGAAACCTTCTAAGTTTTGAAGTGAATTTTCAGAGAACATAGTTTTTCCTAATTTTCGAGCCCCTATTTCTCTCAGATCTTTTCAATTTATCCCAAGCACCCTTAATGAAAGTTGTAGGCCTTACATCCCTCTTCTATTTTGGTATATATTGTTAGTGTCTCTAATGCATGATTTTTGGGAGTTATAGGTAGTCAATTATGTTGCTCTAACGCTGAACGAGTTAACTGAATCAGTACAGATTCAGTTTTGCCCTTATTTGACCCCGGTTTTAACTTTCATTCGTAAAATCATTTGTACAGATTCAGTTTTATGAGATAATTCTCTATTTGATACCACTAAAATCAGCGGTCTCTTTTTTGGCCCTCAAAAGTTTTTTCTTTCTTATTTGACCCCGGTTTTAACTTTCATTTGTAAAATGATATTCTGTTCACTTTTCCATCCATCTACAGTTAAATGTCACATGAAAAGATTATTTTGCCCCTTCATAGAAATGGGCCCCAACAGCACCACCTTCCATCGTCTGAAATAGAGCCGGCACAATCAAAGAGCAATTTAACTGTTTTATTCCCTTGTCAATTTCAGGTCAAATTGACTGGCACGCCGCGAACCTGAACTGGAGTGTAGGCTGGCACTGGAGTGAAGCAGATCTCCCTGGTCTTCGTGTGCTGCACGCGGGGAATACGACCGCCGATTTTCCGCGTCAACACATCTTTTAATTGCCCAATGAGCCTTGAACTCTAACTCCACAGGTAGATGACACGTTTTTCCATATACAAGTTGATACGGTGTCATCCCTATCGGAGTTTTGTATGCCGTTCGATAGGCCCATAGTGCTTCTGGTAATTTATCCTTCCATGCTCTTCCCATCTCATTTACTGTTTTCTGAAGGATGTTCTTGATTTGCTTGTTTGATGTCTCTGCTTGCCCACTAGTCTGAGGGTGATACGGTGTGGCTACCCTGTGATTGACCCCAAGACTGGCTAGATACCTCCGGAATATTGTGTCTATGAAGTGTGATCCTCTGTCGCTTATCACTATTCTGGGGGTACCGAAACGTGGGAAGATAACCTCATGAAACATCTTCCTAGCATTCTTGGAATCCGTGGCTGTGCAAGGTAGAGCTTCCACCCACTTTGACACATTATCTACTGCTACCAGAATGTGTTCACAACCTCCCGAGTTGGGGAAAGGTCCCATGTGATCAATACCCCAAACATCGAAGATTTCGATTTGTAGATTGTTGGTGAGTGGCATGGCATCCCTTGCATTAATGTTTCCATGCTTTTGACACCTCGCACAGCGCCTCACGAAATCTTTGGCGTCTTCATGCATAGCTGGCCAGAAAAATCCACTTTGCCAGACCTTGGCATGTGTCCGGAATGCGCCATAGTGCCCTCCGTATGGTGAGGAGTGGCATCTTTCCAAAATTTTATATGCCTCCCATACAGGCACACATCTACGCAGCATTCCGTCAGCACAGACTCGAAATAGGTATGGGTCATCCCAGAGATGAATCCGGCTATCATATGCGAGCTTCCTTCTGTCTTCTCCAGGGGGAACATATCCCGAAACTATATAGTTGACAATGTTGGCATACCATGGGTCGGACGTGCTCACTTTCAAAAGTGTGTCATCTCGAAGATAGTCATTAATGGGTAGTGACTCTTGTTGTGTGTGTAACCTTGACAAGTGATCGGCCACTGAATTCTCCACTCCTTTCTTATCTCTTATTTCTATATTGAACTCTAGAAGTAGGAGTATCCAGCGGATTAAACATGGCTTTGCGTCTTTCTTAGTGAGTAGGTATTTCAAAGCAGAGTAGGTATGCCAGGAGCTCTTTCTCCGTTGTTACGTAGTTTAATTGAGCTCCGGTCAAGGTTTTACTAGCATAGCATATAGCATAGTACACTCTATTTTTGGTTTGGCCTAAAACGGCCCCTACTACGTAATCGCTAGCATCACACATTATCTCGAAAGGGAGTTCCCAGTTAGGGGGTTGAATAACGGGAGCTGTGATGAGAGCTTTCTTCAAGAGGTGGAAGGCTGCATAGCGCTCTTCATCAAAAACGAAAGGAGTTTCTTTGGCTAAGAGGTTTGATAGGGGTCTGGCTATCTGGGAAAAGTTCTTGATGAATCGTCAATAAAACCCAGCATGGCCAAGAAAGCTACGAATCCCCTTCACATTTACGGGAGGTGGTAGTTGCTCTATCACCTCGATTTTTGCTCTGTCTACCTCTATACCTCTCTCGGAGATAAGATGCCCTAGAACTATCCCTTCTCGTACCATGAAGTGGCACTTCTCCCAATTAAGCACTAAGGGCTTTTCTTCGCATCTTCGTAAAACTTTGTCCAGGTTCCTTAGGCAATCCTCGAAGGTTTTTCCGTAGACTGAGAAATCGTCCATGAAAACCTCCATGATTTCTTCAATCATGTCGGAGAATATGGACATCATGCACCGCTGGAACGACGCAGGTGTGTTGACGCGGAAAATCGGCGGTCGTATCCTCCACGGTCAGCACACGAAGACCAGGGAGATCTGCTTCGCTCCAGTGCCAGCCTACACTCCAGTTCAGGTTCGCGGCGTGCCAGTCAATTTGACCTGAAATTGACAAGGGAAATAAACAGTTAAATTACTCTTTGATTGTGCCGGCTCTATTTCAGACGATGGAGTAACGTCGAATTTTAGCCAAGACCCAATCAGGCACGTATCGGCCGATACCAATCGGACCTCAAAATCGGACTTCATTGATGACGTCAATCAGACCGAGTGATCGGACTTCAATCAGACATCGAATCGGACCTCAGAATCGGACCAATCAGGATCGGACCTTAATTGATATGACAGATCAGCCTTTGAATAATAAAATAAAGCATAAAACAAGGCCAATATGTAAAGTAATGGATCAGCTGTGTCTTTGAACAAGATATCAAATAATCAAAGTGTAAGCCGATACATTGTCCACCTTGCCTAGTTACCAGTTTGACTCATCTTATCGGACCGTCTAGCTGGCCAATCGGACCATAGCCTTTTCAGAGAAATCTAGCTCCGACGTAGGGAATCTAGATTTCTCCAGCTATGATCAAATCAGATAGCTAGATAGTCAGATTCAACTCACCAATCTGACAACTAAACAAGGTGCTCGCACAGGTGTTAATCAGATTAAGCAAATAAACAGACAAAGCAGTAACAGGATCGTTCTGATTCTAATATATGCTATCAAATAATTAAGCAGGACCTAGCTCCGACGTAGGGAATCTAAATCATGCATAACATTCAAATAGCAATAAGGCATAACCAAAGATTCCTTTGATTAATCAAGATGAATCTAGCTCCGACGTAGGGAATCTAGATCAAACATGATAATCAAAGATTAATCTAATCGTATTGCAAAGATCCAGCTCCGACGTAGGGAATCTACACCAGTACAATACTCAAAGAACAACCAGATTAAACCACAAAGCAGGATCGGACCTAGAACGATGCTGTAAGATAAATATTGCTTAAATCGGACCAAGACCAATGCTCAAAGCCGTTGAAGAAGTAGAATTGATTCACATGGTGTAGATCTAAACCAATCTAGCAACTCCAAACAAACCGCAAGAACTGCCTTTAGTAACCAAGATTACTCTAGCTCCGACGTAGGGAATCTAGACTAATCTTGATATCTAGCTCCGACGTAGGGAATCTAGATTTAAAGTACAGTCCGATAAACGATAATCTGTTGAATAATCAATATTGATCTAGCTCCGACGTAGGGAATCTATATCAATCTTGATTATTCAGAGATAAATCGGTTGAACAGTATAAACGAGAAAGGGCGATGCGCCTCAATTCAAAGCCTATACTAATTCGATAATTTGACTAACTTACTGGTAAGCCGGAGATCAGAACTGATGCAGCCCGTCCACCAATGAGCTTCGTCGGTAACTACTACTAGGGTTTTTGGCGTGAAGCCGTGTTGTATTGATTGTGAGAATAGAATTTACAATGGACGAGGGTTCATATTTATACCCTGGTCATGGAGAGTCCTGATCGGACCAGACTAATTTGCGAATAAGGTAAACTAAACTTAATATAAAACGGGACTCCCATATGCCTTCTAAAAAGGAAATAGTCCCCATATCTGATACGCTTTCTTCTCAGCCGACGCGCCTTTCCTCTTGTAGTCGTTATCGGATCGGACTTCTGCTTCATCAGATCTCTTCTGCATATCGGCTTCCTTCTCTGTCATCTTCGGCTTTGACCAGTCAATGGGTCCACCAGCCTTACCACGTCACTTAATGACTCAGCATATCTGGTGCGAAAATCTGGTGTCAACACATGCCCCCCAATTTTGGGATAAAATATGTTTTATTCCAAAATTCGTATCTGTCATCATAACTTCTTCACCGATTTTCGTGCCGAAACCTTCCATCCTTGCACCATGAAGTTCCTTGATTTTTGGGCCATAATTTTCCTTTCTTTATCAATAACCCTCAGAACTTATCTTCTCCCTTCTTTCTCCTGAGCGATAGTACTTCTGACAATGAATAGTATATGGAACCCTGCATTTTCCTCACGGGTATCCATGCGTCTATTGACCCAGTCGAAACGACTTTTCAATGCAGCTCCTCAAAAGACGCCTCTCCTTTAATTACAGCAGCTCTGAATCAATGACATATCTTCACGAGAATACTGTTCTCTTACTTGAACAGTTTCCACGAGCACCCCTTGGATTCCATTTTTCCTTTAATGCTCCCATCGATCGCCGGCTATAAATACCTGCCTGAGGTCTTCTTCTTCCACCATCCCTTAGCCATGGCGCAGCTAATATTCTTGATAGAACACAAACTCCTTCTGTTTGATATAGAATCCAACTCCTTCCTTCCTCTTCTGCTAGAAGAATTCTCGTGAAGAAGTATAGGGTACTCCCCCTTTTTTCTGATCCTGCAGTGAATTCAGGTGGAACCTCTGCTAGAAGAATCCTCGTGAGGTTTCTTCATGATTCACTAAAGGGAAGGTTTTTCAGAGGGGTGTAATAGAGTGCCCTTTACAAGCTAGGGCAAAGCCGGTCCACCGGCGCGTTCTTCAAGGGACTGCAACCAGAGCGGATTTCTTCGACTCAAGGAAGAAGATATCTCCTCAAACTTGCGCTTCCTTTTGCCCTTCCTTTTCTAATCTTGTTCTGGCAATGATGAACAAAGTACATCGGCGCCTACTAGATCCTTTTATCTTCTGAAATCCTCCTATATGAGAAATATATGAATATATATGCAATCCCCTTTTCAGTAACCTGCTCCGCCGTCGAGCGGCTTGATGATGTAATATACTTTTCTCTGTTTGTATATAGCCCTTAAGGCGATGCATATCGCATCGGCTCTCATTTTTTGTTCCTGAGGCGATTTTTCCATCGGCTTCCAAGCCTGACGCACAGCATCGGCCTTATGAGTTCACCCAAATGCTAGGGTAGTACTTCTTCAAATATTTTCCGTTTAATGCTTTAGGAAACACTTCTCCTTCAAGCGTTTGTAAAATATAAGCATTTCCAGGAACACATCGGACGACTTGATAGGGTCCCTCCCAATTTGGTGACCATTTGCCGTACTTGGGATCTTTAGAACCAATCGGCAGAATAACTTTCCAAACAAGATCGCCCTCTCTGAACTCTTTCCCCTTAACTCTCTTATCATAATGCCTCGCAACTCTGAGTTTGTTAGCCTCAATGTTTTCGAGAGCACGCAGCCGACGAACAGCCAAATCATCGGACTCACTATTCATGAGTTCCATGTATTCGCCGGCCTTCAACTTATCCTGAAGCTCGATACGTCTTGATCCAGTACGAATTTCCCATGGAAGAACGGCTTCATGTCCATAAACTAGTTCATACGGAGAAACTTTGATCGATCCATGACAAGCCATTCGATAGGCCCATAGAGCTTCAGGAAGCACAATATGCCATTTTCTTGGATATTCCTCAATCTTTCTATCAATCAACTTGATCAAACTTTTATTGGAGGCTTCAGCTTGACCATTGGCTTGTGCATAATACGGTGACGAATTAAGAAGCTTGATACCCATATCAGCAGCAAAATTTTTGAATTCGTCCGATGTAAACATCGTACCTTGATCTGTTGTGATCGTCTGTGGAATTCCAAATCGGTAGACAATGTGTTCTCTAACGAACTCAATAACATTCTGTGACTTCACCTCCTTCAAAGGAATAGCTTCAACCCATTTGGTGAAATAATCTGTCGCTACTAATATGAATTTGTGCCCCTTGCTTGAATGCGGAAAAATTTGGCCGATGAGGTCAATTCCCCATCCTCTAAACGGCCATGGCTTGATAACAGGGTTCATAGCCGATGCTGGAGCCCTTTGAATATTCCCATATCTTTGACACTCTTGACATCCTTTATAATATTCAAAGCAATCTTCTAGAATCGTCGGCCAATAATACCCATTTTTTCTGATCATCCATTTCATCTTGAATGCCGATTGATGAGCCCCGCAAACACCTTCATGAATTTCTCCCATTAAAAACTTGGCTTCTTCAGGTCCGATGCATCTTAATAAGACTCCATCAATCGAGCGAAAATAAAGCACTCCTTCAACCAAGACATGCCTGATCGATTTGTAGCGTATCTTCCTGGAAGCCTTAATAGAAGAATCTCTCAAATATTCAATGATTTCTTTCCTCCAATCTCCTTCTGGTATCTCCTGTATCATCACATCGGACATAGGCCGATAGCCAGACGCTTTTTGCGCCAGCCGATTTGCTTCTTCGTTATGATGTCTTGGAATATGCTTAAGAGTTACCAAGGCGAATTGGCTAATTAAATCTCGGCACTTCTCAAAATAAGACAATAAAGCATCCATCTTGCAATCATATTTGCCGAGTAACTGATTGATAATCAGCAAAGAATCTCCGAATACCTCAATAAACTGAGCGCCGATTTCTTTAAGAATTTGGAGCCCTTTCATCAATGCTTCATATTCCGCCTGATTATTTGTGCATTTTTCAATCGGAAAAGCAAACTCAAACCTTGCCCCCCGAGGTGAAATAATAATCAGGCCCATTCCGCAACCATCACTGCAAGAAGAACCATCAAAGAATATGGTCCAAGGAACCGCGTCAACCACATCGACCTTTTTCATCGGACCAGATACACCAAACTCCATAGTGGTCTGCTCAACAGTATCAATGGTAGGTCCACAATGATCAGCAACTAAATCAGCCATTATCTGCCCTTTTACCGCTTTAGCCGATTCGTATCTAAGATCAAACTCCGTCAGAGCAAAAACCCACTTGCCAATTCTTCCTTTCATGATTGGCATTGATAACATATATTTGATCACATCTTCCCTACAGATCACAGTACACTCGGCCGATAGCAAATAATGCCTTAATTTTGTACAAGAAAAATACAAACAAAGGCAAAGCTTCTCCACATACGAGTACCGAGTCTCAGGATCTAGCAATCTTCGGCTTAAATAGAATATAACTCGTTCCTTCCCATCAACTTCTTGAATCAAAACAGAGCCGATTGCATGATTAAAAGCCGATAAATAAAGCTTGTACGGCTTACCCTTTTGTGGTGGAATAAGAACTGGTGGATATGCTAAATATTGCTTGATTTCATCCAATGCCTTTTGATGTTTAGGCTCCCATACCAATTCTTCTTCATCTTTCAGCTTCAACAGAGGAGTAAATGCCTCCAATCGGACCGACAAATTTGATATAAACCTCCTCAGAAAATTGATCTTTCCAATCAAACTCTGCAATTCCTTCTTGTTTACTGGAGGTTCAATATCATCAATCGCTTTGCGGTTCCGATCATTTACTTCAATTCCTCTCTCATGTACCAAGAAACCGAGAAATTGACCGGCCGATACGCCAAAAGCACACTTGAGCGGATTCATCTTTAATCCATGTTGCCTTGTGCACTCCAGCGTTTCTTTCAAATCAGCCAAATGATCTTGATAATTTTTTGATTTGACTATTACATCATCAATGTATATTTCAACTATTCTGCCGATCAGCCTATGAAAAATATAATTCATAGCACGTTGATAAGTAGCACCGGCATTTTTCAAACCAAAAGTCATAACAACCCACTCATATAAACCGAGAGCACCTGGGCATTGGAATGCAGTCTTGGGAATATCTTCTTCCGCCATGAAAATCTGATTATAACCAGCATTACCATCTAGGAAACTCATCACTTTATGGCCTGACGCTGCATCAACAAGCATATCGGCCACCGGCATTGGATACTCATCCTTCGGGGTTGCCTTGTTCAAGTTCCTGTAATCAATACAAACACGTAGCTTTCCATTTTTCTTATAAACAGGAACTATATTTGATACCCACTCAGCGTATCGACATGGCCTGATAAACTTAGCTTCAAATAGCTTCGTTATTTCGGCCTTAATTGGTTCATGCATCTCAGTCTTGAACCTTCTTGCATACTGCTTGTGTGGTCGATATCCTGGTTTGATGGGTAGCCGATGTTCAACAATATTACGGCTTAAACCTAGCATTTCATAATATTCCCAAGCAAAACAATCAGAATACTCCTTCAAAAGTTTTATTAACTCTTGCTTATACTCGAGATCCAACTTAGCACTGATATACGTCGGCCTTGGTCTATCACCAGATCCTATATCTATTTCTTCTAATTCATCGGCCGACGTAAATCCAAATCCTAATTTGCCGAACTCACTTCGGTCTTCAAGATCTTCTATACAATCATCCATTTAAAACAAAGTCTCAGAGCCGACTGCTTGGATCGGCTGTAGTCCTTGATCGGACACCTTGAGGAAGTCACCATCCCATGTTTTCCCTAACAAGCATTCAATTCCTTCAAACTCCCATATCGTTGATTCAGCTGTAGCAATGCTAACCGAATCATCAGCTGGGACGATCTCCACACTATTGCCTTGCCATTGAATCAAACATTGATGCATTGTGGATGGGATGCAACAATTGGCATGAATCCAATCTCGCCCGAGGAGCATGCTGTAAGAACCTTGGCCATCAATTACAAAAAAGGTGGTCGGCAATGTTTTGCTGCCGATGGTCAATTCAACATGAATTGCCCCCCGAGGCTCTGAAACGTTTCCACCAAAATCCTTGAGCGTCATATTGGTCTTGATCAGATCATCAATCCCTTTTCCCAATTTGCGGAACGTGGAATAAGGCATGAGATTGACTGCAGCTCCTCCATCAACCAGCATCTTGGTCATCGGCTTCCCATCAACGTATCCCTTGATGTACAGAGGCTTCAGGTGCCGATATCCGTTTGCATTTGGCTTCTCAAAGATAGCCTTCTCTGAATCAAGAACCAAGCATGCAGCGGCTTCCTCCAGTTCATAATCGACCTCATCATCGTCCTGTTCATCAGGAGCGGCAAAATCAAAAGGCAACATCAAAACCATGTTTATTGCGGCCGATGTGCTTGCTTCATCATCATTGGCCATCTTAATGCGCCATGTCTTCTTTTCTTTTGCCAATTCCTGCTCCTGAATCTGCTCATGATAGCGCAAACGTTGCACGCGTCTCTTCTTGGACCTAGAAATCCCTGATGGGCACCATTGTCCAGGCCTCATCCGAGGTTCTTTAGTCTGATCCCGAACTGGAGCCTTTTCTTCCATTTTTTCAGGGCCAAGAGCATCAACCTGGCCTTCAATATTTTTATGGCCATGAGCATTAACTCGGCCTTCATCTCCTTGATGATGATCATCAATCCTAACTCCGATCCGTTCATGAACTGATCGTCGACCTCTCTTGGAAGCTCTGTATTCTTCATATTGGAAACTGCATTCAGGACAATCTGCTTTTGATGGCAGTCTAAGCCTCTCGTTCCAGCAATATACGAAGAAAGGACACCCCCAGTGATCATCATCCTGATTATACCGGTCATAACCTTGACGCCTGTCCATATGCCAATCGGATCTATAACCGTACTGACGACGATCATCGATTCTATCATCAAACCAACGCCTGCCATAGGTCCTGTCATCATATCGGCGTCGGCCATCGGACCATTCATTGTATCGGCGTCGGCCATCGGACCTATCATCACGTCGGCGCTGATCATCAAACTCTTCATCAAGCCGTCTTGCTTGATATTCACGCCTCCGACGTCGTCGTTCCTCGCGTTCTTCCCACGCTCGGGCTGCTGCTTGTTGCCTCTTGTACTTATTAATCAACATTTGGGAAGTGACGCGCGGCCGATATCCACCAGGAGCATTTGATTCACGCCCATATGCCTGATGATTCCTCCGCAGTTCTTCAACAGTAACTTGAACTGAAGGATCAACGGCACCAGAACTCTTGGCGTGGTCCGATGTAAGCACTTTAAACTTCCCCTTCTCATCAGCACCAACCATATTAATGGAAAAGGAGAAATCAGCAAAGTTATTAGGAAAGGGATGACCATCGATCTTCATGGCTTTCTTGCTGTCTTCAAACTTGATCTTGCCGGATTCTATAGCCAATTGGATCTCCCTCCTGAACACTTTGCATTCATTGGTCTCGTGAGAAGTTGAGTTGTGCCATTTGCAATATTTGCGTTTCTTCAACTCATCGGCCGATGGAATAGAATGATTTGGAGAAAGCTGGATAAGCTTCTCACTGAGCAGTAAATCAAAAATCTTATCGGCCTTTGTTATGTCAAATCCAAACTTCTCAGGGTTCTGCTTGATCCATGGGAGCGATACTGGCTTCTTGGATTTGGTCCATTCAGCTATGTTGACATCAGCCTCTTCTTCAGATTCAGAGAGATAAGACACTTGCTTGGAAAACTTTGTACGCCTCATCTCTTGATATCGGACCTCATGGGCTGACACTTTCTGCACCAGTTGTCCCAATGTCTCAAATTCCTGAGCAGAAAACTTTTCTTTGATTGGCGCGAGCAAACCCTGGAATGCAAGCTCGGCCAACTGCATATCAGACAGCTTCAAACTGTAGCATCGATTCCTAGTGTCACGGAATCGTTGAATATACTCCTTAACAGTCTCATCGTTTCTCTGCCTGATAGCAATCAAATCGGAGATCTTCATCTCGTTGAGACCAGAAAAGAAGTATTTATGAAACTGCTTCTCCATATCGGACCATCCTGTGACTGATCCTGCTGGCAACGACGTAAACCAAGTAAACGCCGGCCCTGACAGTGACAGAGGGAAAAATCTGAGCCTGAGTCCCTCCTCTGAAGCAGCTTCACCACATTGAGCC
Organism: Alloteropsis semialata; assembly: GCA_004135705.1. Classification (NCBI taxonomy): domain Eukaryota; kingdom Viridiplantae; phylum Streptophyta; class Magnoliopsida; order Poales; family Poaceae; genus Alloteropsis; species Alloteropsis semialata. The sequence continues at coordinate 3,454,857 of CM014273.1, read as the reverse complement.
AAGAATCGGCTGACATGCTCAATGGTGGTCATATCATCTTGCCCGGAGAACTTGGAAAAATCCGGCACTCTGTAACGCGGAGGAAGTGGCACTGCATCAAATTAAGATGGGTACGGGTGCCGATACAACCTCGCTTCATCTTTAGGCTTCAAGCCGAATTGATTCTGGATCACCTCGGCTATTTTCTGTGACCAATCGGACTGTTGACTTCCAGATGGCATCCCATCAGCTATATCCATCATGTAATTATTGTAATCACCGACCATACGCTGATGTGAAGGAATCTCTGTGCGTAGCCTTGCAGCTGCAGGTTGCTTTTCTTGTTCGTTCAGAGTCCTAGCATATTTTTCACCATGTGGGCCGACAATAGTTCCATCGGCCATCAACAGAAAACCGTTGGCCAGTTCAACAGGAGGTGGTGGAGCAATTGGAATCTGTGGAGCAACGGTCATTACATTATCTGTAGTTTCTTTGTCTTTCCCTGATCCTGATGCCCCTGCAGAATCTGCTATAAACACTGGCCCTTTCAAGCAAATAGCATCGTCCACCGCCTTCTTGATGAGATTATCCAAAGAATTCACCAGAGTGCCTGACTGGTTGATCAATGCATGATGAACAGCTTGGTGAATCATATCTGTCATGTTGACCTGGTACTCCCGAGCCTCAGTTATCTTCTTGATCAATTCTGGATCTGGGAGAGGACCTTTGAGTATAGGGCCTGAACGATTACGCCCAAATTGGCCAAGGCAGAGCTTCTCGAATGCATCAATCTGAGCCTGAACTGCATCTAACTGAGCTTTAGACAGATCGGCCTTTGTAATTTGAATGGCCGCCTCAGGCGTTTTGTTCTTGTCATTCTTGGCCTTCTCAGCAGCTTCTTTTTCAGCAGCAAGTCTTGCTGCAGTTTCTTGTTCAGCATCAGATGACGACATCTTGGAATTTGTTTCTCGTGTCCCACTGGGCGTGCCAAAAATGTGTTGACGCGGAAAATCGGCGGTCGTATCCTCCACGTGCAGCACACGAAGACCAGGGAGATCTGCTTCGCTCCAGTGCCAGCCTACACTCCAGTTCAGGTTCGCGGCGTGCCAGTCAATTTGACCTGAAATTGACAAGGGAATAAAACAGTTAAATTACTCTTTGATTGTGCCGGCTCTATTTCAGACGATGGAGTAACGTCGAATTTTAGCCAAGACCCAATCAGGCACGTATCGGCCGATACCAATCGGACCTCAAAATCGGACTTCATTGATGACGTCAATCAGACCGAGTGATCGGACTTCAATCAGACATCGAATCGGACCTCAGAATCGGACCAATCAGGATCGGACCTTAATTGATATGACAGATCAGCCTTTGAATAATAAAATAAAGCATAAAACAAGGCCAATATGTAAAGTAATGGATCAGCTGTGTCTTTAAACAAGATATCAAATAATCAAAGTGTAAGCCGATACATTGTCCACCTTGCCTAGTTACCAGTTTGACTCATCTTATCGGACCGTCTAGCTGGCCAATCGGACCATAGCCTTTTCAGAGAAATCTAGCTCCGACGTAGGGAATCTAGATTTCTCCAGCTATGATCAAATCAGATAGCTAGATAGTCAGATTCAACTCACCAATCTGACAACTAAACAAGGTGCTCGCACAGGTGTTAATCAGATTAAGCAAATAAACAGACAAAGCAGTAACAGGATCGTTCTGATTCTAATATATGCTATCAAATAATTAAGCAGGACCTAGCTCCGACGTAGGGAATCTAAATCATGCATAACATTCAAATAGCAATAAGGCATAACCAAAGATTCCTTTGATTAATCAAGATGAATCTAGCTCCGACGTAGGGAATCTAGATCAAACATGATAATCAAAGATTAATCTAATCGTATTGCAAAGATCCAGCTCCGACGTAGGGAATCTACACCAGTACAATACTCAAAGAACAACCAGATTAAACCACAAAGCAGGATCGGACCTAGAACAATGCTGTAAGATAAATATTGCTTAAATCGGACCAAGACCAATGCTCAAAGCCGTTGAAGAAGTAGAATTGATTCACATGGTGTAGATCTAAACCAATCTAGCAACTCCAAACAAACCGCAAGAACTGCCTTTAGTAACCAAGATTACTCTAGCTCCGACGTAGGGAATCTAGACTAATCTTGATATCTAGCTCCGACGTAGGGAATCTAGATTTAAAGTACAGTCCGATAAACGATAATCTGTTGAATAATCAATATTGATCTAGCTCCGACGTAGGGAATCTATATCAATCTTGATTATTCAGAGATAAATCGGTTGAACAGTATAAACGAGAAAGGGCGATGCGCCTCAATTCAAAGCCTATACTAATTCGATAATTTGACTAACTTACTGGTAAGCCGGAGATCAGAACTGATGCAGCCCGTCCACCAATGAGCTTCGTCGGTAACTACTACTAGGGTTTTTGGCGTGAAGCCGTGTTGTATTGATTGTGAGAATAGAATTTACAATGGACGAGGGTTCATATTTATACCCTGGTCATGGAGAGTCCTGATCGGACCAGACTAATTTGCGAATAAGGTAAACTAAACTTAATATAAAACGGGACTCCCATATGCCTTCTAAAAAGGAAATAGTCCCCATATCTGATACGCTTTCTTCTCAGCCGACGCGCCTTTCCTCTTGTAGTCGTTATCGGATCGGACTTCTGCTTCATCAGATCTCTTCTGCATATCGGCTTCCTTCTCTGTCATCTTCGGCTTTGACCAGTCAATGGGTCCACCAGCCTTACCACGTCACTTAATGACTCAGCATATCTGGTGCGAAAATCTGGTGTCAACACATGCCCCCCAATTTTGGGATAAAATATGTTTTATTCCAAAATTCGTATCTGTCATCATAACTTCTTCACCGATTTTCGTGCCGAAACCTTCCATCCTTGCACCATGAAGTTCCTTGATTTTTGGGCCATAATTTTCCTTTCTTTATCAATAACCCTCAGAACTTATCTTCTCCCTTCTTTCTCCTGAGCGATAGTACTTCTGACAATGAATAGTATATGGAACCCTGCATTTTCCTCACGGGTATCCATGCGTCTATTGACCCAGTCGAAACGACTTTTCAATGCAGCTCCTCAAAAGACGCCTCTCCTTTAATTACAGCAGCTCTGAATCAATGACATATCTTCACGAGAATACTGTTCTCTTACTTGAACAGTTTCCACGAGCACCCCTTGGATTCCATTTTTCCTTTAATGCTCCCATCGATCGCCGGCTATAAATACCTGCCTGAGGTCTTCTTCTTCCACCATCCCTTAGCCATGGCGCAGCTAATATTCTTGATAGAACACAAACTCCTTCTGTTTGATATAGAATCCAACTCCTTCCTTCCTCTTCTGCTAGAAGAATTCTCGTGAAGAAGTATAGGGTACTCCCCCTTTTTTCTGATCCTGCAGTGAATTCAGGTGGAACCTCTGCTAGAAGAATCCTCGTGAGGTTTCTTCATGATTCACTAAAGGGAAGGTTTTTCAGAGGGGTGTAATAGAGTGCCCTTTACAAGCTAGGGCAAAGCCGGTCCACCGGCGCGTTCTTCAAGGGACTGCAACCAGAGCGGATTTCTTCGACTCAAGGAAGAAGATATCTCCTCAAACTTGCGCTTCCTTTTGCCCTTCCTTTTCTAATCTTGTTCTGGCAATGATGAACAAAGTACATCGGCGCCTACTAGATCCTTTTATCTTCTGAAATCCTCCTATATGAGAAATATATGAATATATATGCAATCCCCTTTTCAGTAACCTGCTCCGCCGTCGAGCGGCTTGATGATGTAATATACTTTTCTCTGTTTGTATATAGCCCTTAAGGCGATGCATATCGCATCGGCTCTCATTTTTTGTTCCTGAGGCGATTTTTCGATCGGCTTCCAAGCCTGACGCACAGCATCGGCCTTATGAGTTCACCCAAATGCTAGGGTAGTACTTCTTCAAATATTTTCCGTTTAATGCTTTAGGAAACACTTCTCCTTCAAGCGTTTGTAAAATATAAGCATTTCCAGGAACACATCGGACGACTTGATAGGGTCCCTCCCAATTTGGTGACCATTTGCCGTACTTGGGATCTTTAGAACCAATCGGCAGAATAACTTTCCAAACAAGATCGCCCTCTCTGAACTCTTTCCCCTTAACTCTCTTATCATAATGCCTCGCAACTCTGAGTTTGTTAGCCTCAATGTTTTCGAGAGCACGCAGCCGACGAACAGCCAAATCATCGGACTCACTATTCATGAGTTC